>OZ005684.1:19516821-20769635 GCA_963930675.1 Gnaphalium uliginosum
TGCACTTGTCACACTTCTTTATCCAGTCTCTGAATCGTGTATCTTCTGGAACTAAAGAAGCACCAGCTTCGAAGGCTGTTTTAGCAGTGTGATATTCTTCAAGATTGAAACATGCAGTGCTGTTAAGCAGACACAGGTAACATTTAGTTACTAAATATAAAACCTGAATTATACTGTAATTCTTAGTATCTGATGATTACTATATAGTTATCTTGAGAAACTAATTCATACAAAGTCATGTGCCAACAAAAACACTCCCATATTTGCCAGCGACGGGGTTCGCTTCGATTCGGAAACGCAGACAGGGTCGCTAGGTGCCATGAATCAGAAACGAAGGGGGTAGGTTCATTTCGGTTCGCTCTCTGGTACGACGTACCGTATAATTCGGTACAATGTACCTTACGAATAATAATCATGAGTTCTTTTGCCAAAAACCATTTTGCTTAACACTGTAAGTTGTTCCTGTTTTGGAATATCATGGATATGGAATACGGTTGGATGAAGATCAAGGAAATTTAATTGTATATATAGTGTTAAACAGTTAACGAATTTGGACAATTAATGTTAAACAGTAAACACACATATTAATTTTAATGTGATTTTGGAACGCCATTCTTAGTAACTGACTTTAAAAATACTCAAATCTTTAGTTTGGAAACTTTTAAAATACACTTTCAGCAGCATTAAAGTGAGACAATCAAAAAATATCACAAACACGATTAATCTTATTTTGGAACGTATTTCTTAATATTCTGGAACACTGTCTCTTTTCGGCCCAAAACATGAACCCGCCATCAATCAGAAGGGAATCGAAACGTTATTGGAAACGTTAATTTATAACATGAATTTGTGATCCCGAGCGTTCCCGAGTCGGAATCGTACCCATTTTGGTACAGCTGAACTCAGATCGCAATTTGTGGCTCATCTAGCGAACCTGGTAACTGTGTATCATCCTATTGACATTCAAAAGATCACTTGCACTGATATGAATAACACCCACTTTTAGAAGATTGGGCGTTTTAATAAAACACAACCTATTAAAGAAAACTGACCAACAGATTTATCTGAGTTATTTCAATGAGCCACTCACCCTTTGCGCAGATATGCCTTTGAATTCGAAGGGTCCAACTCAATTGCTTTGTTTGCATCAGAAACCGCTTCTGCTCCAACACAAAGGTCAAGAATGTGAATATTTAAATTCAAAAAATCAACTCAACATGACAAAATGTACACCATGGTAATAACCTCCAAAAATTACAAACAATGAAACTCGGTGTCAAATTACAACAAATTCAAATTTGTTATGAGATACTTAGATATCTTATCATAACTGCATCACACAAATGAAGGGAGCCATACCACTATATAAATTCAAATAGATCTATTGAACCTAACTAAATGTATGCTTTAGTAGTAACAACCAATAAAGTAACAAAAAATAATTAAACTGTAGTTAATGTTCAAACTATATCTTATCCTAAATGCATCAAAATTGAACTGATCACACCTGTTTACTTAGCTAAAGATATATACCTATATATACTCCACAACTTGTGTTATAAAAAAATAAAAGGATACTTGTAGGCTAAAGTTACCTAATTTATGTTACATGTTAGTTCCCAAAACCGCAACATGCGTGCAGAAAACAAGTCATATTATCAACATATGGTTCAGTGAGTGAATTTTAATCAGTTGTTTATGTAACATGCTATACAGATTACAAATAAGTACCAATTTTCAAACAGAATTTTTTAACCAAATAGGCTAATACAACAATTCATCGTAATCGCAGCTATATAGGATAGAAACAAAATTCAAAAACCTAATATTTTGATCCGACTCATTATACGTATCCAGGATCTGAATAATGGTTAACAAAAGCTAAGGTTTACGTATAATATACCGGTGAAGTTTTCGAGTTTGATGTTGGCCTGAGCACGGTCAGAGAAGAGGTCGGCGTTGTTAGGGTTAATGGCGATGGCCTGAGAATAGAAGTCAACGGCGAGTTCAAAATGGTCGTCAATGAAAGCTTCTTTAGCTTTGGCGATGAGATCAGAAGCCATTGACTTGTTATGAAAATAAGTGTTTGTGTTGTTTTGATGAAGAAGATGAATGAATAATGAGAAGATTGGTGATTGGTGATTGATGATTGATGATTGATGATTGACTGGGATATACGATGGTTTTAAATGGGCAAAATCTATTTAAACTCTTAAAAGTCTTTTTTACACGGATCAAACGACGGAAGTAACGTACATGTAAGTCATGTTTATATTTAATTTTAGTATTTAGTTTTTTTCTTCTAATAACTTTTTATGTAGGATGTTTACAATAATTCAGAATATATATTTATAAACAGTGTAATTTTATCTACATTTCAATAATAATAATAATTTTATCATCATATGATACGTATTTAATGAAAGTATCTTTTAGTCTCAGAATTAACTTTTTTTATATCAAAATGCAGATAAAAATAAACCGGTCATAGTGATATACTTGTATTACTATTAAAGCATAATTAAAAGATTTATCAGCAAAAAAACACAATAATATGGTAATAAAACTATTAAATTTAAATATAATATATATTTGTTAAACATGCATGAATGTAAGGAATCTTTAGCATCGAAATGTACACTTTGCCAGATTATATTTGTCTCGAAAATTTGAAAAATCAATGCTCTTCAAAATGGAAATGATTGATTGGATGACAATGGTACGAGTGCAAATTCTTATATATACAAACTCAGGCTGAGACATTCTTCGTTTCAGAAAAGAGTCTTATAATATTCTTAGAATTCATCAACATAACGTAAACAATTCAAAATGAATTGGAGAGAATATATTCACTCAGATGATAATTCAACCAACGAGCTACTGTTAGTTAGTATTATTTTTTTAAGATATATAATTTTTATTTCATCTAAGTTTGTTATGTTTTTATTTAGGACTACAATATTGATATCGACGAAACAAGTGAATGGGATGAAAGTGAAAGTGAAAATGAAAATGAATCTTATCATAACGTTCACTGCTCATCGCAATTTGAAACTGACACGGTATGAATATGAAATTACGCCATATTTTAAAACGCTCATCGCAATATTATCATAATGTTCTAATAGGTTTTAAAAGTTTCTTATAAATTTAACTTTTATAGGTGTTTAGTTCTCGTGAACAACTAATAAATTGGGTGCAAGCTAAGGGACGTCCAATCGGTAATGTAATTGTAATTAAAAGATCTAAAAATAATTCAGCTATCAACTTTCAGTGTGATCGTGGTGGTATTTACGTACGTAAAAAACCCAGCACAAGAATCACACAAGAATCACAGGGAGCGAAAAAATTAATTGTCCATTTGAATTGGAAGGAAAATATTTTTCGGGAGATGATCGTTGGACATTAAGGGTGATATGTGAAAGAAATAGTCACCCACCTGCAATATTTCTAGAAGCTCATCCATATGCTTCTCGATTATCTGAACAAGAAGCTCAACTATTGAAAGATTTGTCTGGAAAAAGTGTAAAACCACGACATATTTTATCTACATTAAAGAAGCAAAATCTAGAAAATGTGTCTACTTTAAAAACTATATACAATAAACGACAACAATTTAGGATGGAGGAAAAAGATGGAAAAAATCAAATGTAGGTTGTTTTATCCTTTTTAGAAAAGAACTACTATGTATATCACATTCTTGCTAATAGCTCAACGAATGAGCTTCAGAATATATTTTTTGCTCATCCAATATCACTTGAGATATGGCGTGCATTTTCACATGTGTTGTTGATGGATGCCACATATAAAACCAACAAGTATGTATTGCCATTACTCGAGATTGTTGGTGTAACTTCTACTAACAATACATTTTGTGTAGCGTTCGTGTTTTTACATAAGGAAAAGGAATGTAACTACACATGGGCATTGAATTGTTTGAAATCAACAATGGATGGATGCATGTTTCCACGTGTGATAGTTACAGATCGAGAGTTAGCAGCAATGAACGCGTGCAACATTGAATTTCTAGATGCGAAGTGATTACTTTTAGATTGCACATCAATAGAGCTATTATAGAAAGTGCAGGCATAAAATACGCCCGCAACAAGATTGGTCTTCTTTTAATACAAAATGGCGTGCGCTAATTAGATCTAAAATAATAGAAGCCTACATGAACAACTTGAACCAACTGAACACCTTTTTACTCTAATCTCCAGATATTGATTTAGTATATATTTCAAAAGAATTACTCGTATATGTTTTAGTCATTTTTATTGGACTAAAACAAATTTAATTATATTTCACGTGTTATGAAATATTTAATCAAGTGTGGTTGACACCATATAAGGAAATGTTTGTATCAGTATGGATCGATAAATTTCTCAACTTTGATAATACCACTACCAACAGAGTGGAGAGTCAGCATGTCAAGTTAAAATAATATTTGGAGTCATCACAAGCAGATTTATAGACTGCGGTAACATATATTCATCAAGTGATTGAGTCACAATATACATTAATTAAAGCAAGTATTGAAAAGAGTAGAATTGTCATTTTGCATACATGCAACATACCACATTTCCAACTTTTAGTTGGACGTGTTTCGTATCATGCACTTGCAATAATGTTAAAAGAATTTAGGCGGGTTAAAGTTGTTAATTTATATCCTGATAACTATGGACATCAAGTGATTAGAAGTCATGGCTTACCATGTGCATATGCACAAGAAATTTATGTTAATGCAGGTGAACCAATACCACTTGAATCGATTGATAAAACTTGGATGGCGCTTGATTTATCACCATGCAAATATTTAAAAGATGAAGATTTTGGTTGTGAAGCCGAGGTGGATATGTTTAATCACATTAACAAAAACAATCGAATGCCGGCAAGCGTAGTGTTTTATCAATTTTCAAGTTTTTTTTCACCCTTATATTACCCAGATACAATATGTCATATCGGATGGAAATTGTGATTTTCGATTGATAGTTGTATGTTGCGGTCTTCATGAAAATGAATGGCCTACAGTTCGAAGAAGTTTAATGGAAGAGTTAAGCATGTACAATGTTGAATATAACTATATTTTTAACCGCGACGGGTATGATCATGTTAACAACATCTTGAATTTCTTTGAACTAAATAGAGATGCACCAGTCAAACATTGGATGACTATGCCTGAAATAGGAACCCTCATTGCTTCAAAATACAATGTGAAATTACAAGTTCTAAACATGGCAAGTAGTGTAACATACTTTCCAATTCGCTCTACTCCACCTTCTTGGTATCAACATGAAGTTATTACAATCGGGTATGCCAATAACAACCATTACGTTAAACTAACGTTGACGGATTATGCAACAAGTTATAAAGTATGACCAGATTATCATAAACCTCAAATTTTGCTTTCAATAGATACACCCACACAGCCCTAGAGTAGTCATCAACAATTGTCAAGAAATACTTATACCCTTCTTTGCTGGGAATCCTATATGGGCCCCACAAATTCAGGTGAACAAGTTCTCCTAAGAACTTAGTCTTATGATCACTCAATGGAAAATGTTCCCTTGTTTGTTTTGCCTTATGGCATACCTCACAAGGAATATCCTTAACGGTTTCTTTCAAATTTAATCTATCTTTTAAACAACCACAATCGCAGAAGAACACCAAGAAATTTCTTTGTAGGGTCAAATAGAAAATCAACACAGAGTATAAAATCTGGGAGCAACTACACAAAAATCCTCACCTACATCACTCAAAAAGCTAACTCCCAAGAAGAATCAATATTCATTCATTTGATGAATATCGTATACAAATCATACAGAAAAGATGAAATACAAAAGAGAAAACAATAATCGATCTGGGTTCTCTGGAACAAATGAGATGTATATCAACTCTTTTATTGCAAAGTTACATTTAGCCCCTCCAGGTTCCTGTAATAACAATTTATAACCTTGTACTACATACCTGATTGCAATAGGACCACATGCACCTTTTTACCTTTCCTTTGTGCTCAAATAAACTTTGTATTAAACAAAGTTAATCCCTACAAAACAACTCTTATAAAATATAATAAGTTATACATTTATAAATACAAAAGTACAAAACCAAACATCAGAATGAACTCATGTATATATTTAACATCCCCCCTCAGTCTGATGTTTGAACAGATCAATTAACCCAAGTTTTTTGCATAAAAAATCATGTTGAACAGATCCCAAACCTTTAGTGAATATATATGCATTTTGTAATACAGAATCCACTTTTACAGTTTTGAGAATTCCCAAACTAATTTTTTTCCTTACCAGATGAACATCTTTCATGTAACAGAGGATTTGCAGCTATTTATAGCTACTCTATTATCACAATATAGTTCAACTGGTAAATTCACATTCATATGTATATCTTTTAACAATTTTCCCAAAGAATTTCACAAATAACAGATGTCATTGCTCTATATTCTTGTTCTGCAGAAGATTTATAGACAATGGTTTGGTTCTTACTCTTCCATGAAACAAGTGAATCACCAAAGTATAAAGTAAATCCAGTAATTGACCTTCTAAATGATAGGCATTTACCCCAGTCAGAATCTACATATGCTTTTAAAGACAAGAGTGATTGCAAAGGCGCATGCATATGTTGGCTTAAACAATGAACATCAAAGGCAATGTCAGGACTTGTTATGTCAGATATATCAGTTTGCCAGCTAATTTTTGATACTCAGAAATATCAGTCAACAACTTATCACCACTTGTTTCAATGGATGCAATACTCATATTTTGGTCTAATGGAGTACTAACAGGTCTACATCCAAGTAGACCAAATTCATTTAATAATTCAAGACAATATTTTCTTTGTGAAAGACAATTACCATTTTCAGTATCTAACACCTCAAAACCCAAGAAAAACTTTATTTTACCAAGGTCTTTGATTAAGAATTTAGTGCCAAGAAAAGTTTTAACTTTATTAATCTCATCTAAACAGTTTTCTGTCAAAACAATATCATCTACATACACTAACAACATAATAAACACATTATGTTCGGATTTAGTAAATAATGAATAATCATTGATACTTTGCACAAAACCAAAGTCATATAAAGCATAAACTAACTTTTCATTCCATTTTCTTGGAGCTTGTTTAAGCCCATATAATGATTTTACTAATTTACAAACTCTTTTTTCTCTTTTAGAAAAATATCCTTCAAGAGGAGTCATATATACATCTTCACACAAAGAAATTAAGATGATCAACATTTTTAAAACCATTTTCAGAAAACTTTGTGTTGATCACCATTTTTAGACTTCAATTTTAAATGGAAAAATATTTTCATAAAATTTCACACCTCTAGAGAATAAAATGATTTTATTGTCAAGACTATAAAGTCTATACGCTTTTTTAGAAGAGACATAACCAAGAAATACACATTTTCTTCAGACCTACTTTGAAATTTATCATTATTATTCAACACAATAGCAAAACACAAACACCCAAAATTTCTTTAATGAGAGAGACTTGGTTTAAACCCATACACTAATTCACAAGGCGACTTTCCTAACAACCCGGAAGATGGTAATCAAGTATACAACTAGTTAAAATACATTATGTCCATATATACAAAGGAATTCCCCTTGAAACATAAGAGATCTAGCCATATTGATTAGATGTCTATGTTTCCTTTCAACCACTCCATTCTGTTGTGGAGTGTAAGAACAAGAAGTCTGATGTCTTACACCTTTTACATTACAAAATTGAGTCATGTTATAATTTAAAAACTCAGTCCCATTGTCGCTTCTGAATGTTTTTACCTTTTTATCAAACTGATTATGCAACGAGTCATAAAATATGACCGGATTATCATAAACCTCATATTTTGCTTTCAATAGATACACCCACACAACCCTAGAGTAGTCATCAACAATTGTCAAGAAATACTTATAACCTTCTTTGCCAGGAATCCTATATGGCCCCCACAAATCCAGGTGAACAAGTTCTCCTAAGAACTTAGTCTTATGATCACTCAATGGGAAATGTTCCCTTGTTTGTTTTGCCTTATGACATACCTCACAAGGAATATCCTTAGCAATTTCTTTCAAATTTAATCTATCTTTTAAATAACCACAATCGCACAAGAACACCAAGAAATACCAGAACTATCTTTATAGGGTCAAATAGAAAATCAGTACAGGGTATAAAATCTGGAAACAACTACACAAAAATCCTCACCTACATCACTCGAAAAGCTAACTCCCAAGAAGAATCAATATTCATTCATTTGATTTGATGAATATCGTATACAAATCATACAGACTTTTCCTTCCACTACAAAAGAGAAAACAATAGTCGATCTGGGTTCTCTGGAACAAATGAATGAGATGTATATCAACTCTTTTATTGCAAAGTTACGTTTAGCTCCTCCAGGTTCCTGCAATAACAAATTATAACCTTGAACTACATACCTGATTGCAATAAGACCAAATGTAACTTTTTACCTTTCCTTTGTGCCCAAATAAACTTTGTATTAAACAAAGTTAGTCCCTACAAAATAATTGTTACCAAGTATAATAAGTTATACATTTATAAATACAAAAGTATAAAACCAAACATCAGAATGAACTCGTGTATATATTTTACAAACCTCTTACCAATAATATATGAACAAAAGCTTGCATCTTTAACATTGCAATTCGAAAATTGAAGAGTTTGATCATTACCTCGTTTTCTCCACTCAATTTTTGCAATTCATCTATTAAGAACTCTTGACCAACATATGCAATCTTAATTTTGTTTGTAAATTCATCTAAACTTCTCTACAAATCTTTCTTGGATGGTTGGATGGCAATTGGATTGTCGAAGTTATCTCTTTGACAGATTATTTGATATGTGTTAGGAATTTTTGACACAAATAATTGAGCAAAATTGAACCACACAATCAACAAACGAAGAAAATAAATGCGTAAAAGTAAATCAACACAAGGAATTTACGTGGTTATATGCAATCAGGGTGATTACTTTAGTCCACGACCAACTAGAGAGTTTTATTGTATTATTTTGTAGTTTAGGGTTATATGATAGGTTACAATTTATAGTGAATAACAAATAAGGAAACAAGCCGCTAAACATGATTTATGGCCGTCTCGGATTTCGCATCACGAAATAAGCGGATAGTGTCGCGATCCTAACAGTCGCAGCACGACTTTGTTTCTCGGGTCCCTTGCACCCTCTGCGAAAATTCACTCTACAGCGACCAAGTTAATTTACCCGACGGGATTGAGGAGATCCAGTTGGGATCTTGTATCAAGCAACAATCACGTCGCGAAATCACATGATCACGTCGCGACCACATGGTCGCGTCGCGATCTTGGGTCCTTTATCACAAAACTCGTGAGCAGAAAAGACAACACTTGCTTGTTGTACTTCACTTGATGGATGAACCGTTGATCCAAATAGGACGATGGTGAGTTTTGAGCATGTCGTATCACAATCATCAACACCAACGTTAAGTTCAAACCCTCCTGTTACTCCTTATGTGGGTCACACCAATCTCTCATAACAGAGATCTTTAACCATGCGTGTAGTAGTAGACTTGAACCTCGTGGACCTAATAGGCCAAGTGATTTAATACCAATGCACAAAAATTGAGATTATTATTTATGAGGTTTGAAGTGATGCCATATTTTCTGTAAGTAGTTTTAAGTGATGCATGTCTTTTATCTAATAAAAGCACCTCTAAAGAAAACAAAGAAATCGTTAACGATGTCATTTTGGACGTTTTGAAACCAATTACACCTTAAAAACAAACAACAGAAGCTTACAAAGATTCAACAAGAATTAACCTTAAAACCATATCAAGCCACAATATGGTAGTCTCAAACAATAAGCAAGACCACCAAATATTCTAATGTTGATTGAGTAATGAAAGCCAATCAACCTAAAAAATACTTGATACCTCAAACTTGTAGCTAAATTTTCTTATAATCTGTTCACAAAATAGTGGAGTTTGAGACTAATTAACCTTCTATATCATGTATCAATAGATAAAATCATTTGGTCAACCAAATCCAACATTGTGACACAAGTATAATCAAATAATTCTAATAAGTAACAATCAAAGTTGTAAATTTACTGTCCCCATCGCGAACTCACGGGTATTACAGACTCATTCTTCTTCGACTCTAATTTCTCACTCGTGTAACAGCCTCCAGGGTAAGTGGATCGGGTCGGTGCAGTGGCATGTGTTTTGGAACTGGTGCATCCTTCATAACTATTTCACATTCATAATCGTCGAATATGCCCCATGGGATCCACTCTGAATTCCAACACAATGAGAATTCAATTTGTGGACAAAAAGTCAAATGATAATTCACTCAGGTAACACATGCAAAAAGAAGACCGATTGCCCATAATATCACGATTTTACAATATCTTAATAGTATGTAGTTACATTTTTTTTGGTTGGTAGACTATTCTGACAACTAATTTGGGTTTAAATTATTAGCAATGACCATGATAGCAGTAAACTTATACAAGCATCATAAAAGGTGAGCAGAGTTTCCTTAGATTAGGAGCAAAGAACCAAAGTTAAAAAGCAAACAGGTTCAAAAGAGAGATAAAAATCCATAACTTCAAAAAGAATGGTTGTTGACCACTCCTTTAAAGAGCACAATGCAAGCAATGTGTTCATGACACTCAATTTTCCTACATCCACACTTATTGCTAGGATGTTAATTTATATCTACTGAATTTTACGGTATTTTCTAGAAGCAAGATTCCTATAAGCAGATATCAAAAATAAATGGGCGAGGCGTTAATCAGTTTCTCATGTTTGTGCAAGGTCAAACTGATTCTTACTAGTTGATACTTTTAGGGTCAAATAACTAGTTTACGAGCAGCTGCAACAAAATTTGTTAAAATTATCTAAATATCTAGTTCCACTGAAAACTAAATCCTAAAGTAACAGTTGATTATCCGATTACCGTAATTTCAAGTAGCAAAAACACATTTAAGGACCATCTTTGCAGTTGATAATCTGAATTTAATCATTCTGTATCTCACGATCAATTTCACAACGCAATGTCAAATATCCCCTACATCTAACTAGTTGATTATAGCAAAGATTCTAAAGATATCAATTTACAGTCCAATTCAGGACCCATATCCAATATAGGTCCAAAGATGCAGATTGGGATCATGAATACTTTTTAGTTTAAATAATCAATCAAATTTAATATAGCAATTTGAGAGGATTTAAACAGTCTGAGAACTTTTTGGGCAACTTTTAACGTTTTCAACCTATTCAATCCATGTGAACGGTTTCTTTTCTACCTATCATTATCAAAAATTAACTATTTGACTCATTAGAGATTAAAATAGAAAACAACCCACGTCAAGCCAATTCTAGTAAATGGGTCAAAATTAACATCTCTAATTGCAAGTTTTAGGTTCCATATCCTATCGTTGTCACAAATTATATGGATTTTTATTATCTCATCTCTATATTCAAGTCTAGTTAGTTAGGGATAATCAGATATGAACAAAGTAATAGATCTTAAAAGAACATAACACTTCAAAGAATGTCATGTCATTCTAATAGAAAAAAGAAAGGATTTAAGGTCATCTATAAGGATTGACGTACTTCTCTACAATTTTGTCTTCAAGACTTTCAAGTACACCCCAAAACTCAGCATGGTCTATTAGACAATATAAATAGTTTATAGTTAAGGGTCCTTTATGTAAACAAGATCGTAGTATTTAATGTATCTTCTCTTTGTAATTACTTCATAATATTCACAATCAATACAACAACAACACATCTTTGCTTCCAATTTGGTATTAGAGCTAGTTCCTTATCCGACCATACAACAGTCGCACCTTGATGCCTTCAACAACTCTTACATCAGGTTGTTTCCTTTACATTCGTTTTGTTGCTTTTTTTTCTTCGTTTTCCCCTTCCTAGATCTGAATTTCAGATCTGATTTGCGACTAGCAACACAATACACTGTCGCCACTTTGCGTTTTAGCGACGCTACACACTGTCATCACTTTGCGTTTTAGCGACACTTCACACTGTCGCCACTTTGCGTTTTACCGACACTTCATACTGTCGCCACTTTGCTTTTTACCGACACTTTTTACTGTCGCTTACCTTTTTAGCGATAGTCATGACTACTATTATTCAGTTTTCCTCAGGTGAACGAGCCTCACACAAGTCACACAGGTTCGCCTTCACACTTTTCCCAACCAACTACAGTTATTAGAAGACAATGATAGAACATTTTCTCATCACTAACAACTTGTTTGGATACATAGATGGATCCATTCCTACCCCAGTCAAATCTGCAACTACACCCACAAGTGACATACTGCTATAACCATTAACCCCAACTACACGACCTGACTGCCAATGATGCACATGTGCGCATGATTCTTATATCCACAATTTCCGAGGCATCCTTCTCCCATGTTTAGGGTAACACTACCCGTGAATTATAGGATTCCCTTGCGCGTGCCTATGCCCCGAACCCTGCCTCACGATAATTCACGCTTAAGACACAACTTCTTAAGCTCCAAATGAATGGAGATGAAACACCTCTTGCCTATTTAAGTCGTGCACAAGACTATGCCTCAGCTCTTGCAAATATTGGTGAACCAGTTAAAGACAAAGATCCAGTACTATTTGCTATTTCTGGACTTCGTGAGGAATACAATGGCCTTAAATCCACACTTCTGGCAACGTCGTACTCCCATCGCATTCAATGAATTGTATGGTCTTCTGAATGATCACGATTACATGGTGACCAAACGGCCCCAACCTACATTGCCTGCTGTCTTCACTACTAACACCACTCAGTCACCACAACAGTTACCGAACTTGCAACAGATGGCATCTCAACTAGGCTATCAGCTTATGTCAAACATCAATGCCTCTCAACAGGTGGTGCCACAATCTCCACAAGCAAACTACAGCTACCGCCTTTCTTATAATTGAGGAAACAATACTCGAGGACGTAATTGCGAAAACAGAGGCGAAAATAGAGGTCGTGGTCGTGGGGATAACAGAGACAATCAAGTTTTATGGGCCTCTAATCAAAACATGGTCTACGGATCCTGTAACCGATGCGGAATTGGGCATATTCCCTCCGATTGCCCCAATCGTGATCCAACAACATTTCGCAACCGGCCAAATGTCAACTTTGCAGATTACCAATCTCAAGTTGGTTCACAAGCTCACACAACATGGTACCCCGACACTGGGGCTAACGGCCATGTTACACCGGATCTTGCTGGCCTCGACAACTCTGAGGTGTATCAAGGTAATGATCTCCTTCATATTGGGAACGATAATGGTCTCCCCATCCTTCACGTTGGCTCATCAAAAATTTATTTTCCACACAAATCCTTTGACAAATCTAACATTCATCATGTCCCTGACATAAAAAAGAACCTTCTATCTGTTCAAAAATTTTGTCTTGATAATAATGTTTTATTTGAATTTCACTCCTCTTCTTTTTCCGTGAAGGACGAGTATTCACACACTACCCTCCTCACGGACCCAGTGAAAAAGGTCTTTACACTCTCCGCCTTCCATACTTCCGCACCATAAACAAGTTCGCCTACTCCGCTACTCGGGCCTCTTCCACCGTTTGACATACAAGACTCAAACATTCACATCAGCATCTTTTTAAATTTATGCTTTCTACATCTAACCTTCATGTTTCTTCAAATACATTAACTTCCAAATGTGCGGCTTTTCCTTTAGGCAAATCTTCAAAATTACACTTATCAGATTCTAATTTTCGTAGCTAAAATGATTTGGATTTAATTTACTGCAGTGTGTGGGGCCCTACACCCTGTTTGTCATATGATGGTCATCGTTACTTTATGCTACGTGTTGATCATTATTCACGCTACATGTGAATTTATCCACTTGTACAAAAAATATGATGCTTACAATGCCTTCACAAATTTTGTGAAAATGGTTGAAAGACAGTTTCAAACCAAAGTTAAACAAGTTCAAACAGACTAGGGTGGCGAATTTAGTTCATTGACAAATTTCTTCACTTCTCTTGGTATACTTCATCGTTTATCTTGCCCACATACAAGTGAACATAATGGCTTTGTTTAAAGACGTCACAATCATGTTGAAACCGACCTTACTCTGCTTGCTCAATCACATGTTCCTAAGCGGTTTTGGAACTTTGTGTTTGACACCAATGTATACCTGATCAATCGCATGCCAACTAGAACTTCCTCCAGAAAATCATCATTTGAACATCTATTCCATCGTCGTCCTGACTACTCCTTTCTCCGAGTATTTGGATGTCAGTGCTTTCCTCACCTTCATCCATACAACTCTCATAAGATAGAGTGCTGCTCCACTCCATGCATCTTCCCTGGCTATAGCTCAAAGCGTCATGGATACAGATGTCTTGATCCTTAAACATATCGCATTTACATTGCAAGACATGTTCGATTTATAGAACAATTTTCCATGTCCTCCAAACCAACCACACCAACCACAATCTACCTTAAATTTTTCCTTAAACACTTACACTTCCTTCTCAGACTATACCACCTTTCCTACAGGCATCCCACCCACACCCATTCCTACACTATTAGCACCTCACACTCCTCAACCATCTGCACCTCCCACAACACCAACAACTTACCTTCCCAATCACACTCAACACCGATACCACCAACTTTTACAACACCCTCCACGACACCAACAACCCACCATACTCAACCCACTCCACCTCCTCGACAAACCATCTCTCAACCTTCACCAAAATCCAAAACCTCGTCTCCCATACAGTCCATCTGCCAACAACGTCACAACTACACCCACCTATATCACAGAACCAATTTCGTTCGCAGTTGTGAACAAACATCTAGAGTGGCGACTATCCATGGTACAAGAATACATTGTTATCCTAAAAAATAACACCTGGACTCTTGTTCCATATGTCCCTAACACCAATGTCATTGACTCGAAGTGGATTTTTAAAAAAAAAAAAGAAACCAAAATGGCAAAATCTCACGCTACAAGGCACGTTTCGTAGCAAAAGGTATTGATTTCAATAAAACTTTCATTCTGGTGATTAAGTATACAACAATACGAGTGGTCCTTTCGCTTGCTGTTACAAAACAGTGGCCTCTACGACAACTTGATATTCAGAATGTCTTTCTACATGGTAATCTCACTGAAACAATGTATGTAAAACAGCCACAAGATTTTATCGATCCCAATTGTCCGAATCATGTATGCCTTCTACACAAATCATTATATGGGCTCAAATAAGCCCCTCGTGCATGGCTTCATTGCCTATCTGAAGCTCTCCACAAACACGGTTTCAAGGTTCCAAAACTGATCGATCTCTTCTTACCTACAAACGTGGCAGCACCATTCTATACCTGCTGGTATATGTAGATGATATCATTGTGACTAGGAATGATCAAATAACAGTAAATCATCTGATTCTCTCTCTTAGTAAACTTTTTGCAGTAAAAGACATGGGGATTTACACTACTTCCTTGGAATTGAACTAGTTCTTCAGGACAAGAACATTCTTCTATCTCAAAGGAAATACATAACTGATGTTCTCCATCAAACTGCTATTACCGACTGTAAACCGGTTCTGTCTCCAATGATGAAACGTCACAAATTTTTTTTTCTTTTTTTATATATATATATACTCAATTAAATTTTACAAAACACTTTATATATTAATATAAACAAACATCAACGTTGTCCGACACAAGTTGCACATTATCTTCACAAAATGTCATATTTTTATACAGAACATGATTTACGAGTCCGTCTCCTTCCTATCCAACCATAGTAAGTCCATCACTAGCAGCCTTCAGTTTGTTTGCCCATATCTCTGCCTCTCATTCCTTTAGACATACCTATCAATACAACATACAACAAAACATAAGCTCATCGCTTAGTAAGTAAAGGAATGCGATTTAATTCACAACAGTATCACAAACCAGACATCTCATGTCTTAATCATTCACTCATACAATTAATGCACTCAGCATATACTCAATTGGCACAATTGGTCACTCAGCAATTGGCCTACTCGTTACTCTTACGACACAATTGATCACTCAACAATTAGCCACTCAACTCATTCTCATGGGCACAATTGTTCACTCAGCAATTGACCACTCAACTCATAGATATACTCAGTTATTCAATACCTAACCACACACGTGATCTAAGTATTGTTATTCAATGTAACCTTGTAACACAATCATTATTAACAAAATCAGACAATTAAATTCTTTACTTTCCTACTACTTACCTCGAGGACGACGTTCAGATATTTATGACTTGCTACCCGAAATACCTGTCGAGACGTTCGTATTAATTAACTCTTATTAAATATTAATTAACCTCTGCGACACTACCCCTAGTGTCGTTACTTATCATGGCGACACTAATATAGTGTCGCTTAATACATTATGGCGACACAACCTGCGACACTAGCTCTTAGTGTCGCTAAAACAATAATTACAACTAACAGTGGAAACCAGCGACACAAGCTCTTAGCGTCGCTATAGCAACAATACTAACTAGCAGTGGAAACTAGCGACACAAATCCTTGTGTCGCTAAAGCAACAGTTTTAATTTGCGACACCATCACTGCGACACAAGCCTTGTGTCGCAATGACGAACGGGGCAGCAGTTCATTTCGAATTTTTGCAGGTTTCTGGGTAGCTTTTGAATCTCTAATTCAACCTTATCTCCGTTTATGACTTATAACACATAAATTGATCAAAACTCGACCAAAATTTACTTCATAAAACACAAACCCTTTACCCACACACTTTATAAATTCAATACCCATCAACTCATACAATTATCATTTTCAAAATTAACAATAAGATCAGATTCTTACCTGAGATGATTTTAGAAATACAAAGAGACACTTTCAAGGATTAATCTTTAGCTAATCTTGATTTTCTTTTTCCTTTCTCTCTCTAAAAACTCCAAGAACACACACTAGCTCCTCTGTATATTTCTGGAAGGTTTTGGAATGGAAAGTGGGGTTTAACCCCTCTGTTTTACACTTTTAACCCTTGCTAACCGCCTTACAACCCGACACTGCGACACAAGCCTTGTGTCGCACTGGCTCTGTGTTGCTACCTGCGACACTAGCCCTTGTGTCGCATAATAGTACACAACTTTTAAATTTAACAATTTTCGGGGTGTTACAAATGAGCACATCTAACTCACTATCTATCAATGACAGTTCTGCCTTAACCGACCCATCTAAGTATCGACATCTAGTTGGCGCACTTCAGTATATCATCCTATCCAGACCAGATATTGCATTCACAGTTAACAAAATATGTCAATACATGCATGCTCCTGCTGACAATCACCGGTCTGCTGTAAAATGCATTCTTCGATATCTGAAAGGTACAATCAACCATGGATTACTGATCAAACATGACTCCGGGTCTCAACTTTAAGCCTTTACGGACATTTACTGGCAAGCTGGGTCCAATCTAAGTGCTTTCTCGGATGCTGACTGGCTGGAAATCTAGATGACCGACGATCCACCGGGGGATATGCAATCTTTATGGGGTCTAACCTTATCTCCTAGATCGCACGAAAATAGAAAAAGGTCTCTCGGTCATCCACTAAGTCAGTATACAAAGTGCTGGCTGATACGGTTGCTGAACTAACATGGCTACATGCATTGTTCAAGGAACTTGGGATGAATACAACTTCAGCTCTCGTTCTGTGATGCGACAATTTAGGTGCAACCTATCTTGCTGCAAATCTAGTTTTTCATGCTTGAACTAAACACATTGAAGTTGATTTTCACTTTGTTAGGGAAAAGGTGGCTCAAGGGGAACTTCAGGTGAAGTTCATTTCCACTGATGATTAGGTTGTAGATATCTTTACAAAGTCATTGCCAAATCGAAACGCTCCAAGCTGCAGATCGTTTCCCGGCCTCAGCTTGCGGGGGAATATTAGACAATGTAAATAGTTTATAATTAAGAGTCCTTTATGTAAATAGGACCCTAGTATTCAATGTATCTTCCCTTTGTAATTACTTCATAATACTCACAATCAATACAACAATTTGCTTTAAATTTGGTCATATTTTATGTCAAACAGAATATGCAATTAAATTTACAAAGACATGAAATACGATGATATAATTTTGATGCCTAAGTATGAAGTAGTAAAGTACCATTACACTAGGCTTAGCTCACTTAAAAAAACCATTCAATTTACAATGTTACTGTTGGACCAGAGAAAACAAATTAAGATTACATGCAAGCAATAAGTATCAATATTTTAACTTTAACCCAAATCAACATGTCCCATCATTTTAAATTTACATAGCCATTTTTACAATGTATATATACATTTATCTAATTTAATTTAATTTAATAGCTAATAAAACAATAATAAATAATTAATGATAAATACACTAAAATAAACTAACCAAACACTAACCAATCATTTTATATTTGGTTATTAAAGATATAGTGTGTGTCATGAGTAAACCTTAAATAAATAATTGTTTTATTTAATATAAGGAAGAAGTCAGTTTAAATAACAAGACTAATTTTCGTAGAAACGTAAAGTTAAATTCAAAAATACCTTTTAACTATCCGAAAATTATCTTTTCTATTTGAATTCACCACATATGGGGGATAATATATGCACCGTGGACTCGCTTCTTGATAACTTTTATATTTTATATAATTTACCCATTTAACTTTTTGATATGTACATTCTTAGTCCCTAATTAAAAAAAAAAAACACCTAAAGTTTCCCCTTCGAATAAATGGTAAGCTAAAGGAAGATATAAAATAATTCAAGAAACTAATATATTATGCTTTTCATCCAATCACCCTCTTTTTTTAATTAATTTATTTCCCCCAAAATGCAGATATACAAACAATGCCTAATAATAAAAACGGAACAAATTTCATCCTGTATGCATCAGTCACGGCGCACCGTTTGAACACCGAAATCCCCCTCGAACCTGTTAATCGTCTGTACTCTGTACCAAAACATCCTCAATTTTCACTCATTTGGTACGTCTTTTCAACCTTTTAAACTCTAGATTATGCAATCGCAACACTTGATTTAGAGTTTAGACCACGCTTTTGTGTTATATTTATGATGTATTTAAGTATTGTAGCTCGAAAACTGGTGTTTAAAGCATTTTAAGTGAACGATGTTTGATCGAACTTATGCATTTTGTGTATACTCAATCGATGAGCTGGTTTGTGACTATTTAATAAGTATCGAAGAAATATATTGATAGTTAGGGTTTGTAGTATAAATATAAAATGTTTATATTGTTACAGCTAGTATTATCTTTGTTATTATTGGCATTTAACACTTTATGTTAAATATGTTAAAGATTACTTGAGTATGCATTGTTTATACACTAATAGTGATCGAAATTCTTTATGGCAGAGTACTCACTAGATGCGTCAATTTGACCTTGTTTGTTAAATTACTACTACCAGTGTTAGACATGTCTGATCAACTTGAAATCATAGTGCAAATCCCATCCCCCCCCCCCCCCCCCCCCCCCCCCCCCCCCCCACCACCACCACCACCACCACGACATCTTCGTTTTTTCTCATGATATGCATTGCGATTATGTGTATATTGTATTTTCATATCCACAAGCAAAATTTCATCAAATATCAAGTACTAAGTAACCTGTTCACCCCTTCTACTAGTTTATTTTACACATAGCCGATGGTACTTACATGCTTACCTCTCTTTAGACTCTTTTATGAGTTACTACCTTAAAACTTATTTTCTTTGTGGCTAGCTTAAGCTTTTGGGTGTCAAGATGCATAGGGTCTAGGGAGTATATAAGATAATCATACCCACAAATTATTTTATGTTACTGGTGTTTTGCATATCATTATTGTTGTTCAAGTCGTGTAATACCCATGCTTCTTTCTCCCTAGGCAATTAGCATCATATGTATTGACTCAAGGAATTTTATGAAGGTCATACGGCTGCTGTCAATTTGTGACATATAATAGCTTGATGATGTTACTTCTAAAAGACGAAAGTGAATATCAATGTAGTGGGAGGTTGGAGTAGGTGTTTTTCTCGTGGGGATTTGTGTGGAATGCTGGGGTAAATTTGTTATAGCTTGAAGTGCAATGTGTGGAAGGATGAAAATGGAGTCAAGAACAACTATTTTTCAACCTTAATAGGTGAGGTTACTTGCATATTTCATAATGTATGAAGCCTTATAGGGGAATAGGTGATATGGTTAGTAGTTAATATATATAATCTTTCATTGTGAGTGAGGTGGCCAAACGGGCGGGTTGGGTAGTGTGTCAAATGTGCTTACATACATATCATTTTTATTACGATAATAATCAAGTTAATGAATAAAATGATTGAATACGAGGTTCTATACATTGAAAATGTACGTTGGGCGACTATCATGTTTCAACCCATTCTTTGTTAAGCAACTTTTTTATTTAAATGTTTGACCTGTCAGAGATCAAACATTGTCAGAATTATTCCATTCATAAGTAAGCGGGTCGAAACCACCACCTCTTAATGGAGTGTTTCTTATATGTAATTTTTTTTGTTCCTCATTATATTATCTTCCGATACACTTAAATGTTTTTTCTTATTTCTAGGGACTATACTTTTGTTTTAACTTCAACGTAATCAATGCCTGAGATAATGAGCATGGTGAAGGAAACATCTGATAACGGTACAGATTTATCTGCTGATGATATCGGCACTATTGAGGAAATTCCCGAAGACACAATTCTTTCTCGACAAACTTCTGTTAACCTTGTGCCTTTTATTGGTCAAAGGTTTGTTTCTCAAGATGCTGCTTATGAATTCTACTGTAGCTTTGCAAAGCAATGTGGCTTTTCAATTCGGCGCCATCGTACCCGTGGTAAAGATGGTGTCGGAAGGGGGATTACAAGGCGAGATTTCACCTGCCACTGTGGCGGATATCCACAAATAAAACCATCAGAGGACGGGAAGGTACAAAGAAACCGAAAGTCATCCCGTTGTGGATGTCAAGCATATATGCGAATCGTGAAGCGGGCCGATTTCGATGTTCCTGAATGGAGGATAACCGGTTTTAGCAATATTCATAACCATGAGCTTTTAAAGTCAAATGGTGTGCAACCCCTTCCTGCTTTCTGCACCATCTCCTCTGATGACAAAAGTCGTATATGTATGTTTGCAAAAGCTGGGATGTCAGTAAGACAGATGTTAAGGTTGATGGAATTAGAGAAAGGTGTGAAGCTTGGTTGTTTACCGTTCACGGAGATTGATGTGAGGAATTTACTGCAGTCTTTTAGGAATGTTGACCGAGATAATGATGCTATTGATCTTCTTAAAATGTGCAAGGACAAGAAGGATAAAGATCCAAACTTTAAATACAATTTCAAGATTGATGCAAATAATCGTCTAGACCACATTGCATGGTCATATGGTTCAGCTGTTCGATCATTTGAGTCTTTTGGAGATGTTGTGGTTTTTGACACAACCCATAGGTTGGATGCTTATGATATGCTCCTTGGAATTTGGCTTGGTGTTGACAATTATGGCACAAATTGCTTCTTTGGTTGTGTGCTTTTACGGGATGAGAGTATGCAATCTTTCTGTTGGGCCTTAAAGGTGAGAACCTGCTGAATCTACGTTCTTCGTCCTGTTTCCTTTTACATATATATTTTCACTAGAGGTTGTATGCATTAATAAAACGCCTTTGTGCAACTTTCGACCCAATGTGAATGTGACCCATTTTCTTCTTAGATGTTCTTTTCGAAAATTAACATGGAATAATTTCTGAATGTATGTTGCTTGTGGATCATTCAACTTTAGAGATTGAGAATTTGACATGAAATATTTTTGTGTCATTTCTGATATAAAATGAATCAGTCTGTTGCTTTATCATTTGAATTGATCCAGAAGGTTACTCGATGGCTTAATATTTTGATCTTCATATCCAATGAAACTTACCCATTGTATTGCTAAATCTTGTAACAGACGTTTTTAGGATTCATGAATGGAAAGACCCCAGAAACAATATTGACTGACCAAAACATGTGGCTCAAAGAAGCACTCACCATAGAAATGCCACGAACAAGGCATGCCTTCTGCATTTGGCATATAATTTCAAAGTTTTCAGATTGGTTCTCTGTACTGCTTGGCTCACTATATGATCAGTGGAAAGCCGAGTTTCACGGACTCTATAATTTGCACTCGGTTGATGAATTTGAATTGGGATGGAGAGAGATGGTTGATACGTATAGACTCCATGGAAACAAGCACATTGTCAGCTTATATGCTTTACGCACGTTTTGGGCACTGCCATTCTTAAGGTGTTACTTTTTTGCGGGAATGACAAGTACCTTTCAGCCAGAGTCAATTAATGCTTTCATCCAGCGGTTTTTAAGTGCACAATCTGTTCTTGAAAATTTTGTAGAGCAGGTACCTTCTCCTACTTCCTTTTGATTAGAGCTGGCAAAGATGACAGGGTCAGTTAACGAGTCAAAATGGGTTTTGGTTGAAACGTGTCATTTTAAAACAATTGGAACAAACCGGGTTGGGTTGACCAACAAACAGTTTCTAATAAATAACTATTGCATCAATTATAATTACAAAAATAATCTATATCTTTGAATAAACTGATTAGGGAACTGAAAGCATATACTTTGGTAGACTTTGACCCATTCTACTTGCTTCCCTTTTAGCTATAGTTAATAACTTTATTTGTGTAACCAATATGACCTGTGTAAGATACTTTTTGGGTACTAGGTGAAACGGTTCGGATTGAATTGACCTAGAATACCTTTTTATCTCAAATTTTAGAATTTTTTTTCTATGAATAATCAGTGTCTAATATGACTATAAACTTGTACTATTTCTCAATTTATAATTTTTTGAAATAGAAGATGAGGGTTTTATGCATTTGAAATATACTTTGGCCACTTTCAATTCATTCAATTCAACCCATTCGACATGTTTCATTTATTAGCCAAGTTTGTTAATACCCGATTGACCCATTACCATAATTGATTCATTCATAAGTAAATGGATCAGATTGGGTTAACCTAAAATACTTGGTGAGTGGTGACCAAAAAATACAATTTTATTACAAATAAAAACGGTGTGAAATATGATTGCAGAAATTATATTAAATGATTTAGGAGGTTTTATGCATTATAATACACCTTGGCAGACCCTTGACCCGTTGGACACCTTCTTGTAGATAGTTTTTTGGTTTTACCTAATTGACTCATTAGAGATAAAGCATAACCCGTGTCGACCCATTCATAAATAAGCTGGAGGTCAAGATTCCTGATTCCAATAAATATGCTGTTATATCCAGGTTGCAGTGGTTATTGATGCTAAAGACCAAGCTGCATTAAAACAAAAAATGATCCGAAGAAGCCAAAAACACTCCCTCAAAACAGGTTCACCTATAGAATCACATGCTGCCACTGTTCTTACCCCATACGCCTTTGGCAAATTTCAAGAACAACTTGTTTTGGCTCCACAATATGCATCCCTATTGGTAGATGAAAGTTACTTCATTGTGAGACACCACACTGAAATGAATGGCGGATGCAAGGTCATTTGGGTCCCACATGATGAATTCATTAGCTGCAGCTGCCATGATTTTGAATTCTCAGGAATCCTCTGTAGGCACGTTCTTCGTGTTCTATCAACAAACAATTGTTTTCACATCCCGTATCAATACTTACCCATTCGTTGGCGTGAGTCCTTAAATTATATGAAACCCGTTCTTATATCTACTTCAAGCCAACCCACGGGAAGTGTCCAGATGTTACAGTCAATGGTTTCAAATCTAGTTTCTGAATCCATTGAGACCGATGAACGGTTAAACTTTGTTTGTGGGCAAATTAACTTGGTGCTGACTCGTGTTAAAGAATTTCCTGGGCCATCTAGTGGTGTTAATGATATGACTTATAATAATAGCCCACCAGATTCGTTGATTCTTCCAGAGGTTGAGGATTCTGACAGTATTGTTCAAAGTTTTACTGGGAATCCTCTTGAATCATTAAATATAGGGAAGCTGAAAGAGAGGAGGTTGGATGGTTTAAGGAAGCGAAGGCGTTGCTCTGTGCCATGCTGTGGGCAGTTCGGGCATGATTCAAATGAGTGTCCCTTGTTGGAAAGTGATGATTTAAATGGAGTTGGACTTGGGTTTATGTAGGTACATGGTTGTAAAGGTTAGATGTATAATTTTATTATGTTTCCATGTTAATACACATTGAAATCACTATCCCTTATCAATGCAATGACAGTTCTTACTGCATAACGTTCCTTTGTTTTTTCTGTATTCGATTACTAGAATATACAGGTGGCAAGATGCGTTTATTGGGCGGGTTGGAGGTCAAATTGGGTTTGGTCTAAAACGGGTCTTTGTTAGTACCGACCATAACGGGTTGACCCGTAAACACATTTTTTGGTAAATAGTTAATGCCTTATATATTGTTACAAAACATCAGTATCACAAGACGATACATAGGCCTAAAACAAAGGATAAAAATATGCATAATCCGTTCATCAATTTACACCTTTCTTAGAGATCTTCTCTTTTCTCATTTTTACGTTTGACTTTGTCATAATCCGTTCATCTTTTTCACTCTTTGTTTGGTATCCTTTTAGGCAAGCATTTTTATCTTTGGTTTGACCCATTACAAAACACAAACCAAATTGAGCCTTAAGTAAAGGACTCGGTAATTCTACCTTTACTAGACTGATCGTCTTGAATATAGTGATCTCAGAATCTCAGGAACAAACTTGGTTCAAGGTTGCTGGTGATGCAGCTTGTGATCATGTTGATCTTGTATACCTCAACTCTACCCTGCACGTCAGTCTGGGTATGTCACTGAAAAATGTCTGTGTTTCTGTAATCCTTGTATTTTTGTAGCAGTTAAGTTGGGGATGTATCTTTCACAGGTGAATCCTGATGGTAAAGTGCAATAGTCGAAGCATGGATTAAATGGATCTATAACCGATATATTTATGAACATAAAATACATCGTTGTTACAATTGACTACTATATATGCCACAGTATGTTTACACAAGCTTTGAGAAATGATAACATATGGAAGTGCCTGCAACACTTAATTCCTCCTTCATGCAACACTACTCTTGAGAAATTCAGAATCTAAAAAAAAGTCAAACAAGGTCAAAGACATCGTACCGAATCAAAAGAAATAGGCAAGTTACTATAAGAATTGATTTGATAATATACCCAAGTCTGGCTGCTAAATAGTTGAGATTTGATTGTGTTATTCGAATTTGAAGTGAACTGATCACGTTCCGGATGAGCTGGTCAAATATGCGTTCTAGTGATTATATTTTCCCCCACTCATGTTAGCTCTTGAATTGAAATTGAGGCTACTACTTCGTAGAAGCTTTTCTAATCAATTTCTATTTTTAGCCTAAATTCTACGGATCAAGTTCAAGCCTATACCAATCCAAACTCATCTTGGTTCATTTGCATTCCTTCATCAAGATAATAGCATGGGCAATTGGGCATGGAACTTTACTGATCCTTAAGTTGGTTTTAGACCCAGTGAAATATAAAGCTCAAGTGACCCACACTATTTAACTGTTGTCTAACGGTACATGCAGAATTCACCGATCAAGAGGCTGTTCGTTCAAACCTTATTTGGGACCAAAGTATACATAATGTATGATTGTATATGTTATGTAGGTTAGATTGTGTTTAAGAGTTGCTCTTGGGGGAAAAAATTGTTTCCATTGGAAAATGATATCAAATATAAAAGTGGAGAACTGAAATTAGAAAGTGAAATGCAACAAGAGAGAAGCCATTCAATTTGTTGCCACAAATATTCTCTATTCGACATCCAACATACAAGTGAAATTGACAAAAACTATATCAAACTAAACAAATCACCACGACACCACACGTCGATGATTTAGGAATGGGAAGTGTCTTCGGAGATGTTAGCTGTAGTGAATTTATTGCTTCTCGTGCTCCCTGCAAGCGGACTCCTGTGTGTGGGTCGTGGGTGTATGTGTTCACCTGTGTACGAGACAATAAAAAACGTCGGGTCCATATGGCTTTGCTCCACTTGTTTCCTTGCACCACAAGCTTTTGTTGTACTACACTTGTAATAATTTCTGATCATATAAACAAAAAACACAAACTATTTACCAACAATTATCACGGACCATACAAAACTCGAATATATGTGTTGGTTAGACTACTTACATCTTAGTCTAAACATACTCGTCCTCCAATCCTCCCCAAATAACTTGAACATGAAAAACCTCTTCTAGTTTTATTATACTAGTTATTAATTACGAGTATATATCATAGGTGTTGAATCATTAATACTTTCTTTATTAAGATGTCATTATAATAGACATTTCGTTATAACATTTAATCGACCAAATTTTTATAAGGTCGAGAATCCGTTTTATACAATGTCTGAAAAGAAAATTTAACAATCAAAATCAATGTAATATACTCAACTTTGTTATAGCATACAAAGTGGCACTCATTTTTTCACCGTTCCGGTTGAGAACGTTGTCCGATGGCATTCCACAAATCCGGAACGGCATTCTCGTTCGGCATTCGACGATGGACGCCGATTAAAATATTTTTTTTGTTTTTTAATTATTACAATGGTTAATATATTAAAAAAGATATTTACAAAAAAAAAAAAAAAAACACTAGACGTTGAACGATTATTTTATTAATAATAATTATGTTTTGTTAAATCCTTTAAAATGCTCCTATATACACGTACAATTCATACAACAAATTACACCTCCTTTTTTACATTTTATGTTCGATCTCATTCAATAACACATATCCAAAAAATATGTCTTCCGACGATGAAAAAACATTCAAACTCGTCACTTTAGCTCGTAAATATCGTAACGAAGTTTTAATTCCTTGAGAAGATGCCAAAATTCCAACCAAGCACAATCGAGACGTCGCTATATATATCGTGATCGGGTTTTGGCACACGAAAGGTTAATTGGCGATTAGTTCGGGGTAAAGCGAAATACCCCGAAGAATATTTCAAACATCGCTTCCGTATGAGAGAACGACTATTCTTCTAAATAGTTGAAGGTATATATACTTACTCTATCAAATCTATACCCGATTATTTTGTATAATTTCAACAACGACCTCATGCAAGTGGTGTTTCGGGTTTTACAACTATTTTAAAAGTGACATCCGCCCTACGTCAATTGGCATACAACACATCACCGGATGCCTTGGATGAGTATTTGCAAATGTCGGAAAGAACGTCAAGTGAAACTCTACAAAACTTTACCAAGTGTATAATTGATTTATATTCAAACGTATACATGAGAGAACCTACCTCGAAAGATATACATCGTTTGTATGCAAAACATGAAGAACTTCATGGTTTTCCGAGAATGCTTGGAAGCATAGATTTTATGCATTGGGCTTGAGCAAAATGTTCAAATGCATAGAAAGAGCAATACACACGAGACATCGTCAATAGTAGATTGTTTGTGTTTTAAATTATTTGTCTTTAATTATTAAAACTTTTAATTATTGTCTTTAAATTATGTACTTTATTTAGGACTTGTAATGTTTATTTATTCATTTTAATGAATATTATCTTTTATTTAATTTATTTTGTTATTTGTTTTAATTTATTAAATTATATAAATTTATAAATTAAATTTAGAGAAAAAAAAAACAGAAATCACATAATACAATAAAAACAATGTCTTCTCACTTTTCTACTTTTTCAGTCTACATCATTCTTTCAGAATGCTGTAAACACAATACATCGGTTATTACGTTCTTAAAAAGGTTCTCACTCTGAGTACTAGTATACAATTACACATATTTACACAAATTAAAATTATGCTTTTGTGTAATCAAGATATTTTTTGTGCATTCCCATTTGCCAAGTAGGCACGCCACTACAAATTTCTTTGTGCATACCCACTTTGTTAATTGGTCCGATATAAAAAATACACTTTTTAAAATATCTTTGGATATTGGTGGTATACTTTTAACGTCGACAAATGTCATCAATAGATATCAAGTTTGAATACTGTACCCATATATGCTTTACAATTGATAATTTTTTTACATTCCAAAAATAAATTAATTAGTTAAATTAAATGAAGATTAATTAGGTTAAGATAAAAAAATAACCTTGGAAAAGGAGAGCCTTTGATAGGTTTTTGACCATATTTCCTCCATGCCCATGTATCATTGCATAGTTCTTCTTGTGTCAATTCAACCACTATCTTCTTTTGCTGGTTTTTCCTTCAAATTCAAACAGTTTTTTAGTGTATTTGACACTATGATGCCTTTTTCTGTCTTTTTATGTGTATATTTCGCCATTTTCTCTCTTTTTATTTGTATATATATATATATATTTCATTTCGCGGTTCTGTAGCTTCTACTTCACAGGTTGCTAGATTTGTGGTATCTATCTAGTTCTATTGTCGTTTTACTGATTTAAGCTTGATTTAGTTGTTGTGCGCTTTATGGTGTCGATGTTTATTCTTTTTATGAAGTTGCTAGTTTTTAGTACGAGAAATGATAAATATGCTTATAGTACAGGCATAAACAAATATGTATAATCATGAATAACACAGTATGTCACTTATTTTCTCTCCTAGCTTGCATTCACTAAGTATGTGTTACATGAGTTCCAATCATTTTATCAGGCACATATTTAGACATGTAATTTATACGCCCTTTTTCTTTTGAACATATATTTGCCTTCATGAAAAGATCTTTTTTCATGGAATTATAAAACCGAATTACGCAATAGTTACCTTTTTCTACTTGGAGTGTCAATGGAAAAGGCATCGGTAGCATCCAACACCGTTAGCTTTTCATCATCAACCGAAACGGTGGCAGCACCAGAGGTGGTGGTGGATGGCTGAGAACACCCTTCTTGGTACACTTCCTCCAATCCTTCCAATGGTTTCTTATCGGAATTGGAGTACAATAATTGGTATGCATCATCATTGCTTAATGTTACATGAGTTGCCATGTTGTTAAAACCATCATTATCATCATCATAGTTGGATGTTGTGTTTGTATTGGAGGTGGTGGTGGTGGTGGTGGTGCAACTTCTAACAACCGCATGCAAATCCCATTCATCATCCATTTTGTGTATCTAAAAACTTAGTCACCGGTCAACGTGTATGTGTGGAGAAGAGGGAGATCAAGTGGAGCCACCGGAAAGGGTTGACTTTCTTTTTATTGAGCGTGTGGCTGAATGTAGGTTTGACTTCGTGATTGTGGAATTAATATACTCAAAGTAAAAGGTGAATAAGTGGTTATATAGGAAACACACAAGTTGTGTTTTCTCTCATTTGACTATTGTTCTAAAATGTTATGTGGGCCCTCCCTTGATTTGCTCTGACCAAGACTTCTAAACACATAATAAACTCACCTATCAATTCCATTTAAGTTGTACATTATTGATGAAGTTAAAATGTATTTACTATTTAAAGATGCTTTTTATATATTCTTTATTATAAAAACTAAATAAATAAATAGATGACAAGGATAGATAGTTGGCTTTTAAATTCGTACACAAATCTAACCTTGTTAATAAGCCATGGTTGAACTACTTATAAATCTTTACTCAAATATAAATCGATACGAGATAATTGAATAAAGGCGCGGCTACACGAGTAAGGCTTGAAATTTGAGCTCAACAAATTATAAGTATGTTTTTAAATCTTGAAGGTGGTGTTAATAGGTTGAAAATTGTGATTTTTGAACTTGATAATGCCGATGAAGAAGAAAAAAGACATTGTTATGACTTCTATCGCTGTATGTAGTGAACGTATGTTAATTGAAATTAGTAGGGGATATTAATGAATGAATTAAGGTGTGGGCCCCATCAAACACTTGTGGCAGAAGAATGAAAGATTTCCCATCGGGTTTCCATATTATATTGTCAATTATCAATGGCCCAAATGGATTCTTGTACAATAAGGCCCACATTGAGAGGCTGCCTCAGTTTAAGGGACCTTCTAGAAAGGTATTTATGCCCGTAATGGTTTGACTTCATGTACATCTTAGAAAGGATCAAATGTAAATGGGTAAGTCAGTAAATGTAACAGGGGTTTTTTCTAATTTCTTTAATGTAAATGGATAAATCAGATGTACGCAGTTTAATCAACTGAGTATCTTGTGATCGTTTTCGAACTCTTCTCTCATCAGCGTCATATATTTAGCTACAGAGATTCGAGTTTGAGACATTTTATGAGAAAGTCATATGTCCTGTTGCTAGGTCACCTTGATGATAGTTATAAACAATGAAACATAATTGAGTTAATCTAAAACTACTTTTTTTAGAAATTACTAGGTTCGAATTCTAATCTGTAGACTCTTTTGTTTGACTAGCTTCTTTAGCTAAGTGTCATGGCTTTCGACATTACTTGTCTGGATTGGATGACAAAATGTATTTAAATTACAAGATAACCGTAATGTTGTGAATTCAAGTCATATTTTTGAGATATATGTATGTATTTTGGTGGTTGTGTTTGAAGTTTTTTATTGAAAAGAAAACAATAAAAATAAAATAAAACGTAAATAAATGTGTATGTTCTTATTCACACAAGGAAAATAGAACCAACCCACTTTAAACACTTATTGTAGACAAAAATCTTTTGCCACTTCGAATGAAATAGTGTTGGCTTCACAAATCTACCACTATTTTTAGTCCATTACATTTAGACACGACTTCCATTTGGCCAACTTGTAATTTGTGCATCTATACTTGTACGTCAGTCATCATCATACTTGGAATAATATGGTTGAATGTGATTCTGGTAAATGGTCCAAAAAGAATCTTGAAAATGTATTTTGACGTTGGTTTTTCATCAAGAAGTTAAAGTGAAAAGGAAAGTCAACGGCTTTAAAAGGTACTTACAATAGAATTAAGGTTTAAGCTTTAGATACTTTGTCTTAATAATAATCATATACAAAACTAAGGTATACGGAATATATTTGTAAATAATAATAATAATTTTGATAAATAGAAAAACTCAGTTAATAGATGAAGTTGTCATTTAGAGCACGTGGAGTGGGTTGGGTAAATCATCGACTTTCAAGGGTTTGAACGTCGTTTTCGGCATTCGCCGTACTCGGTCGGCGTTTAATCCGATGTTCAAACTAGCTTTAAGCTTTGAACGTTGTGTTTAAGCGAGCTTTCAGTATTTGTTTTTTTTTTTTAATTTCAAACGGTAATATCTTATTAAAAAAATAGCCGTTAATAAATGAGCCGTTTTTTTTTTCAAACAATTATTTTACACTATAAATACAAACCTTTACCCTTTTCATTTTTCACACCAAAACTCAATTACTTCCAATATTTTACTATAATTAAATACGATATCGCAAAACAACAAGCAATTTCCATGCATCCTACAATCACAGTGGAACCCATTTACGCCTACGTACAACCCGACAACACCACCCTCCTCACACGCTCCTATGTCAGGGTTTGATCATACGTACCAAATACCTCAAACTCAAGTTCCATCAAACCAATATCCACAAACACAACAATATTCCCAAATGACACTGAACAATGTCACAAATTCTTAATGTGGAAGCAATCACAAGCGTCACGAGCCGAGGTACAATCGACGGAAGGCGAGATACCTACGTAGTCCGCAATAATTGGACGAGTGAAGAAGAATTACTTTTGGCTCAATGTTTGATTTGTATATCCGAATGCCCCAACCACGGAAACGACCAAACAAGCGATTCTTTTTGGTACTTGGTGATGGTTGAGTACAACAAACGGGCAGACCAGATGGCTTTGTCACCGAAATAAAGACGTGTGACATCCAAGTGGAAATATTTAAATGGAAGGTGTCAAAAGTAAAACGACATTTGGGAACGGTTGTCTCGTTGGCGTAGTGGTGAAGCCTTTGAACAAGTTAGGATGCGAATCATGGATCAATACAAGATGGAAACTAGTCCGCCTTTTCAACATGAGAAAGCTTAGAACTTTTTGAGGATCAAACCATAATGGTTGTGTCCCAATCCGGTTGTAGTTGGAAGACGCAACAAACGGAGAGAAATGGTGGATTTAGAAGAAATACATGTTGACTTGGAGGAAGACGAGGAGGACAAATCTAGCCACACTTTTTGGTGATGATCAGATTCCACGTCCGCTGGAAAAATCTAGCCATTCAAAGAGCGAAAAAAATGAGTTCTGGTTCCGCGCTTCTTCTCGTGATTTGTTTGATGACTTAATCACCTCAAACTTTGACGAAATTGCTCAAAGTTAAAAGAGTTTGTACCATATGCGAGACACAGCGGAAGGTCTCAAAATATTGAAGATGACGGTGGAGGGCATGTCGGAAGAAGACGAGTTCATTCTCGCTATGGAAAAGGAAAAGGTTAGGTTCAAGTTCGGGTGGCACAAAGGATGGGAATCGGGATCGTGACACGTTAATTATTATTGTTATTATAATTATTATCTTCTTATTTATGTAATAGTAGGACTTTTTTTAATTATGAATGTATTTTGCTTTAATTTATTTCTTGTGTTATTTATTTGTTTTAAATTCTTATTTTATTTGCATTTAAAAAAATAGAAGAATGTTAAATTGAACACTGAACTCCAATGCCCCTGATTTTAGTATCAAAGTTCATTTCAGTGTTTAACTGAAAAATAAACTGAAAACTGAGTCAAATGTCGACCACTCCTTGTGCTCTTAAAGCATGTTTGTGAAACTCCTAGAAAACAATATCGTACATTCGTATGTACTATAAATGAAATTACTAATCCGAGTGATTAAACATTTTTATGTGATTACGTTTAAAGATTATCAATTGATTGCCAAAAGACGTAAATCAAAGCTAAAACGTCCCTTTGAGGCCTTAAGATGGATGATTTAGTAATCTCACGATTTTGCATGTTCACTACTAATTAACATATACATTTTATTTGCATTTATTAAAAAAACTAAATATATAGAAAACATGAATTATATTCAAGTTAATTATATAGAAACTTATTATTGTTTTGTTGAATTGTTAATAAGAGCATCTTCGAGTGAAAGCTTGTCATTAAAAGATTTTATGTAATAGAAATTTTACTAATGTTGTGTTGGCAAAGCCAACTTCTTGGGTTTCGGGCCAAATAGAGTAGACGTGACTACAAATGTGATGGAATTTAAGCCGTAAAAGGTGAAAAAATGGAGTTATAGTTCGAATTTCTATTTCTCAATGATATTCCACGATCAATACAATTGGCTGAATCCCGTGAAATCATTTCATAGAAGTTCATTGAGATTTTCTTTTTATAAAGCAAATCAACTTCGATTCTTAAATAATCCACATCACTTCTGCTTCTATTGTAACAAAAGATTCCCCTTTTATGTGAAAATGACCCGTATCAATAATTATGATTTTACGTATGGACAATTCCTCAATATCTTACTATGATATATTTTTTCAACTTTGAAACCTTCTATTATATGTAATCAAATTTTAAAATCATGCCAAAAATACGTTTTAGTACTCTGAATTTAGCTAATTAGGTCTTCTGCTATTCTGAACTATTTAAGGTACATCATAATACTCTTAACTTTAAAATTTGAGCTCTGACTCAGCTCTCTCGATCATGTGCTAAACATGTTACTTATATCTATGAAAAACTTAATGGGCACAAAAAGATAACGTTAACATAGAGGCTTAATCATATTCAAGCACGTGTAACTTGTCCATATCATCTGTATCATAAAACTAAAGTTGAAATTGATAGCCCAGATAGGACAAGATTAAATCTTTTTGATTTGGAAAAAAAAGGAAAATTAAATAAAATGCTCTTTTTTAAAAGGTTATATAAAAGTTTGTCCTTTTTTAAAAAAATTGCGTTTTTACCTCACGAGAACGCATAACCAGGACGCAAAATCTCATTTCCGGACGCAAATACTCGTACCCGGACGCGTGACCGAGAAATGCAAGCCCGTGACCGAGAAATACAACTCGGTCACCCGGACGCAAAAATCGAGACGCAATTTGCGTCCGGAAATGAGATTTTGCGTCCCGGTTATGCGTCCGTCTGACCCGGTTGCAACCCGAAAATCCTGGGCCAACCCCGTAAATTTGAGTTTATATAAACAAAAAAAAAAGGGATCTCGGTACTCAAACCCTAACGTTTAAAAAGTAAGTTCGCTCGATCCCGAGGAAGCACGCAAACCCGAAGTTCGCTAGTCGTTCGCAAGTTCAAATCGAAAAGGAAGCACGCAAATCTCGAACGCAATTACGAAAGATGTCTAATTATGAGGTATAAACTCATTTATACTTCGATTTATCGTGAATTTTCACAAAATTATAGTTGACATTTCATCGAGCAGTTGACATGCATGATATTTTTTGTGTTTTATGAATTAAATAGTTGGTTTTTTAGTTTGTTATCATGTTGTATGTGTTTTTGAGGTTAGTTTGTTGTTGAGATTTGATTAATACCACTGTTAAACCGGTTCGTTAGTTTGTGACCGAGCTCGTGACCGAGACGAAAATGTCGCGATCGTTGTGTCTCGGTCATGACCGAGAAACGCAACGATCGCGACGCAAAGATGGCCACTGTACCAGCGAACTTAGTATAAGTTCGCTATAGCGAACTTAGTACCAGCAAACTTAATTAAGCTCGCTCGATTAATACCCTGCGAACTTAATTAAGTTCGCTAGAACAAAACCAGCGACACTTAGCGACAGTAGCTCAGTGTCGCTATAGAGACAGTAGCTAAGTGTCGCATAAAATAAGTGTCGCTAAAAAATACCTGCGAAACTTGATATTCCCTGCGAAACTCATTCTGAGTTTCGCAACATGCGAAATTTGAACTAAGTTTCGCACTAAAACTAAGTTTCGCAATTCATAGAGTTTCGCAATTCGCAATCAATCGAATGTAGGTAATATACACAAGCTGTTGTCACAAAGTGTTGATTATGCATCAACAAAAATCAATAATTGATTTATAATATCTATTCACCAAAATGTCTATGTTTGTAGCATATAATAAGAAATAGGCTAAGAAATAGGCTAAGAAATATCAAAACTCCCAAGTGTCGCTAAAAAATACTTGGATTGTTTTTGTACTAATTTTGTAAGTGTTCGATTTGTAGGGTTTTTTCGACGCTTCATTAACAATGAAGAACCACATGTCGGTAATCAAGGAGATTAACATATTGTTGACGTACTAGCAGAAGGTGATATTTAGACGCACATTTTTTGGGCCTTGGTTAGACGTCGAGTGTCTAGACAATGACCCTGGATACGTACACAATTTGCTCCAGAGACAATGTGAGCGTCCAAACCTATCTAAGCCTCGTGAGGAGCCCGAGGAGTTATGGTTTAGACTGACGCCCCGTTATGCTATACGGTTTGGGCGAAGAGAGTTTTGTTTAGTAACCGAATTCCGCTTCGGTTCTAAGACAGATATGAAGGATTATATTCCCAAGGAAGTTCGGGGCACGAGACCTGCTTTACGCGATCGGGTCTTTCAGCCCCATGCTTTGTTGAAAGAGATCTCCATTTTGCACATTGAGATGTTATTCAATCAACCCTACTTGTTTAACGGGGTGAGCAAAATGAGCGATGAGGATGTCGTCCGGGTATGTATTATCATGCTCGTTGAGAGGTGCTTCATGGGAAAGCAGCCCATGCAGATTGTGCATCCTGATTTCATGCACATGATTGAGGACCTCAACAACATCAACAAGTACCCTTGGGGTTCTCGGATTTGGGACCATACTTTTCCGCAGTTGAAGAATACGTTAATACGGTTTGTATTAACGTATGTAATTATTTGACATTTTGCTTTGTTTTAAGATTTAGATATGGGAGGCCTTTCACCTTCAGGTATCGAATAATGCATGTAACACCAATAAAGACGTTGTCCCTCGGGTATTATAATGGCGTCGTCTTAAGAGGGTTAGTGATTGGAAGGAATATGTCGATGTGTTGACTATTTTGGTTAGTGATGTGCATTCCATAATTATTATCATGCATGGTTGTTTTTTCAAATAAAAATCAAGTTTGAAATAAATGGCGAATTATCACTGCATGATGATATTCACAAAGACGATCGGCCATTGAGGACGCTGAATCCGACTGAGTTGGAGGCTTCATGCCAATGGTGGATTGACAATTGTCGATTTTTTGACGGGCTCGAGCCTGAGGTGCAGCCCAATCCTCAACCCACCGCCCCTCGTGCTGAGGTGCAGCCCACTCGCCGTCACACATCTCAGCGTACCTCATCCAAAGAGTTGGAGTCCCTAGGAGAGCGCGTCGAGAGTCAGGATGCCATTAGTGCTAGGCACGAGGTCGCGATTTCCACTTTACTTCAGCGGGTGGACGCTCAGGACGCGCTGATTGCTAGGGTACTAAATGTAATTGACCCTCATCAGGTATTACCATGTTATTCACAAGATGTTTTGACACTCATCAGGGTTAGTGTTTAACTTGAATTTTATGTTTTTATTTCAGGACGACGCTGATGAGGGTTATGTATCAGATACTTTACCAGCCACTGCTGCCAAGATCTCAGCTCCAAGGGTATTGCGTCGTAGTATTCGAGAGCGGCGATTGGGCAGGGTTAGGTTGTCGCCATATTATAACCCGACCCAATTAAAACGGCTAGTGAAGAAACCTTCTGTGGTGAATGAGGCGGCGCCTGAAGAACCACCGGTTAATTTGGGAGCTGATGACGAGCCGGTGGAGAAAGTCGCGGCTGAGCCGGTTGACCCGGTGGAGAAAGCCGCAGCTGAGCCGGTTGAGCCGGTGGAGAAAGCCGTAGCTGATGACGGCAGCGGTGGAGGCAGCACCTACTGTTGCAAATGAGGATAAAGCCGCAGTCGACCCGGTTGCTCCTGCTGCTCTAAAACATTATGTGCCCGTGCCAGTTAAACATCAACGTAAGAAATCCGTTAAGAAGGCAGTTGGGCTGGAGACTACAGAGGATAGGATGGTGGAAATGGTGTCAACTTTAGTGAACCCGGAGATCGGTCTTCTCACCAATCCTCCCCTTGCGGCATCTGTTGAGACGGGAGTCATTGCAGGACCATCTAATGTTCGCGAGTTATATATGAGCGGCGGTGAGGTGCGTTGCATGTTCGTCCAACAGGGCGGGACTTTCATGTTTTTGACAAAGGAGTTTTGGGCGCGCTTGTATGGAGATTTCGAGAGCGGAGACCTAGAAAACACGGTGAGTTCTGAATTGGTGTTTATTTATAGAAAATATTTTTTTTAGGTGGACGATCATACTAATCTTAAATTTTGTTTTCCACAGCATATTGACGGCTGGGCATGCCTACTGATGTGGTGGAGACATAGGACTTGGCCTCGATGCTCTCAGCTTAATCGTGGTTTGCGTTGGACCATCATGCCAGTAGGTTTTATTGAGATTTTAAGGTCGTTTAAAACTTATAGGGATCCGAAAACGAAGAAGAAGCGGCAGAAGGGTGGCGAGGTGGTGTACACAGGTGAGGGGGGCGCGTATTATAAGCATTTGATGGGATATGCCAATGGCACTCGTGCCCCATACCCAGCGTGGTGGGAGTGCGAAAAAGTAAGTAAACAATTCGTTTAGTAGATACCTAAAAATGCATATTTATACTCCTAAGTTTTATCAATAAATTGTCTATATTCGCAGGTAATGTTCCCTGTTGTTGAGTCGGTTCACAGTCACTGGATTCTGTTGGTGTTGGATCTTCGAACTTGGGATGTTGTGGGATATGACAGCCTTACAAGACTTTGTGAGGATGTTGATCGACTCCGTTTAGTGGAAGAGCTGGGTAACCATTTAGTGCCCTATTTGGATGCCATTGGCTTTTGGAAGCATTTTGAAGGTGGCAAAAGCCGCTTTATGTTTGATACTGTAGAATTGCCATTTTCGTTGGCATCTGATGTTCCTCAGCAGACCGGCTCACTAGGCGACTTCAGTGTGTGGGTGTGCCACAACATGGAGCGGTTGACTATGAGATCAATATATACGACGGAGTTCGAAGTTGAAGACACCAAGAAGGTTGCGTGGGACTGGCACAACATGGAGCGGTTATTTAATGTTGGAAACATTTTTCCGCGCACGTTTTGACCGGCAGCCGCCCCTACCACGGTTACCAAAGGCAACTACTTCGTAGAAATGATTTGTATAACATAAATTTGTAACTTTTTGTCGAATGTAAATATTTTGTAATATATTTGTTCATTTAAACTTTGACTTGGGCATTGTTGACAGTTTTAAATGGAAACAACCAAAATAATTCTCAAACTATTGAAATTTTCCAACTCTAATGGACTTCTTTTTTTGAACAACAAAAGGATATTATTCACCAATGTAGATCCTTGAAATAAGAATTACAACATTACAAGTTATTAAACATTAAAGGGACCCCAACATTAAATAAGAATTACAACATTACAAAATAATACTAGAAGTTTAAAGTCCCAATTGGAAAACGTGTTCACTGATGTGAGAAAATGAAGGTGTGTATGACGGCGCAGTGTCTAGCGATAAATGGTGAAACAATTTAGTGAGCAACATGCCATTAGGAAAGGGATTATTGATGTAGGTAACGGCATGTTGCATGATTGATGCTACGATATAACCTACATCAAAGTGTATGTTGTTCTTGATCCATTAAACCATGAGGGCTTCAATGGCATAGACCATATGTGGTTCTGTAGAGCGACAAAAGATATTATAACGAACAATATCAAACATTGTTCTCAACTCCGGTTCAAGATCAAAGACTTCAATTAGGCCACGTGACTTGCATCTACCTCGATTGCCTTCACTGCAAATATCATCAACAATCTGATGGGGATGAATAATTCGAAGACTTATGTTTCCTAGTTCTTTTTCTGAGCAATAGAATTGAACTCCTCTACTGGGGAGTTTCAAAAACATAGAGAAAGTGGAAAGACCCCACTGAATGGGACGACCATTTAGCTTGAACTCAACGGTCTTGAAACGCCGGTCAAAATGAAATTTTGTATAGAATTCTTCAATGCGGAGTGGATGGATTCGATCAAGAAGGTTTGTCAGAATACCCAATGAGCTTTCCTCAAAGCTCCGTAAAACGGAAGTGGAAATGATGTTAGATTGATCAACTATTCTTCCTTCTTCAATAACTCTACAATACAAGTTGTGTGTATTGCTCATATTGTATTTCTGAAATATAAATGAAATGTGATGTTATAAGAATATGATTATGGAGATGGCTGAAAGTGCAGATGGCTGGATGATGTAGATGGCTAAATGATTTTATAAGGTATAATCTTATCCAATAAAATCTAGAAAATCTAGGAAAATCTTATCTAGTTGCATAAATCTTATCAGTTGGGAATCTTATCCAGGTGTGACTGGCCATAAGATCTTGTGCTCGACATATGGTGTAACAGGTGTTTTAACTTCGGCTGCAGTGTTACGATGTTTGTAATACCACTGTTGCACCAAGGATCAAAAAAATTCCAACAGCATTGTCACAGGGAGCCTCCTAGCATGCTTGCTCATGGCGTTAATGGACTCTGCACTGTTACTCGTCATGTAAGCATATCGATTATGGGTAGCATGATGCCTTGACCATCTTCATATCCCAACATCTGTAAGAACCTTAGCAGAGGCTTGTAAGCGTCTAGAAAACACACCAAAATGGTGATCAAAATCAAACTTACGGTACGCCTTACACATCTTCCAATAATGACATTCGTAGTGGTTTACTTTGGAAGATCTTCTTTTCAGGTTCATCAACAAATGACGACAGCATATGGCGTGAAAGGCATCTGGAAAGACATTTGAGATGCCAGCTGCAATTGAAGAAGCACTATCAGAAACGATGGTCAAGTTCTCGATCCCACCCGCAGATTCAAGGGTGTCACGTAGGTTTCCCAAGAACCACATCCAAACGTCGACATTCTCTGATGCCCCGATTCCGTATACCAGTGGCAAGATGCCATTATTGCCGTCCATCGCCACAACAATTAAATTGGTTCCTAAGTAACCACCCTTCAAATGTGCCCCATCTATGATCATTAGTGGGCGTATGGTTGACAAATGTCCGTATTTGCAATCATTTATAGAGACATCAATTTTAGTATAATATAATGTCTAAACATAGGTGAAAACAAATTATAGATACTTACAGCTGCACCAATGAACATGTAACACATTAGAAATCGATCATTCTCATCAGTGATCACATTAGTTTTGCTCCCCGGATTAAGCATTTTAAAGGAATCTTCCGGACTATCTCTCAACAACTTTATAACGTAACATTTGGCTCTCCATGCTTGGTTGTATGATAGACTGATTTTGAAGCGTGTTGTCATATCGAGTTGTATTTCTTTGCCTCGATACACACGTCCTTCCAAAGTCATCAACTCTTTCAAGATGTGGCCAAGCACCTTCTTGCTCGCATGTCGGTTATTCGACATGATTTGAGTCCGAGTGTATGTGTGAACGTCAACTAACTTCTAACTTGAAAGTTGTTACTGTTGTTTATACGACGTGCATTTACCTTCCACTCACAATCATGCAAGACACATGATGTTGTATACCTTGTCTTGTCCGACTTCTTCGGCTTGATCTGAAAACCCTCTTCAAGACACTTGGTATGAAGCTGAAGAAGAAACTCCTCCTTGTTTTCAAATGTTTGTCCAACTTGAACCCGGTTAGAGGGTTCATACATTGTAACTGGACGTTTTGTACTTTCTGGATTGTTATCACTTAATAGTGGCGGCATATTCCAGAATATATTCTTTGTGGTTGTGGTTGTGGTTGCTGTAGGATATGTTGTGTTGTCATTTGGATCTCTTGGATTCAGCTCCTCCTCATCATCCCCATCATCACCATCCCCAACAATATGATTATCAAAGGGATGGTCAAAGTGTTTAGGGAGATTGACATTTTCTTCATCATAATGATCATCATCATAAGGATCGTCAAGAATATACAGAACAACCTCGTGATGATGTGGTTGTTCAAATACGTTAAATAGGGTGTCTTGGTTGTTTTGTTCTGGTAACGTGGTATATGTTGGGTATTGTGGAGCAACATGAAAATGAAATTGATATTGTGGTGGATAAGGTGCCGAAAGTTGTGGGGGTACTTGATATTGAGGTGGTTGGTTATAATCATGAGTTTCTAGTTGCAGAAATTGTTGTTGAAAACCACTACTACTACTGGTAGGTTGGTTGCTACCGGCACCAGAAACATTTGATACAATATCCACAACGTAAATTTCAATATGAGCATTATTAATTGAATGAGTCAAAAAATCCCCAAAATCTTCAACATCATCAGTTATATCAACAACATACTGACCGACCTTATATTTCATTAAAATTGGTGAATCAAGTGGTAAACCTAATTTTCGTAAAACATTTTTCAACAAAATTTTGCAAGTCAATGGTTTTTTCGGTGCAACAGGAAGTTTTAAAGGCACTCTATGGCATTCTATTGGTAAATACATAGGGACGTTGTTAATATATTCAAAACGACCTCCAACACAAATATAGACCTTAAACTTATCAAATAATTGACTCATTTTGATCATGAAAACAATATAAATAGCAACTTTACAATTTTTTGAATCGTACCTTTCAATGACAGATCAGATCAATTAAGGTTGAAATTTGAGAGTGTTGTATGGATTTGTTGTCAAATAAACTGATAAATTTATGAAGTTGAGAGTATTTTGTGAAGTTGTTGTGTATAAACTGATGAAATCGGATTATTTTAAAGGGAAAAAAAAATTTATCTGAAAAATATCCAAAATACGCATTTAGGATGATATATCTTATCCAGAAAAATCTAATATGAAATTGTACTGATAAAATCCCGAAAACTCGAAATATCTTATCCAACATCTTATCCAAAAATCCACCCGTCCAGCACACCCAGACGCAAATACGAATACCCGGACGTATACCCAGACGCAAATCCGCATACCCGGACGCGTGACCGGAAATACAAGTTGGTGACCGAGAAATGCAAGTCGGTGACTGAGACGCAAACGCTACCCGGACGCATAACCGGGACGCAAAATCGCACTATTGAACGCAAATACTCGTACCCGGACGCAAATACTCGTACCCGGACGCGTGACATAGAAATGCAAGCCGATGACCGAGAAATGCAACTCGGTCACCCGGACGCAAAAACCGGGCGCATTTTGTTTAATTTTCCGAAATAAAATTCAAGATTCCAACCTTGCTTCTGTGTTTGCAAGATGCCATTGAACGATGAGAATGAGTGACAACTAGATGGCGGTAAAATTCATTCACTATTTCAGAATTTTAGATCATCGGTTATCCCAACACCAACCATCCACCCACCCACCCACACCACCACAACTATTAACTAGTGTATATCCCATCTCAACCCTTTAACTGACATTAAATATTTTCCACATCACCGTCACTTTTATTGGGATTGTAATTTTAAGATTTCTTCTCTTCTGACGAAGAGAATGAGAAGTTGCAGGTGCTTGGATCTAATTTAGCAGGTGCTTAGATCTAATTTAGCCTCTTCAAACGTTATTTTTTATTGTGCCCGTTAACATAAATAAGTCACATGTTTTGTACATGAGCGAGTTAACTGAGTATGATAGTAAATTTAATGTTGATGCGATATTTGAGATTGTAAAATAGCTTATTCAAATGTACTTTAAATGTAAAGATTGAGACTAGCTTAATAGTTTAGGTTTTCTATAAATAGGTGTAGTTAGTGATCATTAGGTAACTAGTTGAAATACTTGTGAAGGGAGCTTTCATTTTCAATGATCAAAACACATAGTTAATGGTGTGAATTGTGGTTTTGCTCTCAACATTCAAACACAAACTCATACATACATTTGATTCGATTCGATTCGATATTCGATAAACGTACAAGGATATACGATCCAACATTTAACAAAATTTCAAATTCAAGTACTACAGTGTACTTTAAATAGTTCAGGGTAATAGGGGATCTGGTTAGTCAAACTCAGAGTACTAAAATGTATTTTGGCCTAAAATCACCTATTATATGCTTTTAATTTACTATTTTATTATGTATAAAATTTACAAAAACACGTCAATTTATGTAGTCAAAAATATGCAAAAAATACAATAGATAGTTTTAAAACTTGAACACATACAATAAGGGGTTTCGAAGTTGAATATATACAATAGTAAAATGTGTAAAGTTGAATACATTTTAAATCAAAAAAATAAATAAATCATAGTTTGTGCATAAAAGTTACATTTTTAACTCTTGATATCCAATTTAGCAGCGGTGATTATTTCCCAAAAACTATTACTCCGTACTAAAAATGCAAAAAGCTTTTCATAGATTTTTTAGTTAAAAACAAAAAAGTGTGCTCTAAACTATCTTTGAATCGGATAACTTACAAGTTACAACCGGAGATGGTGGTAATTAAAACGGCAACCGCCGTCCGTACACCCGCTGGTCTTTTTTCACATGAATGCCATCTTATCTCTCACCCAAACACCTTCTTCTTCTTCAAACCCTGGTACTTTGAAAATACGTTAGCAATACTATGTCTGTACCTATTTTAGCTCTTATAAGATAATGTTCTAAAGACCGTTAAGCAGTTGATTAAGTGTATATAGTTGTTATTAGATCATGTATGTTAAATTTGAACTAAAAATAGGATGCTGCATTATTTTTGCCTTATTACTTCTCTAAATTACTATTACAATATATATTTTATTTTAATTTTATTCCGAACATTATCAAGTAAGTAACTGTTCTTATTTGTGTGAATGCAATAAAAATTCCAGATTGTTTGGGCAATTTTTAGATGCTATATATCAATTTATTATTACTGTATTAATGTATTTCAGTACTTTTAAATTTTTTGAAATTGGATTTTATGGATAATTAATTGTAGGAACAAGATTACTAGAAGGAAATGTTTGAGTAAGAACAGGATTATGGCATCATCTGCAGGGGAGTTCTCGGGTCCATTGAAACTGAGAAAGCCGCAGCGGCAGCAGCAGCAGCTATATCATCCTTCCGAGGACATCTCGGATTGTGACGAATCGGATGAGAATGGCAACACTATACTTAGACCTGCTGAAACTAGTAGGACTGTAATTGAGGTCATTTTCGCACATCATTTTTTATTTGAATCGTTTAATGCCAGTCATACTGTAAGTAGTGGGGCATGCGGGTTGTGTATCTGGTCAAAATGGGTTGTTATCTAGTATGGGTTTTGGGTTGACCCCCAAACAAAATTTAGTCCTTTTTTCTATTGTCATATCATCTTATATTTTGAAAATATACAAAGACAATCAGGAGGTTGTATGCATCACAAATAGACTTCGAACACATTTGACCCCATTCCCCTTTTATCTGAATATTTTGATTAACCATTAATAAGTGAATGGGTCAGAATTGTCACCTCTACTGTAAAGAAGAATAATTCGGCAGTGTTAAATGTATTATTTTATACGTGAGGTTTTAAAAATGTCTAGGTTATCAAGTAAGTGTCTTATAAGGTGTATTCTATTATATTAAATTTTATATGTAATTGTTTGAGTTATTTGGTGAAAAGCCAGCCCTTATATATTTTGAATATAAGATGTTCATTTCAGGCGAACTGCAAAGGATTGGTTATGTTCTCAGGTCTGGTCAGTGATGGGGTCTATGAGAACATCTTCTTGCCCGACTTGCCTTATGTCAAGGGTGAAAATGGAAGTTAGTTTCCAAGTCCATTTTCCTATCGTCTTACTGTTAGTGTTTTGTATAGAAGTTCATCATTGGTCTCAATACGTCTTGGTGTACCGCCTTTGCAGATATATATTTCCAAGTGAAAAATGACGAAGATGTTCTCGAAACTCTTGCTTCTGGGGATAACGTTGTGGTAAGGAACATGGTCACTGTACTGTCAAAGTTTGTATTACTTATGCTAGATAACATCTAAGTGGTGTCTTGAACTCTGGATGTGTGTTTTGAAACATAATTTGATATTAAATAATCAGAAATTAGCTATAGCACACCCAATGGACTCTAAGAGATAGTGTTTCGATGTGCTTCTACTGCTTGATGTTGTAATACATCAGAGAGTGGCAAATTATGATATTTGAGGAATTTAAACATAAAAAAAAAAAACGACATTTTTGGTGAAAAAAGAGGTATCTCTTGTTGAGTTGAAATACAATCTCAAACACTACAAATTCATTGTTGTGACTTTAAGTCGCAATAATCAGAAAATTGGTTCCTAAATGCAAATCCAAAAACCTTCCTAGTGAACTATCTTGAAAAGTAACTCAAATATGTACTAGATGGTTTCCGATAGGTCTAATTTTACATTTTACTCCTATTAAATGAATGCTTTTCTATTACCCATCCTTGCTTTCTGAAACAATTAGCACTAATGGTTATAAATTCAACCATAGACATCATCAAACAAATATATACATGATCATATATTCTTAGTGTACATCATTCACTTTCTTGCATTCGCTTGTATGTTGCTAGTTTTCAAACATAAAGGTGGCAAAATAGGTAGGCCGGACAGGTTGTGTAATGGGTCAAAAGCAGGTTATTTTCAGTATTAGTCAAATCAGGTTGTCTTGAGTTAATTCACAAACATGTTTTTGTCCATTTCTGGATTTTTAGTAGACAACTCACGTGTTGAAAATGATTTCGAAAACTATATCATATACAATAATAAAAATGATGTAAACAATCTGAGTGACTTTTGACCCATTTTCTTTTTAGGTACTCTTTTCTGTATTTTACTCATTTCATTCATAGGAAGTAAGAACGAAAGCAACCGTTCAGGCATTTATTAGTTAAAGGGTTTAAATTGCAACATCTAGTCTGACATGTATTTTTTCTCGTTTCTCATTAAATTCTATAGTAGCTTGACTAATTGTAGTTCATATGACATGTACTGGGAAAAGTAAATGATTTGGAATATCTAACTTGTTTTCGTTCAACCATATCTATATCTATATCTATACTACTATATAATAGATTTGAGCAAAAGTCTTAAAGGGTGAAGTAGTAAATGACTAATTTACCCTTCTATTATCTTATTTCAAACACCTAAATCTTTAATATAATTAATTACAAAAGTTAATGTATCATTAATACTATCATTATTAATCTTTAAAAGTAATAAACATATGACATTAAATTCTAATTCATTAATACTTTTCTATATCTATCTATACTTATATATAATACATCTATGATGTTTTTTTAAGAGGGAATTTACTAAGTTACCCAATATTATTATTATTAATATTTGAAAAATCTGCTCTAAATTACTAACGTAACCCTATATAAATTTTTTTAGTCAAACTTGCCTTGAATACAAAGGCAAAATTGAGATTTATCCAACCTATCTTAAATCCAACAGATTTTCCTAGAGGACAATATAAATGGGACGGAGGGAGTAAATTCTCATTTATACTATTACCATTGAAACTTAAACTAATAAACATATGACATAACTTTTTAACCGTAATGAGTTACGGGAAGTTACGGGAAGTGTCAATTATGGACGGAAAGGTCGGAACGAGATGAACATGTTAGCAACTGTATTTTGTAAGGTTTTCGAGCATTTCGACCCATTTTCACTTTACTCCATCCGTCACATTTATACTGTTAACCAAAAAGATACATACGTTTAATTGATTCGGTTTTTAGTTAACACAACATTTTTCTTATTTGCATTAAAAAATCATTAACTTGCAATATCATTCTATTGAATAAATAATAGAAATTAACATGAATAATACAAATAAAATTACTAATCTTATTTGTTTAAAGCCTCCAAAATCAATTTTTTCAAATTTTAGATGTTTTTTTAAGTGTTTTAAAAAATTAGAAACAAACTCTTAATGATGTTTTTTTATAAAATTATAAATTTACGCGTTTATTTACATTTTTAATTTCTTATTTATATTGTCAATTCCTATATTCAAGAGTTTCAATTTTTTGATCAAATTTGATGATTTCAATTTTACATACATAATATTTCACATATCGCAACTTGTACCATGCCATATGAACATGCAATCCGACAATCGTAACTCGCAACCCCAACATCAAATTTGCAACGACATTTCATATATATACATATACATATATATATATATATATATATATATATATATATATATTTATATTTTTTGAGGATATTTTGTTTTATTTTATTTTTTTAAAGGGGGTAAAGAGGTGATTTCTTACTTTTAAAAAACGCCATATTGTTGTGTATTGTCATATAAATTTTAATTATGATCTACATACTACATATCGAATGAAAATGAAGCTTAGTTTTTTTTATCCGCTGCATCGCGAGGACATTTTGCTAGTTAGTTATTAATTAATCCAATGCAGCAAGTCATAATAGGCTTGGATACCTCAGAAATGGTCACTGAGATGGAGTCATTAGGTCTATCAGACGATGATTCTGGTTTTGAGGATGAAGATAGTGATATTGACGGTGAAGAAGACGATGATGATGGGAATGGCAACTACGTAAAGGTGGTGATAGTTTCATTGCTTTAATTTGTCGTCTTTTAGTCAAACAAATTCTAACTGTACATTCTGTTTCATCATGCTTGATGTTGCAGGATTGGGTTTCAGTTCTAGAAGATGATGATTCTGATGGATCCGTTGGTGACTGGGCAAATTTAGAGACTATGCGTTCTCATCATCCAATAGATTTTGCTAATCAGCTGGCAGATGTAAGCATTTATTGATAGCGTTGTTATAGTTAGATGTTAAAATATGAGCGGGTTGGGTAAAGGGTCAAATGGGTTTACGTTGAAACTGTTCATTTGTTAGTTCGGGTCAAAATGGTTCGGGTCAGCGTGGGTTGACCTGCAAGTGGCCCCTTTTATGCTATTGTAATAACTCTATGAAGCATTAAATAAGATTACAAAAACAAAATTATGACAACAAAGGTGAGATCAAATAATAACTCGAGTATATATAAGAACTAATTGGTCCAATCATTTTCAGAGGCACATGTAGAATTTAGATGCAATGCATCTGAATTCTAATGGCTCTATTGAAATGATTGGTCCAAATTAGTTCGTAAGGTTGTCATCTTTATTTGAGTTCTTATTGGAACTTTTTCCTATGACAACAATAGCTCAAGTCATTGAATAAAAATAATGTAGTAGGTTGAATGCATAACAAACAGACTTTTGGCGACTTTCAAGCCATCTGAATATTTCCTCCTTTAACCAAGTATCTTGATTTACTGCTTAGTCTATCTCAACTTATGAATGCATTTACTTGTGGCTGTTGCTGTTCAGTTCGTATCAGATGTTCCTATAGATTACATGGACCGGCCTCCTTCTGGTCTTGCTATTCACGGCCTGCTAAGACCTGCATTTGTAGAAGAAAATTCTGTCATCAACGAGCATATGTTTTACCATCAATCCAATGATGAAGAAGAAGCTAATCAGATTGCTCAAGGGGAGAAAAGAGGTGTTGGGCATGTAGTACGAGGATCCTCTCAACATTTGGAAGAAGAATTGCACAAGGATCAAAACTTTAGGAATGGGAATTCTTACTATAAGCTAGAGATGATCAAAATGCAATTAATTTCAGCTCACGGGGATCAGGTATGTGGGATATTGACTGGCGATTTTGTATAGAGCAACAGGTTCTTCTTCTTTTAAATTGCATTCAGAGGTAGCAAAATTGGTGGGTTGTGTAAATTGTCAAAATAGGTCATTTTATATAGGTTGAAACTTGAAACAGGTTGTATTGTGTCACGTTGACTCGGAACTTTTGTTTTTTGTTTTAGAAGACTTATTATAGATAACTAGTGTGCTACATATTAAAATATTAATATATTCTTTTGAGTAAATCATTATAGGAGGCTGTGTGCATAAAAAATAGACCTAGGAAACTTTCAACCTGTTAAACCGGTTGTCTCGTTTCTTTTGTAACTATTTTTTCATTGGCCAATTTGACCCTTTAGATATATAACACAATCCAAATCGACCCATTCATAAGTAAAATAGTCCAAATTGCCATATATATATTTTTTATTTTATTTATTTGTGTATGGGATGATAGTTTAAGAAGTTGTTACTCATCCTTAAGCACCTTCACTTGTTGTGATACAGGCTTCAATTGAAGTGGAAGATTTTAGCAAGTCTCGACCTGATGCCATTGCACATTCAGCTGCGAAAATCATATCTCGTGTAAAATCTGGTGGAGATAACATGACACAGGCTCTTAAATCTTTGTGCTGGAGATGCAAAGGTATTCAAGTGGAGGTAATGCTTAGCTTACTAGTTTTCTCATTTACTGTCTTCGAACATTGTACTAAAAAAGTCTTGATATTTATAAATTGGTTAAAAAAATTTGTTGGTTTTTCTGAATTTTTTGGTTCTTGTTGGAAAATGGTTACGAAGCCTGTTACATCTAATGACAGGAGGTGGCTCTAATTGGCGTGGACAGCCTTGGGTTTGATTTGAGAGCATGTTCTGGTAGACAAGTGCAAACATTGCGCTTCACATTTAAAAATCGGGTAATTGTTAATCTCTAAACACAAGGTATCTGATAAAAGTTGAAACCTTTATAGATCACAACGGATGTCAAACTTTCAAGACCAAAACTTTCAACTATCCCAAAAGACCACATCTCCCATTTGATGCTTACATAGATGAACAAAAAGACCTGTGCTTTAAAGGTGGGAATTACGACCCAATTAAACATGTGGGTTAGGATTATGCTTATACCTATGTACAATGAAAGTTAGATAAAAAGATATAAATTAAGTCTCTTTATTAAAAGATATAGTTTATTATTCTAATAATATTTTCTCTGTAATCACATTTAACACACAATTTATTAATGAAAAATCTGTATAAAAGCTCTTTCTGGTCAACTGGCTCTTATGCACAACTATAAAATACCAATGTTTTGTGGGATTGCAGGCCTCCTCAGAGTATGGTGTGGAGAGCCAGTTGAATTCCTTACTCTTCCCTACAACCCCAGGCCAGCAGCAGAAGAAAGAAGTTGTTCACCAATCAGAACAACATCATTCATAACATGGTGAAAGACCGAAATTAACCAAACTTGTTACTCAGTTGTGTAAGTTTCTCTGGTTAGCACTTTGTGCTCATACTTGTAAATACATAGCTGCAAGCCAAATCACCTTGTGCGATTCCATTGCATTATATTGCATATAGGTCTAATAACATGATCTATTGCCTTGAAGAATAATCCTGATCTCTGCCTGTTTCGTAGCATACATGTGGACTTGAGCATGTAACTAAGTGAACTGTACAAAGCTGATTTTGAATGGAACATGTTGAAGGTTCTAGTGAACGAGTACATCATGTCCAACGCAGTAGCAGATGAAGCCTTAAAAGAAGTTGTAATTTTGTGTAGTGCAACAATAAAATTTATATATAATTGTAAGTTATTAGAATGATATCTTTGTAATGACATTGGTGCATATTCTTAAAATTTATAGACCGGCATTTGTGGGTCATCTAGTTCGAGCAAGGTTTAATCACTCCCGATTACACATATGATGCCCATTGATATTTTGTGCTACTTCTGGATCATTTTTCAAAATACACTGGATCTACCTTATTACTCTTCGATGTTGCTAAGTAATGATTTTTAAACCTGTGTTACTACGATTGAACACCAATTTCTCACAAAATGAAAATCCGTCCAAACCAACAGGTGTGGGGAATGAATTTCAAAAGTTAAAAAAATTCTTTCGCCAAATCTACGGATTAAGTTTTTGCTCAAACTTACCTCGATTTTGAGTGGCAATTCCGTCTTTATTCAAAAATGTGTAAAGTATTAATTTACAAGTTATGAAATAATAAATAGAAAGAAAGTTTTGGAGTTTAGCCTTAATTAATTACTAATATTTATAAGTAGTTAATTAATATTAATATTAACATATAATATATAAAAATAACATAACAAAATAAATTATATGTTATTACGTGCATGATAAATTGGATTTGGATTAAATATATATGGCTGGTGGATCACGCCATTCTCATTTCCGATCTTATGGCTAGTGGATCGATAAAAAAATTAACTTTTAATATTCGATTATCAGTTTTAGCAGTGTTTTTTCCTGGTCAGCAGCATTCGGTGTTTGCTGGGATCATCATCAAATGATATCAAAATTTACGACATTGAAGTCGTTAATGAATTCCGTCACGATCCTGCTGCTTTCACTCAGGTTTATTTATTTATAAACACAAATTCGCCTTTATAATTATTAAATTCCATCCACAACAAATTAAATGCACTTCTTTGATGAATTAGGATAAATAGATTAATTACGTTGATGATGAATTTGCAAGTGAAATTCAATTTGCCTTTTGGAGTGTATTAGTGTTAACAAGTATAAACTGAATAACCAGATAATATCAACCTTCAGAATCAAACAAATCCAAACGAATACGATGTTTGAATTATACAGACCAAAGAACAGAATGAATATACTAAATACTCTTTAGATTATTACTAGAAAAGAAATCAAGTTCATCAATATGATGAACTTGTATATATACAATATATCAAAGAATTCTTGTAGAAGATGAAAACAAAAAATACGGCTTGCAGAATATGATGAATAGTCCATTAGGTTTTGGAAGCCGAATGATATGAATATATATATGCTTGGACTAGTACAAGTTTAGCCCTCCAAGAATTAGCTTGAATCATAAGCCTTTTATCTTCTCTTAACCAGCTACCCTTCATCTTTCAGACTATGACATCACGGACCCTTTACTTTAATCAACATTTAAAACCTGAAACAAGATGACTAGAAAACACCACAAATTAACAAATACTTAACATAAAATGACTTATTTATAAGCTTGAATTATATAATTTTAACACTCCCCCTCAAGCTTACTTTTGAATAAGTCATATAATCCCAATTTAGAGCAAAGGAAATTATGTTGAGATACACTCAAACCTTTAGTCAGAACATCTGCAAATTGATTAACAGATTCTACTTTAGTTGTTTTAATAATTCCAGCAGAAATTTTTTCTCTTATGAAATGTAAATCAATCTCAAAATGTTTTGTTCTTTCATGAAATACTGGGTTAGCAGCAATTTGAATTGCTGAACTGTTATCACAAAACATTTCTACTAGAAGATTAACTTTTATGTTCAAATCATTTAAAAGAGCAACTAACCAAATGATCTCACAAGAAACAGCTGCCATAGCTCTATATTCAGCTTCAGCTGATGATCTGGAAATAGTGGCTTGTTTCTTACTTTTCCAAGACACAAGGGATCCATTTAAATAAACAAGAAAACCAGTGACTGACCTCTTGGTAAGTGAACACTTACCCCAATCAGCATCCACATAAGCTTTAAGAGAAAATTCATCACCTGTTTTTATAAAATGAATACCTTTTCCAGGTGAACCTTTTAGATATCTTAAGACTCTCAAAGCTAATTTCAGATGAGAATGAAAAGGACAATGCATATATCTACTTAAACAGTTAACAGCAAAAGAAATATCTGGTCTTGTCAAGGTTAAATATATGAACTTGCTAACAAGTTTCTGATATTCAGAAATATTCTCAAGCATAGGATCACTATCAGTTGCATTACTGGATATAATATAATTTGGTTCAATAGGGGTTGAAGCGGGCTTGCAACCAAGTAAACCAAACTCATTAAGAAGTTCAAGACAATACTTCCTTTGAGACATACACAACCCTTGTTTTGAATCTAAAATTTCAATACCAAGAAAATATCTCAAAATGCCCAAGTCTTTAATCATTAACTTTGAGTTTAAGAAAGACTTAACATTTTCTATTTCAAGAATATTGTTTCCTGTAAGCACAATGTCATCCACATATACAAGTAATGCAACAAACAAACCATTCACAGATTTAGTATACAATGAGTAATCAGATTTACTCTGAACAAAACCATATTCAATCAAAGCATGAGTTAACTTTTCATTCCATTTTCTAGGGGCCTGTTTTAAACCATACAATAACTTGGGCAATTTACAAACTCTTTTATCATTTTTAGAAAAGTAACCTTCAGGAAGAGACATATATACATCTTCATCAAGATCACCATATAAAAATGCATTGTTAATGTCTAATTGATATAAAGGCCAACTATTCTGAACAGCCACATTTATAAGGCATCTAACAGTAACTATTTTAACCACAGGTGAAAAGGTTTCATCATAGTCAATACCTTCCTTTTGACTATATCCCTTAGCAACAAGTCTAGCCTTGTACCTTTCTATCTCTCCATTAGCCTTATATTTAATTTTGTAAATCCATTTACACCCAATAGGTTTTCTGTTAGGAGGTAAATCAGTTAAACATCAAGTATTGTTTCTGTTTAAAGCTTCCATTTCTTTGTTCATTGCTTCTATCCAGTTAATATCTTTAGAAGCTTCATAGAAATGTTTTGGTTCTCTACTTTTATTAAGACTAGAGACAAAACAGAAATTATTTTTTGACAAATTAGAATAATTCACAACTCTTTCAACCCCATACTTTACTTTTCCTTCAATGACAAAGTCATCTAGCTTTCTGGGTAAAGAAGATTCCCTATTAGACCTTCTTAATGTTTGTGGAACATTAGCAGAAGGTTGATCTTGTGTGATTTCAGATTGAATAGGTTCAGAATTAGAATTGCCCTCAGGGTGTGCATTTTCTGTTATAGATGTTGCTGTAGGTTCAGTATGTGAACTACTGCCTTCATCATTAACAGTTGCATCTTTGGATTTTATAAGAAACACCCACACAGCCCTAGAATAGTCATCAACCACAATTAGGAAATATTTAAAACCCTCTTTGCTTTGAATTTTGAAAGGTCCCCAACGATCTAAATGGACCAGATCACCAATACTTTTAGTTTTGTGATCACTAAGAGGAAATGGTTCCCTGGTCTGCTTTGCTTCGTGACAAATATCACAAGGCAAATCATGAGTATCTTTGTCAGTTTTTAGTCTGTGTTTTAAAACAGTAAGAACATGGTCAGAAGGATGACCAAGTCTGCTGTGCCACAAGTGTTTAGACATATAACAAGTTGAGTAACAGGTTTTAGAGTTTATCTTACTTTTATCCTTTTCATCAAATATGTATAAACCACCATTAACTCTACCAGTCCCCATTGTTTCCATTTGATTCAAATCCTGAATGTAACAATTATTTTCATCAAAACCAACAAATAATTTACTATCCTTAGACAGTTTGTTCACAGACAATAAGCTCACACAGTAATCAGGTACAACCAACACATCAAACAAGGTAATATTATTTGATAGTTTAAGATTCTCAATTTTAGAAATATAAGCTTGTGTGCCATTTGGATGACCAACAGTGAGTTTTAAATCAGAAATATCTACTAAATCATACAAGTTTTCCACATAAGTAGTCATGTGTTGATTTGCTCCAGAATCAATAATCCGCCCTTTAGATTGATTTCCATTCTGTGTTGAATTGCATGCCTTATAAAATTCATGAAAATTTTCATTAAAAAATATATATCCATTAAACACATTACCTGCCATATTAGCATGCATTTCCATAGGGGATGGTTTTTCAGAAATGAGACTCATAATCTTTAACATTTGTTCCTGAGTAAAAGACATAGGAATACCAGAAGAAGTAGTGCCAGAATTAGAAGTAGATGGTTGACCAGAATTGGAAGTTTGATCAGCAGCAGAATTATTAGAGTAACCCTTGTTTTGATTTGAATTTTTCTTTTTATAATCAGGAGGATAACCCTTTAACTCAAAACACCTTTCAATAATATGACCAATTTTCTTACAGTATTCACATTTCAAATTTGGATTTGGACCCCTTTTTATATTATCAAAACCTGGTTTAGTGGTGAAGGATGGAGTTTGAATTTTTGTAGTTTGAGACACAAAAGATGATGCTTGACTTTTATTTGAAGAATTATTAGAACTAGTCCCTCTATGAGACTCTTCCCTAGATACAATTGCAAAAGCAGATTGTACACTAGGCAAGGGATCTCTGGTCAAGAGATTTATTCTAACAGGTTGATATATGTCATCAAGTCCCATAAGAAACTGCATCAACTTAATAAGTTGACAGTGATTTTGAAAAGCATTTGCAGCATTACAAGTACAAGTTGGTATTCTAATCAAAGCATCATATTGTTTCCACAAAGAATTAAGTTTATGATAATAGTCAGAAACAGAGGAGTCATTTTGAGTTAAGGAGTTTATCTTATGATGAAGGTTGAAGGTAATAGAGCCATCAATCTTATCATAAGTTTCTTTAAGTTCCCTCCATACAACAGAAGCAGTATTAGACAAAATTTGACCCATGTAAAGCTCCTCAGAGATAGAACTCAGAATCCAAGTAAGAACCACAGAATTGCATCTATCCCATTGGCTACCTAAAACCTCATTAGTAGTACTTCTCAGACAAGTATCATCTATGAATCCAATTTTATTTTTAGTCCCCAAAGCAAGTAGCATAGCACGACTCCATACATTATAGTTTTCAGTTCCAGTTAATTTGTAGCTTATTAAAGGTGTGCCAGTAGTATCACTAGCATGAAGATACAAAGGATCTCCAAAATCTAGTTTATTGATTAGTGTAACAACAACTTCATCATCCATGTTTCCAAATAATAGACTAAGCATAAACAAGTAGATATTAGAGCAGATTGAAACAACCACCAAATATCACACAGATGCTAAAAAAAACTCCTAAAGATAATTGGCTTGATCAGGAATTCGTTAGTCTCTTTTTGGACTAAGATCAAGAGTTGGGCCAAATTATCTCTCTTATACAAAAAACAAGTTAGTCAACCCTAGATAATATTTCTTCAAAAAAAAAAATGAAAAATAGAAAAAATAGATGCACAAATAACAATTAGCAACAATAAGATAATAGCAACAAAACAATTAATCCACACATATAAGAAATAATAATAGAGAATCAGAAAGATCTCACAGAGTACTCCGTGCGTAAGTAAAGAAAATAATATGATAAGATAGCGGAAGAACACCAGAAGCAACCACTCTGGATCAGCCAAGAGTAGATGTATGAACAATAGGTTTCAAGATGAAACCCTAGAAACCAGTCTTTGGAGAATCAAAGTTTTGAAGAAGAAATAGCGAGCCAGAAGAAATCCACCGATGAATCGATGAATTAAATGTCACAGGTCACAATTCGAACCCAAACATATTCAAGATTTGCTTCGATATACTTTAATCCCAAAATTCCAGAAATCCTAACCCCAACAATCAGGAATTAGAGTCAATAAACAAGATCGACGATGAATCGATCACCGCTCTGATACCATGTTAACAAGTATAAACTGAATAACCAGATAATATCAACCTTCAGAATCAAACAAATCCAAACGAATACTTCAGAATGATGTTTGAATTATACAGACCAAAGAACAAAATGAATATACTAAATACTCTTCAGATTATTACTAGAAAAGAAATCAAGTTCATCAATATGATGAACTTGTATATATACAATATATCAAAGAATTCTCGTAGAAGATGAAAACAAAAAATACGGCTTGCAGAATATGATGAACAGTCCATTAGGTTTTGGAAGCTGAATGATATGAATATGTATACTTGGACTTGTACAAGTTTAGCCCTCCAAGAATTAGCTTGAATCATAAGCCTTTTATCTTCTCTTAACCAGCTACCCTTCATCTTTCAGAACATGACATTACAGACCCTTTACTTTAATCAACATTTAAAACCTGAAACAAGATGACTAGAAAACACCACAAATTAACAAATACTTAACATAAAATGACTTATTTATAAGCTTGAATTATATAATTTTAACAATTAGGTTGCATATGATATTAAACCTTGTTTTTTTTATGGTTAATTTAGGGGCTTTTATATGGAGGGTACAATACGTTGTTCGAGTCAACGGGACTTAATGGACATGTGAGTTTGCTTTATTTTACAATCACTATCACTATACTTCTTCCATGTTCCTTTTTTACACTAATTAATAACCAAACCCAGATTTTGAAAATTACATTGTTTATAATGGCTTGCTATTTTTATACGCAAAATGCAAGAGGTATTTCTTTAGCTATCAAAATTCATGCATCATAGTATGATTCGCAGCAGAGTTCGGTTCTCATATATTGTGTTTGCACTTTCAAAAAAAGTGATGAAGAGAAGTTACGTCATATGTATGATTGGCGATGACAGACATGAATGGTTTTTTGGCTGTAACATTTTATTTCATCAATATTTGCTTCATTGACGAACGAGATTATTTTTCTCTACAGTCGTCCGTACGAAAAGTGAATCTTCAGACTGCAAAGGTATCAGACTAATTTGTTCGATTAAAGATAGAAAAATGTCTAGTGCTGTAGCATTTGAATGTTGAAATTGATACTGTTTGATGTTTGTAATTACTCCCAGATTGAAGCCCTGCATAAATTGAATTATACTTATTTTGGGGAAGGTTTAACCCTTTTGGGTGAAAGGTCAGTTAGTTAACAACAACTGTTTGTTTTTGCAGTTTGAACCTGCTGCTTTATATGCTAGTCAATCAGTCGAAAAATTTACTGCATTTGAATATCTTATTATGTTTATCGAATAGTAGTTTGACATTTTATAAGAAATACATCGTACTCGCGGATCATTTTAGTAACTTCTGTAGTCATTATTTTGTATGAAGTTTTTTATATTACAAACTTCAGACATCGTGATGCTTTCATTATTAAGACTCTCTATTACTAATGTACAATTTTATGTGTTTTTGAAGGTTGTATCAACTAACTTGGTTGATGAAAACAGGTTTCGTATATGATAGACAAAATTTAAGCATAAGTATGTGCTGATCTTTATCTACAAATAAATTGTGTTTTCGTTTAGTTCAATAAATTGTTTGTCTAAATGCGACATTTCAGTGATGTACTTCTAATTATGCATGTAAACAATTGCCGCAGTTTGAGACATTTAGTCATCATATGCACGATGGCTGGGGATTTGCAACTGATGGGAAAGTTCTGTTTGGAAGTGATGGATCATCCTCTTTATATCAAATTAACCCTCAGACGATGGAAGGTTTATATTATCAAATTTTCAATTTTAATAGTTTCTTAAACTCTGTTTTGAGTTCGATTGGCATGATAGCATTTGAATCATTGTTTCATTGTTTAAAGAGTCTGTCTCCTCATTTGTTTATCCAGTTATAGCGGAGCAAGTTGTTAAATATAAAGACCATAAAGTATTAAATCTCAATGAACTAGAGTACATAAACAACAAAGTTTGGGCAAACATTTGGCAGGTATGTTTCTGTCCCCAGACACTTGTGTACTTGAGTTTCTTCTGATGCTTTGTTACCTCATTATGACACAAGATCCATTATGTGTAATTTGAGCATTCTAATTATAGAGGTATTTGGAAAGGAGCAACTTGTACCTCATATTGTATAACATTGTTCATGTTCTCTATCACAAATCCATTCATCTTTTATAAGCACCAATATACAGAATAAACAGGTACTGAAGCTGCAGTATTAAGTTTTCTACTTACTTAAAAGATTAGTGTCTATTTATTTTGACTTGTTACCATTAAAAACAACTCCAATATGTGTAATAGCTAATTTTCAATCTACTTTTGATATTTTTATCCACGTTTAGTTACGTTTATTTTATTTTTTTGAACGGCGATATTTTATAAAAAAATGCTAGTAAGAAACTAGCAGCGAAAATTCAAAAATACACAAGATTATATAGAGTTTTCGGATTGCAACACCAATCAGCCCAAGACCTGCCAAATTTACATTTTAACCACATAAACGAGTTGGCAATGATATCATCTAGAATCTTTGTCGAGCTTGTCATCGTTCTTTGGAAGATTTTGTTATTTCTCGCTTTCCAAATCCAACCAATCGAACAAAGAATCACCACATCAAGCCTTTTAACCAAATCAATACCAAAGTTATAATAAAGTGATCAGCCAAAGTTAGCAAATAGTCGAGAGAGTGACTAATTGTTGTGTGCATCCCCCACCACTTTAGAATTCCAGACCAAATTTCCCTTGAAAAAGCACACGAAGCAAACAAATAATTTTCTGACTCGATTTCATCATCACACAACGGGCACAAAATACTATTAAGGTCTATACCACGTTTGTCCAAGTTAAATCTTGTAGGCAACCGTCGATTGAAAAGTCTCCAAGCTAGAACATTGTTGGTGATTGGCACAATATTATTCCACCGAATCTTAGATCCTGTGTTGGGCAAAATCTTAGAATCAATAAGATAACGAAAATCCGAGACCGAGTAAATTCTCGACTTCCCTAAAGACCAAAGCTAACAATCTTTTTTATTTGAAAGTGAAAGATCTTCAAGTTCCCAGATCTTATCGGTCTTCGCCAATTCCAAAAAAAATATGATTTGAGCAGTTTAAGATATGATGATTAACAAAACAATTTCTCTTGACTTCTAAATTGAATAACCTTGGATATTTGACATGAAAACTTGAGTTTCCATTCCACACATCAGTCCAAAAAGAAGTATCATCGCCTAATCCAATTTTCTTCTTTAGATAAGAGGTTATAGAAATGTTGTAACTTTGAAGACCTTTTTCAACGGAAGCTATTTGTGATCACACACCATAATTTCCATTAATGCCAAATGAGTGTAGTTTCTCAGTCAAGCCATGAAAAGCACATACAACCTTCTTCCAAAGGCTTTTGTCCTCCGTTTTAAAGCGCCACCCCCACGTAGTCAAGAGAGACCAATTGAATGATTTAAGACTTCCAATGCTAAACCACCCACCTTATAAGATGACAGTGCTTTGTCCCAAGCAATCCATGATATTTTTCTAAAGCCGTCACCATCTCCACCCCAAAAAAAATATCTTCTTATTCCTTCTAAAACATTCAACACCTTTAAAGGGGCTTTAAAAATGGAGAGTAATATAAAGGAAGACTTCCCAAGACAGATTTGATTAACGTAAGTCTGCCTCCAAAAGAAAGATTTTTAGCCTTCCATGTAGATAGTTTATCTCTAAACGATCAATAATGGGACGCCAATGATGAGTACGAGACATGGAAACCCCCACGTGAAGCCCTAAATAAGTGAAACGTAACGATGCCGGCTCACAAAACATCTTCCTAGCCAACACATTCACTTCATCAGTCGAGACCCCAACTCCAAAAGGCTTGCTTTTCTTTAAATTGATTTTTAAACTGGAAGCAAGAAAGAAACATCTAAGAATACGAATAAGACATTGAGCATTATCTTGAGACCATTCACCCATAAATATGACGTCATTAGCATATTGAAGATGAGAAACAGAAGTATCATAATTTGGGATTCTAATTCCACGAAAGATGCCATTATTCGAAGCTTCCAACATAGCAACATGCAAACCTTCCGCGACAATGGTAAATAAAAAAGGAGAGGGAGGGTCACCTTTTCTAACTCCTTTTCTAAGAGCGAACTCTATGGTAGGTGATCCATTCACTAAAACCGAGGTGAATCCTTAGTTTAAACACCCCATAATCCATTTCCTCCAAGTATCTCCAAACCCCATTTAAGCCATGATTGAATCCGAAAAGTCCAATTTAATGAATCAAACGCTTTTTCAGAATCGACTTTAAAAATTAGAGACTTTTTCTTTTTCTTTTTAGCCCATGAGATGACTTCATTTAGAATGAGAGGACCATCAAGAATGTTTCTACCCTCCACATATGCAGTTTGAACTTCACTGATTATTGAGTGAATTACTTTTTTCAATCTAGTGGCTAAAACTTTGGCAATAATTTTATAAATACACCCGATTAGATTAATTGGTCTATAATCATCAAGAAGAAGAGGATCATGTACCTTGGAAAGAAGAGAGATGAAAGAGGAGTTGCATCCTCTATGAATGATGCCTGTTCTTTCAAAGTGCTTGACAAACTTGATGATGTCACCACTAATCGTATTCCAAAACGTCTTTTTAATTTCAATATACATCGTTAATACTTAATATACATTTTAAGTTTAAATATTCTTGTTTCACAGAGTGATTGCATAGCTAGAATCTCACCAACAGATGGAACTGTAACAGGATGGGTTCTTCTCCAACAGCTAAGGTACTGCACTCTACCTCCCCTCCCATGACTACACGATCATTAATTTCTTAACTCGATTCAACTGATAATATTTCTGCATTTATCCTCTATTTATAGGAAGGGATTAATAGATGCTGGTTACCAGGTAATCATTCGTTCTTAAACTGGTTTGCATACTAATTAGTTTTCCTATTAATTATTACTCACCCAGTATACTATGTTTCAGATTGATGTCTTGAACGGTATAGCATGGGATGCAGAAAATGAACGAATATTTAATTAGTGTTTCCATTTACCTTATCCGTTGTCACCAACATCCTTTTGAAGTAAATTTATAATTCCAAGTGTATTCAAGAATAAGAATAATCTCATTTGCCGCTGAAAACACATGTAGTAACCACTTACCCTCGTTTCCTGCAACAATTTTTTTTGAGATTATTGTTTGGTTATGCGCTCAACTTCACACGCATTACTATTGTATGCATCCAACTTTATATCCTCTATTGTATGAGGTAAACATTCTAAAAACTCTATTGTATGCTCCCAACTTTCGTACTTTCTATTGTATGAGATGAACTTTTCTAATAGGGTTTTTAGAGCTTGGTGGTCTTAAGAATGGTTCGGGTGGGGGCTGAATAAAGAAGACGAATAGAATAGAATTCATGTTCATGCTAAGAGAAGAGCGGATCCAATACCAAGACGACTTCTTTCCCAAGAAGTGCAGCAAGTACTTTAGGAATTTGGGGATTTCTATTTGGAAACAAAGGACCATAAGTATAATTAGACACTTCGCCTTTATTGTTCCACTACCTAGGATAAAATTATCAGATGTCCCTTTCATTATTACAACCTTCTTTTTTGATATCAAATACCAAAAGCTACGCGAAAATTTTCATTAGATCTCGGTTGTTCTTAACAGCGATGGGGCTATTCAGTAAACCTAGTAATGTGGTAAAATATAAAAAGAATGTGTTTTCGCTTATGAGATATAATAAGGAAAATCCTAATACCTCAATGTTTGAATTGCAACAACAAATTGAGAGCCTCACCATGAGGTTCGATGAGCATGTGTCTAATTTATGTCATATTACTTAGAGTTGTTAGAAGGTTCACCTCATACAATAGAGGGTATTATGAGCATACAATAGAGTTTTTAGAAAGTTCACCTCATACAATAGAGGGTCTGAAAGTTAAGGGCATACAATAGTAATGAGTATAAAGTTGAGTGCATAACGAAACAATAAACCCTTTGTTTTTCCATTTTCTGTTCGGGAATTATTTATATAAAAGTTTATGTAATAAATGATATTTATAATAATTACTAATTATATATGTTTTTGATGCAGCGACCGGAAAACTCTGGCCGAAGCTCTATCAGATTGAGTTGCATCCTCAAAGGAAACCATTACCTTTGCACATTGAAAAATTGTGCTTACGGGGTGATTTTGTTAGGAAGTGAAGTATGAAATTACAGATGAAGAGGTTAATATGTCAAGATCGTGTACATCATGTCATGACTTCTATTCCATACAAAGGAAACCTATTTAAGTTAGATCAAGTTATTAGTTAATATCAAAGTTGTATATGCTTTGATATCTTGCACCCACTAACTTTACCACGGTCCAAGACCGGTGCTTAACGATACATTTCTTTAACCTGGAATCATCAGTTGAAATATGTGGACCCCATGAGGGCTGAAGGGCATAACTGAGTAACCGATACATGACTGGGTCTATCTTAACCAGGACTTTTTGAACCGATTACACAAACCATCCCCATGACTGTTTGTGCATCTCTGCTCTCAACTCACTCATACATCTCATTTGCTCCTAATACCTCCACCAGATTTGCCACCAACAATTCTGGAAGTCATACTTTCGGAATAGTTATAACATCTATTCTAATTTTTATTGACACCAGGTTCCACAAAGACTTCCAGCCCGATTAACTACCGCTAAACAACCCACGTTGTTATCATCATCTTACTAGATTAAAAAAGTTGTCACCATAGTTTTTATCTTGAAAGTTCCACACAAAGTAGTTGTCACTGGATCATATTTGTACTCAATCACATATCAATGAATAGTTTCATATAGCAAATAAACTTCAATCACTTTAGAGAAACATACAAAGACACAGACTTGGTTGAGGAGTAGTAAGTAGTAACCATGAGTCCACGCAGAAATTTTCATAATATAATTATAGTGAATTTTAACAGTTACAGTATTTGGCTTGCAGTAGTAAAAGAACAAGTCTGCAACTCAACTGTATCAATTGGGACTGGATCTGACGGATACTCACACTCCATTGACTCTTTATCTGGCAAAGCATCACACGTTTGTGGTGTCACATTACTTGAAACACCAGAAATGTCTGTACAATTCCATTGCAGTTTTTTTGGTTTCTCACTCAACCCAATAGTAACATTTGAAAGACAAAATCCGGTAAACGGGTCACCATCAATCCCACCCATATTCCCAGCCATCTTCACATCTTGAGCCACCACATTCCTATAATTAATCCGGTCAACTTTTGGGAGTGCCTTTGGGTCATACCCGGGATCTGGGTGCTGCCCATATGACCCGGTGGTCCAAAAAACGTACTTCATTGTTTGCAGATTCATTCGGTCCACAAAGATGTCTGTAATGTATGCTCCCCTTCCAGGAGCAGTTTTAATTCTGACTGCAGACTCGGAATTAATAGCCGAAATATCTTCGGCTCTGATGTTTTTTATGCCACCTGACATTTCACTTCCAAGTGCAATCACTGCACTATCCGGCGAAATGCAAGTTAGCCTCCTGATGATCATTTGTTCAGTTGGCATCCCGAATTTAATCCCATATTCATCCCATCCACTTTTCAAAGCTACACAATCGTCACCAGACACCACGAAGACATCCTGAATCTTTACATTTTTACAAGAATCTGCAGAAACAGAAAGTCTATTATTTGTAGAACTGGTAAGATGTGTGGGTTAGGTAACAGGAGAGAATAAGTTTGGGTCAAAATGGATTTGTTTGTATGGGTTGGCCCAAAACACCTTTTCTACATAATTCAAAGATTTGTTGTGATAGATTATCATCTTCCCAAGAGCATTTTGGGTTAATTTATACATATTGTATGTATTGCTTGAATTGTTCATTTGGTATGTTAGTAACTATTGTAATCCGTGGATTTATTTTCCACTTGAATGTACCTCAACATTGAGGAGTGATTACCGTCATGAATAAAATTATTCGGCTTCAGCCTTTCGTTCAAAAATCATTGATTAGTGTGTCAAACATAGTTACAGTACAATTTATTTTTCTTATTTCTATTTCTGAATGAGTATCTTTAAAGGCTTTTATGCATTAAAAATATAGATTTTTTACCTTTGGCCCACTAGTCGTAACATAAGTTGATTTAACCAATTTATAAGTAAATGGGTGAAAATTGCTATCTATGGTTTTATCACTTTTAACTCTTATATAAAATGTTACAGCTGAAAAGGGAAGACTGATATAAACCTGGATTGATTCCATCTGTATTAGGAGAATCTACAGGTGCCCGAATGGTTAAATCTTGTATTATAATATCACTGCAAATACATATTAAACTTGTATTAGACTTCACATTAAAGGATTTAAAACAAGACATTGTATGATTAATGCCTCTCGATTAATCAACCGACCTGCTATAAACTGGATGAACAAACCACGAAGGCGAGTCTATCAAAGTGAGGTTGGATATTTGGATTTGGTCTGAGTACATTAACTCAATCAGGTATGGTCTTGTGTACTTTAATTTACTCTTATGAAACTTGCTCCACCATAATGAACCTTGCCCCTCAATCGTGCCATTATCACCTTCAATAACAAGACTTTTCAGTTTTCACATCAATTCTATTTTATATGTTAGTTAAGCAACATCAAGATCATGAAAACCGTAGTAAACATTCAACAACATATTGTTAATAAACATTATGTGAAATGTACATGTTTTATATGCTAAAATTTCATATTGTTGTGCTTGAAAATATACCTGTAACAATAACATCAGTAAGATGTGATCCACCTATCAGACTGCTAAACCTTCCTCCAGGTCCATCTCTTCCATGACCATAAGAAGGCAATGGTTCAACTACCGGATACTCTGCCTCATCCTGCGCCCAAAATCGTTTATAGTTTAACCAAAATTTGTCTTCAAAGTTAAAACTATATTCCACGTTCTTATTTTAATTTGTTCCAAAATCACTTTCAAAATTGGATACTTATCATTTACTCGCTTCATCCCAAAACTGTAGTTCAGATTACTATTACGCTGTCCCAGAAAAAATTGTCACTTTATCAAAAATGAATGAGGTTATTATTTTCCCAAACCTTAATTATTCTGCATTAATGTAAGTTTTTTAAGTCAAATATTATAAAGTTACACTTATTATAAAGAATAAACTGCACTAAATGTAGATATTTTTAATTATGTTATGTTACTTTATGTGTAAATGCATTATTATTTATAAAACTGAAAATGTATTTTATATAAACTGCATTTATGTGTACATATCTTAAATTCGTTTATTTGTGGACAGTTATTTTAGCACAGAGAGAGCGGTTGTTAGCCCATACATACCTGAGAGGCAAGAATAACGGCACCGAATTGGATGAACAATGTGAAATGGTTTGTAAGATTAAAGCTACCAGTGAGCCATCTTCCTGGTGGCACAATAAGTTGTGCCCCACCGTCGTCCGAAAACTGACTGAGATTCTGCACAGCGTTTTGAAAAACCTCAGTGTTTGATGTTTGGCCATCACCTTTGCCTCCAAAATCTGTCAAAAAAGCTGTATGTTTTCGGCAGTTAATTGCAGGGTACGTAACTTCAGATCCAGATAACTTATGCGTTAGGCATTCAGTAACCGAGAACTGCAATATTCCAAACAACAACATACCTACAACTAAATTCTACAAAACAAATTTAGATTATTAGAACTTAGAAAAAGAAAGAAATATGATATGATCCAAAAAAATAATAATAAAGAATGAAACAGAAGAATCATACGGTTGAAATGGCCATGGCTGCTAATGAAATTTTATGATTAAACTGTTTGAGAGGTATGATATTTATAGGCAAAGATTTTACAATTGTTTGAGAGGTTAATGCATAAGAATACTTTTGATATTTTGGCAATACAATATCATATATCATGATAATATAATCTTATGTTCACATTTTAGAAAATATATTATTTAATACTGAAGTAAAATAGTAACAGAGTTAATATTTTCCATTTACATATTTTAATTAATTAATTTTCCATTTACATATTTTAATTAATTTTAATTTAATTTGTGTACACTCATAGAGTCGTAGTTAGTATATTTGGTATCACGTTAATTAAATGGTCATGTTGATTGTAACGTGCGTTGTCAAGGTAATTTCATTAATGTAATGGTTATAAATAGTATTTTTGTGTGTGCAAATAAAATCATCATTTTGCTTCATTTTCATATTATTATAATTATAATTATAATAATAATAAAATAATAATTATCTTAATTACATATAAAGCATCTCCATCATTATCTTAAAATTAAACACAACTATGTTTAATGATTAAATTGCCCTTCAAAATTCATTATTGATTTTAATATTTCTAAATTAACCATTAATTTATTAATTTATAATAGTTATAACAACCTCTCATTTTAAAATTTTCATATTGTCTTTTAAAGTTTTAACATATTATTTCAATGATTTTTCTTACAAAATATATAACAACTGAATAATTCATTCGATCTATAAAATTTTCAAATTAAAATTTTCATGAACGTGCGATTACATTGCTAGTATTATAATGGATGGACTTAAATTGACCAGGTATATGTGTATCTGATACAATTATAGATTCTTTTGTTTTTAGTGTCCATTGATTCAAATTATACGTTTTTCATTTTACATTATTGGTATTCGGGGTGCTCATTAAACAGTGAACCCAAAAGCTTTCCGATTAGTTATAGGTAGGAGTGTTTAAAATATACGAATCTGATACCCGATTAATTGAAATATTCAAACTTTGGATATTTGAAATGCGGCTATTTGAACTTTTGGGTTTAGATATCGGGTAGTTATTTTCAAAATTTTGAATAATTCGGAGATCTAAAATTCCGAAAGATGGATTTTTAGTATATAATTTTTGGATTTATTTTATTTATTTTGTTAAATTTTAGTAATATAATCTAAATCTTGTAATTATTTAATTTATTATGTAAAATATTTGTCAAATGAGCCTTGTGTATATCTTTAAAGACCAACTATTGTGTATTATTTTCGGTCAAAAGAATTAAGATTTCTTACATATACATATATATTATATAATTATATTATGTTAAATTCATTAGTTAAATATTTACAAATGTACTTGTCTTTCATTTTAAAATACAAAAATTGTAACAAAAATATATTTATTTTTCGATTCGGGTATTCGGATAATCCGATATCCATATTCGAAATTTCGACTATCTGAAATTCAGATATCTGAAATTTTGAATATGGTTTTTGGTAGTGAAATCTACTATTCAAAGTTTCAGATATTCGAACTTCGTATATCCGAAACTTCGTATATTCAAAAATGAACACCCAGATTTCGTTTAAATGGTTTTGGTTATTTGGGGGTTGAGTGTTTGAACACCCCTATTTGTTATTAGTATTAAGTAATTTATTGTTAATATTATTAGTTATAGTAATAGTAACAGTAATTAGTAATAGTAATATTGTTATTATTATCATTATTATTGCAAACGAAATTAATATCAATATAGAATACGGGCTTCATTTTCATGTGAAAAATATGTATATTTTAAAAGTAATAACATAACAATCTTAAATATAACGTAGTAAACATCTTTGTGATGTCATCAATTTATAAATTTTTAATTATTCAATTGATGTTCTCAATTTTACCTAATTTTAAAAATAAAACCCTTTAAAATTATCAATTTTTAATATAAGAATTTAAAATTTAAAAATATATAAATAATAGAGTACAATAACATATGTCGACACTTTATACATTTGATTTTAGATATAAAGTAAAAGTAATGATTTAAGATGTTTTCTTGTCGGCATCTTAACTTGATAAAATGCAAAATAAGTAATTTTAACATTAAATCAAGGACAATTATATGATTTGACTAAAAGCTTTTATTATATAGTTTGGATTATTCACTTTATTAAATACCTTAATAAGACTTGCACTCGAATACAAAAACAACCGGCTGATTCATTCTTTGTTAAGAAATTTACTTGATAATATTTTTCTTTAACTCTATTATAGAACTTAATTCGATATAATCTTAAATTCTTTTCTTAAAAATGTTAATTATTTGGCAGCTCAATCAAATAACACCATATCGTTTCACTTTCATAACATACACAAGGAATTTTTTTTTCTTTTTCAAAAGAGGCTCCTTTCTTAAAATGAAAATTGAAACACATAATTTCAAACGCATAAAATAATTTCTTTGTGACAAGAATAGCCACCAAACAAATAAGACGACAAATGTGGTGTATAAAGAGGTCTTACAAATAATATAATTTATGATCCGTATACAACGTAATCGTTTATAATTGCAACATACCATTATTACTTCAAACTATTAATTTGCTTATGTATAATTAGATACCTTTACAATTAAATGTATTTTGACTTGTATAAAATGCATACCGCCGTTGAAAATGTACGATCTACACTTTCAATTCAATATAGACGACCTAAAAATATTTTAATTCTAAACAATATTGAATATCTCTTAACTCATAAAAACGTTCTAATATATCACATATCGTATAAGGATTCTTTCAATTTTTTTGAAAAATAATTACAAATTCACCGGACCGTGTATATACACGAGTTTTAAAACTAGTAACAATATATAATAAAAATACTAATATTCACATGAACAACATTTTATCTAAAATCATGTCGCACCCCCAGATTTACTGTGCAGCGGAAGTCGGGTCGGGGCGCGACTAATCCAGTAATCATTGCGGAAAGGAAGAGCAAACGACTCTGTATGAGACGTTTTGAAAAATAGTACAAAAGTAGTTACATTAATATAATTAAAGTTTACATCAGTCTCGAGTTCGCGAGATGAAATCCTGAAGATTCTAGTACATAGCGATTTTACAAAATAATGCAAGCAAATCTTCATAAACGTATGATGCATGCGACTCGAGCTAGCAGGCAGTCCTGTGGGCAACCCTACGGTTGTTGAGTACCTGAGAAATACACGTTAAAAGGTCAACAATAATGTTGGTGAGCTCATAGGTTTACGTAGTTAAAATCATAGTATGAACCACAAGATTTCAGAGTTATCGTAGTAGCACGAATGCCAAAGTAAATCGTAGTATACTATTGCCATGGGCTCATAGTTCCGAAGCTTAACCGTAGTTGGTGTCTCCAGTTAAGTGTATAAACCAGTACACTCGAATTACGAATTATTATGCGTCCGTATAGTAGTTAGAGCGACTAACCCCGGACGGCGGACTGTCAGTTCCCGATAGATCTATCCATAATGTTCGCGCTTAGTATTAACGGGCTATGATATTTGTTGGAGACCATCGTAGTTTGGTTTAGTTTACCCATGCAATCCGTATAAGTTTTCATAGTACTTGTGTTCATAAAAACAGAGCAGTGTATTCTCACCCCAAAGTAAGTAAAACAGTAAAAGTAAAAGTGGGGCTATGAGACTCACTTGAGTCTTGTACAGAGTGTTTACAAATAGTAAACAAGTGTTCCCAAAAGTAACCTTCTAGGGCCCTAAACGCATAAGGTTATAAGTAAGTAGATGTCTCAAAAGATCATCCATGCTAGTTGTCCACTCAACTAGTTATGTCCAAAGTTTGTTTATCATGTGTGTTTAGAAAACGTGTACGGCCCGTTGGTGATGGTTTGTAATAACAATTCCCGAAGACATTATTATTATGTTACGTTTCGATATATATCTGTAAAAATACAAGTTGTGTGTATCCAAGTAATGATCATAGTTATGTATTGTCACGCGAATTAAATATTTTGTGAAAATATGGTTTTGATCCACCTGAGTTGTACAGTAACAGATGTGATAGTTTAAAAGGGGTTGCGACACTATAGCTTGTGTCGCTAAAGTTCACAGATTGAGGGTTTCACAGACTGAGATTGTTATGACTCAAGGGTTTGTACTGTTTGGTTAATGCGACACTAAGGTTAATGCGACACTAAGGCTAGTGTCGCTAGTTAATACTGTTGGTCTTTGTGTCGCTAGTTAGTACTGCTGATTAACACTGTTGGTGGTTAACAGTAGCGACACAAAGTTTGTGTCGCTATTATCACAGACTAAAGGTTTTACATGGTTTCTACTGCTCGCTTAGTTTCTACTGGTGGCCAAGTTAATACTGCTAGTTCATGTACTTAGTTTCCACTGCTAATGTAATTTTCATGGTTTCTACTGCTAGTTCATTCTTCCTTTGTTTCTACTGTTGGTTCATTTTGTTTCTACTGTTCGTTAGTTTCTACTGTTAGTTCATTCTTCCTTTGTTTCTACTGTTGGTTCATTTTGTTTCTACTGTTCGTTAGTTTCTACTGTTAGTTCATTCTTCCTTTGTTTCTACTGCTAGTTCAATTCCTTGTTTCTACTGCTATTGCATTTCCTTAGTTAATACTGCTAGTGCATTTCCTTAGTTAATACTGCTAGTGCATTTCCTTAGTTAATACTGTTAGTGTATTTTCTTAGTTTCCACTGCTAGTACATTTTAGTTACCACTGTTAGTACGTTTCCTACTGTTTGTTTTCTGAATATTCATTTTTGTTCGAGATTTTCTATTTATTGATTTCGTTTTGGACCCGAAACTTTTACACGTTAAATCTTAATATTTTTACACTCATAAAACGAAATGAATCGGTTTTGACACGAAATTTTAAACGGTTTCTTTGGTAGATTCCTTTAAAGACGTTTGTTTTAGGGTAACTTCAAGTGGGTTTTCAGTTTGGACTTAGCGAGTGAACTTACTAACATGTTAAATCAACAAAATCCTACGGATAACAAAATAAGTTGAGAAAAATATGTCCTTACCCGAAATATGTGTGACAAACGAGATGGGTAGGAAATTTGTGAAACTTGACTCCTTGTTACCAGTAAGTTCCCTTGTGAGTTTTGGTGAGAATTGAGAGTAAAAGTGAAAGTGAAAAGGATTTCTGATTGTGGTTGCCGTGAGGAGAGAAAATGAGAGAAAGTTTTGGGTAAAGTTTTCTGAAGATTTTGGTCAATGAAAAGTTGAGTTGTGTGTGTAAGTAACCAAAATGATGATATTCCCTTGGGTAGTGTGTGGGCCGGCCTAGAAAGTCTTAGATTTTGCAGAACTTTTATCTTTTGTGTGGGCTCCACCTGATTTTTCCTCACTTGCCCATTAACTTAATTTGTTTGTTTGTTTGTTTTAAAAGAGTTGTTATATTACATTTGAGTCCTCCTTTTATTTGCCGAGTGCGATTCGCGCGTTTACGTTTCGTATGGTACGTTTTGTATAAAACGTAAAGTGTCTGTATATTATTGTATAATAATAATATAATGTAAATGACTACTATTTAAAATAGATTTACGTTATTTATGAAAAGTTTTCACCAACGTTCGTATTTTTGTGTCGGATCCCATCCGATCGAGTTTGCGTAATTAATTTTTAATTACGTATGCGTATATATATATTTACATACGTACGGGCTGTTACTGCATTTAGTCCTATTACATACTAAATACGAGTAATAATGATCTATAATTAATCGTTAACGACGGCCTAATTCGCCGGGTGTCACAAATCAATGTTTGATAACTTTGATGTACGGTCATTTATCATCAAAAATACTTTTTGAATAACTATTTACCAGAAAAAAAATGCAAAGATATTTAGAGCGCATTTAGTTACGAAAAAATATCTTCATTTTTCCTTTTTCATTTTTCTAAAAAAATTTGTCCCTTAAAAAGCATAACAAAATATAGAGAAAGCGTTCAAATGTAAGAGATGTAGTTTTAATTTTTCAAAATAAGAAAGATAGAAAACTTTAAATCATATATTCCATTTTCTTTGAAACTTCTCCCAAAAATTTCAACTAGAACGCGTATTCTAATTTTTCAATTTTCTTAAAAAAATTTCTAAAAAATGAAGAGTTTTTCGTAACTAAACGCGCCATTAGATTCGCCCTGTAAAGGCATACTAATAACATAAACCTATCATCAATATAAAGTCTAAAATAAAACAAAGAAATACATAAAAATAGAATTTAACATCAACCTGCATAGTTAGGTTGATGTTCGTAAACGAACTTAAACAAATTAAAACCGTGTATATCGTCCAATCTGAAGAGAGAAAAAAGAGAGTTTGCAAACGATTTGGATGCAAAGGCTATGGTTTTTAGATTCGGAACATATGGTTTTAAAATTCGGCAAACATATGTCCTGCACGAATGGACGTAAATGTTAAATAGTATTTATAATTTTTATGAGCAGGTCGTCCCTAGGGCAAACATATGTCCAAAATGAATACAGGAAGACAAGGGTGGATTTAGAAGGGGTGGAAAGGGGCAACTGCCCCACCAAAATGTCAAATTACGTAAAGAAAAATTAAAAGTATTAATAATATTTTATAACTTTTGCCCCCTTAAAATTGAAAAAAGAAAAAAAAAAAAAAAGAAATTCACCCCTCAACCCGGGCCGGACAACGAAGCTTTCCAAGCAACTAGCAACATTGTATAACATCTCTATTATGAACGGTACAAATCGACCGTAAATAATATATATATATATATATATATATATATATATATATATATATGAGTCGTTTCTAGGGAGAATGAAATTTAGGAAAGAAGAGAGAAAAACAATTTGATTCAGTATTTTAGTACTATGATTCAAATTTTTATTATTTATAACTTTTGAAGAAAATGAAGGACTAAATCTTATTAATAAAATATTGAATCACTTCTCCTTCTTCTCACTCTAAATTTCCTTCTTTTTTTATCCTCCTACTATATATATATATATATATATATATATATATATATATATATATATATATATAAATTATTATACTTCTTAAATGTATGTTATAATAATACCAGTAACATTTTGTTAAAACCCAGGGCAAAAAACCTTTCATTTTGTTCCAAGTGTGCTAAAATGTAAAAACGATACTGCACTTTGTATACTTTTTGTCTTCTCAAGCTTTCAACAAATGACCAATTAACCTTAGTGTAACATCCCGTCTACCACACTCACAATATTGGCAAATCAGATTTGCCGAACAGACACAAAATTTTGTTCTTGGCGAGTGCTGGAGAACTGCTTAGTAACTACGGAATTTCATGGGATTTACAACGCATGTGATGGTAAAACACGTTGTGTAGTAAAACTAATGAGTACTTAAAAACCGAAACATTTCTTTTGTCTGAGACCTATTTGCAATTCGTCTAGTGTGTTACAATGAAGGGAAAGTGCTGCAATGGTTGCATTACAGGTCCTCATTGACACAGACCCTGAAGAACCATGGACCTATTTGTATTGTATTATCGAACATCTTCAAGAAGCAACTTATATTATGTTTTAGGGAGCTTTTAAATCGTCTGTGTATTATATTTGATAGACGTTTTAATGTTTACATATGCCATTAGAAGAAGGCATAATCTAAAATATAAACTGAACCTCATAGACTAAGGATTCGGATATGATAAAAACTCACTAACCAAATATGATAAATCCTTGGTAATATCATAGATGAGGGGTTTGTCATGTGTGTGAGCTTCATTCTTTCTTAGCTTGTCTTAAAAATCAAGAATAAGCTGAATTAAGAAGGCACATCAAGACTATGTATTCAACTCCATATACACCAAACTTGTGTAGAACGGCAGTGTTACATAAGTTTTACATGAAAGGCCTTTTGACGATTTCTTTAACGTCTAACAAAAGTATGTAAAGCTACTACACAAATGAAACAACAGGTGTCTTGCATCTCATCTTCTATTCCCAAGAGGTGTTCCATCCTCAGCGTGGCATTTCATGTGACAAATTGTGCATCATGTGCTCATTCCCATCTTCATGTGCAGTACTAGTTGATGGTTTTGCACCAGCAGCCACAAAGTTTTTAAACCAAGCAGGTTGTTGGAACCTGGGGGTGGGGCTGCCATTATTTGAACTGCTCGGTGAATCTGTACTGGCTGTTGTAGTGGTGTTTGAAGTAATGCTAGCAAGAAATTGATATGCCACTTTGCTAGCTGTCACAATCTCTGTTTTAGCTTGTCTGAACTACAATCATGCGAAAAGGAAAAAAGAGCACTTTCATTCAATATATCAAAGGCACATGAGCAGATGTGACAAAATGAACGGGATAAGTGGGTAACAAGTCCAAACATGTCATTACTAAGTGACAGGTTAGGTAGGTTGACCCAGAAACATTTTTTTATATCTTTCAGAGATATTTATTGTATTCAAAATGATTGAAAACCACATTAGAACAATAACCGTCTACATTGTTTGATAAGTGGTTTAGGTAGTGGTATACATATAGTATACACACTTAGGGAAACTATTGACCAGCTCCTTTTTATCTAAATTCTTGATTCCGACCCATAAGCACAACCCAAGTCAGTCCATTCATAAGCAAATGAGCTAAGATGAGACCTTTATAAATGAACATAGCAGTCAATGAAATCAATCGTTTGTGTATGTTGAGGGTTCCAATGGGTATAAGACAAGAAGGGAAAGAAGAAAATGCTCACTCGGTAAGCAGTATTCCCTGCTATTTCCACAGCAGTGTCACCAGCATTAGCAAACCTGTTCACCCAACCTGTAACAAAATGTTGTATAAGATTGTCACAAATGATTGCTCATCAACCCCCTATGTCACATTTAGTTGATTATATCTATTCTTTATATCCATTTTTTGTGGGTACTGCACTACTACTGCTTACACTGATGGGAGTACAAATAGAGATAGGAGCCACAACACAAAAGCAAAAACAATAAATATAACAAAATAGATCTACGAATGAACGTTAGGTTGATGGAATAAGTCCATTCATAAAATAAAAAACTTGAAGCTAAATTTCAAGTCCAACATCAAAAGGAGAGCTGGAATCACCTGGAAGTTTAGGGACACCAAGTCTCTCACAGAACTCATCACAGAAGTGATTGCAGTTCTTTGACAGCAAATCATAACAGTCTCCTGGCCATTCTCTACTTAGTTCCCTCAGGATCTGATTGACCTTAGAGCTAGTAAGGTCTGTTGTCCCAAGAACAATACATTCTCGATATGTGTACATGGGATTTTTCCCAGAAGGACAGTTAAACACTCCACTTCCCTCTTCACAATACCCAAATGACCATTCATCATCTCCATAAACCTGCCATACATACCAGACATCAAGAGGCCTATCATGTACTAGCTCCAAAAAGAATAAGTTGGCCAAATCAATTGCGTAGATATCCACTTGAATTTGTGAAACATAACAATAACATTGACGGATTATATTTTAGTATCCATACATATCAATATGTGAGTAGGTTTCAAAATGATGTATATGGTCAAACTGTTGGTGTTAGATTGAATTGGGCGTACAAAAGAAACTTCACTGCAAGAACCATCCATATAATTGCATCGAAATGGAAAAGTGAAAGTTCACTGTCAATACACGTTAATTTCACGACTGGAAAGCTCCACGTCAAAGGATCAAGCTCACTATCACTACCGCTTCATCTTTGATTGTCAATGTGAACCATCCGACTACCAAATTATAATCATTTGAGCATAAAAGCATAAACGCTTTAAGTTTGTCATGATATTTTCCACGACGAAACTAACACATCTCCAAATGTGTCACCAATTTAGACTTTGTCTTTATCAGATACTATTACAGAAGGGCGAAGGATAGACCTCCATATAAAATCCGTTAAAAGCGGCATGCAATGTTTAAGTAACTTCCACTTGGTGCTTAAATTTAACAATCTCACATCATGATTTATCTTGCTTAACTTTTGCAACATACAGAGTAAAGCTAACAATTCACATCAATATACAACAATTTCCTCAAATTCTCAATGAAAAACACAATTTGATCTATCTAATAAAATTAAATATATGGAAATCACCAATTATAATATTACTACTACTAATTGAACTCCACAAAACACTAGATAGCATATATATTCATTGTTCAATTAAGGCATCACAATCACAAATTCACAAATCGAAACCCTGGATAATAACAACATAACTGCATTCACTTAATTTCTAATAATAACAACAATAATAAAGTAGTAACAATTAATTTACCTGCACAGCGCTGTGAAAAATTCCACCGAAACCGATTCCATCTTTGAAAAACTTATTGATCTGAACAATAGTGTTGTTAGTTTTTTCTGAATCACTGTTTGTTACATCATATACATGTAACATCACTTCCGTCATCTCAGCGGATTTTTTATTTGTTTTATCTGCACTGAATTCACGCAAACCCTAACCCTAGGGTTTTTAAATTGAGAAATGAAGGATACAAGTCGAAAATTGATCAAATTGGGGAAACGGAATTTGATCGCAGAGGTTTTCGTTTTCGATGCACTGACACGAGATAATATGGGTCTCCATATTTATATTTATTTTATTATAAGTTTTTTACAGTATTATTTTTTATTTTTTACTTTGTCTGCCTGTCGTGACCAAATGTACGGCTGCCCTAAAGGAAATATATCTTTTTCTTAAAGTTACAAATCCACGTAACCGCATTACCCAATCCCGCTACGAATAAAGTATGGAAAATATATCATGTAGACAGTGATACCCTTACTCAAAAATAAAGAAACTACTTTCAAGAGTGCCTCCGATAGATCCGTATACATGAGAAAGCACAAAATAAAATAATAATAATAATAATATAATAGTAATAATAAAAAGAATAATAATAATAATTAAAATAAAAATAATAATAATAAATAATATTAATAGTAATATAGTAACTATAAAGGATGATAATATATAATAAATAAAGATATATAAATAGATATAGGTATAATATTACTATAAAAATATAATATATATTATATATAATGTAAGTATAATCACGCAAATAAAAAAATATATATATGCACTACGTATGCCCAGAATTTACATATAATAAATATATTAAATGTATATATATAAATACTAGATGCAAACCCGTACGATGTACGGCAATTTCAAATTTATAATATTTAATTTTATGGTACATCAAAAGAAGATCATCTATGTCGAACTTTTTTAGAAAAGTAAATAAATTTAGATATCAACTGTATTATCAATTGAATAATGTAAATACATAATACAAACATAAATAATTGATAAAATGTACCAATATAATTATTAAAATATATCCTAAACATAATAGAATTACACACGACAATAATAATTAATAGATAATTATTAATAAATTAATTATTCTAAACATATCCTTATTTAATAATAATTTGACACTTGTTATAATAACTTATGATTATCCTAAACTATTTAAAATATAATTAATTTATTAATTTGAAAATTATAAGAAATTGCCACATAGGTATTTATGCCAAGTGGCAAGTTATGGAACTTTCTTTTATACTCCTTTAGTATATATATAGATATAAGTCTATATATCAATAGATGTAAATATAAATCTATCGAACTAAACACCATACCTATTTATCTTAATACTACCTGTGAACCCTTTCAAATCAATAAACATCTATCTACCCATAAGACCTTAATATAATAAATAAAATAGCTATCAACCTAAAATGCCCATCTCATTCATTGTAAACCTAAAGTTAACACCCTTATATATATGGATATCTATCTAACTAAAACAACATACTCATCTATTCTAATTCTACCTAAAACACCCTACTTAACTATTTAGCTATATAGATATCACTATAAATAAATAATAAAATACGAGTCTCTAAAAACGCTCTACTCATCCGTCCTAATTGTATTCCTCCACAAATTCCTATCATAGGTCATGTCTTCGGTGAAGAATTTGAATTTGAATATTATTAAAGTCTAAAACAAGATCAAAGTAATAAAACTTACAACTTATTACGATTACTTATTTATTGGTGGAGAATATGAGGGGAATGCCTCATTTGAAGGGAATTAGGATAAGACATTTTTTACTGCATTTTAAAACAAATTTTTATAATTTACAATAACTAATGTATTTTAACAACACTGCATTTTATACCTCTAAATTTTACTGCATTTTAACGTCACTGTATTTTAATCCTTATAATTTTGTCCTAAAATGCAGTAAAAGACATTCTCTTCCTTTCCCTCAAATAAGACATTCTACTCATAACTTTACCCTTATTTATTAATATAAAAAAAAATTATGGAAGAAAATGTGTACCAAGAATTTTGTTTTGAAATTGTTTTTGGGTATTTTCATACTTTTATTCTATTTCTTAAAGCTAGTGTAATGTAACTAAAGTTTCCCCTATAAATAAATGGTTTTTGATATACTGAACTTAATTCGAAAATAATTATGAAGTAAAATTGTGGACTAATAACAACTTTATATCAACATTCGAGCTTTTCTAAACAAAATCAAATCTTGAAGCAATTTAGGTTCTAGATGCATCATTAAATCTCGTCAAGCTATTCCCGAACTCGATTATACCTTATACGAGTCGAGTCGAGCCCCACCACTGTGGAGCTTGTTTGCAAACCTACTTATATCATTCGTTGTTACAAACAATAATCAATATTGTTTGCTTTTGGAAAGGAATAATGACTGTACAACAAAACAACAATTGAGCGATGCATAACGCGCGGTCTTTAGATGCGATAGAGTCACAAGCATACAATAAGAGCGTAAAAATATGCATACAAGATAAGTATTTACAATGAGATAGCATGCTTTTCACCCCAAAACGTTTAGTAAAAACAATAAAAAGATGGGCTGTGAATACTCACAATTAAGCGTGAATGATACGGTTTGGATGTATTCCAAGTGCTAAACGAGTACGACTCCTATCCACGACCTACGAGCACGAAGGTTCTAATTAGGTTCTTGTCTAATTTTGTTTGTAAGATTGTTTAGCTAATTATTTAGATTACAAAGTGCCAGTATAGTTTGTTTTGCTTTTAAATTTGTTAACGTCCAATAATTACGTTTGAGTACCACAATGAATACACACATATACAACATCTTAAAATTGTCGAACCTTTTATGCAAACCATATAATGTCTCACGATCGTTAGTGTCCAAATTTCTTAGTGTTTTGAGTGTTGGAACTTTGGTTCCTCACAATTTATGATTAATAACATACAAAGTGATAATTACATCGTAAGAACCCAAACCCTTTTCGTTATCATTCCTACCAATAATAGTAAGTTTAAAGTTTTTATCAAAACCGAGCCCCTTTTTAGTTGGCTTGGTCAGACCCATTTGGTCTGACCTGAAACTTCCCCCAAAATATTTATATATGTTTATAAGCCTTAAAAAGTTAATTTTTCTACTTTTAGGAAGTTTACAAATGTTGATTTATATACACATGCAATTTCAGTCTACATTCTTATTTTTCAGAAATGCATCAATTGGTTGTATTTATTAAAAATACTTATGTTCCGAAATAAAATAAGGAAAAAATCACCGATGTTTCTCAATTTGTTTAATATACTCTTTAATTTTTCCAAAATTTATAGAGAAGTTTAAGTATTTTTAAAATTTACTTTTATCATCAGAGGTCAAATCTGAACACATGCATGCAATCATTATTTCTGGGAAACATCTATTGGGTTTCAGAAAAAGTGATCAACACGAAAGTCGTAGCCAACAAAAAATGTAAACTTTTGGCGTTGGTTTCAAGTTATTTGGAGGTGTGTAGCTCTAGTTATGATTAAAACACTAAGAGTAAAATTTCTGACTTTTTCTAACAGCTTACACATCTTTTCTCACAAAAATTATTAGGTATATCAAACGAACTCAGAAAAATATGAGGCTTATGGGGTTGGAAAGCTTATTTCCAGAACTTGATTTTAGCCTATAAAAACGTCCATTTTCATGAAGGAATGATTTTTATAAAAATCGTTCATGTAGACAAAACTTTCTGGATAGAAATTTTGTAAGTCCATGATGGGTGTTTTATTCCAAAGTGAAGAACACCATTCATGAATTAAAAGAAGATTTTCATCTTTTGACCTTTAAATCCATGTTCTAACACATGCATGGTGTTGAAATACCTCTATGATGTGTTAGAAGTGATTTTTAACATAAGAACAAGATTTTACATAGAGATGAACAAGATTTCAACAAGTTTACAAGTAAATATAAATTTTCACTTGATTTTCGGTTTGATCATAGGTTACCCTTTCTTTTAACACATAAAGATGTGTAAAGGAATAACCTACAAACATCAAGGTTTGTATGAGGATTTTAACCATGAATAAGGCATAAAATCCGAATTTTATGAAAGAAAAACATATTTTTAAAGATTGTAGGTAAAGAAAGATGCTAGAGACGTTGTGTTTTACCTTTATGTTCTTGAAATAGCTTGAAGACACCTTTAAATTTCTGGATTTAGTTTGAAAAATGACTGATTTCTTGAGAGAGTTTAGAGAGAGAGGAGTATGTGAAAGGTTAAAGAGAAAATGAGAGAGAGAAGTGTGTGTTTTGGGAGGGTGAAATGAATGATTTGGTGTAAGAAAAGAGAGAAAATGTGTGGGGATAAGGGGGAGGCCGGTTTTGGGCTCTCTAGGAGGCCTTTTAATTTCATTTTTTTGTTAAATAAAGTTTATAAAAGTTGTATAATTAATTTGTATTAAAAGTGTATAAGTGTTTGTATGATATAAGGTATATTTGGTGGTGTTTTAGTGATTAATATTTGAGTTATAAAAGTTGGTATTTTTAATTTCTAAAATACTTAGATTTATGTTTGGATGATTTATCATAAGGTTCATCTAATAATTTATCGAATTCGGGTTTCGTTTACGTAGGTACGAGACTTTAACTTAATCCCGATTTTGCGATAGAGCAATATTTTGTGATATTTTAAAGGTTGATATTTGAGTAACAAAAATTTTATTTTCTAAGTTTTTGAATTATATTAATAGACATTTGAGTTGTTTAAGATTGATGTTCATAAGTTATTTATTCGATTCAATTTATGTTGCCGAGTTACGGGAATTTCAGTTTTGCGATTCGATAAGAAAATTTTTTTTTCTTTGTTTTCTTTGGCACTTCGGAACCTAATTTAGCATTTCTCATGAACTTAAGGTTTGCTAAGAAATCTCTAAGACGTTCTACGACTTCAGTACGCTTAAGGAGTCATAACCTAGAACTTTCACTAGGATTTAAGGAATGCTGTAAACGTAATTTAAGATTCGAGTATGGTAATGACCTGAGATTTTTGACGGTTGTTACAACATTTTTATAAATATATTAAAATCGAAAAAATCGCAGATGCATAATACCGTTCGGTCACCACCCTTCTAGCTAGGGAAATCCAAAGTCTAACGTTTATTTGTATATCCGTTTAATTATATTCAAAACTTTATTTTTGGATTCGATTTTACTTGCCTATTGCCCAGAAGCTTGTGAAGCCTAAGTATATGAGATCAACTTCATCTTCTTCAAAGTTTCCCTTCTTTATACCTGGCTTGAGATAATTTTACCATCGTCTGCAACTCTTTTTGCATCTGTTTAACCCTATGAACATTATACAAGCCAAGAGTAAGCTAGTTGCTAATAAATAAATTAATCTTGTGTTCTTTCGATTTTAAAGAGTTGCTAATGAAAACGTGCGTACGGAGAACACAACCTCATCCATTAAATAATTTGTAAACAATTAAACCTTAACCACGTTCGTATTTAAACTAATCTGTAATTCACTGTTTATAGAGAAAACTAAGATAAAATTAATATGGTAAGTATGTGCATGCTTAATACGGAGTACCTGCTTTGAGAGGAATAAGGTGCCACTTGCCTTCCCCATTTTTCTCGATACAATTCTTGAGAAACATATTGTAACACCCCGAAATTTGTTAAAATTAAAAGTTGTGTACTGCCATGCGACACAAGGGTTAGTGTCGCAGGTAGCGACACAGAGCTTAGTGCGACACAAGGCTTGTGTCGCAGTGTCGGGTCAAAAGGCGGTTAGCAAGGGTTAAAAGTGTAAAACAGAGGGGTAAACCCCACTTTTCCATTCCAAAAATTTCCAGAAACTAGTAAACACTTCCAGGTTCGTTGTATGTGTGTTTTTGGTGTTTTTAGAGAGAGAAATTAAAAGAGATCAAGAGTTGCCAAGGAATTGATTATTGAAAGTGTTTCCTTGAATCATCTCAGGTAAGAATCTAAGCTTTCTTATAATTTTGAAAGTGTTGAGCATTTGAATTGGTGAGTATTGAAATTGTAAAGTGTGTGGGTAAAAGTGGATGAGTTTTAATTGAGCCTAAAATGAGTTTGAATGTGCTTTGAATGGATTGTGTGTATGATAATTATTTGTTGAAACTAGTTCGAATTTGGGGTATTGAAATCACCCAGAAAATTGTTAATCACAGAAAGTTTCTGCTGCCCTGTTCATTATTGCGACACAAGGCTAGTGTCGCAGCTTGTGTCGCAGTAATGGTGTCGCAAACTAAAACTGTTGCTTTAGCGACACAAGGGTTTGTGTCGCTAGTTTCTACTGCTAGATAGTACTGTTGCTATAGCGACACTAAAAGCTAGTGTCGCAGCTTATGTCGCTTGTTTCCACTGTTAATTGTAATTGTTGTTTTAGCGACACTAAGAGCTAGTGTCGCAGTTTGTGTCGCAATAGTGTGTTGAGCGACATTAATCTGGTGTCGCCGGGAGGTGTAGCGACACTAGAGGGTAGTGTCGCATGATTAATTGATATTTTAAATAATATTAATTATTATCAGAGTTAATTGAATACGGTCGCCTCGACAGGTATTTTGGGTAGCAATTCATAAATATCTGATCGTCGTCCTCGAGGTAAGTAGTAGGAATGTAAAGGATTTAATTGGCTGATTTTGTTAATACTGATTGTGTTACAAAGTTGCATTGAATAACTGAGTGTATCAATGAGTTGAGAGGCCAATTGCTGAGTGAACAATTGTGCCCTTGAGATTGAGTTGAGAGGCCAATTGCTGAGTGAACAATTGTGCCCATGAGAACGAGTTGAGAGGCCTATTGCTGAGTGAACAATTGTGCCCTTGAGATTGAGTTGAGAGGCCAATTGTTGAGTGAACAATTGTGCCCATGAGAACGAGTTGAGAGGCCTATTGCTGAGTGAACAATTGTGCCTATGAGAATTGAGTTAAGAGGCCTATTGCTGAGTGATCAATTATGCCTATGTATATGTGAGTTAAGTGACCAATTGCTGAGTGATCAATTGTGTCTAGCTGTATGAATTGGTTGTCAAATTGCTGAGTGATCAATTGTGACAACTGTGTATATGATGAATGTATAATTAAAGGATAAAGACATGAGATGTCTGGATTATTGTGTTACTGTAAATGTGTTATTCCTTTACTTACTAAGCGAAGTGCTTACGTATTGTTGGATGTTGTGTTGATAGGTACGCCTAAAGGGATGAAGGGCAGGAATTCGGGCAAGCGACCCGAGAGCTACTAGTGATGGACTTACTATGGCAAGATAGTAAGAAGATGGGCTCATAGATCATGCTCTATATTAACATCTGATGTTTTGTGAAAATAATGTATATTCGTGTTAAACCATGTTGTTATTACGTTATAATATATAAAGTGTTTTTGAGAATTTAAATTGAGTATATATATATAAAAAAAAAAAATGGGACGTTTCACGTATCTTCTTTGGCAGTCCATACACCTTTCCTCAACCCTAAATTCGTAACACTATGGGGTTTCATTCGTTCGTACTCAATGCAGGTACTAGTGTAAATTATACAAGCCAAATGTAAGTTTGTGTGAATTGTTCTCTATAACCTCTAATGTATGCCCCTTTTATAGAAACAAATCTAAATACATTACAAAACTAACTCGCCACCGTGTACATAATCGGTGCAGTGTCCAGTACCTTAAAATTATGTATAATTTCTACTATTGTTACCTATTTATTTAGGAGTTAGTTCAATTGTTTATAATTATGGTTGAGTTCTTATGATTTTAGTTGAATCTAACATGGAGTCATGATCACTAAGAAGATTGGGATCTAATGGTAAAGCGAAGATTTTGAACTTGTTTATGCTCAATAAACATAAGAGCACAAGCAGTGGGAACGTAGAGTTCAACAATGAAAACAACCCTGGGCTGAAATGGGGCAGTCGCCAACACTAGCTAAAAACTCAATGTCGATCAATTTTTTACTTTTTGTATTGTTGGAATTGAAAAAAAAAATTGAACCTTCGATGCACTATTGAAGGCCCATCTTTGGTCATCAATATAATGTGTGTCATATACAAGTTATATGATACAAGTGCCAAAATCACTCTTTAAAATGGATTGGTGCTATCTAGCTAGTTGCCATTAAACGAAGATATGCTTAATCCATTTGCTTGATACATGGTCTACCTAATTATTATTATCTTTTTAGAGGGGAAAAAATTGCCCTAAAGAAACGTATAATATTAACGAAAACATAATTCTTATCGAACGCTTATGTTGTATATATATAAATATAAAATTAAATGTAAATGTAAATGTATTAACGTCGTCAGGTGAGCGATACTGAAGGATAGAAACGGAAAAGGATATGTTATTTTGATTTTATATATAGACTTGTGTCTGATGTTGTAAAAGAGTAACATGTCAAACATCAAAGTCAACATCGGGGGAAAGTGCATTGTACTTATTTCATAGAAATTGATGGAAATGAAAGTAAATACGTATAGAGGTGGTTAACGTGGAAAGTAAAATGTAATGGGTAGGTAGTGTACTAGTACAATGGGATGTGTCAAGCGAATCGAACTCACCTACATGCGTTGCCTGACAAATAGGATCTTTACCACTTCAGTTGCGCCAAATGTTAATTTGGTTTTGAACTCCAATAAATTGGAGGTCATGGGCGATCGACCACCTCGTACACCCTCAAATACGGCACTGAAGGTAAATAAATAAATGTAAAAAAACCATTTATGCGGCTTATCTTTTTATATTTTATTATTATTATATTCGTGTGCGAAAATATTCAAACCTCTACGTTTAGAATGAGATGTTTAGGTTTATGGTTCATGAATATAAAGATGAGTTGAATACGATTAGAGAATGAAAAGTGGAACACTATCACATGTCACATGTACAATGAGATGTGTCATCACACCTTTGCCTATTTTGAGATCAATATTTACCTCGTTTCTCAAGTAGCATCGCGTATAATTGTGATAAATGAATTGATCGATAACCGTTATTTCAATGCAGAAATAAATAAGAAATAAGAAATAAGAAATAAGAAATAATAATAATAAGCATCTAGAGAAAATACATCAAAAACCCATGTTTCCTTTAAAATCTAATATATATCAAAGTTTGTGCAGGTTCTTTTCAAGGTAGTAATATCATATTATTATTATTACCAGGCGAATACCCGCAACAACGCGGGCTTCGACATTTATATTTGTAAAGTTTTCAGTTAGAAATTTGTAGCACATTTGAGTTTCTAAATGTAACAATTACATTTTAAATTAATATAATATACGGAATATTTTATGATAGAAAAGAAAAAGACTAATGTTACGAGAATTAGTACAAAATCTAATAGCTTTGGGTCAAAATCTGTCAATCCAAAAGTATATTCGACGTTTTCAAATCACGAAAGATCAACTGCACATATAAAAACAATTTACACATTATAAATTATCACATATTCATCCCAACAATGGTATTTGAGTTCAAGTGCATAAAATATGTGAAGTACCTGAAAATCCATTTCTTCATGTAAATAAGCTAAACCAAGAGCTCCACCTTGAGCAATTTGTAAACGTCTCATCCACAAAAGAGTTGAATCAACTCGACCCAATAAATGATCTTCCAAGCTATTATTTCGCATAAGCTCATAAACTAATAACCGTTGAATCCCTCTATAATAAACTCTTAAAGACTGTAGGTTCATCTACTCTCTTTTTTTGTCATTCTTAATTTCTCATTCTCAGATTATAAAAACAATTCATATATAATTGTGTTAGATTTAGAAGATTTCCAAGGTATGTATTATTTGTTTTTTTAAGTAAACACGTCAAAGACATTGGATATGAATGATTAATTCAGCCTTCCAAGCAACTCTGTCAGGTTCACCCAAAACCAGTTGAATAAATGCTAGTCTCACAAACTCGTTTCCAAGTGACAATGTAGACATGCTACCTTATCAAAATAATCAAACTCGTGAGATCACAAATAAGATGGCTCACAAGGTCAACCACTTGTTTTTGAAATGTAAAGTATTAAAGAAATTAAAGAACATACCTATGGCCAACGACGAAACATATTATAGTGACCTTCTCCTCCTGTAACTTTTTTCTTTTTTCACCTATACATTCCAAAGTAGAATATACAGTAGTTAGAGTTAGAAGTGGCAACGTTGGCACATTTACTTATAAACAGTGTTTTTCGGTTACTTTTTTACTCTAACAGATAAAATTGTTAAATAAAGATTAGCTTAAAGTGAAACGGGTCAAATGGGTTAAAGAATTCAAAAGTCTCTAAACTGGTTCTTTTTATGCATAAAATCTAGCTAGTAACCACTTCAATTAATAATTAGATTGTTATAAAAATGATATAGTTGAACATAGTAGCAATCATGTTTTGGAGAAAAAGTTTTGGCCTTTTGGGCGAACCATATCAGCTTTGATCTTCAACCGGATCAAATCATTTACTCGTTTTAACCTGTTAGTCAACCCGAAAGTATTTTCCATCTTTAGATCAGACTTTAACGAACCTTGAGGTATCCAAGTAGCACGTATTGAATCACTTCTTTTAGGAATACTAAAAAGAATTTTAACTCCAACAACCATTAAATACGTTTTCTTCCCGAATTAACTCCTTGTATCTTCTTCTGATATAAGTGACCCGTTCACTATTGATTCCTGGATGGACCTTGCTGCAGCTAATTTCGTCTCTAAGCTCGGTATCATTTTATCTAAAGTTAATTCAACAAACCCTCATATTTGAATTAGCATACCTTTTATCCTTAACCAAATTGACTGGAGCAAGTTACTTATCAATAGGCCCAAATTGATCTTTTATTAATTCCACCAATACACACAAGCATAGAAATGTCAACTGAAGCAGGGGATGATGGTTATCAATTGTTATTTCAATAACATTATGAAAAAACACAACTCATGAAAGCAAGTTAACGCAAATAAGAATACCTTTCTTGAAAATAAGCATACCTCAACTTTTATGAACCTTTAAATGAGTATATAACCTTTAACTTATCATTTCAACTCATGATATAGGTTGGGTGCAACTGCAATATTGATTTAAGAATAGCTAAACGCATGTGCAACCATCTTGTAGACTATATTATAATTGAATCCTGCAATTCAAGCGAAAAAGTAGTTAACCCATGAGATATTGTAATAAAATCATAACTTCATGCCCTTCTTCTGATGCAAAGGAGTAGTAACTACATTTTGTTTATGGTTGCCTCCCACAACTCGAGAAAATGGATAGATTTTACTTCGTAGTTTTGGAAAGCATGTGCATAAACTAATGTTGAATAAATGACAACAAAAAAATCAGCAGTTGCAGTTCATCCAGTTCTGTATTTAGTTAGACCCAAGTCGTTATATTCATGCTCCACCTTCCATAAAATTAGACACATACATAATGAAAAGAGTTATATAAACGTGATCAAGCTGCTATTAACGAACCTTGTTTATTATATTTGGTCACAAAACCTGTCTTCAGGTCACACCTATCAAAATCAAAAATATTAATCTTTAAAGATGGTCTTTCACATAGACATATCTTGAATCTGTTGTCAATTTGGCCAGCTCATGGGTCAACCTTTTTTGTAAGATTTTAGGTTATACTCATTTGACCCATTAAAGTACTTGGCACAAGATATATACAATATATCTCGAATATAACAACGTAAAGGTAATCAATCAATCAACCTCAACAACCATTAAAGTACGGGCTTCAGGGGTGACGAAACCTTCATCAACAGCTCTGTCTATGAAAGACAATAGCGAGTTGTAGTATCCAACAACATTCAACAATCCTACGTGTACATATTCAAAATCATAAACGACCATGTAAACTTTAGGCTATAATAAAAAGTCCCACATATATCGTGTAATGAATAGGTATGTATATTTTGTTTTTGCAAAGGCGTAGGCATAAGGTTACTGCAATTTTAGTCCTTCAATAAGTAGATCATATGTAAAATAACTTACATTTTCTCCAAAGATAAAACCAAAATTTATTTCTTATTCTTCTTTACTAAATTTGCATATGAAAAGTATTAGTTACCGGTTTTTGGTGAATTCCAAATTGTGCCCAAATTATGACTTCAAGAAGTTCCTCAACTTTAGGCTATAATAAAAAATCCCAGATATATCGTGTAATGAATAGGTATGTATATTTTGTTTTTGCAAAGGCGTAGGCATAAGGTTATTGGAATTTTAGCCCTACAATAAGTAGATGATATGTAAAATAACTTACATTTTCTTCATAGATAAAACAAAATTTTATTTCTTATTCTTCTTTACTAAATTTGCATATGAAAAGTATTAGTTACCGGTTTTTGGTGAAGTCCAAATTGTACCCAAGTTATGACTTCAAAAAGTTCCTCAACCATAGACACCTATAAAATTTCCAAAATATAAATCATAAAACCAATAACCTGTGACACTTTTGATACATCATTTCGTATATCATCATATATATCTGGAGAGATAGGCCTAAACAGTTATCAATAATGTCACCATATGTCATAATACACCAAACCATAGTCCAACGGAGAAAAAGCTTAAGTAAGGTCATTTTGTCTCATGATCATTTAAAAACTGAGTTTTACAGCTATAAAAAAGCCAATAATGCATGATTATAAAGACATGTATGTTTCTAGAAAAGAAATTCAATGTACAAATAATTACCTGGCAACGCTATAAAGGCATCTGCTTGGCGTGCCATTTCAGCTTTCCTTTTATGCATAGTTGATACTGGTTCTACTTCACCAACGCTTTTTCCGATCATCTAAAGATGACAAAAATATTTTTGTCTTAATTTTGATAAGTTGAAAAAATTCAAGTCAAAATCAATATCATAACCAAGACTCAAGTATTACCCTGTCACATCCACAACAGTCTTCGTTAAGATTAACAAATACATTTAATCGAAAACCTTGTGTGCATTCAAGAATTTCCCAAACTCATAATTTGGATGAAAGTAATATGGGAATTGGAGAGATTCAAATTAGGACTCTAAAATAAAAGCTAAAATTTTCTATTCAGTAATACACAGCGCATATATGTTACGAAAAAATTGAAGAATTGATTGGAATTATAACAAACATAACTTCATAAATCAAAGTATAACAATGTCGGAAAATAGATCTCTACGAGATCATTATAACAAACATATCTTCATAAATCAAAGTATAACAATGTCAGAAAATAGATCTCTATAAGATCGTAACATTATTGGTCAGAAAATCAAAAATCACTATATCAAATAACATCATACAGATCCTATGAATCAAACATCAAATCCTAGTTTTTAAAATCAAATCCACGACATCCAAATTAGGGTTAGTTAATAAGGTGATGTAATAATAGACTAATGGCTTGATAATTATAAAATTAACATCAATGAATAAATAATTGAGATAAAGGAACATACTCTCCAGAAGAAGTATCAACAATCTGGAAAATTGTAAATGCAATCATTGACGTACTTCAATAGTCGGACGAACAACTCGTTGTTGAATTCCTGATAGTTTCTCAAATCCGTTCCACCATCGTATCGCCGCCCCCTGTTAGCACCACTATTATTATAGAGATATAAACAATCCATGCATAGAATTCTGGGAAGAAAAACGTGTGTATATCTAGAGTTTATAAGGCTTCGTTATATTGGTTATTCTTACTTCCATTCTTTACGTTAATAGATTTATTATTATTAGTGAGATATATATAAAAGTTTGTTAAAAAGATTGAGGAATATATATATATTTTTTTAATTTGGTCACATCCGGCCGAGATTTTTGTTTTATCATTCAAGACTTTTTAATTTTTAATTTAATATTAGTAGATAACTTAGCCAATAATTATATTTTAAAAAAATTTAAGGGTTAAAAGGTAATTATTCAAAACTAATCTAGATCGTTGGATCGTTAAGGAAAAAACATGATCAATGGCCCAAACTTCTCCATACTATCCTCTTTTAATTATATATAAAAGATTATTATTATTATTATTATTACTACTACTATATAGGGCGGGGATCCAGAAGGGAAACAATATTTTCTGGGGAAGCAGAGAAGTTACACATTCATCAACGATTAATGTTAGCAAATTCGTTTATACACACGGACCATTGAATTTGTATTTATTTTTTAAAAATATTCAGAACTAAAATAGATGTCAAACGTTTATGCCTTCGACGTAGTTGACAAAGAGAAGCGATCAATGTTGATGAAACAATAGTGGATGAAGAGAATGTGCGTCCGATCTTTTATTTTTAATATCTTTTTATTGGTTAAATATTTATTCGTGAGTTACTTTTCACAATTCCACACTAAATCATTATAGATAAAGATGGTTTAAAGTATTGAACTTAGTGTTAGAGTTCACACTCACTAACAAAATGGACCGGTCCAGGTGCTCCTGAGTATAAAAGTAAGTTATTAAGGTAAACACTTATGAATTTAAAATACAATGAACTTTGAAAGTGAAATATCAACGTAAAGAGAGTTACAATATCAATTAAACTAATAATAAATTATAATATACTAACTTAAAGATCTTTTAGGACGCATGTACCATTAACTTGTAATTTGAATATAAAACAATACTCGGTGAATCTTTTATTACACGTAATATCTTATTCATAATATAACTTTTATATTACTTTAGCAAGCATAACTATATTAGTATTATGTTTGTAAAAAAGTTTTAAAGTATTTTGTAAAGAGTTTTTTATTTGTTATCATGATTTATGAATAATATTTAATGTGATTTTTCATGCCGTTGTTTATCGTTGGTAGGGGTGTTTATTATTTGGTTTAACTGAATAACTTAACTGATCCATATATTGTTTAGATATTTTAGATTTAGTTTGTATTTTAGGTGATACTAGATTAGAAATCAGTTTAATGGTTCGGTTTTGGTTTGAATATTTTTAGTTAGGGACCACTCGAAAAACCAAATAAGCATAAGTTGTTAATACTTATCTTTGATAATTCAATTCTGATAGCCGACATACAACTCGAATTACTCATATAACTCAGTTACCTCAAATACAAATCTATTTATCCAAATGACCCAATATGAACAATTAAAATGCTTTTACTTTGTATTTGGCAATTCAAATTATCTTAATAATCTAAATCATAATTTAAGACCTTTATATGGCTAAATCGAAACCTAGCCGAATAACTCAAACTTTTATTTGGTTGGTTTGGATTGGGTGACATATATTATGAATTGGGTTTCAAGTGGATTAAGAGTTGACCAAAACCCATATAAATCAAACCAGATAACTCTCTTAACCCGAAACACGACCGATCAAACACCCTAGTCGTTGTGTATCTGTATGCCTACTTTTGACGGATAAATACACTATATATAACAAAAATTAAAATTTTAAATTAGTATTATCATTTTGATTATGAAGTATATATATATATATATATATATATATATATATATATATATATATATATATAATATTATTATATTATGAAATATTAAAGACTTGAATATCGGTTCATTACTTTCACCAAATTTAAAAACGTTTATGGTTTCAAAATGTATTAAGTGTTACACCTTCTACAGTTAATTGTGGCGAACTTAAAATTTTATATTTGTGTTTATTTAAGTTCTAAAAAACGTATATTGAATGATTTTTTGGCATGTTTTGCTACATAAATAGACATGTTTTTAGTAAGTTTTATACATACAATAGGAAGTTAAATATATACAAATAAATGTTTTTAAAATTTAAATACATACGATAGACAATTTTAAAACTTGTCCAATGCAATAGTATAAATGTATAGTTTAATACATTTTGAACAAAATACCCATGTATATATGTTATTATTATTATTATTGTTATATTAATACTTATACATCTACATTAATAAATTAACAGTAGTTTAAATTTACATACTTATCTATAAGAATGGTTGTACCGTCTTAAGTTATTTTTCATACCTTATATTTTTTTATTGTAGATTAATAATTGTTAATAAATTTATCACCTTTAATTTTTATTTAGAAATATTAATGCAGTTGATTTTAGATAATTGTTAAATTAATGAATTTGTAATAAATGTTTGATATTTCTGAAAACTTTCTAGATGAGTATTATTATTCTGTCAGCATATTTTTATTTTAGATAATTGTTTTATGTTACATTGTATTTCATTATAACAGTTAGGATGTTGATACAATTTCATTATAAGTGTATAGTTTTAATACATTTTGAACAAGAAACCCATGTATATATGTTATTATTATTATTATTGTTATTATTATTATTATTATTATTATTATTATTATTATTATTATTATTATTATTATTATTATTATTATTAGTATTAGTATTAGTATTATATTAGTATTTATACATCTTTATTAATAAATTAATAGTACTTCAAATTTACATGCTTATCCATAAGAATAGTTGTACCGTCGTAAGTTCTTTTTTATTTCATATATTTTTTATTGTAGATTAATAATTGTTAATAAATTTATCACCAGAAGTATTAATGCGGTTGATTTTAAATAATTGTTAAATTAATAGTTTTGTAATAAATGTTTGATATTTCTAAGAACTTTCTAGATGAGTATTATTATTTTGTCAGCATATTTTTATTTTAGATAATTGTTTTATGTTACACTATATTTCATTATAACAATTAGCATGTTGATACAAATTTTAATTAATTAATAATACATATCCATGTATTATAAATAAAAAATATATAATATTTTATTATTTTATTCTTTATATATTTTTGTATTAGTTACAAATACAATATATTTTTTAAAAAACTTCAAATAACGAAAAAGATAAGTAAATAGAGGGACCTAATTGTTTAATTGGATCTCAATTTTTAATGATGACATCATAAAGATGAATCATATATTAAATTTAAGATATATATAGGTTCCAGATTCAGAGGGGAAACAATATTTTATGGGGAAGCAGAGAAGTTGCACATTCATCAACGATGAATTTTAACGAATTCCTTCAATATTCATCATATGATATTATAAGTTATAAAAAATAGTTTATTGATGAATATTAGTAGTTATGACAACAGTTTTGACTAATATTTATTGGTAAAAATATATTTTTATACGTTTGATTATCATTTATTGTGCACGAATTTTAACGAATAATTTTTCAAGGAAACTGATAATATCCACTTCGATTAACATTCATTAATGATGAATGTTAGAAAATTATCTTAATATCCATCATATGATATTATAAGTTATAAAAAGTAGTTTATCTATGAATATTAGTAGGTATAATATCGGTTTTGATTAATATTTCTTGATAAAAATGGTTAGCTTCCCTACTTTCCTAAAAAAATTATTTCCCTAAAAACGATAAAAACGATCTCAATTTGTATTCATAATTATTTTTAGTTGTGAACTTTTATTTTTTTAACTTCACATACGTTTTTTTATTGTTAACTCATATATTTTTTTATTTTCCATAAAATTTTTACTGTGAATTTTTATTTTTATTTTTTGATTTACAGAAATGTAAAATTTTTTAACTGTGAAGCTTAAATTTTTTACTTCACATAAATTTATAAACGTGTGAAACTTAATTTTCAACCTTCACAATTCATAATTTTCATGTGAAGCTAGTACCGGCAATTTCTGCCCATAAGCTCCAAACTGGGCAGATTTTGGGTATTTCTATTTTATATGTTGGGTTTTTTGGGACATCCGTAAATGAAAGAATGGGCTAAATGGGCGAAATATAAGAAATACTATGGATTGGAATGCGCGATTGTAAAACACTTGATACAGGAAGAAATTAAAGGAAAAAAACTTGTTTCAGAAGAGCAGAAAGAACAGAGGGAGTCCCGATGGAGAAGACGATTCTTTTTTGCTATCTTTAGATTTATTGTTTTCGGATTTTAAATTATATTATTTTTCAATTCCAATTTTACTTCCAGAACCTTTTAGGCTTTTACTATTCCTATTTACTATTTTCAGATTCTTCTAAAACTGTTTCCAAACTATACAAACACTATCGTTATTTGCAGATTGTATCGACTATGTTTAAGATATTATATTAAGTTATTAGTATTTTATTTACTTTATTATAATAATTTCTTTGTTTCATAAGTTTTTCTATTCGTCTTTCTTGTTAATTTTGGGGGTTTACTTTTTCTTACTACCTGACAATTACGATTTATATTGGCTTATAGTTTTATATTTACGATATTTAGTTCTAGAAAACGGCTTTGTAAATGTTTTTATAATTCTATTACGTACAAAATGCAATTAAAATATATACTATTTGATTTTTAAAACATTTTAAATTTAAGCTCGTTTGACCCGAGCCCGTTATAGCCAAGCCCGTTATGATCCGGTTACCCAAATCTGTCCGCCCGCCTGTTTTGCCACCTCTATGTGAGGCCAATAAAAATAAGTTTCATATTTAAAAATTAAGTGTGAAGTAAAAAAAAAATTCAACTTCACACTTTATAAAATTGTAAAAAACAACTGTTTTCACCGTTTTTATTTTGTCTCCACCCCTTTTTATATATATATTTTGATCCAAGTGTTGACATATGTTTTCATCATTTTTATTTTATTTCATTTTTTTCACAGGATCTAATTCCTATAATATATATATATATATATATATATATATATAACAAAAGCCAACAAGATGCTTGTAAGACCACTCCCAACTACTCATGCAAACTAATATGTCGATTGGTGTCAAATTAGCGTCACGTCAGTACTTCTCAAAACTGTTTGACAACTGACTGAACACTGCTAACCCTGGCACATCACTCAGTTATTTGTGTCCCCACACATTATTTACTTTATATATTTAAAACACAATATTAAATAAAACAATTTCATTAAAATTAAAAATATTACTTTAATAAAAATAACACACTACAATAACTAAAAAAAAATATTACAATAATTAAAAAAACACACTACAGTAAAAATAGTAAATGTAAATAGTAGTCCAGTGCTCGTCCTTTTTCATTTTGTTCAATCTGGCGATTAATCGATTTGTAGTACGTTTCACCTCAACTTTGTAGTTATAGTTTTTTTGTACGGTTTTACAAAAAAAAAATTCGATGGTAAATTTCCCATAGGACAATTTTTGGAAGCTTCGACCCACTGTTCGCCCAGAATTGTGCACTCATTTTCGATCCATTTTACTTTTTGTTTTTGTTGTTCTTTTTCTTTGACAACGGATGGTGGTGTTTGGATGTTTTGGAGATGATTTTCAGAAGAACTGTGGTGATGTAATGATTTTTTTGTGAGGTATGTGAAATTAATTTTTGTAATGTATATATCTAATAGCCTAGCGGTAAGGACAGCACATGACTTCTTTCAGGTCATGGGTTCGAAACCTGTCATGGGTATTATTTATTATAAAGGTACCTACCACCAATGAAGTGCATGACTCACAATGTTAAGGCTTAATTCGCGCGAGTTCCGGCTCGGACGTTGTGGTATTTGTGATGGAGGTGATTTGTCGGGCGATGTTGGACCTTGTAGGGGGGAGGGTTCGGTCGTGTTCCATTGAAATATGGTGCGGCTCCAGTTGGTGGCCCAAATATCCATTATATATATGGTAGAGTTCCAATGAGAACACTTTAAAAATAAGAACGGCTAAAAACACCTCATAAATGCACAATTAGCCAATAAAATCATTAGATTTACATTAATGCATCTCAAATATGTATAGAAAAATAGATGCGAACCCTCGAAAATGCACAAAAATCAAATGTAAATCTAACTATTTTATCAAGAGTTATTGTGCATTTGAGGTGTTCTTAGCCGTTCTTATTTTTAAGGTATTCTCATTTGATCCAAACTATATATATATATATATATATATATATATATATATATATATATATATATATATAAAGTGTGTGGATTTGAGTTTAGTTGTATGTTTATTTATAGTGTGGTTGAAATAGGAATGTCAACGGCGTTGATAAGCCGACACAAACTGAAGTGGAAACCGAAGCTCGCACTGGGAGGCGTCTAATTATAGCGACTCACCTCTAAGTAACAATCTTGATCAAACGTCCCTATTATAGTTTAGAGGCGTTGTAACTCCGTCAATCACAATCCAAAAACTTAATAAGACGCCCTTTCGAAAACTACAATTACCTTAGCCACGACCCAATAGTCGAAGGAGGACACCACCAACCAAAACAAGTGACTATATAATTTGTGTAAGTTTTATATACAAATTAATGAGATATTTAAAATATTAAACGAAAAAAGAAGGTTAAACGTCTTGTATCATAGTGAAACATAAAATAAGTTGGACCATTTAGTATTAACATTGCTTTCTTTTTTCCAAAAACGAAATAAAAAGTAAAAAAATTCCAAAATACTTGTCACAACATGAATTCAAAGTTCAAAGTTTAAACACATAACCAAGCCCATCCCAAATTTTTTATTAGCCCATTTAGGAATGCAATCCGCGGAAACATCGAAATGGCGTCGTGTACCATATGCAGCAAATAAGAATTGTGTTGTGTATCCCCATTTCGCATTCATCTGCTCAAAGGATTTGGAACCCCAGCTGATGCAGTTGACCTCTTGAATCGATTTTAAATTGTCGATTATTATTAAGGTAATCATAATCATAATCATAATCGTCAAAATTCTTCGTTACACACACTTTATTTAAATTTATTATGTTTAAGCACCAACTTTTTCTTCTTCTTCTTTGTCAATCCGTTACCTTTTTCTATTTTGATTCCGTGAAAATTGAGAAATTGTATGATTGTCAAAGTTGATGCAATTCATATGTTTGGTATAAGGAGTGAGTTAGCTGCTAATTGCAAAAGCAGTATGACAGTTTGTTTGAAATCAAATTGTTTCGTTATTTGAACTTTAGGGTTACAACATCTCTCTACTAGCTTCATATTATCAAAACAAAAATTAATAAACTCATATTACATGGTAGTTGATGTCCATCTCCAAACTATGCTCAATTGCTAGCCAACAAACATACCTGATGTTATAGGAACCCATTGGTTACCTTAACCTAGGGTTGATATACAAATAGGGCTGGAAACGAGTCATCCATAGCTCGATCGACTCGAAAGTCTTGAATATTGTTATAAAATTTGTCTTTGACAACAAAACTTATTTCAATTATATGTAAACATTATCTTTCATGCATGACTATCCCCATGAAGCATAGATATGTGGGCACATGGAGAAATGCTTTTACAGTTTCAATTCTTTTTATAGTATAATAAAAAGATGAGTTAAAAGAGATTATTGAGCCTCTAAAATCTCAAGACAAAAACTCATTGTATATGATGAAAAAAAAAATGGCAGCGAGTGCTCTTTATGTATTTTTGAGAGAATCCTTAATGTAAGAAATATTCCCAAGTTACTTTGTCATTTCTTTTCTTCAAGTTCGTTACTTTTATATTCACATGTTCATAGTTCTTGAACGGATCATTTACACTCCTTTGTTGTAGATCAGAGCCAATATTTATCATTACGTAGTCCATTCTCTAATAATATGTGCTCAATTACCCAACTGATTGCCAGGCTTGGAGACTCTTAAAAGCGGAGGTGCAGTCGCGTTATTGCCAAACTGAATATAACAGGATTGTCATCGAGATCCTTTCCTGTAGATGGTTAGTTATGTGAACAGAACTCCACAATTTGTGTCATATCATGCTTCTCATTAGTCTCTTCTCGTAAATATGGAAGTTCTTGATATCTTCTATAAACTCTCTATTGTTGCTTTTTATAGGGATCTCCATAACAAGGATGTGTTTAACTTATGCAGGACAAAGATAGTAATGTCATTTTCGATGAAAAAAGTGAAAGTCGACTTTATGTTGGTAACCTTGATCCGAGAATAACAGAGTAAGCAAATACATACCCTTTCGTAGTAACCTTTACCTAAACTCCATAGATGCCAATTTCGGTCCATATAGCTATTAATGCTTCGATTTTGGTTACTTGTCAAATCAAAGACCTTCGCAACAAGGGAATAGGTTGAAGTTTAGTCACCCAAAGTCTATTTTAAATTTTCAATGCATACAGGTATACAACCTCCTGAACTGTATTCACCTTATTATGATTATATTGTTTTTATGATCATGATTAACACAATATGATACAATTATAAATTAGATAAAAAAGGTTTTGTGGGAACCCATACAGACTGGTACTTAAAACGGCCCGTTTCAACCCACACACATGACCTGTTAACCAACACGCCTAAACTGCTCATATTGCAACATCTATTCTTAACGCATAACCCATTGTTTGTTTCTTGATAAGAATTCGTTTTACTTCACAGGGCTGCTCTGATTAAAATGTTCTCTCCATTTGGAAAGATCCTGTTTGAGAACTTTCTTTGGCATACTCGTGGCCCAAAACGTGGAGAACCACGTGGCTATGCGTTTGTACATTTCAGCACCAAGGAGGTAAGTTTATGCTGATTGTTGACATATAATCATCTATTTCTGTGGCAAATTTGTGATTTTTTCATTTAAAGTGAGCATGCAGGAAGCTAAGGTGGCTAGGGAGAAAATGCACGGTAAATTGGTACATGGACGCCCTTTAGTTGTGCGCTTCGCTAGAGAGAAGTACTGGATGGAAATGGAGAGCAAAACTGGGAAATCAAGTAGTAGCGTTTCTAATAAGTCAAACCTCTCAGGTAACGGGTCGGGTCAAATGAACCGAAGTGCAAAAATAGCTGCAATAAAAAGCAAATTGAAGGCCATGGAGAAAGAGGATCATGATACAAAGAGGCAGAAACACAGCTAAAAGAATGTATGCATTAGTTATTCAATTTTTATGTGTTTTCAGGGAAAGTCTTTGTTTGAATATGGAGTGGGTGGTGTTTGGACGACCCATTGAAAAGAAAGTAACATTTGAACCCAGTGTATCAGAGATGAAACTTAACCAATATCAGGAGAAGTGGCCGTGGGACATCATTCATAGAAGAATTCCAAGAAGGTTATTTTAATATTTCTATTTATATTTCCATGACTATAAGACTTCAACTTGGTATTCTGTTTGTAGTGCACTGAACTGGTTTTGATCTGTCACTTTCTGGTTCTGGTAATATCCCAACAAACATCCTTTATAAGAATCACAGTTGGTATTCTTTTAGTTAGCATCAACAACTTCGATCCGGTTCATGCAACATACTGCATTATGAATGTTATTCCCTTCAGATATTTCATTCCACAAACAATATGTTGGTGCAAGCTTCTTTTCTATTAATTATCGGTTCGTTTTATATACACTTAGTATATCAATCCAACGTGTGATCTAGAAAGGGAAATAACCTTACACCGGACGCAGTGGCGGATCCAGCAATTCGACGATGGGTATGCATAACTTAATGCTAGGAAAAAAATTATACGGTATTTTTCTGGTCGGTTTTCTCGGCTCATTTAGTGTTTCTAAACGGTTACTATTATTTAACCAAATACCACTAGATCGAAGATGTTGGGGATTAAGGGTGTGTGATGATAATCTTAGATATTCTTAAAATCGTGTAATCACCTTCTCAATAAAGTATTTCGACTCTTCACTGTTTGGGTTTACGAAATCAATATTGAGATAAAACTAAGAACACACTTTGAATATTGGCATAGAAACAAAACAAAATCTAGAGAGAAGTGTTATCTTTTCGTGTGTCAAAAAGGAGAACAAAAACATTACTACCTATGTCCTATCACAAATGTTCACATTACTATTTTGGGTGTTCTCAAATAAGTATTCACTTTTATATTTTAACCGATCGAAAAAGACTTTAGTGGACATCTATGTTATTTGATTGGTGAAAAGTGGAGTTAGTGAAGAATCTTAAAACTGTGTGCAAAGTCAAAGTTTACACTCTGACTGAGATAGATGGAGTATGTTATTTCAAGAATTTTGTTAATGGTTGGCGAGAAACCAACACTTGCACATTTTCGCAAACAGGTGCAATGTGGGCCATTCATATTGGCGGAACCCTAGTTGGGTGTTCGGCCCCTGGACCCCACAATTTAGTGGACACCTTGGCCATTCGTATTGGGGATAGAATCAGTTAAATGAAGTGATAATAAACTCTAAAAATAGACAAGTCTAATGCAATATAAAACAAAAACAAATAATTGACAATAATAAATAAGTTACATATATAAAAGTGGGTTCTACTTTTTCCTTCATAAAGGAGAGAGAGAGCCGAGAGGGTATGCATGACTTTTATCTAAGGTATGCACTTAGTGTATAGCATCTATGAACTTCATAAAAAATAAATTTTTTTACACTAGTAACATTGCTCCAAGGGTATGTATACCCTTCCTTGTACATACATTCGCCACTTAATGGACTTCTTTATTAATACAACTTGAGACCCAAATTCTACCATTTCCTTGATTGAAGAAAAAGTAACAACCAAAGCATTTCAAGTACTTATTATGATTAACTTTTCATGAAGTTCAAACAAAAGGTTATGATATATCACATTTTTAAAGGGGTGATTTCTACGTCACATGTTTTTATCCATGCACTATTAAATATGTGTAATGTTGTATTGTACGACACTTTAAAACAGATTTAATAATAAATGGATAAAAATAAAAATATACGATGTAAAACACATTATAGTTTCTTTTTATTATTAACATCATAACTAGTGGTGGAGCTAAAAAACAATATTGAGTGAGCAAAATAAACCTTTTTATGTTATTTTTCTATTTTTAGAGGACAGTTATTCCGTTCCTCTTTTACATTCGCCCTTGATCATAACTGATATCAGGGTAAAAATAACTATTGAACACATAGAGAATTAAAGCACTCCCATCGGGTGCGTCGGAATCTCGTCGGAATGAGCCGTCGGAACCGACACCGATGGCACGGCCCGTCGGTTTCGGTCCGTCGGTTTTTTACTTCGGATTTCCGAAGTTGCGTCGGTTTTTTTCGTTTGTGTCTTATGGGCCAGGAACGGTAATGACCGTTTGAAAAAAAAAATTCAACGGCTATGTGACCGTTGTTTTTTTTATTTTTTTTTTAAAAAAAAAAATTCAAATCAAAATCCACACTATATATACATACTACATTTTACCCAATTTCCATATTCAACACAAAAACACCTCCATTTCAAACACCACACAATATCAAAAAACAACAAATCCCAATCCAAATCCAAATCCAAAGGTAAAGATCAAGCCAATGTTGGAACCGATATGTTCGAAAACCTTTTAAATAATTCGATCGTACAATCAAACCACCCCGGTCCGTCTCAACCTACGGGATTTGCAAGTTTCGCACCCATTGCGCAACCGTTTCAACTTGCACCCGATGACACAAGAAACAACTACCAACACCGCGGGTGGTACCAAAACCAACAATTTTCGTATAGCCCACAATACTCACAAAACCGTCCATATTCACCACCATATCCGCAATTTTCGCAAAACCAACAATTTTCACCAACGACATCCTACTTTCCACAAAATAATTTCTCCGTACCCGAAACACAAAATGTAGTCGAAAGTTTGGATGAGGCCGAGGCCGAACCCGAACCCAAGACCCAAGCCGAGGCCGAAAAGGGAAAACGTAAACAAATTAGGTGGTCCGACGAGGAGGCAAGACTTTTGGCCGAACGGTGGATACATTGTTCGAAAAACGGCGTTCAAGGAAAAAATAATCAAACGATAGTTTTTGGCGTTACAACTCCGTTGCGCCCGTAAAACGAAACCTTAATTCACTTACGGGCAAATGGAATAAAATCTCGCACGACGTCAAAGTATTTCAAGGCATCTACAAACGATTTGCCGAGATTTGTCCTCAAAGCGGTGCCGGAGACGAGGATGTTTTAAATGCGACCCGTAAAGGTTTTAAGCAACAAATGAGAAACGTAAATTTATTTACGAGCAATGTTAGGACGTACTTAAACATTACCCGAAATTCTTTGTCGGCCAAAAGTTCGGCTTCATCGGACATCGCTTCCTCTTCAAGAAGTGTACATTTCGAAAAACTCGAGACCCTCAAAGCGGTTAAGAATACCGCCCTATTGCAACAAAAAGCAATAACAACAATTACCGCGAATAATATCAAAAAAGCGACTTACAAAGCGTTGAGCTTTCTTTGCAAAATAAATACCCAAGAATGCGTCAAAAAAAGAATTGAAAATCCTCAAAACCGCTCGAAAAGAAGTTGTTGAACAATATAAAGATACGTATGGGGGAGGAGACTCGGACGAAGACGAAAACGAGAACCAAGCCGCGAACGAAACCGACGAATCGAGCTCGGATTAAACTACTTTATTTTAATTATTGTGTTTTTATTTAATCATTGTAATGTTGTTATTTTCATAATGTATTTATTTTATAAATTTGTAATGTTTTTTTTAATTGTAATTTTTTATTTTAATAAATTGTGTTTTATTTTTATTATTGTGTAATCAATCTATTAATTAAATAGTTTGTGGGTCCCTGAAAAAAAAAACTGACGAACCACTGATGGCAGGGGTCTGTCAGTTTTTGAAAAAGCTAAGGTGGCGCTGATGTGGCGCTGACGTAGTCCGTCGATTTCTGTCAGTTTCCGTCACGGATGTGAATGGTCTTATAATACTCCGTAATATGAAAGATCTTTGATTCATACTACATATATCAGTCGTATAGTAAATTAATTACACACGTATATATACTTTTAATTTGAATATAGTTACAATCACAAATCTAACCGAACCATGAAATAGCGTTGTATATTGTAAATACGTTGTTTGATTCAATGGCTGCAATTGGATCTTAATATCGCAAAGTTAGGGGGCCTAATTCCACTTGGGGATTAATTAACATGGAGAATATGTGGACACATTGTTAACCAACCACTAAATAAGATTGTATTTTCCCCTAATTAGCTCTTATTTAAAGCTAACTTTTTATACGAGTATATATTATATTATATTATATTATATTATATTATATTATATATGATATGATTCACATAATAATGAGACAAATATATGCAAGTCACACAAGTTTTGAAAAAACCTTCATTAAGGTTATTTATACGTTTATCAAAACAATTTTATAAAAATTTGTAAATTGATAAACTAATGTTTATAAATTTAACAAATTAGGAACAATAATTTATGTTTATAATCTCAATCTAGTAGTGGATAGATAAAAAAAATATATGATACACAAATCAGTACTCTCTCCGTCTCAAAATTATTGTCACCGGAAAAGAAATACACACTTGAAGGAAAGTGCATTTATTATTGTCGACCACCTATAGGATTTCATCTTTACCATTTTTAAGCATTTTGGTTGGTTGATTTTGAAAAAGAACAATTATTTTGCGACATACCAAAATAAAAAGGTGGATAAATAAATTGAGACGGAGTAACTACATTTTTCGGTTTTTAATAGAAAGTTAAGTACTTACTTAAATGAATAAAATAGTTTATTTGCGATAAAATTGTCTAGAAGTAGCATAAAAGTCAACCATTATTTATAATAACATCCCCATAGACCATGCACCAAACCAAGGTTGCTTTTCTTTTCCAACTTTCAGAAGTAAAAAGTCAAAAGAATTGTTCGCATTTTGGTAGAATTTTATCATAAAAATATGTTCGTTTATAGATATGGACAGATTCTTCTATATAAATAGTTATGTTTTTTATACATATCAATAATAATAATCAAAGTTCTATGTTGTTTAGTCGTCATGTGTTTCAAAACAAAGACAACCTTTGACCTAACTTTTTTCTAATCGAGCTATACGATTATACATATACGTTACTTTCATTTACACATTAAATTTATATATGATCTTAAAAAAAATAGAAGAAGAGATGAGAGAGTTCTGTAATAGAGAAAATTTATAAAATTAATTAATTAATTAATTAAAAATATATATATATATATATATATATATATATATATATATATATATATATATATATTCAAGACATACAGAATTTAATTGATTCGGTATAATTAAATGTATACATTTATTGAAATATATAAAAATAACTAAATAATTAGTTGCATGTATTTGATGTAAAGGAGGTGATTCATAAAGACACGAATCTATGTCTTCAAAGCACTTAATCTGAACTTTAAATATGAAATGTAAACTTAAATGAATATAAAACAAGATTTAGTGATTTACTTTTATGATAAGATTATGTGTTTTGACTTTTGATAAAAAAAAAAAGTGTCCTTAAACAATCTGCGATGGTAACTAACGTTGTGAACGGCACGGAAAAAAGTATTTGGGCTCGCTTTTTTCTGTTCAAGCATTTACTAAACACTCATTTCATATATTTCAAAAATAAATTGGATTATTGTAAGATCGATATTAAATATGGAAATTTTGAGCTTAATTTAATACTTTAAATTTAGTTGTTTTAATCAGCTTTCACGTACTATAAGTAGATCTTCAAAAGTTTAAGTGTTTTTATACAATATAATGTTTTCTTGAAAATTAAATAATTACATACAACAATTATACATATTTTCATTTTTTAACCTTTTTTAGAAATCTTTACTACTTCTCCTGTTATGAGTGTTAGCCGTAGCCCTTTTGGTTACATTGTAAAAATACTATTGAAATTCCGTAACTTTATCATATTCCATTCCAAATGACTTTTTGCTCTAAAAAGGTATTTAAAAAGTACGTCCTCAACATAAAGCGTGTTTAGATTAAGATGATTAAATACTTATAAAGAAATGTAACAAAATGCAAAATCGAAACATACCAACCAAAACAACAATATGGTATTAGGAAAATAAAAGGATTTAATAAAGAATAAGAAAAAGAAAGAGGAAAATAAATTCCCAATTACGGAGTAATAGATTTTGAGCCGATAGCGGGTATTCTTGTCACAAATAGCACAAAGTTACGTGTTAGTCACAACTGCTGACTAAGTCAAGTATGTCCCTCGTATTATGGATAAACAACCGATTGTTAGTTGCGGTTATCTAACCTTTTTCTACAAATAGATTTTGAGTCGGCCAATAACATTTTTTCCATTCTAAATTTCCAGATTTTATTTAGTTCGTCACAAAATATTATTCACTTTCAAAAAATGCATCAAGTTTTTCATTCCATCCTTACTAGTTATTTTCCTTAAAAGTTCAAATTTTGCATGTGCTTAAATTACAAGGGAAATGTAATAACTTATATTAATATTATTAAATATCCTTTTAGAATGAACCATTAAGTTGGGACGCAAAAGTAATTAAAAGAATCAGAGGACTCTAGGAAGTTATGACTTGGATACAGAAGCAAATGAGGATGAGAGGTTCGGTGTTGAACTAATAACACAAAATACAACACCCAATTGTATTTTTAAAGACAGTGGTTAAATGTGAAACACGTTTATAAATTAGAAATTAGCAAATTAACTTTTAAACCAATGATATAATTTGAAACAAATAGAATAATATATACAAAAGTCAATGGAAATTATCGTAATTTTCTTCCACAAAGCATTTCAACGCCGACTTTTAACACTGAGGGAGAACACTATTCCCTAGTGTTGAAGCTTCAATATAGTTGTCCACTCACAATGCTCTAAAATTTTATTTATTATTTAAGAATGCTTATTCTAGACATTACTCTTTTACTATTGTCGTGCCGTGTGTCACGATTTTTGTTAGAAATAACTTTGAACACAAATATTAGATGTTATCGGATTTATTATTTTTGTCACACATACTTTTGTCATATGTCACGGTATCTTTGATATATTGGCATGTAATCATACCATGGTGTAATCCTTGATTTTGATAAAGTCTCGAGCAAAAGGTTTTAGTTTTAGGTGATTATAAATTAACTATTGTTTTTTTATAGATCTATTATCAATATACATTATTTAATTGTATAGTACAACTTTATAATGTATATTTTTTGTGCACCTATAAAAAGTAATGGTGAAAATGTCATCGCACTCGAGTTTTGATTGTGAGTCAAAGTTGACTATTGCAATTTTTTGGGTGTTAGTGGCTGCAATGATGCATGTATAGTCTTATTTCTTCCCGATGTTTTTGTTGGGATCTAATTTCCCATTTTTACTCTGACCCAGGGAGCTTTATTCCTTGTACTTTTTAATAGAAAATAAATAAATACTTGAAGCGCACCGATTTTTTTTTTAAAAAATATTCCCATCTCAAAAACGCTTTTAATAATAATGCTACATAACTCAAATGTAACAATATAAACTCATTATAATAATTACTTATCAAATCGGACTCAAAGAAAACAAATTTCAAATTACTGACAGGTACCTGCCGGATAGACAAGGGTATCCGCCGAGTACACAAACACTTCTCACTTTTTGTGACAAAACTCAAAGGAGCTACCCGTTTCAACAAGGAGTACCGGCCAGGTACATTCAGTTCCCGCCGGGTAAACAAGGCATTCACCGGGTAGTCCTGTAGACTCAGCAAAAACTCAGATTTTATTTTCAGATTTTGACACCACAATCAAGGATCCTTTGCTCACATTTTTAATGACCAAATTACTCTACTTTAACAACCAATTTAATCACTTTCAAAACAACCGACTCCACAAGTAATTTAAAACTCGATTAATATAATTTTAACTCAAATACGCAATCCACAAACAACATATTGAAACAAATAATTTCAACTCAAAAACACAACCCTTTTAACAACACCTACACATCAAGTGTTGTCTTCACCCAACATTCATAAACTATCTTTTGACCACTTTTAAACCAGCTTACATTCAACAACGAACAAACATTTGACACCGTAATTTAAACCTCAAACGCTTCACAAAACTCATAAGAAAACAATTTTAACCAAAACACCAAGTTTGACTTCGAAATGGGGCTTCCACGTATCAAGCATGATTCATGACGAGATTTACTTACTACAATATAGCAAGCCCACCATTAGCCGCCTTTGAGTTTAGGGCTAATAGCCCAGAAAGGTAACCTAAAATTTCAAATTTCCCGAAAACGAAAATATCACTTTTACCTCCGCCCAAAAAGGACCCATAATTTAAATTTATCCCGAGAAAGAAGTTTTTTTTTCATAAAATTTAAATTAAAGGAAAAATTACCTGAATTTTTTTTCTTTTTAAATTGTGCCGGTTAATATCCCCTTTTTCGGGAAATTTGGAACTTAATATTCCCTTTTTCGAGAATTTAAAACTTTAAGTTACCTTTTTGGGCGACTTGCCCTAATTTAAATGACATATAAAAGCCACTACAGAGATAATATTACCGGTTACGGGAGTAAATGGTAAATATTCCCCTAATTTACGCGATTTTGAATTATGGGTCCTTTTTAGGCGGAGGTAAAAGTAATATTCCCCTTTTCGGAAAATTTAGAATTTTAGGTTACCTTTCTGAGCTATTAGCCCTTGAGTTTATTACCCAAACTAACCCCCAACCTGTTTGGCTAATTAAGATGACAACACTTGGATTACATGAGTAGTCAAGTGTGTGTTATCTTAAGGTGGATAAACTAGGTGGTGCCATTGAGATACATGAGAGTGTTCAATGTGCATCCCTTGATGATGGAATTCAAGTGGTGGCAATTGAGATACAAGAATATTCAATCGTTCATGCACTTGACACCAAGATTCCTCCAACTATCAACTTATACTCTTTCCTTACAAAATACTTATTCTCTCAAGTATTTAATTCACTTCTAATAATACAACAACTTACAATCATCAATTCACCAAAATCTCTATTTGTGTAAAATCACCTAATACACATTATCACCTACACAAATTACTTACTCATTTGGTTGATTACAATTAACCTATTCTTTTCTACTTTTATTTATTTTCAACCAACTTCTTTTACATTATTAGTGTATTTATATTACACCAAATTATCATTTTAATTAGCTCTCTTTCTTTCTTTCAAAGATATGTGTTCTCAATTCTGGACAGCCTGTAGCATTTTAATTATTTGACCCACTTAAACTCAGTTTCAGTTCTTGAGATAAATTTTACTAGAAAGTAGACTCGCATATCTTTCCAACGACTCTAACCACATTAAACTACGAGTTACGGTTAATTTACTATGATTTTCTGAAAATAACTCATTTTCTGCACAACTTGCTGTCCAAATTCGAGTTTTCATCAAAAACATGTCAAATCAATATAATTCAGTTTCAAACACTTCTATTAGCTATTCTCGGCTTAATTAACACATTTAGAACTAATTCAACAAGATTAAGCATGATCACACCTCAACTCTTTCATGATTTTTACTTATAACTTTCTTACTTTTTTTCTTTTTACCCCAAGCTCATCAAATTAGGTTTAATTGCTAATCAATAACAAGTATTCAACAACCCACCTCAATTAACCCTCCTTCCTCAAATTAAGAAATCTAGAGTTTATACTAATATCATAGAAACAATCAAATTGAAAGATTAAAATAGTGGTTTATACCTTAGAGATTGTGAATTAGGGATTAGAGACCTCAGTTCAATCAACTTTAACTTCAAATTTTGATCTCCTCTTCCTCTCTTGTTTTTCCTCAATACGCCACACAAACACACACATGTACACATTCAATTTTTGTTTTTTGTCTCGGGGGAATGAAAAGGAGGGAGTAAATTATAAATTTTAATTTCTTCACCCTAAAGTAACCTCATTTGGTACCTACACCCCCTCTAGTTTAGTCACTTAACACCTTAGCCCCTCAACTTATTTTTTATATATAATTTCAATCCAAACTCATTTAATTTGTATTTAACATATTTATTACATCTATAATTAAATATACATATTTAACATAAATAACATTTTATAAACTCATTTAATTTGTATTTAGCTTATTTATTACATCTATAATTAAGTATACATATTTAACATAAATAACATTTTATAAATTTTGTGGTGTTACAATATTACTTGAAGCGGTGAGGAAAAAGTTATATACAAATTTCTCTAAATGATAACTCTCTTATCCTTTATATTTTATTGACGTGATACCTTGTTAGAATTTCAAGTATAATCTTAATATCTTATATAAATGTCACTTAAATAAAAGTAAAATAAGTTACCTACAATAACAATAAATGGCAATTTCGTTACACAAAATGAAGGCTCTAATTGTTGAATACACAATATTTTACCCATTTGGCATTTAATTCAACTTTAGCACTTTATTAATGCAATTAATAATATAAGTTAATATATCATCATCAATTTCGGTTACAAAATATGTAACTCCATAATATTTGATTTCTTTTACTAATGTAACTGAAATGACATATTTAAGTTATCGATTACAATCATTTTGATATAAATCAATAAATGTCAAAAATATATTTATAAATTTTTATCATGTTTACATTATATCTATATATATACTCTTTTATATAATAAATGTAATGTCCAAATTTTTTTATGAATTTAATAATTAATTATTTACATTATTATTTTAGAAGACGGGTTAACTTATAAAGTAACTAAGTCTTATAACTTAATTATGTCTAGTTTAGATGAAAAATGTGAAGAAATAGTCTACTTAGGGCTAATATGCAAAGAAGTCAAAACTTGACGGTCATCCCATTATTTGCCTCCAGCTATCTTGAGAAGAGCTAAGGGAGAGACGAGAGAGCTTTGTAGAAATTGAGAGAATGAAGTCGAATTGAAGAATTCCAACCGTAAGAATTGATCAACGAATCATGGTGGTCATTAAGGTAGTAATCCTATTCATTTAAATGCGATCATACATTAATTTGAAGGTTTCATTGGCGGTTTTAAAACCTTTAAATTCTTTTTTAGGGTTTATGTTGGTCAATGATGAATTAGACGAACTGTTAGTTGATTAGACGATATGTTTATCTTTCAAAATTCAGATGTCTTTAAAAACTCATATAAAATCTAAAACACGTCCAATTGATATGAAATTTGGTATCTTGATAGAACATTATATTTTCTACAACTTTTAAGTTTTAAATTTTTTCCAATTCGGGTTCTAAATGGGTCAAACGGGTCATTTTATAAATCTGGGCAGATTTATAACGAATCGGAAATATATTTTTGTAAAATTCATATACAGTAGAGAATAAATTTAAAAGATTTGAATCTCTGGAACATGATAGACTAATGTGTTATTGAGTATACTATAAAATATTATAAAATATGAACGACTAGACTAGAAGTGGGTCAAATGTATCAATATTTGAAGGTGTTTGTTCTAGCTAACTTGTTTGGTTTAATTTATGAGTCACTGAGTAATCAAACGATTGAAGAACATTGTTATTCTATTAAAGTAAATCTTCTCTTTAAAAAGCAATATATCCTTACTCCCTTTAAATGAGTAGTGCTAGTCACCTTTATCACATCAGATAGAACGAAAGACTGAGTTAAGTTAGAAATAGTATCTAATCGTATGATATGCTTCTCTCATTTAATGTATAGGTTAGAAGGAGATTAACTTTGGAGTTTAGATTGATTTCATCGAGGTAAGATAATATTTGTTAAAACCGAGTGCACAATCAAAACCAATTTACTTTTGATTAATACATAAGTGTTTTAAAGATGTAATAAGTTGACTAACAAATTCAACCAAGTCATGGGTATTTGTAATTCCCTTATTGATATTATATACGCATGGTCGCATGCTAGTGTTGAGTTTGTTATGATGATTGTTGTTGTTGCTTGTTGATGCCAATGTGTTGATATCTGTATCTATACTATTATATAAATCATTTGTACCAAAAGTCTTAACCCTTAAAAAATGGGACAAGACAAATTACATTTCTACCCTCTACAATCTTTTTAATAGATAACAATCATTTAATGCAATTAATTATAACTTCTTCATAACCTTCTTATATTTAATTTTTTTAATTTGATATGCAAATTAAATATTTGTAACTTAATTTTTACAACTTTCAATTGTTAGAATTAGGGAAGACCATTTGAGTCGTGTCGGGTAAGCATGTTTAGATTAACAAGTCAAAAGTCATTTCTCAACCCAAACTCGAATTATTTTTATTAACGGGTTGACGGGCTGAAAGTAATTAATCTGGACATGATCCAAGTAACTCACTTATATAATCGGGTTGATAGGTTTTGCGGTTGATTTCCACTTACCATTTGACTTCGGATTAAGTATGTTAATATTTGCGAGTTTATAGGTTGATTTCGGGTTGAAATTTTTCTTTCAAAATAAAACTTAATTTTTTTTACAGCTTCACTGATTGATCCGTTAACTAGAACATTCACCCGATCTTAACCACAAATTGAATTCAGTTGTTTCGAATTGTATTTAGAAACATGATGTACCACTATTTTCTCATCTTCATTCATGGATGGCATGTTGTTGAACAAATAAATTAACGTATATAACTTTTAGTGTTCACTGCATTGCACGGGTAATATACTAGTATTGAATTATGTTGTTACTAGGATTGCAATTTTGTCTTGTTGGAGTTGTTGTAGTTATGTTTTTATTGTACTTATTTGTACTCATGCCATGATAGCTAGTTTGATTACAGATGCATTCTTATAATGAGTTTGTTAAAGACCGTTGTTGTTGTTGCTTCATGGAGTTGTTGACATGTTGAATTGAGTTGCTACGTTGATTAGTACGCTAGAACTTTTGCATGAGGCTTAGGATGAGCGCATGAAATAGGGGCCCTTAATGTGTTGATTTAGATGAGAGGTTGATGAGTTAAGTTAATTACTTAATCTAAACCAGTTCGCCGAGATATCTCGAATTTATTCTGAAAGGTTATATCGTGGCTTACCGTGATGTGGTCATAGTAGACTTGGGCACATGATAATTCTAGATACCTCATGTTGTCATAGTTGATATGGTGGCTATAGGGTGACTTAACCACCGGAGCGATACGTGGAGGTTCACCACATATGCATAGTATCGCATCGCGGAGTGAGCGAATCGAAGAGAGGATCCACTCCCTAACGATGCTGATGGGTTGTATTTCATGTATCTTCCACTATATCGGGACTAGTAAGTTTCCCCCAATTGGTCTTCTTAGGCTCGTGGACTTATCTCCGGAGTACTTGGTTGGCTAGTGGATTAACGCTACCCGATTTGATGGATAATAGTTGACGAGTTGATGAGTTGCTAAGTTGCTAAGTTGAGAGTTGAAAGTTAAAATCATTGCACACGCGATCGATCAATCAGTCCGTAGACGACTATGTTACATATTTATACAGACACATGCGACACTATACAGACACAGGCGACACTAGCAAGTGTCGCTAAAACATAAAGTGTCGCTAGTAAGTGTCGCTAAAACAAAAAGTGTTGTTAGTATTTACACAATCAAGCTAAGTTTTCTATACAAGCTTTTGTCACACAAATATGTATCAACAGTTGTAATACTTTGACTAGTGACAGTTTCAATTATTATATTGTTATTAGTGCATGACTGGTTTTGAATACTTGACATAAAGACGTTTGTTGATTAAGGAGTTTTAACTAATGTTTTATATACTAACTCATTATGTGTGACACCCGACACTTTAGGGTAATGATTACCTTACGCTAGAACCATAATTACGTGTATTTAGTATTTGATTAGGCTAAATACTTGTACCTACTTGTATATGATTATATACACATTCGTGATTATTTGTAATTACGCGAAACAACCGGACGGAGTCCGACAATCTATACGGCGTTGGTGATAACTTTTCATAAATAATGTAAACCTATCTTATAGTTTGAATATTAGTTATTCACCCTACATTATTATTATTAAATAATAATATACGAAAAACCTAGACGTTTTGCTTAAAACGTAACAAACGCAACGAAAACGCGCGAATCGCGCCCGACATCCGAACGAAACCGACAAATATTTTGAGAAGGTTCAATAAAGTATTTTAAAGATATTGGTCAAATTGAAATAGCGATTCCGTATAAAAAATAAAACACAAAAATTAAACGTTAACGATTTAATTATAACGCGCGCGAATAACGTTTAACCGGTCAAATAATGTAACACGGGCTTGAGAAACAAATGTACAAGCCCAAGGCTCCATTTGGCCGCCCCAATGAGCCCAAGGCTCAGCCCATGAAGCCCAAAAACCGGCCCAAGCCCACCCTATTTATTTCCCCATTTCCTTCTTTTTCTCATTTTCACACAACTTTTTTACACACAAACTCTCTCATCTCTTTCTCTTCTCCTTCCCTCTACTTTGGCTGCCCAAGAACACCACCACCATCAACCACCACCTGCGACCATCAACCACCATCATCATTCATCACATTTTCAAGAAGAAATCAAGCCAAAACACAAGATAAAGCTCTTCTCATCATCTTCTCCTCTTGCTCGGTTGTACAAACATTGTAAGAACTTCAAAACTTTTCTAAAACACTTGAAACACTTCTATAAACATGTTATAATATTCACTTAACAAGGAAATGTCCAAAACATAACACAAAAATATTTTTCATGGCTTAAAATGTTCAAAAACGTCACATGCAATTCTGACAAGAAAAATAGTTCAACTTCAAGGAGAAGTTTCTCCCACAAAATTTGACTAAAATGGACGATTCAAAAGGCAAAAATTAAGTTTAAGAAGTTAGCTTTCATTTTCAAGTGGTTTCATAATTTTTGGAGATCGTTTGATACCCGAAATGATTTTTACAAAAACATGTATACGGACTGTCCAGAAAGTCAGAAAATTCACCCTTCTTTTTCGAGTCATAACTGGAGCTATACATCTCCAAATAACTTGAAACCACTTCCAAAATTTCACAAATTTTGTTAGGTACAAATGTCGTTTTGATAACTTTTTCTGAAAATTTGTAGATTTTGCCCAGAAATTAGATCTTGTTGCATGTGTCCAGATTGGTCACTTTCTGACCTTAGGGAACAAATGGAATTTTTAAAAATACTTAGGTATACCCAAAAATTCTGAAAAAAATTATTTTAAGTAGCCAAGATACTAAGGAACAACTCAGATTTTTCTTGAATTTTTGTTCGAATATTTAGATCACGAAATCAGACATGCAAAAACGACCTGTTCTAGGCCTTAGTGTCGCAGAAGAAGCTCAATCGTCTGCGTCACAAGCCTCTGTGTCGCCATAGCTTCCCAATCGGCACCTTTTGCAACAAAAGTCTTTGTGTCGCAGGAGGGGAACGAATCGTCACATTAGCGACACTAGCCTCTGTGTCGCAAGAGTATCCATCCCAATCGACACCTTTTGCGACACAAGCTTTAATGTCGCAATGGGTCCTACTGACGCACCAAACCTGCGACACAAACCTTTAGTGACACAAGCCTTAGTGTCGCATAATACCTTAGTGTCGCATATAGCGACACTAACCCAGTGTCGCTAAAAACACAGAATCTATACGTTCGATATAAGCTCGACCCCAGCCAGGGGCTCTGCCCCTTGGACCCCGCCAGGGGTTGCCACCCCTTGGACCCCACTACCAGGGGCTCTGCCCCCGAACCCCCGTTATGCGTGGGCTTCGCCCCCTTCTCGCACTGATCAATTACCCATAACCGGAAAGTAGAAAATGCTTAACTATCAAGTGTTGGACTCACGTAACACTTAATCTCATACGATACAACGAGTACACGAAATACGTAAACATATAGGGGTATACATTAAAACGAAACATAATAATAATACTATGGGATTATTATTACAAACCGTCACCAACGGGCCGTACATGTTTTCTAAACACAAACGATAACCGAACAACTGGACATTTCCAATTGGGTGAACTAGCATAGGTGGACATTGACCCTCCACCTACATGATTTACTTAGGTGGACATTAACCCTCCACCTACACAATTGGCTTAAGTGGACATTAACCCTCCACTTACATAGATGATCTTTTGAGACATCTACTTACACAACTTTATACGTCTAGGGCGTTAGAAGGTTGCATTTGGAATCACACATTGCTTGCTATTTTCTATTTGCTATTTGCATACTAATCTCAGGTGAGTTTCATAGCCCTTTTTACTGTTTTCTAATTGGGGTGAGAATACATACAATTGCTTTTATACGGCTATTTTTATGTGAACACGAGTACTAAACTCGATATATTGGTTGCATGAGTTATTTAACTAATCCTGAAAGTCCTCCACATCATAGTTTGTTAGTATCGATATAGCGTGAATGTTAATGAATAGTACTATTTGGGATTGACTCCCCCCGTCCGGGTTAGTCGCGCTAACTGGTCAAACAGACGCATTATCATTTGTTTCTTGCGAGTGTTGGATTAGGCACTCGTTGGGAGGCACCTCGATCGTGACACTTGATTGTGACCCGACACCACAGTTAAGCTCGAACTATGAGCTCATGGCAACAATATACCCTCCTTTTACTTTTTGCAATACATTACTTATCATTGTTGAATGATACAAACAGAAATCTTGTGTTTCATACGATGTTATATCAACTGCTTACAAACCTATGAACTCACTAACTTTATGTTGACCTTTTAAGTATGTATTTCTCAGGGGACCAGCTGCGGTAAGATGCTTTCGAAAGTATTACCTCGAGTCGCATGTTTTCACAATCAAACCGGAGATTTGAATGCATTAATACAATTTGTAACTATATCAGGGTTGTAGTAGAAATCTCTAGATTTTTGACTCGAAACTTAATGATTATGTAGACTTTTTTAAACATTGTAATTATGGAAATGTAATGATTTTTGAAGACGTCTCATATAGAGGTCGTTTGTTGTAATTCTTGTGTTGAGATATTTGATTGGGTCGTAGCCCCCAACCCAATAACCTACCTTCCGCGGCCACGTGTTTTGGGGGTGCGACATTATGTTACTCAACTTTAATTAGTTGATACTTGTTTGGGTGTGCATTTGCAAGTTAGAAAATAGGAGTTGATGACGAGCGAGGCGGGTAGTTTGAAGGGTTGAAATAAGGGCCTTAGTTTGTTATTAAGACAAATAACTTATTATTGTTGTAATTAGTCTTTAATCATGAGTTTTCATTCAATATTGTACTTCGGTATGACGTTTTTCCGCGTAACGCTGATTATTTAATAAAAAAATGAAAATCGTATTTTTAAATCCAGGATGTTACAATAAATATATTTTAAATTGTTTATGTTTTACCACCATACCTTTCAAATTTATATAAATGAAGGAATTTAATCTACCCTTAAATTATTATCGACTAAAATATATATTTAGTTTATACTCAATAAATAATGATATAATAATTTTAATCGTTTATACATAAAACTGTTAACTTATGACGTCTATATATAATATATTACAACTCTAATATATTGACTTACAAATTCTTAAATATGTCTTAATTTTTCACTTTTAATATATTTTAATGTCAATTACAATGGACTCTCAAATTACTATTTTCTATCTTTATAATTCAACATGATTTTCCTTTAATTTTTAAATTACTACTTAGATAACTTTGTACGTTTATAAAACAAATTTAAGTGATAAATGAACTAGCCATCAACACGAAAATTATTGCATGTCGCATTACGCAGGTATTCTTTTGGAGAGGATTATTGTAGAATCATTGCTTGTGATAGGAAGCGTAAGAACGATTTTTTTCATTTTTAATTTCATCATATGTATACTTTTTGCAAAATAAATAATACCAATATTATAAGAATTTTATTCCGTTAAATATGAAATTGATTTATATATATAATATACGTATGATACAACAACTTTTTGGTGTGATATTGTGATACATATTAGTTTTTATAATATGTATCACATTGTTTAAAAAAAATTATTTCATCTTAAACAACATAAAATTCTAATAATTTTGATATAATTTTTTTTATCAAAAAAATTAGATAATTTTAAAATTAAAAATAAAAATATACATTTGTACCATTCTCACAGTTGAAATTGTTACCATTTAACATTCCATGTTCTTGTATTATGGTGCGAAAGCAAAGACACTTTGAATGTAAGAGGAGTCTATGCAAGTCAACAAAGGGACCAAAGCCATTCACCACGTTTATTCGTTTTGTTTGGTAGTTGTAGCAGATTATTAATATTAATTAATTAATGCTACTGCACCTTCATTTTAAATCAACATATTTAATAAATAGATCTGAATTAATTTACAGCTACAATCGTTGTACTTGAGAAACACGCGATGAACCTGTCTTCAGATAATCTTGCCATTTTGTTTCTGTTTTTCTTGTTTTTTTGTTTTATTGATTATATCATTGTAATTACGTGATAATTTCCAAAAAAAACAAAAAAATGGTAACTAGTCTCGTAGTATCCATCGACCGGTCACACGGTCAACTGCATATGCTACACCACTAGACTACCATCACGAGAATAATATTTTCCATTTAATTTAATAAACTGTTTAATACAATATTTTACAAGCTACAACTTTTCCTATGGAAGAATCTAACATCTTTGATAGCAACGATGTTTCAAGTCATGATACAATTGCATTTGTTGTAAACGTACGTCTATGTAAAATTGTAAAATTATTTAACTTTCCTAACTTTATCACCCTTTTAACTATTACAAGTAAAAATACACCAAACACCTCAGTGAATTTATTTTCATTTTATCTTAAATCTTAAATGCAATAAATGAATTACCAAAGACATATTAAAGGGTCCTTATAAATCAAAATAAATGACTTTACGCTTGACATGATAGATTTAACATTTAAAATTAGTCCAAACTTTGATGGTACAAGCCACACATTTATATTGATAAAGTTTAAATGAGATATTAATTAATTAAAAATTATACAAATTCAAATAGCAATTCCTTCTAATTAATTCCACGCAGATGCAACGGTGAGTGTCCGTCCCATCCATCCCAAACTTATCCCACCACCATCTTCCTTCGCCGTAAAACCCGGATTGCCACGTGTAATCGAGTTCACTTTCATTAGTAACGATTCAACGTTGAGTTGACTCAATTTAAACCCAGCCATACTCATTCGGGCCCGCCATTTCCCAAACACTTCACATCTTTCAACCCTGTCTCTCCCTTCATACGCAACCGAGTTCATTATTTTACGACTCAGTCCCTCTTCTATTTTGACTCGGTCCAAATTCTCCCTCCCAATTGTAGCATCCAACGATTCAATCAACGCGCCATAATACCCACACGCTTGACTCACCCGCGTCTCAAACGACGCAGTATTCCCATTCAATTCCTGCTCCACAACCGTCACTAAATCCGGTGACAACCCTTTCACGCGCCGTAACACCTCGTCCCGTAAATTCTCCGTCGTCACACTTTCATCCGGCAACTTATACAATTTAAAACCAAAATTCACCACCAAAACCTCTCCACTTGCCACCATTAACGACGTCGTATTGACCTCCGATAATTTCAAATTTAAAATATTGAAACTAAACGTAACTCCAAATTTGTTAGCAAGATTCTTCAAACGATCACCAACATGCTTCAAATTTTCAATACCTCCGTTACCAAAATCTTGGAAAGTTGTAAGCTTTAATGTAAAAGGTGTCCCATTTTCACTCTCACGCGCTTCACGCGCCGCTGCAACCTCACGCAACAAGTAGACGTACTGCAAACCTTGACCAATATCAAAATCCAGTATATGAATCTTTTTTCCAGCTTCAAGTATTGTAGCATTTGCCGCCATAAAACCAAGTTTAAAACAAGGTGATTTATCATACAAAAGTTGCGTTGACAAAATGTGATCTTTTCCGTACAACTCCGTCGTCGTCGTTGCAACCAAGTTCATCCGTGATCGGAGTGCCACCGTCATGTAAAAACTCAACCGTTGTTCAGGAGTCCCACGCGCGTTTGACACATGGTTTAAGCGCGTGAGAATTTCATTAGCAGCTTCTGACTTTCCTTCTGATATTGCTCCGGCAGCTTCAGATAACAACTGTTTTGAACAAACCACCGTCGCCGGAGATGCAGAAGATGACGCACACGACGATGAAGATGATGACGTAGGCGACGGTGACACAATGTTTTCCGGTTTAGTCGTCACCGGAGGTGATAATATATTTTGAATAGTTTCCGACCACTCACTATTTGTAACGCCGGATACATCGTTTTCTCCGTCTTCGTCATCGTCTAACAAAAGTTGTTTTTCTAATTCTTGTAATTGCTTCATCATTTTGCCTTCAGTTTCTTGCTTTTGAGACGATTGTGGTAACGAATAACGGTTGAAGCTAAACTTATGTACATTTAACGGATGATGAATTTGTTGTTGTTGTTGCAAAAGTGGAACACCGTACCTAGGAATAGTCGAAAAAGATGACGTCATGTTGGAAACGGATGAAATTTCAGGTGAGCTTGAAAAATCCATCATATTATTATGATTATGATTATGAATAAAAGATTTCTGCTTTACGTTTCGCAAGTAAAACGCAGCTTGTTGCTGTAATTGTTGATGGTGTTGGAATTCAGCTAGTGATCTTTTTCCGATCAAGTCAGGTCGCCGGGAAGATTGGTCGGTGATGATTCCGGCGAGCGGTGACCTGTAATTGTTGGTTAAATTCATCATAGAGATGGATCTTGGAGTTATGGTATTGTTGGAGTTGAGGTTGAAGTAATCTGGGTGACCGCCGGGGTAGCCGGAAGACATGGTGGCCGGCCGGTAAGATATTAATTAATTAAAAAATATTAAAAGGGAAAAAGATTAGGAGAAAAGAGTTGGGTAATGAGAATGAGAGAGAGTAAACATTTGAGGGAATTTTTGGAAATAAGAGGGTTTCGTGAAAGCAAAATTGGATTGATTCTGGTTTTTGATTAAAATTGAAATTGAAATTTTGGTGGGGTTTTTTTAGAGAGAGAAAGTAGTTTTAGAAAGAGAAAGAGAGAAGAAATGTATTGGGTTTCCAACTGGCTTATGGTTGCTTTCTTTTGGTGACAAGAGCTAGAAGTGCATTAACTACTTGTACCGTACTATCATCTACTTCGTCTATGTCATTCATTCCCCTTCTTTTCATGGTTTTTACTATGAAATGAAATGAAAATAAATATTGTTTATTAGCCACATGCCATACATTATGGCTTCATCAGTTCGGTTTCGGTTTTATTGGTTTAATCGGTTTGGTATTTTCGGTTTAATAATTTTTAAGACGCTAACCAAAGACCGAACCGAACCATTTTAAAAATGTGAAATAACCGAACCGAAGACCGTTATCCAATTCAGTTCGGTTTTCGGTTGAAACCAAAAAAACCGAAGTACAGTATAAGATAAAGAATTTATAAATTATAACTTTCTCATCACAATATCATCATCACATTAAATAAAATAAAATAGTAAATGTATGCGCCCACAAAATCCATAAACAAATACAAACCAAAATAAAATTCAGTGGTTAATAACAATTCCTAAGCAAACTAGCTTAGGAATTATAACTTTCTAAGGTAAAGTCCGTTTGAGTCCGGTTGTTTGTTTACATAGTTGGAGAAAATGTAGATGAAGTTTGTTTATATGTAACATATTATTATTATCTCTAAATAATATAAAACTATATATATTATTATAGTATAATCGGTTTTTTCGTCGGTTTTTTCAGTTTAACCGAATCAACAATGATCAAACCAATCACCGAACCGAAGATCAATTATCATATTCGGTTTCGGTTAAAATTCGAACCGAAGACCGTTTTAAGAATCGGTTTGATTTTAACAGTTTACGGTTCGGTTCGGTTTTCGGATTAAACGGTTTACAACCAAATATTGATCACCCCTATACCACATGTTCAAAATCTAGTTTAATACGAAGTAGTTTGTTTGTATAACAAAGCTTATTATTCTAAGGAATGAAATGTATTTAAAATTTAAAATATAAATATAAACCTTAAAGTATTTTGGGGAATATAAATGTGTGGACCTATTATTTTAATGAAAAAAATATTATTAAATTATATATGAAAAATATATGTAACTATATTTATACAGGCTACTTTAAGTTTCTAATTATTGTTCATGTTTCTTTTTATAGTTTACATTGTAATTATGATAGACTAATTTAGATCAAATTATTGTACATATAAAATTTTATATTAGATAAATTAAATGTTTTACAAATAATTAGGGGGTAAAGTGTAATTATGATAGACTAATCTAGATCGTTGATTGTTAATGTAGTAACCTAATCAAGGGTTCTAATCTTTATTATATGTTTCATTAATTATGAGTTTGAAAACGTTTTAATAAAAAAAGTAAGGATCAAAAATGTCACTATACGAAACTCATGGGCGCACTATATTAAACCGTAAGATCGTGAAGGAATAAGGCTAATGAAGAGTGGAGATTGATCCATGCTAACCTCTTTTAATCATCAAAAAAAGATATATATATATATATATATATATATATATATATATATATCTTAAATTATATATAGAAAACTCATTGATGATGTCATCAATTTATAAATTTTCAATTATTCAATTGAATCCTTCAATTTCAACTAATTTGAAAAATAAAACCCTTTAAAATTATCAATTTTTAATATAAGAATTTAAAGTTTAAAAATATATAGAATATAATAACATATGGCGACACTTTATACATTTGCTTATAAATATAAAGTAAACTGATGATCTAATATGTTTTCTTATCGACATCTTAACTTAGTAAAATGAAAATAAGTAATTTACTTGATAATGTAAATTATATAGTTGGAATTAAAACAAAAGTTTTTACTATATAGTTGGAATTATTAACTTTATTAAACACCTTAATAAGACTTGCACTCAAATACAAATTCCAACGACTGATTCACTCTTTGCTAATTAAGAAATTTACTTGATAATATTTTTCCTTAACTCTATTATATAACTGAATTCGATATAATCTCAAATTCTTTTCTTGAAAATGTTAATTATTTGGCAACTCAATCAAATAACACCTTATCGTTTCAGGTTCATAACATACACAAAGATTTTTTTTTTCTTTTTCAAAGGAGATTCCTTTCATAGAGTGAAAATCAGCACACATAATTTCAAACGCGGTAAATAATTTATTTTTGACAAGAATAGCCACCAAACAAATAAGACGACAAATGTGGTATATAAAGAGGCTTTACAAATGATATAATTTATTATCCGTATTCAACGTAATCGTTTATAATTGCAACCTACCATTATTATTTCAAACTATTAATTTGCTTATGTATAATTAGATACCTTTACAATTAAATGTATTTTGATTTATATAAGATGTTTACCGCCGTTGAATATTTACGATCTACACTCTCAATTCAATATAGACTAACTAAAAATATTTTTATTCTAAACAATATTGAATATCTATTAACTCATAAAAACGTTCTAATATATCATATAGCATATAAGGATTCTTTCAATATTTTTAAAAAATAATTACAAATTCATGAGGCCGTGTATATACACGGATGATTTTAGGGCTAGTATACATATATATATATATATATATATATATATATATATATATATATATATATATATATATATATATATATATATATATATATTAGATAGAAAGATTGTCTCGTAAAAAGGTTTTTTTCTTTGTTTTTTTAGTGATATTAATTAATGATTAATGTTTGTTAATTTAAAATTCAAATACATATATATTAAATTAAATTAAATTTTAATTAGTATGAGACTAAAATAATAAAATATCATGGACATTGGTCATACCTTTTCTTTTAGACTTTTACTATTAATTAAAGATTATTTTATTTGTAGTTTTCTTTTGTCGTCAAACTTTTTCGTTACATGTTGCAAATTCTTTTATCGGCCATCGCATGTTGTAGTTATTTACTATTTATTTTATTATTAATTATTATTTGATACTTATATATATATCATCAGAAGAAGATTAAGTAAATTTACGACCACGGACCACATAAATTTTTGTTGGCAATCGATCACCAAGATAGTGTTTTTCTTAAATTAATAATCACATTCATCATCACGACATAGTATGCAATTTGAATAAAATTTTAATGCTAACATCTTTGTTACGAGCTTCTATGTCTCACTTGAAGCAGTGAGTTATTAATATTTGTAATGATTGTACATGGTATGTGTGTTAGATTGTAAGTTTACCGGTCTAAAAAGGAAAAAAATTTCCTGGTAAGTTATTTTCTTTCAAATTGTGAGACATCATATGTTGCCTACTTTCCTCCATAGATAAATAATACTCAATCCGTCCCAAAATAATTGTCACGTGACAAAAAATACATAGTTTAATAAAGACATAATCATTGCTACTTTTTATTTCCTACTTGTGGCAGAATGACAGTGTTACCCTTAACCAATTAATTACTACTTTCTTTAAATTTTGTAATACTTTTGATAGTAGACAATTAATTAGGACGTCCGAAAAAGGAAACGTGTTGATAGTAGACAATTAATTAGGACGTCCGAAAAAGGAAACGTGTACTATATTTTTGAGACCGGGGAAGTAACTTCCTAGTTTCAAAATTGTCTGCATTAAATTTATAAATAGATCTCTATTTATTTGTTTCAAAGATTTACAGAGATAGAGATTAAAATTGAAGAATAAGAGAGCACAAAGATAAATTTATATACGATTTTAATTAAACTCTACAAATCTAACCGAGACCTTAATATTCTTTTATTAATTCACACTTACATCAAAAATAAGGTAATTTATGTATTCAAGACATTAAAAGTGGAAGGACGAAATAGAAATATATATAAAAAAATGGTGGGAGTTTGAGTGTGATGTGTGAAAGTTTTCGCTTTGGTCTTGTACTCTTGTGTCTTCTTTCGATTCACATAATGTGGGGTCAATTTTTTGTTTATATTTTCTAGTACTATTACTACCTTTTACTCCCTTTTTTTATTTAATTATATCTTAAATTTAAATTGGATTAAAATCGTACCTGGCCTGTTTTTGTATTTCTTATGTACGGATAAAGGGGATATACCTAGTAATAAATATTATAAATCAAAGAATATTTGTCTAAACTTTTTTTGTGAGTTACATCAATAATAGGTGTAATGATATCTGCACTTAAAGAACATAGGATATTTAAAAAAGATATTACATTTATGTTAATTATAAAAGTACAATCGATGAGCATTTAACAAAAGGGCTTGTTATAAGTGTTGTTGAGGGTAAAAAATTTTTTTACACTTTTAGTCGATCAGCATGCTAATAAAATTCTACAATTTATATTTTTAACTTTCAACTTTTTCATATGTATACAAACAGTCACTCATTTAAAGCTAACAGAACATAATCATCAGCCCCATAAATTATTATCCCATAAGAAATATATCAAATATATACTTTATCGTCTCAACGTAACGCTATATTCTAAAAAAGTAACAAACGTATCATTTTTTCATTTTTTTTTAGTGACAAACGTCTAATCTACCGCTACTTTTCAAATATTTGTTGAAATGTTAAACTAAAGGGTAAAATAAGAAGTCTCAAAAATTTCCTTTTCATTAAAACAGAACGAGAATTGGGTTGATAGTTGAGAAATTCTTGTAGTACATGATAACATTTCAAAAAGAAAGAGTGAATAAACAATTGTTAGGATTTGGAAACGGGTCGGGCATGTTGAATCCACTTGGCACGGGAAATAAGATGCGAATCCCACGGTGGAAAAATTTAAAGGGCACCGGCGCGTGAGAGTGCATGATGTGCGGGTATTTGATGATTTGATCCATTAACAGGAGGGTTACAACTTACAAACGAGTTTCCTCACGTACGTAACAGTTAAAACTTAACGGCGGTGACGGTCCTAACACCGTCACGCAAAGAGTACCTTGTTGACACGTGTACCAATCACAATTTTGGTGGTGCTGTCAAACAAACTTCTCTTGTTTAACCCTTTGATGATTGTTTGTAACGTCAACTTTTAAATCACGAATATTAAAACATGAAAAAACTTGAGTTGTATTATGTTTGTTTATGAATTTTGCTCATCATAGCAAGTAAGGTTATCGTTTGACAATTAAATTCTCACTGATTAATAAGTAAATAGCGCAACTTCAGTAAAATCTCCAAAAATACAATAAGCACCTGTCATCGATTCCATTAACCTTCCAAGCTTCGACCATAACTCTACTCTTCTTGTTTTAGTAGGGGTTTGTGGTATGTGGTTTTGTTGTTTTTTTGTTTTTTTTTTTTTTTTTTTTTTGTGTGTGTTTTGTACTCTTTTGTTCTATTTAATGGTAGTCTGCATTTTCCAAAAAAATAAGTAAATAGCGGTTCTTTGACCACTACCAACAGTTTTGTCGATTTGACACTGATGAAATGTCAGCCAACTTACGTCATTAGCAGCGTTTTGTCCCTGTGTTTCATCGGTCGGAGTCGTCGGTTTGGCGACGAAATAGAGGGGGGTTGGGGAGGGTCGCAATTAAATGTTTTTTTTTAAAAAAAAAATTTAGCCGTTATGAGTAAAAAAAATTGAAAAAAAATATATCTGTTTTTTAACGGATATATACCCGTTTTTTTTCAAAAAAATTATAATATTTTTTTACTTACTATTTCCAATCCTAATTCCTATATAAATACATACTTCACCCTACCTTATTTCACACTATAAATCAATCTTCTTTCTAATACAAATCAACATTATATCTCATACAATTCAACCTTCTTTTACTTTCACTTCACAAAAATGTCTAACTCCAATAACAACGATTTCTTTTAAAATTTACTCAACACTTCCATGTCTTATCCCAATTCACCGGCTAATTCATCTTCGTCAAATATCTCCAACAAATTACCAAACGATTTCGCATCATATCAATCCCAACACCAACAATGGTATCCCCAACAACCATAATACGGCTTTCAACCATACTCACAACCACAATACGACTACCAACAACGACCACAACTACAATACGGTTACCAACCACAACCACAATACGGCTTCTAACCATACTCACAACCACAATACGGCTTCCAACCATACTCACAACCACAATCCGACCAACACTCACAACCAGAAGCTCCTTTTCGAACACAACTCAAAACTCTTTTCCAAACACAAACCAAAACCCAAGATGACGTAAAGTCTGAAAGCAGGGACGAGATTAATGTCAAAGGTAAATAAAAAATAACACAAATTAAATTGATGGACTATGAAGTAAAAGTATTGGCCGAGTGATGGCTCAACCAATCCCGAAACCACGTCGACGGAAATTCGCAATCCAAGTCCTTTTTTTAAACAAAATACGCGATGAATACAATCGGTTAGTTGATGTGAAACGTTCAAAAAACTAACTACCCGGTAAATGGAATAAAATTAAAACCGACGTCAAGAAATTCATCGACATCTACAAAACGTATAACGAAGCAACAAACGAAAAGGACCTTCATTTACGAGCAAGCGTGGAACGTAGTAAAAGATATCCCGAAGTTCTATGCCGATCACGGTATTATGTACATCAAACGCGCGTTTCAAGAAGACGACGTACCAATTAATCTAGCCGAGGACGATACCGCCGCGAATCTGAAGCCCACCGCCGACCTTGTTAACAATATGTAACGATTATTCCAAAACGACGCGATGCATCGTCCACCCAGTCTTGACACAAGTCGGAAAAGTCAACGAACTTCGAGTTCATGGATACAACTTCTTCAAGAAAGCGATTGATGTGACCAGTGAGGCAATTTTACAATCCGCAAGAACCCAACAAGAAACTTTAAAAACTATTAAAGAGGCAGCGCAACAAAAAATGTAGTTTGAAAAGCAACAAATGGTAATGAAACAATGGAAATTTATCTAAAAGCCGATACTGTCTCAGTTAAGGGAACACGAATTTTCAATGCTTCAAGAAGTTAGGGAGAATGTGGTAAAGAAGTATCAAGAAAATATCCTAACGATGTTCGGTACAAGTTTGCGACAAAGTGACTAGATTATTATTTTAATTTTATAATGTTATTTTCATTATCATAATATTTTTTTAATTACTATAATATTTTTTTTAATTATTGTAATGTTTTATTTTAATTAATGTAATATTTTTGATATTTAATGAAATAGTTTAATTAAATTTGTGTTTTAAAAATTAAATTAATAACCAGTGGGTCCCAGAAATTCAAGTGACGAAAGGACTACTGTCATGGTTGTGTCTGTTTTTGGTGTGCTGATGTGGCGTTGAACTGTCACAACTGATGAAAGAAGTGACGAAACCCCTGTTGGAAGTAATGATGTGTGTACCATCACGACCGTATTTCATCACGGTATCACCTCTGATCATGAGCTCAGCTCGAATATTTAACGTCGCTTCAGCGCGATGCCTGGATCCTTTCCAGAGTTCGCATTTCTGTGATGCGCCATCCGAGCTCAGATCGTAATATTCCTGAGCTCTACCAACACATACTTTGCATGACTTCCCGACAAGCAACTGACATAGTACATCAAAGAACTTTTCATGCAGGTGTTATTTGCATAGTCATTCTACTAACCTGGTCGGACATCCTCATTGGTCCACGTCAGCTTAACCACAGAGACTGTTCCCATGCTCAAGCCCCTAAAACAATCATGCTTCTAGAACCTTCTAGAAAATATGGTTTTCAATAGGGTTTCATTATAAATACTAGTGTTATGCCTCCATTTCAGAACAACACCTCATAAACTTGGAGATCATTTGCTTACAATTCTCTCTAAGGATTAAATTCACTACCACCCTCGATTGAGTGTAATCTCGAATCGAGTTTGCACAATTACTGGAGTGTAATAGCTTAATCATCCATAAATTTACACCTTTATTGCACTCAAGATGAAATATACTTGATCAATTGACATCATCCGTGAGACGTATTCGTTGATTATTTTGTCCTCTAAAATCAGTACAACACATGATTCATTATAGGGTTATACCTTTCTTTAGCCGGTCACATAAAGTTAAACGGATTAAAATAGTAAAAGGAAAACTAAAAAAAAAGAAGTTAAAACTTTGGTGATTAAACTATTATTAGTCATTGATTATGTATATAGATATCATTCAACATGTTCTACGTTAAATTGAAATGGTCTCGGTAGAGAGACCAATGGTATGTTTGGCAAAACGAGTTGTGGCTGTAGCTGTAGGTTATAGCTATTAGCTATAACTTTTAATTGAAGCTGTAAGCTGTAGATTTATTTTTCTAAATGTGTTTGATAAAGTAGCTGTAGCTGTAATTTAAATGCGTAAAATGACAATAAAGGACAATGATAAAAAAATAAAATTAAACTGTATATATATTTAACATAATAATTTATAAAAGCTACAACTCCTACACAACAAACAGACCCAACATATAGAAATCACAATAAATTTAAAATTAAAATTAAAAATAAATATATTCTTGAAAAGATCAGATTGAATGTGAAAGTTTAGGAGGTCAATTAAATGGAAAAAATGAGTAGAATTTTGTTAGTAAACGGTTTATACATATATTAAATTCTTAGTAACCCGGTCAAATTAATCTTTAATCTTGTCTTGTATAATAAAAGAAGACAATATGAAGACGGTATATTAGGGAAATTTGTGAGGATGTTTGTTTGTGATTGTAAACACAAAAATGTTGATGTTCCTAGAAGAGTAACCTAGTCAAGATTCATCCTAGAATACGGGGTCAAAGGTCGTGATGCACGAGGGGTTGCTCCGTTTTGGGTCCCATTTCTTGTTTGTTGAATTGTTCTCTTTTCTTTCACATTTCAATGACTCCCATGGAAGTTTCTTTTAGAATCTTTTGTATTTTATATATATTTGCTACCATAATCGGCTGTGCAAACTTATTCAAATAAAACCAATTATGGTTTTTGTACAAGTAATCTGTTAACATCTTTGAAACTTAAAATATGGTTTTTCTATATATCACGAAATTGAGATTTGAGAGGGAAAAAAGATAGAGCCAAGATCTTAACTTGTTGACTTTAGTAAAAGTTATTATCTACGTATCCACACGTATATCGGTTATAACTGTGAAGCATCTGTACACTATCATTTTCTCAACTAACAGTGTTTTATGATGTTTATAAACTGATTTTGCTTCTTTAAAGAAAATAATATTTTTTTCTAAGTACGAAAGCAATACTTATGAAAATAGAGTTTTTTTGGAGCTTAAATAACTTTAAGCTCAAAATTAAGTTATGTTAGGTTTTTAAATAAGTTAAAATTAACAAAAAGAAACTCATTTTTTTGTTTAATGGATAAATTAAAAACAATAGTTATTGTCATTAATTATCACAAACTTATTAGGCCTTGTTCGAAATCTCGAGATTAAGATGGTGACAATGGTGCTCTTTGATGCAAGGTTATAAAATCGATTTATGGCGAAGATGGCGTGCTTCGTGAGAGTTATAGCCACAGGGAATCATGGAGTGTTTGGAAGCATATTAGAAGAAGAGACTTTGATATGAATGGCATAGGTATTCTTTTCACCACTTCCATAACTAGAAAAGTAGGAAGAGGTGATAATGTAAGCTTTTGGAATGATCTTTGGCTGCAACATCCCAAACTCTCCACTTAGATTAATCTATCCTAGATTATTTGCGTTGGAGTCTGTAAAAGATTGTACCGTAAGTTATCGATGGCTTAATGGCCCGAACGGTCGTTATGCTTCGTGGCATTGGAGGACAATTTTGAGAGGCCGTTCTTTGGAATATGATCTAGATGGGCTGACTCTCGATTCAACTAAGAATGATGGTTTGTGTTGGCGATTGGATAATAAGAAGGAGCTATTTACGGTTAAGCGTCTTTCTTTCATGATTGACGACATTTCGATAGTTTTCAAGTGGGTATTAAAACAAATTGGTTACCTTGGTTGCCAAAAAAAGTTAACGTGTTTGCTTAGAGTCTTAAAAAATAGGATACCCACTAGAACAAATTTAGTTGATCGCGGGGTTGATCTTGATTCGGTCCTGTGTCCAATATGTGGCAATAAACTTGAAACGACTGATCATATTGTTGTTTGATGAAATCGAGTCAGTCCTATTTGGCTTAAGGTGTTGGACTGGTGGCAGGTTGGTGATCTTATGCCCGATGGTGTTGTTAATGCTCTTAGCTTCTCAAATTCCAAATTAAATAATAGAATTTTGTCGAAGCTATTTATGGGAGTGCGGCTTGTGGTAGCTTGGGTAATTTGAAATTGACAAAACAAACTTGTCCATGCTCTTCCACAAGATTTGGCTGCAATTTTGCGAGAAGATCTTCTACTGCAAATTAAATTTTTATCGCATCTTCGAATTTCGAGTCGCTACACAAAGATGTGTATTACTTGGAATGAATGGATTGCTAACCCAATTGGGTTTCGTGGGGCTGTTTGACAAAGTTTTATTGGTGTTGCCGTTGATAGATTCTTTTAGCTCAGGTGTGTTATATTATGTGATTTTTATTTTTCTATTTTCCCTCTATCTTAGAGGTTTAATGTTATTTCTGCTCCCCTCTTTTCGATGGTTTGAATTTTATTGATATTGGCTTTTCAAAGAAAGAAGATGGTGACACGTACTCATTATTATTTTTTCTTTACTCGTATATAGTCTTTTCCGTTTTTTTATAATAATAATAAACAAAAATAATAAATCGTACGTATGTTTAGAAGGGTAGTTGAATTGAATAAATTATTTTCAGAACAAAAATACCTTTTAAAGCAAAATAGATACAGAAATATATATATATATATATATATATATATATATATATATATGATATGAAGAGAAATATGATGTTGACAATACATGGTAGCGGTTAGGTTAGTTGAGTGGAATGTTGCGTGTACAAGAAAATTTCTAGGTACCTTTTTCTTTCTAAATCTGTATTATAAATAACTTAACTTATTACTGCTAATTAACTAACCTATCTAATAATTATTTGAATTATTATTATGTTTAAAATCATAAATCATAAAGTAAGAATATGTGCAAAGACTAATATAATTAGTTGAATTATTATTATTATTACTGGACTGTCCATGCAACAAACAAAGCAAATGAACTAACAGTAAAAATGTGTGTAGATCAGATGAACTATTCATGCAATTTACTCCTAGAATTAACAGGAGTGACACGTTTTACAATTAAAAATAATAAAACAAATAAGATTATATAAAAGATGTACAATAATTAAGAGTGATAGGGTAGGCCGTAAGGTTGTTAGGGGCTTATTGGTAAGGTTTGGTACAAAAGGCGTTGTTTGGGTTCTTAATTAGTTGATTTTAATAAATTAATTTGAAAGTAGTATTGGTATGAGATGATGGTTGGAGTAAGTTGGATGGTGAGAGGCTCACGATATTATTCTCCCTTATTATAATGGAAAATTCTAAACATAATCCTTGGGACTATCTTTAAGAAATTAAGACATGTATAACTTGCTTGTACTTTGATAATAACCACTCACCCCCTGAATATAACTTTCCTCGACCAATTTAATGTACAACTATTTTATGCATCAATTTTATTCTTAAATATAGCCCTTAGGGCTACGATTAAAAAAACCCATTAAAAATTAGACTTACATTTTTAAAGATCGAAAGATTGCAAATGGCAAAATTAACCCAACGTATAATAAAAAGACATAACCTCCCATAGTTAAATTTGGAAAAAATCTTATCATATTCAAATCAAGATTTATATATTACAGTAATAACATAACATGTAATATTATAATGTAGTACATAAATAAGCATTTGAAATTTTTGGTAATAATAAGTCAAATAATATTTAATGTGTTCCAAAAATAAATATAAATATTATATTTTAGGTTTTTTTTTTTTAAACACAGCCATTAGGGCTGCTTTTAACACGTTTAAAAGTCTTGTACAATAAAATAACCGCCACCTAGAATTAATATTTAATTGTCAAGTACAACACCTTTAAGCACATTAACGACACCTCTAAGGACTATGTTTAGACAAATCCTATATTTTAATAAAAATATTCACTGTTATCGATCCTAGAAGTAAATTCGAGTTAAAGATTCAATACTATTTTTTCCTACAAGATATTTATACTCCTTTATTAATTATTTATCCACCTTCTTTAGACTACAGAGCTTTTATAATTACCATCTCTATGATGAAAATAATGTATGTCACTATGTCTCACTTATCACATGAAAAAATATATATGCAGGACACGTATTATATATTTTCAAAATACAAACAAACACTCTAACTAATCTCCGCATTATATTTGTAAATCATCACTACTGCCATCTCTTATCGCCACCTCTTATCGGTATTGTCACTGTCCCGTCGCATCGTGCAAAATTATAAGTTATATGTGAAAGAGGTCAAAGTACAACTTATAAATTGTTTCAAAGTTCAATTATTATGACTAATCAGCTTTAAAGCCACTTTTAGGTATTACTACACAAAATTCTACTAGGCCCTGCTATTAATAATAATAATAATAATAATAATAATAATAATAATAATAATCTAACTTAAAAGAAAACCATAAAACATTTGTCAATTTGTTAGAAATTATTTAGAGTAAATTATTATTGAAGAAGCTGAAACTCGAGCACCATAAAAATATCCTTGAATTACTATGTATCTGTAACTCTGTAAGCAATCAAAGCTGTGGGCCAAACCAGCTGGAAGTGTGAGTACATCCAACACTAGTACTTGAGAGATACTTAGAAAAAAATAATATTTGTACATTACTTCTGTCTCCCAACAATCACCAATCTAGTGAAACATTGCAAATAAAAACAATGCCCAAAAAGCACAAGTGCCATTTTTAACAACCACTGCAGTTAAAAATATGATCACTGCTAACAGAAGTTGGTAGCTCACAACACATAATCTTACCATGGATCTAGAGTTTTGAAGTTATAATTCTGGTACATAATATAATATTCTGAAACAAAACAAACTCGAGACTACAAAATTCTACAGAATAGCAAAGCTGGAGGTGCAAGAACAAAATCAGCAGTTTAACTGTAGCATTGAAGGCAGCACCTATGATGCGGGTTTCTGTTTCTTCGGCACTCGGTAGGCTCCAACGACACAAGCATGGTCCCGTTCGAATGGTTCAAGGGTGACCTGCTCCATGGGTTTAAACTGCTCGGCTTGAAGCTTCTTCACTTCTGATGCAAATACAGCCTCAGCTGGAACAGTAGAGTCAATGCAGTTTGCCTAATGGGTTCCCAGATAAAAAAAAAATATAGAGTGTTATGGATTATATAGTAGCATAAAAATTAACACAGATAACTCCATTAAATTAATACAAACAGAAATAATGTAACCACATTATCATCAAAGAAAAATGACATGAACTAGACCTAAACTTTGTGAGATCTAAAAAGTATAGAATATAAAGAAAAACAAACCTTGATAGAGATAACAAAGTGGCCTCCAGATTTCAAGAAATAAGATGCATTGAGTGCTAAAATCCTAGCCTGAAAAGTTAGATAATAGCAATTGAATCAACTGACAACACTTGGCATCAATGGAAGTAATAACATCATCGATTGTATAGTAGCATAACATATGCAAACTGTACCAACAAAAACAAGAAACAAATAACAAAAACCAAGTATAATAGGGTATAATAATAATAGAAACTAACAGAATGAAAGGGAACAATCAAATAAAATGACCCATTTCAAGTTAATTCATTATGCACATGACGGCAACAAATTCATACTAAGTATTTTGAAATGAAATGCACATGATGACAACAAATTCATACTTGAAGGAGTTTTTTAAAAGAAATTTAAAATAGTAAGCTTACATATACGATAGATACAAAAACTGGATTTGTACAGAACACAATAATGATAAATAAATAAAAAAAATCCAATACTAAACCACATCTAGAAGTTGAAAAAAAAAACGCATCAGAAACTCGGTTTTCGCATCATCCAAGATGTCCTGAAGGGGAATCCGAGTAGCTCATCATATGCTATAATGTACTTGATAGTTGATACAATTAAAAACAAGAATAAAGAACCAAACATAATATACATCAAGTTACACATTGATATAAAGCTATGCATGACAAGAAAATAAAACTCCCTGTGCTAGGAATGAACAGCAAAGATATAAGGTTTAAAAACTTATACATAGAAGCAAACATTAATTCAAGCCAAAAAAATGTTAAACATGAAAGCCTAATAACAAAAAACATGGAGATATAAAGCCCGATATAAATGCAAGCAAACCTGATCAGGTTGAGCAACATCAGAAAAGACAACGTCAACCATGCCAACAAGCATCCTGTACTTGGCTGGATGCCTAGCATCTTCGATGATTGGAATAACATTTGTTCTCTTTTTGGCCATGTTCACCAAATCTCTACCACTTCTGTGAGAAAATTCCACAGCATACACAACTCCAGTCTAAAAATAGCAAACAGATACAGTGAGCAAATACTTAAAATAGGTTAACATTTAAAATAGAAAAATAGAAAAACTAGAATGAACTACTTACTGGCCCAACAAGATCAGACACATGAGACACAGTGGTGCCAGATGCAGCTCCTAGATAAAGCACCTTAGATCCAGGTTTCTACGCCATACAATAGAGCAAATTAGAACAGTTTGCATACAAAAATGCCAGTTTAGAAACGGAAATCTTGTATCACTGATGAACAGAAACTTACCATCCAGATATTGTCAACACCACCAAGAACAGCAGCAGCCAACTTTGACCTAAAGGGATTCCATACTCTGTACTCGATCTTTGTTCCATCTTCATTCTGCATAAAAAGAAATTTATTAGCTTCAAGAGAATGGTTTCTCATATTTAGACAGAGTTCAATTACTATTACGCGTAAAAATGGAGATAAAACTTCCCACATTTTGAACTAGCAACCAACTTCTGAAGATGCAAATGTAATAAACAAGCATATTCACGCAGCCAAGTTTTCAGATAATACCAATCAAGTCAAGCAAAAAGAGATTTCAATGTATGAAAGATGTTTCAATTTATTAACAATTCTGAAAAGAAAGAACTTCTATACATTAAAACATTTCATTAACATCTAAATAAGTACAACTTGTTGCAACTTTTAGTTATAACAAATATATGTACAGCTTAAATGCACCTTTTTTGAACTCAAGTTTTCACTTAACGGAATAAACAATAATCAAGTTGAAAAAAATTGATCCTTTGTAACAAATCAAATTATATTTAATAATCAGTAAAAATTAAAACAAAACTGTCACCTACATAGTCTCTCCTCATCATAAAGGTACAAATAGAATCAGAAGGTCGAGATTTTAGAAGTAAAACTTAAGAAGCTACAAAAACCTTAAGATGTCACTATTGATATGCTACTTGATACAACAAAATCATTCACATTTTAACACAAATACCATGTATCAACCATAACACCAAAATATACACTTAAGTTAATTAAACTTAATACAAACAATACAGTATAGACACAAATATATACCTGAGTAGAGATTCTTTTTTCATTATAGACAGCTTCACCAGGAACCATATTTCTAGTACAAAGTGCATCTTCTTTACCTTTAGCAATAAATACACCATCATGTCTATGTGGCTCAACTATCACCTTATTTCCTCCTTTCATTCCTGCACCTCTACCACCTCTTCCTCCTCTACCTCCGGGACCACCACGTCCTCTACCACCGCTTCTTCCACCGGCGCCCCTTCCGCCGCTGAATCCACCGCCTCTTCCACCACTCCTTCCGCCACTAAATCCACCTCCTCTACCGCCGCCATCTCCACGGCCGCCCCTAAATCCACCACCACCACCGCGACCTGCAAATCAAATAACAACAATTAGTTTTGAAATTAAAGAGCAGAAATTGATTGTTTGAATTGAAGATTGAGGTAAGAAACGTACCGCCTCTGATTGGAGCTCTCATGTTTAATTGAAAGAAGTGTGTGGATTGAGTGTTGTGGTATCAGTGGTTGCTAGGGTTTATGTGTGTTTGATAAGAAGTGAAAAAGGGGGTTTTATATAAGAACTTTAGGGTTTAGGGTTTTCATTTCTATTTTTTAATTACGTCACGTTTTTTTCATCTTAACAATTATGGGCCAATAAATTTGGGCCGGATAAATGGGCCTATCAGTCCTCCTAGAGACCCAATCACCCAATATATAAAATTATAGTGGTGGGTTGAATTCAATTGAAAAGGTTTTATTAAAGCTGATTTATTATCAGACAATAAAAGTGTAAATGTTTGTTTCGGAATAAAGATAAAGTAAACATAATCTATACAAATAATCTTGAAGACAAATTCACCACAACATACTTATTAGAGATTAGAGATGGGTTACGAAGGGTTCTCGGTGAATCTTTACTTACAAAAGGTAGATGCATTATGCTTACAGCTGAAGTTCTCAGGTGAATCACCACAACCTATTGTAGGTAAACGGTTTAAGATATCGAGTATGATTTTGTGATTTAGAGAAAAAGTTAATTCTAATTAGTAATTTGATTTGTAATATAATTAAGAAATTATTAAAAATTGCCTATAAATAGGAGTCAATGTGTTAGGGTTTAGGTGAGGAGGTAAAGAGAAAAAGTCGTCTCCCTCCGTCTCGTGTGGTGGTCTCGGTGATTCAATAACGATAGCGCGAATTCCGTTATTGTAATCAACCGTTGAGAGTGGTGTGAGGATATTTAAAAGTGTCAAGAGTTGAGCGTCTCAAATTTTGTAATATCTTTCATATAGTGGATGTTAAGTGGCCTACGGATCCCGTGGTTTTTACTCTCCCTTGAGAGGTTTTCCACGCAAAAGGTGTGTGTTTCATGTTTTTTTTTGTTTTGTGCGTATTTAATTATTGGCTTATACAAAGTTATGTGATTTATTGTGGTGAAGATCGATCCCAACAAGTGGTATGAGCTCGGGGTAAGGGGTCTTTTATTATTTTAGATGCTGAAAGGCTGAAATCCTATATCACTTTTGAATATTAAGATTTAGCGTCTGAAATCTGAATTCAGAATCATTAATATTGTTTGATGTATAAAGTAGTAAAACATCTAATATATATTATTCCTTATTTATTTATTACTTAGAGTTTTAGAGTTATTTATTTTAATAACTAATACCCGAATTTAAAATAAAGATAAAAACTAGTATATATATGAATATAAGATATATTAAAAAAAGGTATAAAATAAAATGAATAATCGAACACAGAATGATAAGAAAATCGAAACTAAAAAGAAACATTACTCCTCGAGTTCGATGCAGTCGACCTATCTTGCTGCAAGTTTTTTTTTTTTTTTTTTTTTTCTTTTCTCTTTCTAGCTATGACAACCTATATTTGATAAGATGCAATAAATTAAATAATATTGCTTATTCCGTAGGTGGTTATTAAGAGATTTTAAGACTTATTATATCTTAAAGGGAAAAAGTTATCAAATGAGCTTATTAGTGAAATGTATGATCGAAACATACATAAGGGGAATCAAGGGCTTCTTGATGAAAAATAAAAGATCCCTAAATGTTGTTTCTAGAGGGGAAAATACGATAATGTAAAAAATTAGAGCAAATGTTGCTTTACAGAATTCGATGGAATTAAAATATCAATTTCATTTCACAATGGTATTTTTCAAAAGTGAATTGAAATTTAAAACCACCAAATTCCTTCACTCAAATAAATTCGCATTCTTTAAAATTTCAATTCTTTTTTACAGTCTTGAATTTTTGTTTGTTTGTTTTTTTCTTTTTCTTTATTATTATTATTTTTTGACAGAAAACAAATGAGATGAAAAGGAAAAAAATATATATTCCATTCTTGAGTTTTCGTTTAGGAAGAAAAGGCATAGAAAGGAAAGAAGATGAATCGATATGTATAAGGTTTTTTGTTCAAAGTACTTTTCGTTCAAAAACTACTTAATTGATTTAATTTTAATCGTTTTCGTAAATATAAAAACATGAATATATCATGTATTTTTTATATTATTTTCATTCTTTCTAACTCGAGAATACACGTAAAATAAGTTATATTATATTATTTTATTTTTCAATTTCTATTCCTTTATTTTTGAATTCAATAATGCAACTTAATGAACTTCAATTCTATCGAAAACATTTCGTAAATGAAACGTACCTTTAGACTTATTTTATATTTATAACCTATATAAGTACATAGCTCAAACAAGAAAATTTACTTCTACATGCTAAAACATACGATTCTTCGCCTATTTGTGAATTAAAATAATTGAACTTTAAAAGTTACTGATACAATTTGTAGCTCTTATTGTTCATGCAATGAACAAACTCATGAGCATATGCAGCTCCTTTGATTATCAAATACTCATCTAACAACTTAATAGATCCAGTTCCTTTCACAAAGTCATCTTGTAACACCGAGTAATCTTGTCATATATGCTTCAAATGCCTCCATTCCCTTATTTTTTTCGGTTGCATTTTTGTTCCTCAATCCTTCCACCGAAATCAATGCATCCTTCGCATGTTCCCAAATACAATAATCTTTAGTAAGACTAGCAGGCTTATTGTTTACTCATTCACTTGTTGTCAAGTACTTCTAATCTCCAATCAAGCAATTATCTAGCAACTCATAGTGGTTATCTCTTGGCTCAATGTAGTTCATGTACCCATTTTTGTAGTATTCGACTATCGCTAGTGGCTCAATAATCATTCGGTTGTTATTTCCACTATACATCCAACGCTTACACAACTTAGCACCTTCCTTTTATGGCATCAAATCCTTTACTCAAACAATTTATTCCAATATGGTCAAGATACGCTTATACTTCAATATCATTGTTGGCCCTCTTTACCGTCTTTAGTTTATGGGTTCTTGTAGTTATCGTAGTAACCTCATCAACTTTGTCCCTTCATACACTATTTCATGTATGTTAAGCTTATCTTTGATTCTTTTAACTTTTTCGTAGGTTCACAAGCATTCTTCTTGTTTCGAATCGTCTTTATTTGTTTATGATCTGTTTCCTCAATCAAATTACACAAATTCTAACCTGTAGTATGTAAACAGGTAACAAAACAACGTGAATTGACAATAGGGTAGAGGAGAAAAAATTTTAAAAATCAAAACAAATGTTGTTTAGGTCAACATGACTATTAGGTTGCGCTTGGTTTGTAGAACTCCATAGAGTTCGATGGAATTAGAATATCAATTGCATTCCATAAGGGTCTTTGGTTCAAAAGTTAATTGAAATGGAAGTCGTCGAATTATTTTACTCAAAAGAATTCACATTCTTTGAAATTTCAATTGCTTACTCCATTCTAGAGTTTTTTGTTTGTTTTTTTTTTCACTTGAGAGAAATGATATGAGAGGAAAAGGAAAAAACTTATTCCATTCTTGAGTATTATTTTAGGAAGGAAAGGAATGGAGATGAAAGAAAATTGATAAAAATGTATAAGTTTTTTTTTCAAAGTACTTACCGTCCAAATATGGAGAGATTAAGAAAAACTACTTAATTGATTATATTTTTATCATTTTCGTACATATCAAAAACAAGAATATATCATGTATTTCTTTTAAAAAAAATTGCATTCTTTTTAACTCAATAATCATAAAATAAGTTATAGTATATTCTTTCATTTTTTTCCTCTTTGCATCTCCTTCCTTATTTTAGAACCCGAAAATGCAGCTTAATTAACTTCAAGTCCATCAAAAATATTCCGCGAACCAAACGCACCCTTAGACTTATTTTATATCACTAGCGGATCAACACTCATTCGGTAGTTGTTTCCACTACACATCCAATGCTTACGCAACTTAGTACCTTCCATTTGTGTCATCAAATCCTATTTTTAAACAAATTTCTTCCAATATTGGGTCAAAATACGCTTATGCTTCAATATCATTTGTTGGCCCTCTTTATTGTCTTTGGTTTGTGGGTTCTTGTAGCTATCGTAGTAACCCCCTTTCCATTTTGTACCTTTCATATACCATTCCACGTATGTCAAGCTTATCTCTGATTCATTTTATCTTTTTCCGTAGGCACGTAAGCATTCTTCTTGCTTCAAATTATCTAGAATAATATCCATTGGACCAACTTCCTTGAACTTCAATGTGATTCCTAACCTCAACGAATTCAAGTTGGCTATGACTAATGCACGATTAACGCCTCGTGTCAAACCTTTCTTCTCGTCAAACTCAAAGGATTTGCAAGTTTGATTATGTGCAAAAGAGGAAGGTACTACAGGTCTGTAACTGCTTTGTGATGTGAAATGATTAAAGAAACATAATTTCCATGGTAGACGTTTTGTAATGGTGTGTTGGAGACCTTCTCCACCAACAAGTGGACAACCAAAAGTTATGCGAATTGGTCTTTTGGTATTCTTACCTCAATGCTGAAAGAATGACGAGGTATCTGTTAGATATGGACTAGATTGTCATCAAGTTGCATCTTAAATTTGTTGTGGAGAATTTTTTTCATATGTTTGAATATTGCAATTGGGAAAAAAAAAGATTTTCTTTGTGTAGTTGATGAAAGATTCTCTAAAATCTAGTTAGTAAGTGGATGATGAATTGAAGCCTATAAATAGAGTTTCCTTCATTGAAAATAAATACCAACACCAATTAACAGTGGCGGATCTAGGAAATACTCTCGTAGGAGGCGCATATTTTATTCTACACTACGAATGTGTTGATGGTTCCAACGCTCCTCAAGCTTAACTACCAAGAAAGGGGTCTAAGGCTCGTAGTTCACGTTTTTCAAATCAAGTCGATGTTTTGTGTTCAATTTGTAGCCTAAAATAAGCTTGGTTGTATGCAAGTTTTTTTCATAATGTACTGAGAATAAATTCAAGTTTATGATTTTGGTTTGAATTCTAGTTTGAAAACTAACCAAAAAACCTTGCTATAAATTAGTATACATGATAACAAACAAGCAATAAATCTATATAAGAGTTACAAGTTAGTTAAAAAAACAAACCAACTAGATTACAAGTTAATTATATAACATAGTGGTAAGCCAACTAAAAGCTTTCAAAGAAGAAGCTTGATACTCCTATTTTTGTTTTTGTATGGTACCAAATAACTAGTCTTGTACTCAAATAAACAATGTCAACTTCCCTTTGTTTTATATGAGACAAAAGAAAAGGTTGAAAATCAGTGGACTTAAAAGAAGATTTTACATTGTATAGGGACCATGGTGAAAATATTGCAAGTTACATCTCGCATAATTACATTTTAATATTTTTCCCAAGCCACCGAGGGCCATTTTCATTTTGGGTAGGGGTCATAGTTATAAATATTCAATAATTACTGAAGGTACTGACCCCACTAGTCATTGAAGAGATCCGCCCTTGACACCAAATGAACACGAAAATCTCTTGTTTTTATAAATAAATAAATTTTATAACTTATATTGTACTTCTCTCCAAAAACTTCTTTTAATTGTTTTAGTAAATTTAATAAAATTTACTAAATATAACTTTTAGCGGTATGGTTAACGATATAAAATATATGGCTAGTTAGTAAAATGGTGGTTAAAAAATCAATTATAAAAAGTTTAATTGTTGCATGTTGGTTGACAGTTTTTGATGGGGTTGAGCGATCAAAGAAAGTTACATTTTAAATATTCATTCATAGTTTAAATATTCGATTATAACTTTTTAACTCAGCGTTAGGGTTTATGTTATACCGTATGTTTTATCTGTCTCATACAATTAAATGAATGCATATAATACGTAGTATATGATCGTCGCAAGATTTGATTAATAATCCTTGTTAACAACAATTATAGAAGAATGTTGACACAAAATTTATAAATGAATTTGATAAAAAGAATAGAAATTATTTTTGAACGCCATTTTTGTTATATGTGTTAAACACGATCCGAGTAAATATGTATTTTCTATAATCTATATACATAAAATAAATACATATTTGAAATTAATCAATAACAAACTACTTTTTTATATTCAGTATATCTAGCTATATAACTAATAGATGATAGCCTCTTTCCTATGTGTCACATTTATTCTTTTGACAACTAAGCAAAAATCATATGTGTCATTACCATAGCTTCCTAAAAAATTTTATGTGTCATTCAAATTTAAAAAAATGTTTAAAATTCACCTATTTTTTAGCTACTAAAATTTCTAATTTTAAGATTATTGACTATCAATCATAAATCCGTTACTACATACGTTATAAACTTTATTTTCACTTCACACCCTCCTATTCATTGTTTGGTCCAAAATAATTTATCAATAGTTAACTATTTATTTTGTGAGTTTGGTCCAAAATAATTAATCAATAGTTAACTATTTATTTTGTGGTTTATGTAAGATGAGAAAGATCATTTATTCAGAAAATGTTATGGTACAATCATACGTTTTTTCTCAATTTTAACAGGTTTTGATTTCTTATGTATTTTTAATGCCATTGAACATCAATCCGAAATATATAAAAATAATCGTTTTACATGTATACTAGAACCATATAGTATCTAGATTATATTATCATTAAATTTCTTAAGCATTCATAAATACAAAATAAATATGTATTTAAAAAGGTAAGTACATATTCTTCACTCAAAAACAATATAAATTGATAGTCACTTTTTTTTTTTTTTTTTTTTTTTTGTAATATATTCTACTAAAAAAACTACATTTTCCTTTAAGTTCTCACCGTGCATCACATGGGTGGCTGGTTGTTATTTCAGGTTGTCCCATTATAAGGTGTTTACTTTGATTTTTAATCAATAAAAAATAAATTTTACTGCATATAGATGATATTTGATTTGTGACAAGTAAAGTGTACATTTTGACTGAGACACTACATTTCCATTTTAATAAGAAAATTTTTTAGATAACTATATATATATATCCGTTAACAAAACTAATAATTTTGACTACATCGTTTCATATATCATCTAAAATACTAATATGTAAAAAAATATTTAGCCGTCCATCGGACGAGTATAAAAACTAGTATAAGAGATATTTTAAAATTAAGTACTAGGAAAGGAGAAATTGTGCCGATTGAGCCATCACGTTTGTACTTTACTTTGTGCTGGTTATCTACAAATAAGTACTTATTATCTTGTCACGACCAATTAAATACATATTTAGAGGATTCAAATATGAACACTTTTTATTGTAGAAATGATATGAACACATATTTTTATTTTTAATTTTAAGATTACTTAATTTTTTAATACAAAAATTATATCAAAATTATTAGAATTTTATGTTGTTTAAGATGAGATAATTTTTAAAAATGTGATATACATTATAAAAAATTATTGTGTATCACACCAAAAAATTATGATACACAACTTTAAGTTGTGTATAATATATATATATATATATATATATATATATATATATATATATATATATCAATTTCATCTTTAAGAAAATAAAATTCTAATAATATTGGTATTATTTATTTTGCAAAGAGTGTACATGATGAAATTAATAATAAAAAAGATCGTTTATACGGTTCTACCATAAAAAATGATTCTACAAAATCATCCCCTAAAATTGTAAATGTAATTCTGTATAGATATTTTGAGTTTTTGACCCGTTTCAGAAGTTCTACGGCTCCATCTCCTAAGAAAGGTTCTGAAAGCTCGTTTATATGAACACCAACTTTAAAATCACATTGAATACATATTTAACTGTTTACAATCACAATAAAAATTGAGACTCACATTTGGTTTATAATAAAGGTCTTTTCACCTTGGTCTGAACCATCCTACTCCCACGATGCTACCTACCATGCCGGAACCGCTATGGGCACGTAGGCGTTGTAGTGGACGAGCCGGCCACCTCATCGCATACAGTTTGTTCTAACAAAAATGTCCATGAATCATTATATTATAAGCAACATGTATTTGTATAAACCTAATACATAAATCTATTTTTATTATATATTATTATATTATATGATGATATGAGACTTAATAACATAATTAATTTGAAAACTAGTTTCTGAAAGATTCATTCCCCCTCAAGATGAAGTTTTGAAGCAACTTGTCATCTGTGGAGTACTTACGAAAAAAATCTTATTATTCCAGCTATAAAATTTGAAGAAAAAAATGACAATAAGATATCTCAAACACTACACTAGTGAGATGAATTTGATGATGTCCCTCAATAATGAATATTGCCATGAATCATGAGTAGCAATCAATTGTGCAATACACACCTTAATCTATCTATTATTCAAAAAGGTAATATATTATTATCTGCAACAAATACAACAAAATTGGTCAAGTACCCATAGGATCAACAGACCACCACAGTCCACATACAATTGAATGATGTGTTTGAGACAGCCTTGAAAATATATAAGTAAAAGGCAAGGATTTTTATTTTGAGATCCTAGAAACCTCAACCAGTAAACATGTGTTGTATGATAATAAGATACTACTCTAAACGAATGCGGAAAAAGCTAACGAGTTCCTATTCTTTAAGAAGGGAGATACAATGTCATAACTGTAAGAATGAAAACTCGATACTTCTGAAACAGAAATGGAGATCTTTTACGTTCTAATTATCTTACTGGTCAAAAAGTTGAATCCTTCACAGGTCTCAAACCAGAGTTCCAAATTCTGAGCCAACGGTAACTTCTTTAACAGAATCTGCCATCAATTATACCAAAGATGCTACATTAGAGGTGGAAATTACAAACTCTTTTACTTAAAAGAACAAGTCTATTTATGTTATGTTTTATCTCTAATGGATTAAGCTAAATACTTTAACTAAAAAGGAAACAGGTCAAAAGTCGTTGGAAGTATAGTCAAACGCATAAACCTCATAAACTGCTTTATCATAATAATATAGCCTGTGTTAACAAATCTAACAATTAATCAATTATGAAATGCAAAAGCACAAATTGAAAGTGCTTGTGAGTCAATCCAACCCAATCCAACCCGTTTTGACCCATATTAACATAATATCTGTTTGGCCCATTATCCACAACCCACCTGTTTTCCGACGCCTAGAGAGAATGGAAAAGAGAGGAGTTTTGTGGATGGTACTTACTAGGGTCAGTTGTTGTAGTGGCAACGGGAGTTGTTGCTACTGCCTGAGAATTCGCAGTGGTGGCAGCAACTGGTGGTTCTGCTGCCTGAGAATCCTCAGTGATGGCTGCAGGGGTTGCCTCAGAATCCTCGTTAGTGGCAGCAAGAACTATTGTTGTTGCCTGAGAATCCTCTGCAGTGGCGGTTTCCGTAGCTATCGTCTGAGACTTTTCAGGTGTGGCAACAGACAAAGGGGTTGAGGACAATGTAGATGAATTGGAGGTGTTGAGTTGTGATGGATTTTTAAGATCATCAAGACCAATTTCTTTTTCAAGGGTGCTCTTGAATTCTCTTGAAACTTCCTATAAAAGTGCACCATTAACGAAACCAATTTAGTTAAAACAACGTGGATGATTATAAAATGATACACTATATGCTTATAATATGTTAATTTGTATTGCCTGAAGTTCTCTAATCGTTGGTTGGAAAGTCCGCAAAGTTTTTCCCAGATTTTTTGCGATCTGCATATAAGATGTGTTAATTGTCATAATGATAATCAAAGGAAGATAATTACGATTATATTTGTGACACTCCATATACCTTTATATAAAAATTCATGTCCACATGTTCTTCCTGAAAGTACTATACAATTCAAGTGACACACAACATCCTAGAGCACAAAAGGGTAAACCTATTATAATCATTTACATTCAATCACTCAACAACAGGTTAAACCTTGTGTAAAGCTATATAAAGTTACAATTACACAAACATTCAACTTGTGGAAGAAACTACAATCAATGTACCAAATTTGATCACATACGACTTTGATAGTGAAAAGAAACACATTTTCAACTAAAACCTGATCACATGAAACGCAAAAAAGAGCAAGGTTTTTAAAGTTACAATGATACCTCAGCAAGACCTTTAGGACCAAAAACCAACAATGCAACAACTCCAATCACTAAAGCTTCAGGAGCCCCAACTCCGAATAAAGATGCAAACACACCTTTCCTTCCACAATTCCTTTTCTTTTCTGCATACACCAGATTAATAAAAACCTAAACAGTTTATCATTTTGCCTTTTAAAGTCAAACTGACCAGCTTTTCAACTTCAAAATATATGTGCATTTTTAAGTATTCTACTCATTTTAACCAACTTTAATAAACCGCATAACAAACACTACAAACACAACGAACTTGGTGTCAAATTCATTACAAAAGTTCATGTCTTTATTCACTTGAAAAGCTCTAAGTTTGACTTTGACATTAAGAATACTACAAATAAAAAACACTTACCAAATTTTAAAGATTTTAGAGATATTAAAACCCCATTTGACCTGAGCCCATTCCAAGTTGAGAAAGAAGCTAAACCCAGTTGAGGAGCCACTGTTAATGAGCAAAAAATTGGGTTTTTTGTGTAAGAAACAGGGGAAGTAGAAATACATGCAAAACAGGGGAATGATTTAGAAACTGTGGATAAGGGTGATGAAGTGTGAGATGAACAAGGATGAATGAATGTTACAGAAGCCATGAGTATGAATAAGGTGGTGGTTGGTAGATTATGGCGAGTCGATCTGAGCTCGAAATTGGGGCAAATGTTGATTGATAGATGATTGGGGAGTGTTTGGATGTGGGCCTAACATAATCATGATTGGGGAATCCTATCCATTTCCTTCTAGATTTGAGTTTGTTTTTGACTTGGGATGTTTGGAGCGGTATCTTTTATAGTATAAATTTTGTTCAAAAATTTTTGTTAAGCAAACTAACCTTAACATTACCATCTGATGGTTATCTTCCAATATTTTGTTAACCTTAACAATAATTCGTTATTGACAACACTCCGTATTATCCGACAAGAGTCGAGTTCAAATGATAATGAAAATTTGTGTAAGAATGAAAAAATCAATAGAAATTTGTCACGTATTTACAAAACTCACTTTTTCCCACGTTTTAAATGTTAAATATCTCAAAAATGGCTCATTGAAAAATTATAAAAATTGCATCATAAAAATCATTATTTTTTCCTCTTCGATTAGACAACTCACATGATATACTTTTGACGATATTTTTATGGGTTTTACAAATTGTACAATATTAATATCACATGTGATACTTGTTGGCATCACGTGTGATAGTCGTTGGCATCACGTGTGATAGTCGTTGGCATCACGTGTGATAGTCGTTTACAATACCCATTAAAAAAGAGAAAAAAAAATTCGTCGAAAGTATGTCATTGAGATGACTAATCGAAGAGGAAAAACGTTGAATCTTATGGTGCAATTTTTATAATTTTTCAACTTACCGTTTGTGAGATATTTAACTTTTAAAAACGTGAGCAAAGTGGGTTTTGTAACATGTGACGCATTTTATTGGTTCTTTCATTCTCACAAAATGTTACTATACTCATTTGAACCTCACTCTATCTTACAAATCATCATCTTTGATAGTATTGGATTCAAATTAAGCGTCAAATAAGTATTCTAAAAAAGTAAAAAATGAGAGAACCAATAAGATTTCTCTATTTCATTACAAAAACCATTTTCACTTTCACTATTAAGATTAAATATCTCACAAACGGTACATCAATAAATTATAAAAATTACATATTTGAATCAGTATTTTTGTATCTTTAATTAGAGATCTCACAAACTATACTTCTGACAAACTTTCTTTTTTGTCGGGTCTTATAATATAATTACATGTGATAAATAAAAAGTTTAAATTTGTTCCCGATTATTTATTCATGGTATAAGTTAATTAACACGTAATTACAACTTAATATTCATCCACATTAATAATTACAAATAAAATTTTAAAAATTACATTTGTTATTATCAAAAATCAGATGTGATTGCTAATTTTATATTTAATCACGTGTGATTGTGAGTTTGTATATAATCACATATGATTTTCAATTAAAAATTAATATTTGATAAGCAATTTACCGATATATGATAATTCATGTATGATTTGAACTTGATTTTTATTTAATTGAATAATTATAGTCAATGATTTAAAATTCGAATTTGATTACTCTTTAATCACATGTATTTGATACTTTAATGTTCAATCGCATGTGATTACAACTTAGTTTATTTTTCAATCTTTTTAAATCATCAATGATTTGAATTTAAAGTTAGAATCGCGTGTGTGATTATTCTTTATTGTTAAATCACATGTGATTTAACATACAAAATTTTAAAACCCAGTAAGAAATGAAAAAAAATATATTCATCAAAAGTATAGAATGTGAGATCTCTAATTAAAGATAAAATGACGCTGATTCTAACGGTGTAATTTTTATAATTTATTGATGTACGGTTTGTGCGATATTTAATTTCAAAGAAAAATGTGAAAATGGGTATTTAAAATGGTGCAATCCTATTGGTTTTTCTATTATTTAGTTTTTTTGTCATTTTTATTTGAACTTTTTAATAGAGGTTAGTACTGCTATCCAAAGTTTCTACTGCTGGAACAAGAACAAGATTAGTACTGCCAGAACATTTCAAAGTTAGTACTGCTGGTAGGATTCCAAGATTAATACTGCTGGTATGATTTCTGGAGTTAGTACTGCTAGACCAGTTTCCATTGTTTCTACTGCTGACCTTGTCCAGAGGATATGCGGCGCACATGGGTCTGCAGTCACCTAATCTTAACAAAGCGTGCACGACAAAGCATGGGTTGCTTTACGGCTACAAGATATGCTTAGATAGTTTGACTTCTATGCATTAATTACTATAACGTGTAATTGGAACTCTACAATTTATAAGTAGAGTTTCATACCTTGATAACATGCGTGTATGTATGCCCTGGTGTATAAATACCACCCTTGTAATTTTAAGTAGGTGGGTAAGTGTGAACATAAGTGAGTAAGCTTAGATAGAGACTATACACAGATCAGTTAGCTTCAAGGTTATTGTAACCCTAATACAATCAAGTGTATTCGTATTATTTTCACAAATAATATTGGAGCTTTTGTTATACAATTTGTGTGTTCTGTTGTTTACTAAATACAAACACTTATACAAGACACACATATAACTTCCAAACTTAACAAGTATTATTCTGCAAATTTCTTGTTAAGAAATTCAAGCACAGTTAAATTTAATCTTGATCTTGATCAAGTCGATCCTGACAAGTGGTATCAGAGCTACAGGTTGCTTTGAACTTTTGGAAGTCAAAATTTGGTTTGTTTAAAAGTTATTTTCAAAACTTTTATAAAATGTCTTCTGATGAAACTTAAGCAAACAAAATCCCCATACTCAGGCCAGATGAGTATGATATGTGGAAAAATAGGATGAAGCAGTACATGTTGCTTACAGACTATCAACTATGGGATATTTGTGTAAATGGTCATAAGTATCCTGTTAATGGTGATGGTGCCAGGATTCCAAGGGCACCACCAAATACAGATGCTGAAAGAAAGGAAAGAGTTACAGAATTTAAAGCTCTTAGCATTCTATTGATATCCATTCCTAATGAATATCAAAGAAAGTTTGAAAATTGTGAGGATGCAAAGGTTCTTTTGGAAGCAATGGAGAAAAGATTTGGTGGCAATGAGAGCACCAAGAAAAATAAAAGATCCTTGTTAAAACAACAATTTGAAAACTTTAATTCTATCAGATCTGAAACATTAACACAAGTTTTTGACAGATTTTCTAAACTTGTGGGTTATCTTGAAAACCACAATGTTAAGATTGACAAAGATGATCTTAACAGAAAATTTCTAAGATCACTTGAAGATGAATGGACAATGTACACTGTTGCTTTGAGGCAGGGTAATAATTTGGATGATAAGGAGCTTGATGATCTATATAATGATTTGAGATCATTTGAACCAGAAGTGGAGAGCAAGAAGCAAGCCACTAGATACACTCCAAATATGCAGAATGTTGCATTTATGTCATCAGGAGGAGTACAAGTAGATCCAAACTCAACATATGTATCTACCTCTGTTGTTACAGGTTCTGCATCTGGATCATCATCACAGGACAAATCTTGTGATCAAGTTCTAGAAGCCATCTTTGCTAGTCATGTGACTTCATCACTGACTAATGAAGAACTAGAACATATTAGTCCTGATGATCTAGAAGAAATGGACATCAAATGGCAGATGGCTATGATCACAATGAGGGCAAAGAGGCACCTACAAAGAACTGGCAGAAACAACTTCTCCATAAAAAGAGAAGATAATGTTGGTTTTGATAAAAGCAAAGTGGAGTGCTACAACTGCCACAAAATGGGTCATTTTGCCAGAGAATGCAGATCTGGAAGACAGGAGGTGAATGGTCAAAGGACTGGAGGATTCAATGGAGCACAGAGAAGAAGTGTTCCTGCTCAAGCTCAAAGTCAGGGGGTTAGTACAAGTGCCTTGGTATCCCAAGATGGTATGGGATTTGATTGGAGCTATCAAGATGAACATGAAGCTCAGAATCAGGCATTAATGGCACAAACAGAAGCTGCAAACACATCAGATGAAGTCCCATATGAGGTACAGGTTAAATTGTGCTCTAGTATATGTAAGAAAACTGTTAAACATTACAGAGATCACAACTTTAAAATCTGTGATGAATTAAAAGAGTGGAACATTAAACATAGACATACAACTGCTGCCATAGAAAATCTAGAAAAAATCATTGAAGCATATAAGAAAAATGAAACTCAGTTTGACTATGATGTTAAGTATGCTAAGTGGGAAAGGGATGTATTACAAGACAAAGTGGATGAGCTAACAAAAAAATTAGCAGAAGTCCCTTGTGAGAAAGAAAGCATAAAACTAAAAGTTTGTGACTTAGAAAATGCATCAAAAAATGTACAAAATATAATCAAGGCACAAATACATGATAAAATCAAAACAGGCCTAGGTTACTATAATGTACCCCCACCATACAACAACAACTACTTTCCACCTAAATCTGATTTAGACATAAATAATTTAAAGGAGGAAATGTCTGATATGGTCAAGAAGGTTGATCCTATCATGAATCAAGACAATGATCTTGATAAAGTTGAGATAACTGAGTGGACATCTGATGATGAAGAAGAGTCTAAACCTGATAGGCTTAAGAAAGTTGAGTTTAAATCTGAAACAACAAGCACTAGTTTAAACAATAGGTTGCAAAATAACAAAGTGCATACTGGGCTAATTTCTAAAATTTCTGGTGAGAAATTAGCAGAGGGTAAAGTGTTGTTTCAAGAAAAGACAAAAATGAGGGTAGAACAGAAGACAACCACAGAAAACAAGTCTAGGAGAGGCCTAGAATTTGTAAATCAAAAAACAAAAGCAATTAGTAAACCTGTTAACAAAATTGAACATGTTAAATCTGCAAATGTTAACTGTACTAGTTGTAAATGCAAAGCAAGCACTTCATCACCATCTCTCAAAATAAAACAATTTCCCAGGGGAAACCAAAGAAACTAGAATCAATCAGTTTCACAAAGACTGGGAAAGAATTTTCAAATGGTGAAGATGAAGGCATGCTTTATCTGTGGAAAAACAAACCATCTGTAGAATAAGTGTCATCATAATCCAAGAAATAAAAGGGTTATGAGATCACCATGGACGGCTACTGACAGAATTAATCATCACAATTTTAAAAATAAAATTAATTCTGTTAATACTGTCAAGAAGATCAAGGCTCAATCAGTTAATACTGCTGCACCAAAATTTACTACAGCAGCATTAATAAGAAACAGAGCCAACAGTACAAAGACTCAAGCAGCATTAAAAATTAATATTGTCAGGCGTATTAATACTTCTATCAATGTTAATACTGGTAAGCAGAATACTACTGCTTCAGTTAAGACTGTTGCACCAGTTAATACCGGTAGAACAGTTAGAACTGCTAAGGTAGTTAATAATGCTAGACATATTAACACTGCTACCAATTTTAATACTGCTAGGCAAAATTATACTGGTAGCACTTTTAACCCAGTTTCTGCTGCTAAGTCTAACATCAGTTGGACTTGGAAACATCAATCAAAAGTTTCCAAAACCAACAGTACACCACAAGCAATGATCTTTGAAAGAGTTGACTTTGTGGATGTACAAGGGAGACCCAAAACCAAATTGGTTTGGGTTCCCAAAGAAAACTGATAATCTTTATTGTATTTATCTGTGCAGAGCAAGCCAAGAAGTTTGTGGCATGTTGATAGTGGATGCTCAAGGCACATGACAGGGGATAGAAGCAAGCTACAGAACTTCAAAGAGCTTGATGGTGGATATGTAGCTTTTGGAAGTAATCCTAAAGGTGGAAGGATTACAGGAAAAGGGACTGTCAACAGTGATAAGATAAGCTTTCAAGATGTTTATTATGTTGAACAGTTGAGATTCAATTTGCTAAGTGTGAGTCAAATCAGAATGCTTTATTCTTTCTGATAAATTTAATCTAGACGAAAACATGATTTTAATGAAAATTCCTAGAAAGAATAATGTGTACTGTTGTGACTTAGCAAACATGAAACCTCAACAAGATTTAAACTGTCTTATCTCAAAGGCATCTGTTGATGAATCTGATCTTTGGCATAGAAGAATGTGTCACATGAATTTTAAAACTATTAATAAACTGGTTAAAAACAAACTTGTTAGAGGTTTACCTGAAAAGACATATTCATGTGATGACCATTGTGTTGCATGTTTAAAGGGGAAGCAGCACAAATCTTCTTATAAGAACAAAGGTGTGAACTCAAACTTTTCTCCTTTACATCTACTGCATATGGATCTGTTTGGACCAATCAATGTCAGTAGTATAGGAAAGAAAGTTTATTGCTTGGTGATCATTGATGACTTTAGCAGATTTAGTTGGGTATTCTTTCTTAGAACTAAGGATGAAACATGTGAAATACTTAGATCATTCATTACTAGGATTGAGAACCAAACTAATCAAAAGGTTAAAATCATCAGGTCTGATAATGGAACAGAATTTAAAAATCATGAGATGAATAAATTCTGTGAAACAAAAGGAATAGAAAGACAGTTTAGTGCTCCTAGAACTCCACAACAAAATGGAGTAGCAGAAAGAAGAAATAGGACACTAATTGAGGCTGCTAGAACAATGTTAGCAGATGCTAAACTACCAATGACTTTCTGGGCAGAAGCAGTTAGTACTGCTTGTTATGTTCAGAACAGGGCACTAGTAGTGAAGCCTCATAACAAGACACCATATGAATTGTTTTTCAAAAGAAAACCTTTGATTGGCTTTTTAAAACCATTTGGATGTCCTGTTACTATCTTAAATTCCAAAGATCACCTAAGCAAGTTTGAGAGCAAAGTTGATGAGGGAGTCTTTTTTGGATACTCTACCCAAAGTAAAGCATATAGAGTATTCAATCATAGGACTAGAATAGTGGAGGAAACCATGAATGTGACTTTTAATGAACACACACCTAGTGTAGTGGGAAAAGGTCCAGATTGGTTAATTGATATCAATGCTCTAACTCAATCTTTCATAAATGTGTATGAGTCATCAAATACAGGTACAAATACAGGTGAATCAAGTGCTGCAAATCAAAAGAAAGATACTCCATTAGAGTACATTACTTTACCCTTCTGGTCACCTGATCCACCTGAAGTTTTTCAACCACCTCCACAACAACAAGCTCAGAGTTCAGAACCAATCACATCAAGTCAGGAACAATATGGTGATTATGATGATGGCCATACATCCTCAGATCCTGAAATTCTTCCAGAAGAAGAAGCAAATGGTGTGAATACATCTGAGAATGCAGAAAGAAATGCAGATTTAGAAGCAGATCGTTTTGCTGATGTAACTGCAGAAGAAAATGTAGATGAGAATCAAGATCCAACTAGTCTATCCTTGACTGAGACTAGCATTCTAATAGAACAGAATGATACAAACTTGGAGTCTGGGATTCCTCTGTCATCTACTGGTCAGTATCAACAATACAAAGCCTATCATCCATTGGATAATGTAATAGGTGATATTAACTCTGCAATGCAAACCAGAAGATCTGCCAGACTAAATGAAGAAGACATCAATACTTCTTTATTTGTCTGTTTTCTATCTCAGATAGAGCCCAAGAAGGCAAATGAAGCCTTGAAAGATCCAAGTTGGGTTGAAGCAATGCAAGAAGAGATGCTTCAGTTTAAGATTCAAGATGTTTAGACATTGGTGGATCTCCCAAAAGGAAAAAGGGCAATTGGAACAAGATGGGTATACAGAAACAAGAAAGATGAGAGAGGCATTGTGATCAAGAACAAAGCAAGGCTGGTTGCTCAGGGATATTCTCAAGAAGAGGGCATTGACTATGATGAAGTCTTTGCTCCTGTAGCTAGAATAGAAGCAATTAGGTTGTTCTTGGCGTATGCATCTTTCAAGGACTTCAAGGTATACCAGATGGATGTGAAGAGTGCATTTCTATATGGCACTATTGAAGAAGAGGTATATGTATGCCAACCACCAGGATTTGAAGATCCCAAGCATCCAAATAAAGTGTACAGATTGGACAAGGCACTTTATGGATTGCATCAGGTTCCTAGATCATGGTATGATACTTTATCTGTTTATCTGTTGGAGAATGGTTTCAAGAGAGGTGCAATTGACAAAACCTTGTTTATCAAACGAATTAGAAATGATATCCTCCTAGTTCAAGTCTATGTAGATGATATTATTTTTGGTTCAACAAGGGATATTCTTTGTAAAGAGTTTGAAGCTCTTATGCATCAAAAATTCAAGATGAGCTCTACAGGAGAGTTGACTTTCTTTCTAGGATTACAAGTTAAACAGCAGAAAGAAGGGATCTTCATAAGTCAGGGGAAATATGTTAATGACATTCTGGAGAAGTTTGGATACAAAGATGTAAAGATTGCTAGCACTCCAATGGAGACACACAAACCATTGCATGCAGATCTTGAGGGGGAGGATGTTGATGAACACCTCTACAGATCTATGATTGTATCCCTCATGTATCTGACCTCAAGCAGACCAGATATTATGTTTGCTGTTTGTGTCTGTGCTAGATTCCAGGCAAATCCTAAAATATCACATGTTCATGCAGTCAGTAGAATTTTTAGATATCTCAAAGGTCAACCAAAACTGGGCCTTTGGTATCCTAAAAATTCTTCATTTGACTTGATTGCATACACTGACAGTGATTATGGAGGAGCCAATATGGATAGAAAATCTACATCAGGAGGTTGTCAATTTTTAGGAGGAAGATTTGTGTCTTGGCAATGCAAGAAGCAAACTACTGTTTCCACATCTACAGCAGAAGCAGAATATGTTGCAGCATCAAGTTGCTGTGCTCAAGTGCTTTGGATTCAGAATCAGATGTTGGACTATGGTTTGACCTTTCTAAATACTCCCATTTTTATTGATAACAACTCTGCTATCAGTATTATAAATAACCATGTAAAACATTCTAAAACTAAGCACATTGAAATCAGATATCATTTTATAAGAGATTGTAATGAGAAAAGATTAATTCAGATTTTTAAAGTTCATACTGATAATCAGTTTGCAGATCTATTCACAAAAGCATTTGATGTGGGTAGATTTACATTCCTGGTCACAAGCATTGAAATGATAAATTCTTAATAAATCTTTAGTTAATACTGCTCTTTGTAAAACTCCGTGCTTATTCATGGGTTAGTACTGATCTACTAATTTATGTTGTTAGTATTCTTTAATACTGTCAAATATTAATACTGCTAGTCACTTTTAGTACTGCTAGTATTAATATTGTTAAATATTTTAATACTGCTGTTAAAATTAGTACTGCTATTAATACTGGTCTACTAAATAAGAATATCAGTATCTTTAATACTGTCAATGTTAATACTGCTATATGTGTTGTTTTTAGTACTGCTAGTATTAATATTGTAGATATTTTTAATACTGCTACTTTTGTTTAGTATCACTATTAATGCTTAGCATTATTAACACTGCTAATGTAGTTTACATTACTACTGTTAGTCATTGTTAATACTGCTGTCTGTAACTAATATATAATAGTACTGCTTTCCCTCGTTAGTACTGCTGGTTGTGATAAACGGTTTCTGCTGCTAGCATAATTTTAGTACTGGGTATGTTTTAATACTGCTCGTACAAAATTCCTAATTTAATGCTGCTAGTACAATTTATTCTATTTCAAAATTAGGGCATTTAATGCTGCCCCTTTTCAAATAGTATAAATAGCAAACTTTTTTCACTGTTCGCTTTTCACCCACAGCTACTCTTGAACTACCAAAAAGCGATCAAAATCCACTTTTTCAAAAAATAATTTTCAACTTTTCAACTAAAATGACTTCTCCTTCATCTTCCAACGTTGTTTTACCAACCGCATATAAGCACAATTTGCTTGCTTATCTGCTAAAACCAAAAGGAGGAGAAGATTTTTACGAAATTGTAAATTTTCTCAAACATAGCAACTTAAAGGTAGCTCTTTCTGTCAACCCCATCATTTTTATTTCACATATAAATGACTTTTGGACTTCTGCTGAAAAGACAGTCGTCGATGGGGTGGCTACCATTGTTGGCCAAGTTGCAGAGCAAACCGTCAGAGTTATAGAGGCATCTATTCGTGCTCATCTTTCAACTTCATGATGAAGAAGGTATCGAATGCTTATCTGTATCTCAAATTTATGAAAACCTATTGTTGCTAGGGTATGAGGGGGAGTTGAATAAACTTACTTTTTGGAAATTCATGTTCTCTCCCCAGTGGAAATTTTTGATTCATACCCTGCAACAATGCATATCTCAAAAAAGAACTTCATGGGATCAGTTTAGCAGTAACATTGCTTCGGCTTTGATCTGCTTAGCTAATAACATCAAGTTCAATTTTTCAAAAATGATCTTTACTGGAATGATGTACAACCTCGAACATGCTGACTCAAAATTTTTTGATGTATCCAAGGTTTCTACAACACATTTTTGACAATGAATTAACTAACCTACCAAGAGTCGGTGGTAAAATTGTTCTCCTCTCACATACACAAAAAACTATTTTCAAATATGAGGAGAACAGGATTAGTAAAAGACACTACATTTTCAGGGAGGGTCACTAATCTCACTGCACATATGCTAAGTGCACCCTCCACAACAGGTGAAGAAGTAGCCACACCCTCTACTTCTCAACCCACACCTGCTGTTAAAACCAAGAAAACAAGGAACCCCAAGCCAACCTCCAAGAAAGCCAAAAGGGCTAAGAAACATGCATCTGAGGCTCCTCTTCCTCATATGCATCAGCCAATTGATCTAAATGAGGTGGTCAATGAAGAGGAAGGTGACCATATGGAAAGGGCTGTCACTACTGATTCTGCCCAATTGGGAGAACATGACAGTGGTATTGGAACTAGGACCCAATCCATGGCAACACCAGAGGCAGAGATTCCATTGGATTCTCCTATTGCAGAAGATCCAGTGGATATCAATGCATCCAGTGGTCCCCGGTGCCAAGAAACCACAAGGGGAGCTAATGATGCTCAGACTAGGTCTGAGACATTAGCTAAATCTTCCAATGATCCACTAATAGAGGTTAACACTTCTGGCAGTGGTGAGGATAGCTTATCACCAAATGAATTGACGGCTTTGTGTACCAAACTGACAGAAGAGGTGGCTAGGCAGAAGGAAATGTAGCATCTCAAGGTGATGAGATCAAGGAATTAAAGGGGTTGGTAAAGCTGTTACTTGAAAAGATTAACACTACTCCAGTTGCTACTGCTAGCATTGGAGTTAGTACTGCAGAGATTGAGGAAGAATGTGTTAATACTGCTGGGCTTGGTGAGCCAGTTAGTACTGCCAGTGCAGATGTGGTTAATACTGCTGGGCTAAATGAGCCAGTTAGTACTGCTGCAGTTAATAAGGAGGTTGTTGCTGCTGCTGAAGTATTATTAAGAGTGTCTGAGAGTCCAAAGGAGAAGGATAAACATAAAGAGAAAGGTGTGAGCTTCAGAGAACCATCAGAACATACATCTACAATTAAAACTAAGCAGATTGGGGCAAAGGATAAGGGTAAGGGGATACTAATTGAAGAAGAAAGACCTCTAAAAAGAAAACATCAAATAGAGGCAGATGAAGAATTGGCAAGAAAATTGCAAGAGGAGGAGAGGCAGATGTATACAGAAGGAGAAAGAGAAGCTAAGCTACAGAGGTTGTTAAATGAAAAGAAGAGGAGAGAGTCTGAGGCAAGGTATAAAAAGCAGAAGGCTAAGCCTAAGACTAAAGCTCAGCTGAAGAAGGAATATGTAACATTCCTCAAGTGAGCTGGATTTCATGTAAAAATCTTAGCAGCTATCCAGTTTGAAGATTTAAAGAAGATGTATGAGAGAGAATTTGAGAGAATGATGAAGGGATCTGGAGATATAAGCGAGGAAAAAGAAAAGGTTATCAAAACTTTTAAAAGAAAGAAGAAGGGCACACAAAGTAAAAGTTACTTTGAACAAGTGCATAAAAGGAAAAGAACAGAACAGGATGTGCATACTGAGGTGCCATCTACTGCAGAAGAAAAGGTTGAAAGTAAAAATGAAAATAATGGAAGTTTGGTAATCATCGATACAGCTGACTGTGAGCCATTGAAGGTGGAGTACCCAATCATAGATTGGTTTCAGACACTGGATAGTGCAAACAGAAGGCATTTTAAGATTGTTAGAGCAGGAGGATCAACTGAGCTCTATAGAAACTTCTTTTCAATGCTCAAGGTATTCAGAAGAAAAGATCTTGATGAGATGTTTGAGGCAGGTATGAAAAGGTTTGGAGGAGAGAAAGGATATGATGATGATCATCAATTATTTGAGTATTTGAAGCAGATGTACTTGCCTGAAGCAGAAATGAGAATATTTATGAAGGAATTCTCACCTGTCAACTACTGGTATTGTTTTGATAGTTGTGGAGTTCATATGTATAGCCAGTTAGATGGAGGTGTAGGATATTTTCTGATTGGCAAAGTTTATCCATGGAATCCTGCAGTGGTAGAAAGCATGTTGATGCGTAAAGTCAAATGCTCAAATCTGAAAGTTGCAGCAGCTTTGATAAAGGAATTAAAAGAATATCTTAAAAGAATGAGTAAGTAGAAGAAATAAATCCCAATGTAGTCAAAAGGTAAATCTGGAAAAACTTAGTGCTGTTGGGTAGAAAACATAAGTTTAGGGGGAGATTGTTGGGATATAAAGATTAGTACTGCCAAGCTTAATAGAGGTTAGTAATGCTATCCAAAGTTTCTACTGCTGGAACAAGAACAAGATTAGTACTGCCAGAACATTTCAAAGTCAGTACTGATGGTAGGATTCCAAGATTAATACTGCTGGTATGATTTCTGGAGTTAGTACTGCTAGACCAGTTTCCATTGTTTCTACTGCTGACCTTGTCCAGAGGATATGCGGCGCACATGGGTCTGCAGTTACCTAATCTTAACAAAGCGTGCACGACAAAGCATGGGTTGCTTTACGGCTACAAGACATGCTTAGATAGTTTGACTTCTATGCATTAATTACTATAACGTGTAATTGGAACTCTACAATTTATAAGTAGAGTTCCATACCTTAATAGCATGCGTGTATGTATGCCCTGGTGTATAAATACCACCCTTGTAATTTTAAGTAGGTGGGTAAGTGTGAACAAGCTTAGATAGAGAGTATACACAGATCAGTTAGCTTCAAGGTTATTGTAACCCTAATACAATCAAGTGTATTCGTATTATTTTCACAAATAATATTGGAGCTTTTGTTATACAATTTGTGTGTTCTGTTGTTTACTAAATACAAACACTTATACAAGACACACATATAACTTCCAAACTTAACAAGTATTATTTCGTAAATTTCTTGTTAAGAAATTCAAACACAGTTAAATTTAATCTTGATCTTGATCAAGTCGATCCTGATATAATGAGTTAAAGATAACCCATATTTATTTACTACATATGGCAATTTATTGACAATTTGTATATAAAGATCATATAATAGCAAACGTTAATATAGTTAAGAAACAGACATGATCGTTTGCACTAACGAGGATGTCGTACGTGACTTGTCCTTTGAAATACATAAACTACATGTAGAATTAGAATATATGATGATTTACAAGGGTCTTTGTGAAGGACATAATACTCGATTAATTTGATCCAAATATGTCCAGGGTATAAAATAATAATCATTAAATTATATTTTAACGTATATGCCAAAATATATTTTAAAAAATCTGATATAAGTTAAGATCTATTAGTAATTAATTAGCAAGAGGTGCACCATTAAAACCAATAGAAATTCAAACATCCACTCGACGATTACATGACAACACTCTACGTGCAAATCTCAAAAACCAAAATTCATTCAATTTATATTTAGAAAAATTATTCTTTCAAGTCATTGATCCATCTCATACCGCTAGAGAATTAATGAGACCATTTTATACTAAAAAATATAATAAAACATGTTTTATCGCATTTTAATAACAATTTAAAAGCAATATTGATAAATTTCTTAATAAAAACCTTTTAACAAAATATATTCAATTATTTCAATCACGAAGCAATTACATCTATATAAGATATTATAACTAATTAAAAGACAAATTGATTGCCCGACAATAAATAATTAAGGAAACACAATAAAGGTAAAAGAAACTTGCAAACAATACTATTACTTTAAAAAACTGAATGCTCCTTGTTCTCCTTACAATGTTTGTGAATGATTGAGAAGATAATCTTAATCTAAACTAATCTAATGTAATTGCGATTTGCGAGTATTCGATATCTAGAATTATCTGCAAACTTGGAGGACCTAAGTTGAAGTTTCATAAAATGTTATAGAATATAAAGTGTGAGTATGTAGATTAGATAGGTCTATAAATAGGTGAAGTCATAGTCATTTGTGGTATCAAGTTATCACGTTGTAAACAAGTTCTCTAGGTGATACAAAGTAGAGCATTCTTTTAGAAGTATTTTAAGTATTCTTTTAGACACTCTCTTTCAAGTACGGGCGAAAGTTAGGTTAAGCTAGCAAAAAGAGAAAGGTAGTGCCACTTGATTTGTTAATAAATTAAGCAACCCATGACAAAATGCACCTATAATGATGGGGAAAAAAGAAAAGAAACTACGGATTCTTGACTGTACCATGAAGTATGTGGTTGATGAAGTATGTGGTTGATGTCACTCTCAAGGTTATAAAAATTGCAATCTTCATCGTAGAATCGTACAATCCTGTTACACAAAAATATGTGCTAGATCATTATAGGATGTTAAGATCGTCTATATTGATCGCAAGACCGTTAAGCTCTTAAAATCGGTCATAAGATCATAGGATCGTTATAATTTTTTAATAAATATACATTTAAATTAGTTTTATATAAACCTTTTATTAAAGTAGGATTTAACGATTTTGATCCTATTTTACGATATCGATTTTGTAAAGATGAAAATGATCTTGAGTAAGATCCCAAACTTAACAACCTTCGACACTTACTCATTTTGATTTCCGAGGTCCTCCAATTGACCCACAAAGCTCCGCAGAAAGATCACAGTCTTCTAATTCCGCCGCGGATGCACCTTCTCGAGAACACGAAAGGTGTACTGCGACACCTTGGCAAACTTATCTGATACCAATATGTGCCTATGATCGAACTGTCATCACCAACCTCTTGCCAAATTGCATTGAAAATGTTATTGGGGGACGATGTACACCCATATGTTTTGAAGCTGAACCTGAACCATGTTCATTCTCAGTTTTGTACGGCCAACTTCCCAATGATGACAATAAGGACATCAGGCTTATGTTTTCGTTTGAAGTTTGAACCATTTCATTTGGGCCAATCTTTGTGTACCATCCTATGTAAGCCCGGAGAAAACTATCAGTGAAAAAATAAAAATACAAATAGAAAAAACAACACATACTCGTCACCATAGCTTTTATGCCCAGCCCAGTTATCTTGACGGTGACATCCTCTAGCAAGTCATCACCCTTTCCTACCGTGATATCACTTTCAACAGCTAGCAACTCATCACCCTTTCCTACTGTGTTATCACTTTCAACAGCGTCTCTGGCGCCGACGTCGTTAATCTCCGATGATGATTTTAATTTGTTGAAAGCTGAAAAGAAATTGTACCAAATTACTTCTTTCCAACCAATTAGAAAAAATCCCATATATGATTTCACTATGTTTTAACGAGAATCCAGTTAAAAAGATAAGTTAACCGTTCTAAGAATCAAGTCTTTCTGTTTGTATATAACGTTCATCGTTATTACCAATTCTTTCGATGATTGTTGAATACCCAATTTTTAGTTTAAGAATTTCAATTAAGTTCTTGATTTCATTTTGTAACCTTACATGTTTTCAAAGAAATGGGTGTTAACATAGAAGTTGTCTTTGATGTCAATGACGATGTGGACGCTCCAAGAAATTTGTGTAGGAGTGTGAGAAAAGGATGATGTTACATTTAATTAAATTTTGATACTCTAACTACGTATACATATCTTATGTTTACTGAATTATAAAGGGGTGAATTTTTATAATACTAACATTTTACCCTCAAAGTATTGATTTAGGCATATAACAAAATAAATCATGGATTACTTGACTTACACTTTAGGCCAGCGTACCATAATTATCTGTTTTAGAATAGATCCTAATCGAGTTTAATTAATACTAATTGTGTAAGTAATGTATTTCTAAAAAGATGCAATAACAGGGGACATGAACAATCTCAAACTATTTATCATATGCCATTTTTCAATATATTTTTCTTCTCACGGGCTACATCAACCGTTAGGGCACATTAGATCGAGCATCTCAAATGCATTGACCATTTCATGGTTCAAGTTAGTAAGTTACTACCCTAATCAACATTTCGTATCTTATCTTATCTTAACGACATATAATATAATGCATTCAACATTGTTTAAAGATCAAATTACCCTCGAAGACATATTATATCTATTTGACTTTGTTAAATATGGTACTACATCAATCCACATTATTAATATCTCCCACTTTACCTTTAAATTAACAATGTCTATCAATTTACCTCTCAATTAATCATTTGAATACATATTATGTAATTGTAGCACATATATGCAAAACCTTATGTAATTGTTGTTACTTTCTGATCAAATTGTTTTATCATGTCACATAAGAGATCGAGAGACGGGCAGACAGCATACACGTTACTCTTCATCTTGAGCGCCATTCTACACATACGAATTTCAACCTCATGTGATCAAACTACAAGTTAGATGCACTACATTATGTTTTAATATTTGTAGATCCCATTACTATCTTGTGAATCGTTACAATCTTCACATCTTTGTTTCCCTTGCAACGTTAAGACTTGTGAGAATGCTGAAATGTTAAATTTGACAAAAACAAATTATTAATGGTGTTAATCTCACAAATCTTGTGGTTTATGGCCTTCTAACTAAGACTTGGTTGACTTAAGTGTGGATCAAGGGGAAGCATAGTTGGTTCATTGAATCACTACAACATATAACTACTTTTAGATACAAGTAGCAATTTCAACCCATTTATGTATGGTTATGGTTTATATCAAACGGGTCAAATAGGTCATATCAAAAGAATTATCTAAGTGAGGAACTAGTCAAACAGTAAACGTTTTGAAAACTTTTTTTCTGGTGAATTAACTTTTGATTAGGCTTACATTGAAGATGCTGTTAGTTAGTTTTACCATGTGTTGGAAGTTTTCCAACTTCTATTTTCAATCTCCATCTATCTATCTTCTGTTAACGTTAACGTACACAGTGTTTATAGTGCAATTGTCCACATAAACAAGAAAAAAGAAAACATACAAAATTTGAGCATCTAAATAATAAGTATATATATATATATATATATATATATATAGTGAAACTACAAAATTTGGAAGTGTGATTTGGTTGAAAATGGGAACTAGGCTGCTGCAAGATAGGTTCAGTTTGAACAAAAAATGGTGTTTGTGCTCTATATTTCCCAGAATGATTGGCCTGTTTTTAGTGGTTATTTATAGGATTCCAATGCTTGGTTTGAGAATGAGAACGAAGGTAGTAATGAGAGCAATTGGATCATGATGGTGAATCTAATGGTTTGTAATTATAAGGACAATATGTGCAATTTGACTTTCCAAAGTCAAAATGTGCAGCTAATTGAAGAAAAATGGTAGGATGGATGCTTAATAAATGAAGGAAATTCTTCTGAAGGATCATGGATTGAAGCACAAGATGTTGAAAAAATTAGAATCTGGGATTATGAATGTAGACTGCCATAGATTTTTGCAATCGGTTTAGAAAGGCATGTTAATTCTTTGCAAGGGTGATCACAAAATGTGCATGAAGGTCCAAATCTGCAATTAGACTCCCAAAGGTCAAGATATTGTGATGGCAAAAGCTAAGGACTGGAAAAACAAGTCTGGAAAGGTTAAAACTTAAGAGGTAATTTAGATAACAGATGCAAAATGAAGTCAAATTGGGCCGTTTAGAATGGGACTTTGAAGATCTTCATTATTGCTAGCTTGTTTAATATCGAGCTGGAGAAATGATTATATATGGAATCTAAAGCGACCAATTAAGGGTTCATGTTATCCTAATTTACTCAAAGATGTAAGAAAGAAAAACCATAAGGACGAAAAATGTAAGTTACCCTATAATTCCTAGCGCTACAACCGACTAATCATGTTACGGTTTAATGTAATTTATGTGCCGATATGAGTTATTGTTTACCTTAACATTGTTTTTGCATATTTAACTATTTCAACAACTTCATTGATGTAACTCTACTTAAGTCCATTTACATTTTTCTTTTAGTATGCATTTCTTACGTATCAACGGGTTTAAAAACTGGCAGTTTAATAAAAAAAAATTAACATATGACGAGGTATATTTATTTAATCGTTAAAATTTGACGAAGCTATTGAACACAATCAATCAATTTGTTTTTGACACTTATCAACACACTATGACTATTGTTGCTAATGAACATCTAAAGATGTTACCTTTTCCCAAACAAAACATACCCAATTTATTTTTCCCAAAACTAGTTACTATCTTAGAACTTATTGTTCGGCACATATGCGGATATGTAATGGTAATTTGAGTTCTTGCTCATTTTCATCTGAAAATAAGAGAGCTAAGTTTTGCGGAATTACTAGTCCGTCTAGACTGTCACGGACTTCCAGATAATGGTCTCGAATGCTCCTTGGAGACCCTTGCGATGTTAATTTTCGCCCATCTCGATCAATTCTCAAGAAATATCTGAATACCTTGGCTTCGTTGTGCTCACCCATGAACCGCAAGAATGCTATGTAGCATGGAGTGGTGCCCACAAGAAAAGATTTAAAGTGATAACTTGTCCATAGCACTTGAATATCTAAAGTAAATTAGATATCGTTTTAACAGTGAATTTAAGTAACTAAATTGTGGCCATTCGGATTAATATCTGAAGTAAATTAACAACTATGCACTTGGATTTTGCCGTTGGAGCATAAAGTGTGGCCATTCGGGGACTGCAAAACTAATAATATCGTTTTAATAGTGAATTTAAGTAACTAAATTACTGAATTACAGTCTTCATTATACACGAGTAAACTCAAGTCTTGAAAGGAAAGGTAACATAATTTCCAATACATGATGGAGTTTTAAAAAGACACCAAATTGCATAGGAACAAATCTGATAAATTGGGGGAGACATGACGGTCATGCACATATACATTATTTAAAACCATTTGATGCATTTCACTTATTTCATTGGAGTTTTCCATTTTCTCCGTTATCAAATCATCATGTTCCAACATTTGTAGTTGATCCTCAGTAACATCACCAGAAGAAACTAAACCATTTTTTAATATATATTAATGATATTATTATACTATGAAATATTAAAGACTTGAATATCGGTTCATTACTTTCACCAAATTTTAAAACGTTTATAGTTTCAAAATGTATTATGTGTTACACCTTTTACAGTTAATTGTGGCCAACTTTAAAATTTTATATTTTGTTTATTTAAGTTGTAAAAAACATATATTGAATGCATTTTGGACATATTTTGCTACATAAGTAGGTATGTTTTTAGTAAGTTTTATACATACAATAGGAAGTTAAGTATATACAAATAGATGTTTTTAGAATTTAAATACATACGATGGACATTTTCAAAACTCATCCCATGCAATAGTATAAGTGTATAGTTTAATATATTTTGAACAATAAACTCATGTATATATGTTATTATTATTATTATTATTATTAGTGTTATTATTATTATTAGTGTTATTATTATTATATTGATATTCATACATCTACATTAATAAATTAAAAGTAATTCAAATTTACCTGCTTATCCATAAGAATGGTTGTACCATCTTAAGTTCTTTTTCATATCTTATATTTTTTATTATAAATTAATAATTGTTGATAAATTTGTTACCTTAAAATTTTATTTAGAAGTATTGATGCGGTTGATTTTAGATAGTTGTTAAATTAATGGTTTTGTGATAAATGTTTGATATTTCTGAAAACTTCCTAAATAAGTATTATTAGAATATTTGTAGTATTTTTCTTAGATAATTGTTTTATGTTATACTGTATTTCCTTTAACTTAGAATATTTGTAGTATTTTTCATTTTGAGTGTGGCTTAAAATTATTTCCGGACTTAAATTTGAACCAATTGTTATTTTATAAGTTTCTTCATGTCTAGAATACCTACTAATTTTTCAGTTTGTTCCTTTTAAATCATTAAACAATTTACTATTCGATTAAGTTAATCAAAAAGTAAAGATTTGTCCCTATCAAGTCATCTTCTAACAGAATAGCATTGCCTGTGGTATTTCAAATGCTGACCGGAGATACACTCATACACAGCACTGACTTATTAATTTCTGGACAATACCCATGACTAAATTGATACGTGAGAATCCATCCCCTTAGAGAACAACCTTGTCCTCAAGGGTGACATCTAGAAATCGCAATTTAAGCTCTTCATAGTCTTCGCGTGTTGCATAAGATGATGATAACCCGTGCCGATGAACTACAATTCGACAATTTGTTTTCGCAGACGATGATCAAGAACAACTTGAGCCTTGAAGTAAGGGACTGAGTAAATGATGTAGAGTACAATTAACGAAACAAAAGATTAACCCTATTGATTCCCAGAATACCAGGATAATCTCTTCCAACACTAAACTTGTTCTTTTGTCACCAAATAACAGGAAGACTTTTTATCGTATCACAATACGCACTAGGTGTTGCGATTTGGTTACAATTTTCCCTTCGCTTTGCATATATTTTTGACGGATAACTTTGATGCAAGGTTACGTTGGGGCATATTACTTGTCCTGTAAGGATATGCTTGAGGATAGTCGTATTCAAAAAAACAAAAACCGAAACCAAAATCGAAAAGAACCCGAAACCGTAACCGGTTTTTGACCAAAACTGGTTCGGTTATTGGACAAACCGGTGGTTCGTAACCAGTTTGGATTATTACCGTTAGGAACCGGTTCGATTCGGTTTTTTCCAAACCGGTTTAGGATAACCGGTTTTTTCAAAATAGCCGTTAAAAGACAGGAAAATGGATTCTAGCCTTTTTTTTTTTTTTTTTTTTTTACCATTTTGCCATCCCAAATTTAGTATAAATAGATATGTTGAGTTTGGTTTAGTCACAACACTCTTGAAACACTCAAAACGCATATAAAATTCTCATTTCTCAAATGGCAACTCAATGTTCTTCAACTTCCGCCGGTGTTGGTTTTTTAAATGCACCAACGATTGTTCAAATTTTAGAAACAAAACGAAACCAAGAGGTGTGGTATAATTTCAACAAAGTGTTGTTGTTGGATGTTGCCGAAAGTTTTTGAAACAAGATTCCAACTCAACGTTGAAGCAACATAAGGAAAAGTTTTGCAATGCACTCAAATCTAATTCGGAAGTGGGTCAAGCATCTATGTCACGAGATGGGGGTATATTTACATATGAGGTGGAGCGGTGTCGAGAGCAATTTTCAAGCTATGTGATTCAAGAAGAATTGCCATTCAACCACTTCGATAACCCTCGGCTTACTAAGATGATTCAAAGTACTATTGTACCATGATATAATCAAGTAAGTCGTACTACTCTTAGACGTGATTGTATTAAATTATGGAAAAATGCTAAAATACAACTAATAAATGGTTTAGAAAACTTAAATACAAATGTAAACTTAACAACCGATGTTTGGTCGGCTCCTCATAGTTTGTCCGGTTCGTACATTTGTGTTACTGCGCATTGGGTTGATCCGGTAACATGGCAAATGATGAAACGTATGATTGCTTTTGAAAACTTTGAGTATCCTTACACGGGTCAAAATTTATTTTATATGTTACGAGATGTAATAAAAAAAGTTTTAATTAGAAAAAAAGGTTTTTTCAATCTCATTTGATAACGTGAGTAATAATACAAATGCCGTAGCAAGACTAATACTAAAATACCAACCACCTTTGAAGGGCATTTTTTTATCATACTCGATATGTTGCACACATCATAAACTTGGTTGTGCAAGACGGACTAGCGGTTGAATAAATAACTTTCATAAAAGACGCTTTTAAAACTATGTTACAAGATATATTTTGTAAGGGTAAAGCTAGATATAAACATTATATGAAATTGTGTAAGGATACATATTCCATTTTTTAACCCCTAATTGGGACGTTCCTACAAGATGAAATTCGACTTATAAAATATTTTTATGTGGCTTACGTCAACGCGTAACTTTACAAAGTTTTCATGATGAACTTGCCAATAAGGGTAAAGCTACATCATTTTCAAACCAATATTGGGATGTTATTATAAAATTAACCGAGCTTCTCAAAGTTTTTAAAACCGCAACAACTTTATTATCAAGTGTTTATTATCCCACGATTCATTTGGTACTTAATCAAATTTATTTAATGTGTGAAAAATTAAGTGAATACGAATTTAATGGTGATGTATAATTGTATATGCAATAATGGTTTCGCCCATGAAAGAAAAACTAAGAAAATATTTCAAAGAAATGTCACCGGTAATTACTTGTGCCACCGCATTGAATCCATGTTTAAACATTAGTGGGGTGGAACTACTTATCGATTCAATTTCTAATGATTTGGAATTGAATGACGAGGACCCATGGTTTGCAACAAATGCAAAAAGTCATTTTAACAAATGTTTTAAAGATTTGTTTAATGTTTATTTTCAAAAATATGATTCAACAAATGTTTCTTCAATTTCAGTTTCGGCATCGTTTAGTACATCTACTTCTATGGATCCGATGATTAACTTATATAATAGTTTAAGACAAGAAAACACTAAACGGGCTAGGGGTGATGGTGACCAACCATCGACTAGCGAATTTGAGAGATATACTGGAACCGATTTTTATCCACTATGGGACCCAATGAATTCGCACAATTTGATATTTTGGCTTGGTGGAAAGGAAGGGAATCTCAATTTCCCGTTCTGACCGCATGGCCCGAGATTTACTAACCGTCCAAGCTTCTACGGTAGCTTCGGAATCTGCTTTTTCTATTAGTGGCAGAGTATTATCTATACGAAGAACAAGACTCACACCGGTACATTAGAGATGTGTATTTGCTTGAAGGATCACTTAGGTGGAGAGCATATACAACACATTTCAAGTCTTGAAGGTGAACTAGAATACAAACAAAATTTACACGATGTCGAGGTGGAAACGGGTATGACATTCTCACTTTCCGATGAAGAAATCGCTCTGAAGAAGATGTCGCTCTCGACGAAGATACGAATTAAGTTTTATGTTCGTATATTAATAAAAGATGAAGTATGATGAGTTTATTAAGTTTATGTTTCCATTCCAAATGTTCGAATAATGTATGATGAGTTTATTTAATAAAAGTTAAAGTTTACGTTGTTTATTTTTGTAACGCTCAAATTATTTATTTTTTTGAGTTATAGCCAGAAAAACCGGTTATAACCTGTTTTTTGTAACCGAACCGGTTAGGAACCGATCATAACCGGTTATTACCGGTTCGGGTTTTTCAATTTAGAAACTGGTTTGGTTCGTAACTGGTTTTTACTTAAAACCGGTTTTTGACCATTACCAATAACCGGGACAATGATATTTAAATGATGTTTCCATTTCATTACATAAAAGGTAGTAGCCTTAATTTTAAACAAAGATTTAAATATATGATCGACTCGTTATACCGGGCATGGCCAACTTTGAGAAAATATTTCGTGCAGTGAAAAGATACGGATTAAAACGTGCAGTTAGCTTTAACATAGAGGCTGACGCTAAGGGGATTAAATATGTAAAATATAAATGTTTTTCTTATTTCCTATTGATAACACCACAAAACTTTCGTGATGTTGCGTTGAAAGTATCAATTTTACCCCGACTGCTTTAGAAAACATTCAAACTCACTAAAGTTACTTTATAAAACTGAAAAAAGTCTACCAACTTTTGACGTTATATGGATTTTTGTATATATATCTTTGTGTTTAAGCGACTATACTCCAAGTCTCTCCTCAAATCACCTATCCCTTGCTTGTTAGGTGCAAAAATGCGAAACCAAACTAAAACCAACCGAAGGGTAGGATTGTAATTTTGAGTACCAAGTGTGGTGTTAGGTACAGCTATACAGTTAGATCCCACCAAGCAACTGGCGGACCCAATTGATTGCAGATTTTGTGATTTATTCTCCGCATTTAAGTACTTATTGTCCGTAAACCAATAACCAATTAAATGCAATCCAAAATTTATTCATTAAAAAAATAAAATGGTTTACGTACCATCTACTTATAATAAGTTGTAACTTATTCAACCAAAACACATAATATTTGTTTATTAATATTTATACCACGAAAAATATTCTATAAGTCAAAGACTCGTATCAAACTATCGATCTATTAATCTAAATGTTTAGATTTTCTGATCGATCATAAGATTCGATGCACCTAAAGCTTGAACTGGAACCGAACAGTTAACTTTGAATAGTTACATCAAGAAAACAAACTCTTTTACTTTTTGACTAGAGAGTTGTCGTACTCGATCATACTTTTCGAGAAATGTTCAAACTTGATCATCTCACTTTCTTTTCTCTTGATAGTTTAATTACCCAGCTCAATGACCCATTTTTAGTTGCACTTGGCGTGAAGAGTTTTGACCTTTTTATAGTTTCCGCCACATTCAGTGATTCATCTTAGAATTTTCCACCACGATAAGACATGTTTAATGAAGTTGAAATTTCCTTAAATAATAGACTATTTACCGCATATATTAATTATAAATTCTAATATTTAAGGAAACTATAGGTTCATTAAATGCCCTTTAACGTGTAGTAAAATGTTTGATATTTTATGAAGATTATATATACACTTATAATCTTATTGTTGGGCTCGTTGACCTCAATGAGAAATCGCACAAGTAATATAGTCAATAAATAAACGAAACGGAAAAACAAAAAAACACAACGATTTAGGTGGTTCACCTCCTCAAGATTAATCCGCAACAAAACTCCACTAAAACTTCACAATTACAAGAATGAATACGCTCAACTCTCAACAATCTTGAATACTCTTACAAGTTTTTCTCATATAATCCTACACCTCTGTTTATATAGAATAGGCATAGAATTTGAGTCAAATACTAATATTTATATGAAAGAAACAATGATTGAATTATTGGGACTTAAATTACTATAAAAGTTATATGGTATTATCATAGTGCCTCCAACAACAAAGCCACTGTTATTTGTTAGAACACTGGGTAGTTTTTTAATGAAAATATCTTATGATATCTACTTCATGAACAACTATTAAAGTACGATATAACTTTTGTTTTTATACGCGCGCATGATTGGAAAAACATATTCTTTTTGTCGTTTAAATCACAAAGTTTGCAAAGAATCTTATTGTCCAGGGATGGCAATTTTCGACTCGACTCGAAACCCGATACGAACCCAACTCGAAAATATTAAAGTTGGGTCGGAGTTTTTTGACCCGCAAACCCGTCAACTCGAAACCCGACAACCTGACTATTTTTTGGGTCGGGTTTGGGTCACCTAATGAGTTTTTGGGTTGACCTGACAACTCGAATAAATTTAAATGTGGTTAAAAATTTAGAAATTTAATTTTAATATAATAATCTAACGTGTTTAATGATGTTTTAGTATTAACTTTTGATCAACATACTAGGTGATATGTTTTTTTTTTAATTTTATAAATATTTTTATGCTTATTAATGATGAGTTATAGTTTTGGAGGTCAACCCATGTGACCTATTTGATCCGAAATTAGTACGTTAATAGAAAATGATCCGAAAACATGTCGATCTCACTAGATAAATGAGTAATTTGGGTTGGGTCGGGTTGGGTTGGGTTGAAATACTCAACCCGATTATAAAATCAGGTCGGGTTTGAGTCGACTAGTTCTGACCCACCAACTCGATAATTCGAGCGGGTCTACTCGACCCAACCCAAATTGCCACCTCTAATATTATCTATACAATTTCATTCGCACCTCAAAATAAAAACATTATTATAAATTCAGAGGAATATATTTTATTGATCATCTATTTTTCAATACATTCCGAGGAGAAAGAGTCTCCAATAAATAGAATACAGAGACGTAAAACATAGAAACTATATGACAATATCAATGCCACAAATAAAAAGATAAATATGGAGATAAATAAGGAGATGATATGGTAGAATATTATTCACAACCAATACTCCCCCTCAAGCTGGAGTGTGTAAATTGGCAACACCTAGCTTGTCAAGTAAGAACTTGAGTTGAGCAGCACCAAGACCCTTGGTGAGAAGATCAGCGAGCTGGAGTCTGGACTCAATGGGCATAGGACAAATTTCATTAGATTCAACACGTTCACGAACAAAATAACAGTCCATTTCAACATGTTTTGTGCGTTCGTGAAAAACGGGATTGTTAGCAATGTGTCTTGCTGCTTGATTGTCACAGAAAAGAGTAGTGGAGCTGAGTTGCGAAACACACAGCTCTTGTAATAACCATCGCATCCAAATGAGCTCACTAACGGTTGTAGCCATGGCACGATACTCAGCTTCAGCAGAAGAACGGGAAACAACAGACTGCCTCTTAGTTTTCCATGAAATAGGAGCTCCACCAAGAAGGATAATGTAGCCTGTGCGAGAGCGCCGAGTTAAAGGACAACCCAGCCAATCCGAATCAGAATATCCAACCAAGTTTGTACCTCCTGCTTTAGGTAAAATTATGCCCTGACCCGGAGTGGTTTTAAGATATCGAAGAACCCTTGTAACGGCATCCATATGGCTTTGACGAGGATCCGAAACAAATTGGCTCAGAATATTGACCGAGTAGGCGATATCCGGTCGAGTAGCTTGAAGATAAAGAAGTCGTCCTATGAGACGACGATAAGAACCAGCATCAACCTTGGGGTCCTTTTCATCAGTAACAAATTTCAAGTTTTGTTCCATAGGAAACAAACTCGGGCGACATCCTTCCATTCCTCTATCTTCCAATATGTCAAGAGTATACTTCCGTTGACTCAAAACGAGACCATCAGAGGTTCTAGCAACTTCAATACCCAGAAAATACTTAAGTTGCCCAAGGTCTCTTATGCTAAATTTGTCATGTAAACACGTTTTAAACTCCTGTATCTTGGCAAGATCATTCCCAACTATAATAACATCATCAACATATATGAGAATGGAGATGAATGTGTCATTCCTTTTATAAAAGAAAAGAGAGTGGTCTGCTTTGGAAGACGAAAAACTGAGATCAAGAAGTGCAGAGGTAAACTTTTGATACCAATTTCGAGATGTTTGTTTAAGCCCGTAAAGTGACTTTCGTAGACGACAAACACATCCTTCTTTTGTTGTGGAAAAACCTTGCGGTAATTTCATATACACCTCCTCATTGAGGTCACCATGGAGGAAGGCATTGTTGACGTCGAGTTGGTGAATAAACCAATCCTTTTTAGTGGCAACTGCTAATAATGTTCGAACAGTCACTAATTTAGCTATCGGAGCAAAAGTATCATGGAAATCTTCTCCTTCAACCTGTGTGAAACCCTTTGCGACTAGCAGCGCTTTGTATCTTTCGATATCTCCATTAGGCTTATATTTAATCTTATAAACCCATTTAGAATCAATTGCCTTTTTCCCATTTGGTAAAGGCTCAATGGTCCATGTATTGTTCTGTTGGAGTGCTTGGATTTCTTTCTGCATTGCTTCAATCCATTTTGGATTTTGACTAGCTTGCTTAAAAGTTCTCGGCTCATCAGTGGTGGTGATGGCCGCCAAGAAAAGTTTGTGATCATTAGAGAAGTTATCATAAGAAATGTAATTGGAAGAGGGATGTACCGTGGAAGAAGCTTGAGTTGATGCGGTATGTGCGTGATCAACCAAGGGAGGGAGATTGACAACAAAATCGTTTAGATGCTTAGGTGGTGCATGACTTCTCCTTGGCCGTTCAGTAGGATCCTCAATTACATTTTCAACAATAGGATCGAGACTTTCATCAATATTGTTGTTGTCACTGTTTTCTGAGCCAAAATTAAGTCCATCATCTTCAATGTCACTAGGATTAGAATTTTCACAATTTGGGCTCTCAATATGTTGGATTTCCATTGGAATAAAAATGTCAGATTCATTCTGCACTTGAGTTTGAGTAGGAAATGTGAAAGTATTCTCATGAAACTTCACATCTCGTGACACCACAATTTTCTTTTCTTCTATATCAAAAATTTTGTATCCTTTAACACCTTGAGGATATCCTAGAAATATACCCGGTCTCCCCCTCACTTCGAACTTATCACCTTTTGTTCCAATATTCCAAAAATAGACGAGACAACCAAACACCCTCATATGGTCATACTCGGGTTTTTGGTTGTATAAAATTTCGTATGGAGTCTTGTCACCGAGAGTTTTAGAGGGCAACCGATTAATAATGTGGGCAGCAGTTAAAATACACTCACCCCAAAAACGTTTTGGTAAACTAGCTTCAAATCTTAAGGCCCGAGCCGTGTCTAGCAAGTGCCTATGCTTGCGCTCAACAACCCCATTTTGTAGAGAAGTGTGAGGGCAAGTGGTTTCTAGCAAAATCCCTCGTTTAGTATAGAAATTTAACATCAAATTAGATGTAAATTCTCCACCATTGTCACATCTTATTCTTTTGACAATCTTATTAAATTATGTCTCAACCATTTTGCAAAAGTTCATTAAGCACGTACTAGAATCACTTTTATATTTAACGAGGAAAATCCAAACATTCCTACTAAAATCATCAACGATTGTTAAAAAATAATTCGCCCCCGAAAAAGATGGAACCCGATACTTGCCCCAAACATCACAATGTAACAACTCAAAGCATTCTTTGGTTTTAATTTCACTTAATGGAAAAGGAGATCTAGTATGTTTAGTCTTGGAACAAGAATCACAAATATCACTCCTAATATTAAAAGAAATATCTTTCAAAAAATCAACCTTAGCTAGTTTCTCTTGAGATGTGTGACCCAATCTCTTATGCCATCTTTCAACACTCACTGCCATAACTTTTCTTTCCTTTGCAAACATCCCCATTCGGTATAAACCAGCTTTGCACTCACCCGCACCAATCAAGTTCCTCGAACGGAGACCCTGCATGACACAAAAATCAGGAAAGAATGTTACTGAGCATTGCAAACTTTTCGTCAATCTGCTCACCGAAAGTAAATTACAAGTAAACTGTGGTACGTGCAATATGCCCTCAATCTTGGTTCTTCCCGGAAGAGTATAATCACCTTTTCCCGCAACCGGGACGGTGTCACCATTAGGAATGACCACAGGCATTTCAATCTGGTCCTTTCTTTTATTAACAAGAACGCTACTTAAATAAGTAGTGTGTTCGGTGGCACCCGAATCAACAATCCATTCATGATCATCATTAAACTTACCTGTCATGTTAGCCATTCGTTTGTTTTCCTCATCACCTGTGATGCTTTGATCTCCAAATTGTTTCAAGAAAGTGTGATATTGTTCCATGGTGAGTCCAGGAATGGGGCTCGAAGTACCTTCAACATAAGAAGCTTTTGGTTTTGGCTTGTTTCCTTTGACTTTTCCCGGCCACCAGTCAGGATATCCAATACGCTCAAAGCAACTTTCTCGAACATGTCCATCTTTATTACAGTAGGAACAATGTGGTGTCTCTTCCTCTTGTTTTTCTGGTTTTGAATAGGTTTTAAATTTCTGCTGAGAAGAAGACGAAGTGCTCCGCTTTTGAGAAACAGAAGCCTTAAAAGCAGCGGCTTCCACAACAGGTTTCTTCTCCTCAGTGATGAGTTTTTGGCGTTCATCTTCTGCCACTAGATGGTAGGCTATTGCGAGACTAGGAATCGGTGTAGTGGCAAGGATTTGAGTTTTGATGACTCCAAATTCGTTGTCAAGACCCATGAGAAACTCGTACAACCGCTCCTTCTCCTGATGTTCAACAAGTCGCTTACCAATGTCACATGTACATTTGTTGCAAGTGCATCGTGGAGTGGGAAGAACCGACTGAATTTCATCCCATAGCGATCGAAGCTTTGTGAAGTAGGCTGAAACAGTGACTCCATCTTGACGCATTGCAGCAATTTTGTTCTTCAACTCATATCCTCTCGGTGCGCTTTCTTTACCGAACCTTTCGCTTAAATCTGACCACATCTACGCAGCGGTGTTGGCATACTTAACACTTCCTCTTATTTCCTTTTCCATAGCGGTAGTGAGCCATCCTTTAATCATTGCATCTACTCTCATCCATGGCATATACTCCTTGGATGTCTTTTCGGGTTTCTTGATGGATCCATCAATGAAACCGATTTTGTTCTTTGCAAGTAGAAAGTTCTCCATTTCCTGCACCCAATCCGAATAGTTTTTGTCTGACAAAGCGTCGTTAACTTGCATTTGTCTAGGGTAATCGGACGGGTGAAGATAATATGGAGAGTTATAATCAATGGCATTGCTGCCGCTTGATTCAGTATCATTGGTTTTATCTCCGGCCATGGGTTTAGTCGGAATAGTGGATCACCGCTCTGATACCATTATAAATTCAGAGGAATATATTATATTGATCATCTATTTTTCAATACATTCCGAGGAGAAAGAGTCTCCAATAAATAGAATACATAGACGTAAAACATAGAAACTATATGACAATATCAATGCCACAAATAAAGAGATAAATATGGAGATAAATAAGGAGATGATATGGTAGAATATTATTCACAACCAATACATTAAAATATACTTTATATTTTATTATGTATAGTTCTAGACTAGCTATGTGATGTTATTGTTTGATTTTATTCCTCAAAAAAACCTAACGAACCGTCAACATTATTTTATTTGTTAGCTAACTAATTGGAGGCCATCCTTTATTAAAACCTCGTTTAATTTAATGACCCATCCATGTGTACATACATATTCCTCGAATACTATCACATTATAAAAAGTTGTTTTTAAAAATTCTTTTAAGAATTACCAAGACTCGTGTCAATGATTACTTCAATTTGGCAACTGATACGTTTGTAAAATTGACACCATTGGCATCAAGTCATCACTTTGCTTCAGTTTTTTGAAGCGTCTGTAAATCGACGTAGAAGTGAAGCGGTGGTGTTAGCCCGTGCGATTAATAACTTTTTTTTTGTTTGAGTATAGAAATAAATTCTGGATCAGAGGAGCATGGTGTTTTGGGAGGACAAGGAGGGGCAAATAAGATCCACAAACTAATGAGTCAGTTGTGTGTTAATTTTGAAAAGTATTGATGTGACGATAATGTAACACAAACTAATGCATCAACTAATGCATCAGTTCGCGTTATAACTGCGGGTTTGTAATAGTATCCCACATGTGCTATATAAATCTAGTACCCTTTTGACACTATGTCCAATTGCCCATTGCCCACCAACCGAAAAGGCGAAAAGCTTCAAAGTTGATAGGTTTGTGTTATAAAAAAAAAAGTTAGAGACTTAATCGGTGTGTACTTAATTCATAAATTCAGAAAACAGTGTAAAGCAAAGGAGTTAAATGCATATTGAAATGCTACTTGATAGTTAAAAAATGCATGTTTTTGATAATGTAAAGATGATTTGGAAACCATTTATCGATATTTTCTTTTTTTGGATCTTTCTAAAATCCAAGGCTTTCCCCGATTGATGTCTATATATATAGTGTTAATGTATTGTTGCACCATTGTGTACACATTTCTTCCAAGTCAACCTTGTTTTTGAAGGTAAGTATTTCCTTCTTATATAATTGTACATTTTACCGCTTTTAGCAACATTTTTTTTCAATTATCTGCTTGCTATTTTTGTTAATATGTTCTATAAAAACTTCCAATATTCTATATGGTTATATAAGCCTTTCTATTTCCATATTATCCTAGCAACTTATGCTATGATACAAACTTATGACTGGTATATTAGTCGCTTTAGGTAAAGCGGGAATTAAACGTGAAGTAACTTTTGAATTTTTGACATATCCATGCAACAAATAAAGCACATGGATTAACGGTGAGAATGAGTGTAAACTACATGGACCATTCATGCAATTTACTCTTATCTAAATTATATATGTGGTTTAATTAAATTCTCTATTGTATTATACATATACTATACATGAGCGAAACTAGAATATTTTATATGAGTGGTGTCAAAAGTCATTTTTTTTCTTTATCATTTTGAGTGGATATAACTTAAAAATTTTACTTTTTTCCATACATTTAGATTTCTTGACGAGTTAGCTACCTTCTGTCCCTTTCTACATCCTTCTGTCCCTTTCTACATCCGCCCCGGTAGTCTAGTACCATGATGTCAATATATAATATTTTAGTTGCAATAATTCTTCACATACTCCTTCAAACAATTCTAAATGACTCATCATGCATGCCTAGCAAATTAAATAGTCTGTATGTAGTACAATTATTAAAAAGGTATTGTATCAGAATAATCATTTAGCATAAAATATACATTTATATAGTTCTATTTGAACTTAACTTCATGCATATCCACATCATTCAATTTCTTAAGGAATAAAGTACCATGTTAAACATGCATCAAATATGATGATAATTCATGGACCCATATGATCAAATTAATTAAAAAGTTATCATTTTGCATAAATCACATATAATCTAATTTGAAAATTCATATGAGGTAGGTACACTATAGTATATGTCAAACTGATTCCATGGTGTAGGTTTATACCTCATAAATCTAAACAAAACATGTTACGTGGCTGCATAAAATTTGTTTGTTGCAAACGTAGTCATAAAAAGCTGTTTGGTTTTGCTATCTATCCATCTGTCTCTCTCTCTCTCTTGCACCCATAACACAAACTGACAACAATTCTACTGAATTCCACAATTTTTTAATTGTTTTTAGTGCAGATGAATTTCAGTTCATGATTTGTCTCTTTCTACATATACTTACACTCTTGATTCTTGATCTTGTTTACTAAGATTCAGCTCTTGATCTTTCAAATCCATCAAGTAAGTTTCTTTAACATCCATTTTTTAAACTTATTAATATATGTTCAAGAATTACTAATTAGTTGCTGAATAATTTTTTTTTTTTCTATAATTTTTTTCAGGGTGATTGTTTTGGTATGTGAAAGACTAGTAAATAGTTATTGGTGAAAGTTAGTTATAAAGCTTGGTGCTTTTTGCAAAAATGGTTATGGCTCCAACTGTTAAAGTGATATTAGGCTCTTTTGCATTTGCTGTATTTTGGGTATTGGCTGTTTTTCCTGCTGTACCCTTTATGCCTATTGGAAGAACAGCAGGGTCTTTACTTGGTGCTATGCTTATGGTTCTTTTTCAAGTTATAACACCAGATCAAGCTTATGCATCCATTGATCTTCAAATACTTGGTCTTTTATTTGGGACAATGGTTGTAAGTGTTTATCTTGAAAGAGCAGATATGTTTAAGTATTTAGGTAAATTACTTGCATGGAAAAGCATGGGATCAAAGGATTTACTCTGTCGGATCTGTTTAATATCCGCGATTTCGAGTGCTTTTTTCACAAATGACACGTCTTGTGTTGTGTTGACTGAGTTTGTACTTAAAATTGCTAGGCAACAAAACCTCCCACCACATCCATTTTTGTTAGCACTTGCTTCTAGTGCGAATATTGGATCTTCTGCTACACCGATTGGTAACCCTCAAAATTTGGTTATAGCGGTTCAAAGTAAGATACCATTTGGCGAATTCTTGTTTGGGATTGTGTCTGCAATGGTTGTTGGAATTTGTGTAAATGCTATGATTTTGTTATCTATGTTTTGGAAGCTGTTATCTGTTCAAAAAGATGAAGAAGAACCACCAGTTGAAGTAACGCCTGAAGAAGATGTGAATTCTCACAGGTTTTCACCAGCTACAATGTCACATCTTACATCACAAAATTCACATGAACTCAATGGTCATTTGGAGGCTATGAGTATTCAAAGCTCGCTCGGTGTTAATGGAAGCGTAGATTATACTCTCAGGAACCGTTTAGGTTCTGGTGACAATGAAATTCTACCTAAAGACGTTACAGACGAAAAGTCGTTGCAGAAGAAGGAAGAAAAAGTTGTTTCGAGGGTTCCATCAACTAACGGTTTCGTGAATGCAAATTGTGATTTGGGATTGGAGGATATTGATGAAAAGTCTGCTAAATGGAAGATAGTATTATGGAAAGTTGGAGTTTATGCTATTACAGTGGGAATGTTGATTTCCTTTCTGTTGGGATTAAATATGTCATGGACCGCCATTACAGCTGCACTGGCTCTCGTGGTTCTTGATTTCAAGGACGCTCGACCGTGCTTAGAGAAGGTACACTCTTTATAACCACTAGATTTAGCAAGATAAACAGATTGGGTCAAACCGGGTCATTTTTAATACGGATCAATGGGTTGGGTTGACCCGGTAATAGTTGGTCCTTTTTTTGTATAAATAGTTACTGTCAATTACAATTAGAGTTTTTTAGAAGAGTATTCTGATTGTTTGGATAACACAAATCAGGAAGTTAACTGCTTAAAAGTAGACCATGGGCGATTTTCAATCCACTTGATCCATTTCCCCTTCTAACACTTTTGACTTGATCCATTTGACCCGTTGTACTCGTTTGAGATAACACACAACTCAAATTGACCCATTCATAAGTAAATGGGTTAAAATTTCCTCTCCTGGTTAACTACAAACTGTAACTCCAACCCTGTGTAGTTCTAGTTTTCCTTTTTATTTTCTGCTTACTTTCATACGATTAGAAGTTGATGATTCCCTTTTTTTTCATTAACCAGGTATCTTATTCACTATTGGTGTTCTTTTGCGGGATGTTTGTCACTGTTGAAGGCTTTAACAAAACAGGAATCCCAAGTGCTGTATGGGACTTTATGGAACCTTATGCACAAATTAATCACATTAGTGGTATAGCAATTCTTGCAATTGTTATAGTCGTTTTATCAAATCTTGCTTCAAATGTGCCAACAGGTACTGTTTACATTTAATGGTGGCATTACCTTATATTTGCTACAAATTCTTTATGTGTAGCGATTTCGACCCATTTACTTATGAATGGGTCAATTCGGGTTATGTTTTATCTCTAAACGGTCAAATGGGTAAAATGAAGAACAGCTAAAAAAAAACAAAACATTTCAAATGAGGCAAACGTCTCACAAGGTGTATTTTGAATACATAAATCCTTATAAATCATTTTAACCAAAAATTGGATATATCGAAAGCTAATTATTAATTGAAAGTGAAAATAAAAAAAATCTTGGACAGACCGTTTTAAGTCAACCAGATATGACATTTGTTTGACCCGTTCCAAAATATCCTATGTTGACCAGACCCACTACCCAATCCATCCAACCAGCTCATTTTGCCATCTCCAAAGTTCTTTAGTGACATCAGATTTTACTTTCAGTACTATTGCTTGGAGCAAGAGTGGCAGCTGCTGCAGCTACCATATCACCTGAAAAGGAGAAGAAAGCATGGCTAATATTGGCCTGGGTCAGCACTGTCGCCGGGAATCTTTCGCTACTTGGATCAGCAGCCAATCTGATTGTCTGTGAACAAGCTCGACGTGCTCAAAATTTTGGGTACAATCTTACCTTTTGGGCTCATCTCAAGTTTGGTGTTCCTTCAACCATTATAGTCACAGCTATTGGTTTGATACTTATAAGGGCTTAAAGATATATAGGCAGGCCATCTTTTCGACATTTCATTTTCAGTTTTTGTAAAGAAACTTGAAGAAAGATTACTTGCATTTTACCTCGAGTGTTTATATATAGTTATGGTTTTTGGTCTCCATAAGTTTGCAGAAGATTGGCACAATCAAGCAACAATTAAGTATTCCCCACACCATGTCTCCCTGGAAATATGTATGTCTTGTTACAAAGGTGAATATAGTATCAAATTCTTTCCTGAAAGTTAGAATCTACAACATGTATCAGTCCAATGTGGGAGATGATTTTTGGGGTATGATTTGAATTTGAGCCTAACTATGTTGGGTCTTCTAGCTAGCTTATCCATTTTTTGTATGGATTTCTTCATTTGAATAAATTAGTCGAGTCCTTTTTTTCCCTCTTCATGATGTATTTATTTACAGAGAATTCGTAAGATATACTTGTAACAAGTATTGTTAATTATATAAGTAATAACAGTGGATGTACTTTTACTATGTGAATAGGTACTGTTAAATATTGGTTACTTGCAATCACTTCGCTTCTAAGGGGGTGTTTAGGAGTACTTAAAATAAGTGCTTACATCTTATTCTGTTTTTTAAGCGTAATACACGCTCTTATTAAGTGCACTCTTGCTTTTCATTCGACTAGCATAGTTGTTATCAAGAAGCAGATGTATTAGACTTTCGATCAACAGTTCAACTTTTTATAAAATTATCTATCGAATTAAACGTAACATTTTCTTTTTTTAACATGGTCTAATCTACCTTCTTTTTTGAGCAACATGTTATTCACCTTATTATCAATTCTCTTAAACAATGCTGGCAAGAAGAGTAGATTTTCACGTGTGGTTTGTGGTGTCTAGGTTTCTAATTCTATCATATCTTGTTGAAGATGATTTTCATGAAGATCGATGAGAACATATACATCTCGATAGTATGTTGTTATTGAACTCAAAATGTATAACAAGTTATGAAATGGAATTCATAAAACAGTCTAAGAAACGGAATTATCCCACTTGGACTTTTTTTTTTTATTATTTTATAAATTCTATCGAAAAAAGAACGAACCCTAAACTGTTATATGTTGTATAAAGAACATTGCAATGAACTTGGTGTAAAATTTATATAAAATTTAGAAAACAAAACCCTTACTAAAAAGAGTCTTAGGTGAGTGATCTCGTTTAACAACAAACAAAAGATATAAGTTCGATAAACATAATATGAAGAACACAAAGAAGATTTTTAAGTCATACGTTTGATAATCATGAATACAACATCAAATCCCTAATCTTGTGTCATGAATAAAAGACGGATACACTCTTTGTATCAGATTTTATAACCTTAGGGATATCTACTAACTCTTCTATTCGAATACATGGGGAGACGATCTCAAGTTATGAGATCGAGTTTTACCCTAATTAAATACGCTAGGTAACACCCTTTTAAATGTCAAGGGATCTCTTTATTTATAGAGTCCCAAGACTTACAAAAGGAAACACAATTCTATTAGGATACTAAGTTCTTCTATCTTTCAAAGTCGATCTTCAATATCTTTAACTTCATGTGTAAGTCTTCTAGAATTCGCCTTTAATGTTTCCTAATATGCAAATATTCAGTTTACACTTTGTCTCATCAAATTTATAGTGTGACATAAAAATTAATGTCACTTAATTTTTTCAACAATCTCCCCCTATTTGATGATGACAAAACATTTGGTAAACTGATTACAATCTTCCCCATTCATAAGATTCTTCTTTAACTTCAAAACTCATCTCTTTAAATTTAACTTGAACAGTTTGATCAATTTTGTTTGAGTTACTTGTACCTGATCGATTTGTAATCTTTGAATCTTTAATCTCCCCCTCAACATCAGCGATTCTCGTTTAAGTCTGAACTCGTTTTAATCTGCAATTGCATAAGTCTGCCTTCGAGTAAGTCTGATTGCGTGAGTCTGAAAGTAATGTCAGAGTCTGATGTTGGAGTTAGCAGCACTAACTGTGTACGAGCAACACTAATAGTGTACGAGCAGCATTATAGTGTACGAGCATCATTAAAAGTGTACGAACAGCATTAGCAGTGTACGAGAAACATTAACTATGTACGAGCAGCATTAACACAAAATTTGCAGCAGATTCTGAAGAGTGTATCTCCCTGTAGAAAGTTCAGATCTATATTAAATATTTACACGAAGTAGATCCATGTGTCTTCAACCTTATATCTAAAAAACAAGTTGATCCAACGGTTAATGAATACACTACAATCGTATAACAGAATCTGTGTGAAAAGAAACCATAAACCTTCTGCTGTAACTTCGAATTTTAATATCTCCCTGTAAAGACATCCAATCACGATCAAATTTTTACAAGATGTAAAAACCTCAATCTTGTATCACATATCCAAAAATCAAGAAGATTTATCGGATAACGAAGACATGATGATCGTTTTACTGCAGCTATGCTGAAAAACCCTAAACTTTCTGCAACCGATTTCGATAATTAATATCTTTCAATCAAAAGCTCATATAAAAAATTCCTCTGGTCAGGACGTTCATCTATGTGTTGTGAACTTCCAGTTTAAATTTCATGACGATCCGATGGCTAACGAATGACATCTGATGATTTTTTCACCGTTGCACAAAATATGACGAATATAAAAACGAATTTAGCAATCTTCTAGGGTTTTTTCAATACAAAATCTTTTGCTTGGATTGGATCTTTACAAATCTTGAATAAACTTGACGCGCTCTGATACCAATTGAGTGATCCCATTTAACACCAAACAAATGATATAAATTCGATAAACATAATATGAAGAACACAAAGAAGATTTTTAAGTCATACGTTTGATAATAATGAACAACACCACATCCTTAATCATGTGTCATGAATACAAGAGGGATACACTCTTTGTATCAGGGTTTATAACTTTAGGGATATCTACTAACTCTTCTATTTCGAATACATGGGAAGACGATCTCAAGTTATGAGATCTAGTTTTACCCTAGGTCAACACGCTAGGTAACACCCTTCTAAATATCAAGGGATCTCTTTATCATAGAGTCCCAATACTTACAAAAGAAAACACAGTCCTATTAAGAAACTAAGTCCTTCTATCTTTCAAAGTCGATCTTCAATATCTTTAACTTCATGTGTAAGTCTTTTAGAAGTCGCCTTTAATGTTTCCTAATATGCAAATATTCAGTTTACACTTTGTCTCGTCAAATTTATAGTGTGACATAAAAATTAATGTCACTTAATTTTCCCAACAATAGGTTAAATCGTTAACCGAATGAAAGTTTAAAGATCGAACCATTGTGATAAAAGTTTGAAAGGGTTAAGGTACTAAGTTAACCAAAGGTTATGAGTTAAACATTAATATAATACAAAAACCTTAACAATTAAATTATTTTTAAAATATGACCAAGGAGTTAAAATGGAAATTAGATAAAATTAAAAGGTTAAAACACTTAAAACATTAGTATTAAACCTTATGTTTTTCTCTAAGAAAGAATAGCGGAGAAAGCACAAGATTTGACACTGGATTTACTAGATCTAGTGGACAATGACATGTAAAATACCAAGAAAATGACCCAACGTGTGAGAAAATGATATGACATAAATTGGAAAGACTCATTGACTGTTAATCATTTTTTTTTTTTAAATACAGTAATTAACAATTATAACAACTTGCTATATTGTTTCACACCGTCCAAAATTTCTTTCGAAAATTGAGATAGTTAATTTAAAGAAATCAAAGCAAGTTATTACATTATTACAAATATTTTTTTTAAATAAAAATAATAAATTATATACAACAAACTACGAAAGAAATGTCATTAGTTAACTCATTATATAACCCTTTTCAAAGTAAATTGTGTTTTGAAAGTTCACGCTATTAATTGATAGATTGTGGTCGTATAAAGTTACAAATGATATGAAAACTGAAATATTCGCGTAAACAATCATAGCATGCACCAACACTCCTACCATTTGATAGTCGTATTATACCAAGTAAAATTTCATAATTTTACCAGTGTAAGTTTTAACAATGTGGTACACTACATCACTTAAAGGAAATCATCGAGAATTAGGGTTTATTTTGCAAGACAAATTCATAAACGTGACAGTTATAAATCGGTGACAACTTATAGTCTTATACTATGATGGTTAACTGTTAGAGTTTGGTAATCTATGAAATGAAATAAAGAAATGATGAAGAAAATAAAAAATATTATGAAAAAGCTTGTTAGGTTTATCAATTTAGTACACAAGGAGATAATTTAATGATTGATATATACTTCAATTATTATCGTATACATACATAATATTATAATATTTTATATATATATATATATATATACATATATATATAATTGTAATTGTTATTTTAAACCCAAGGTATTGTGAAATCCTTTAAAGCACTTACCTAGGTCCCAATTCGAAATGTTAAAGCTAAAAATTTACATATTAACGGCACAAAAGAGAGTCATATTATGGTAGTGAAACACAATAATTGAATTATCAACAAAATTCTATAAAACAAAATGTATGAAATCGATGTCTAGTAAATTCATACTTAGTAACAAATCATAAATTCATTTATTGATATTAATCTAAAATATTTTGATCACCAACAAACACATATCTAAACATTAAACTAAAAAAAAGAAATTATCAACCTGAAAAATCAAAACTCTAAATGTCATACTTGAGAAAAAGAATGTTGTTTTTTAGGAAAAATTTGATGGATCGATTCATATACACAATTGGTACTAATTACTAATTAGATCAACTATTATTTGAAAAGAATATTAAAGGATTTACATTAATGTCATTTTAATTATAAACTTTAAGTAAGTGTGATGAATGGTGTCTTCCATGACTCGTCTAATTTTTAAGCTCTCACCAAATGATGACACATCACCTTTTAATTTGTAGAAAACTTACACATATTATAGAGGGATTCCCACTTAGTATATAGGTAAAATAATTACCGAGTTTTCATTTTCATTTTGAATCGCATCGACTTTTCATATTTCTTTTCAATGTTTATAGTTGAATGAAAAGTAAATATCAATTACATATTTTTAGTTAAATAACTCACTAGTTACATCACTTTCTTACATCTTTCATCAAGTCAACAAATTAAAGTTAAAATTGATAACCCTCGTAAGCAAACAAACCAATACAAGCTTAAAACAAAAGGTACAAAGATATGTATACAGTGGGATGATCAAAGGGAAAATATTTTTTTTTCGAGGAATGGTGAAGCGTTAACATTCATCACTGAGCATCTTAAATTCGTCAATACAAATGTCAAAAAATAAAAAGTGAAATTTAATAAATGTTGTTCAGAATCGATGCTATAATGTTAAGTTTCCTTGATAATTTCTTTTTGTAGGCTGTAACATCAATTGATGAATATTATATCCAAAATCGATAATATTCATCGCGGTGAATGTTAGTTAATATTCATTACGATGAATGTTAAAATTGAAAATATTCATCAAATAATGTTATGTTTTAACATTCATCACGAAGAATATTAGTTAACATTTATTACGATGAATGTTAACGATTTATTAAATTAATATTTATCAAATAATGTTATGAGTTAAAAAGGAAATTAATTGGCAAATATACTTTTTATAGCATCAATTATGATTAATATTTATCGATAAAAATAATTTTTTGTGACATTTTGATTGGTAAGTGTAATATTATTCGTGATGAATATTAATGCTTCCCCCTTCCTTAAAAAAATGCTCCCCTTATGAACGCTCATATATATATATATATATATATATATATATATATATATATATATATATATATATATATATATATGTGTGTGTGTGTGTGTGTGTGTGTGTTCAAATAAGAAAGCTAATTTTTGTGAGAATGTAAGAATGACTTTAAACTAATTTTTAACTATCCAAAATAAATTTTTCTTCAAAAGTTTTTCAGTAATTATTATTAAAATAACTTTTTGAAGCTATGATATTAATATAAATAAAAAATATTAACTTTTTTTGAACTTTTTTTACAGTATTACTGTTGTGATTATTTAAGATAATTACAAAATATAATATGATAATCACATGTGATTGTCTCTAATATAATGTGATTATCATGTGTTCAACATAATCACAAAATATGACTTGATAAATAGCTTTTAAAAGTTATTTGAGTAGGGAGTTACAAATAAATTTTTATAAAATAACGTATTTTGAATATTTAAAAAGTAATTTTGAAGTCATTCCTACGTTCTAATGAAAATTTTGCTTTTTATTTGAACCCACGACTATATATATGTATAGTAACTATTTTAGTTAAATAAAATACTCACTTTGTCCCAAAATAAATATTCACATTATTATTTATAGCTGTTCAAAATAATTGTTCACTTGTAAAAAATAACTATTAAAAATTATTAAATTCTCAATTTTACCATGATTTATTACTTTCAGTTATTTATTTTTTAAATAGATTTAGTCAAATGTACCATATATATAAGGGTTAATATGTCATTTACCCAACGTATTTTAATTTACACAAAAGTTATTAGGGTATAATTTTTATGAGTCTGAGGGGTATTGTTTTAGTTAAAAATAAAATATTAAAAAATAATTATCACATTGTCCGTCCATTTTTAACATAAAAATTGAAAGAAGGGATACCAACGACTCACTCCACTAGTACAAGTCCACTCTCTGTCTCCTCCATTAAACAAAACACTACTAATTAAAAGTTACTAAAAATAAATAATAAATAAATAAAAATAAATAAAAATAAATAATAAATAAATAAAAATAAAAATAAGAAAAGAACCCACGTATCTCTCTCTCTCCCACTAGCCAGTCTCTCCGATCTCTCTCTGTTCACACACACTTTTTCTCTCGCTTTCCCAGTTTATTCTCACAGAACATCACTTGGAAACCTCACAATTCCAAAATCCTTTTTATTTTATTTTAAATTAATATATATAATATATAATATATATATTTGTTTTTCTTGGCGTAACTTATTAGCTTAATTCAGACGTCAAGAGTTTGTTTTATTAACCGCTGCTCCTTCTTTGCATTTCTCACCTGCTACTGCTAATCAACAGATGCTACATCTTCTAACGGTTACTTTTCGATCATTAATTTTTGCCATTGCTTAACTTATTCTGCTTATTTTGATTTGCTCGTGTAATTCTTAATGTAATCGCATGTAGATCTATATTGTGATGCTGTAATTGTGTACCTGTATGGCTGTATGTTTAGATCAAATTACTTACTGACCTAATCAGATATCCACAATGGAATCAATTGAAGCTACAAGTATAGGATTTTGAGTAATTTTTTTTTTTTTTTTTTTTGGTTATAGTAAAATTGCTCAAGTTGTTTGTGTTCATATCAGGACAAATGATTTAATTTATTTTTACCTTGTATGTATGTAACTATGTATGTATGATGATGATAGCTTTGAGGAGAACAGGTGGTGTATGATGCAATCCAAAAAATTTAAAAGATGATGATGTATTAATTAAGTAGTAAAATCAGTTAGGAAAGTTGTATAAGATTGGGATCACTTTTAAGTAACATTCTTACCATGATTGCGCTTTTCTGGAATATATAGGTTAGAGAAAGTTGTTGACAATTACTCTACTTGGTATTCTATTCATTAGTTGATGATCCTGTATCACCCGCCATAAATTCATCATCATTAGCAATCACAACAGTGCCTTCTCAATAACATTGTATGATTTGCAATTTGCATGTAAAGGAAGTTTATTAATATTGTTAGCTGTGAGTGAGGTGATGTTTGAGAAGGAAATATGCTGTTTTTGTCTGACCGGCGAGCCTTTTTATATCAAACTTCGGCTTCAATTGATTAAGGACATATGTAGTTAACTGCTTTTCTAATGAATGTTTTGGTGATACTGTTGTTAGACGTATCTTTTGTTTAATAATATTTCTAAATTTGTTGATTACAGAATTGACTCTATGAAAATGCGCTAGAGCTTGACTATAGAAGTGTGACTTTGTCTCACAGCCCTTCAAAATGAGACATACTGAATAATCTCATGTGAAGGGATTGACCGATTTGTAGTGGATCTTTAACTTTGGGTTCCAATTCTTCTGTAATTTATCAGCCAAATATGCCTTCATGGTGGGGTAAGTCATCGTCAAAGGAATCCAAGAAGAAGACAAGCAAAGAGAGTATTATTGATACAATTAGGAAATTTAGGATCCCTTCTGATAAGAAATCAACAAGCAGATCAGGCGTGTCTCGAAGAGGTTGCAGTGACACAGTTTCAGAGCTCGGGTCACTATCTAGGGTCGAGTCTAGGTCTGTGTCACCTTCCAGAGAATCCAAACTGGTGGCTAGATGTCAAAGCTTTCAAGAAAGACCTCAGGCTCAACCACTCCCGCTTCCGGGTGTTCACCCTTCCCGTGTGACTCGGACAGAGTCATGCATCAGTAATATATCGGGAAAATCGAGACAAGAAAAGGGGTCCAAAGCATCACCAGTTCTTCCACTCCCCCATACGGGATACACAAGGACCAGGCCCGATGTTGCTGATTTTGATGGAGCGGATTCTGTATTTAGTGAATGTTATAGTGATAGTGATGATCCACCTGACTCGAGCCAGCTTAGCCCATTGGCATCTGATTATGATACTGGGAGCCGAACAACTGCTGGCAGCCCTTCCAAGTAAGCTTATATTTTTATAATATGAAAAACAGAAGACTAATTAATTTGATAAAAACTAATTTTTTTTTTTTGTTTTCTGAAGTATGATTGTTAGGGATCAGTTGCTTGTAAAGAAAAATCATTCAAGGGATGTAGCAAAACCACCTGAGAATCTTTTTGGTAATCATATATCGTCTTCACCCACTAGAAGAAAACCGTTAAGCAGTCATGTACCTAATATCCAAGTCCCGTACAATGGTGCATTCTTCAGTGCTCCAGACAGTTCAATATCGAGCCCTTCTAGAAGTCCACTACGAGCATTTGGAACCGAGCAAGTTATAAATTCTGCTTTTTATTCTGCAAAACCGAATCCTGATTTTCCTTTTCTTGGATCGGGACACTGCTCAAGCCCTGGGTCTGGTCAGAATTCCGGGCATAATTCTATGGGAGGTGATATGGCGGGGTTATTTTGGCAACCCAGCAGGGGTAGCCCAGAATATTCTCCGCTTCCTAGTCCCAAGATGACAAGTCCGGGCCCAAGCTCTAGAATCCATAGTGGTGCAGTCACACCGCTTCATCCAAGAGCCGGAGGTGAGTCTCGACCAGAAGATGTAAAACAAAAAAGTCACAGGTTGCCACTTCCTCCGGTAACAATTTCCAATTCTTTACCCTTCTCCCAGTCAAATTCAGCAGCAACATCGCCATCTGTACCACGAAGCCCAGGGCGGTCAGATAATTTACCTAGCCCAGGCTCAAGATGGAAAAAAGGGAAGCTGCTGGGTCGAGGCTCATTTGGGCATGTTTATGTTGGTTTCAACAGGTAAGAAATGGGTTAATTGCTGCTCCATTCCATTTCAGCTTGTTTTCGCTAGTATAATGGTAACTAAGTGGGGGGGTCGGGTAATAGGTTATACTTAGTAGTTAGTAAAGGTTGCCAGGACCCACAAATAATTTTCTACTCCTATGACTACATATCTATGTTTTTATATGTCATAAAGACCTTTAGACGGCTTAAAGCAATCGCCTAGTGTCAACAAACTAGACAACGCTAGAGGTGAGAATTTCGCAAAAAGGTCTTTTTCTTTTTTTATCTTTATAGCGTTTTAAGTTTTAGAGTCTAACCTCAACTCTCTCTCTCTCTCTCTCTCTCTCTCTCTCTCTCTCTCTCTCTCTCTCGTAAGGCTAACATCATTTTACCCTTATCTGGGCATATGTTACTAATGCAGTGAAAGTGGTGAAATGTGCGCTATGAAGGAAGTTACATTGTTTTCTGATGATGCTAAGTCAAAGGAAAGTGCAAGACAATTGGGGCAAGTATGTATAATAGCAGTTTAAATCAAATTATTGCTGACATCGTATTTTATCATTCTATTAATGGCAATATTTCTTGTTTTTTGCAGGAAGTTTCTTTGTTGAGCCGGTTAAGCCATCCAAATATTGTGCAATATTATGGGTCTGAAATGGCAAGTCCATTACTTTATAACTTACCTGTTATACTTGACTGATTATCATGTGTCGTCACCTATGGACTTTATTACAAATTGTGGTTTGTGAAACATATCTCTGCAAAAAAGGATATTAGTTCTCGATATTTTTGTCATATTTAGTGGACTTGTGAACAGGTCGATGACAAACTTTTTATATATTTGGAATACGTTTCTGGTGGTTCAATATATAAACTTCTTCAAGATTATGGACAATTTGGTGAACTGGCGATTCGAAGTTATACTCAGCAGATCTTGTCAGGGCTAGCATATCTACATGCGAAAAATACCATCCATAGGTGAATCCGCTACTCATTTAAAGCAAATCCACACTCTTAGGCAAATGTCCCCTCACTACTTCAATCTAACTAGAACTTGGCATCTTAAAATTCGTTTGCAGGGATATCAAAGGAGCAAATATCCTTGTTGACCCAAATGGTCGAGTCAAGTTGGCAGATTTTGGAATGGCAAAACATGTAAGTTTTTTTTTTATCTTTTAGTATTAGAGGCAGCCATTCCAACCCATTTGATAATAATCGATATGGGTAGTGTTTTATCTCAAACAATTCAAATGGATTAAATCAAAAACCACCTTATAGTTAATATTTAAGATGTACACTATATTGTTGACATTTATTATGAGGCTGAATGCTAATATTATTGTGACATCTACAAACATTGCAGGTCACAGGGCAGACATGCCCACTGTCATTTAAAGGGAGTCCGTACTGGATGGCACCTGAGGTTAGCATATAATATTCTATTGGCTTTAATAATGCAAATATCATAAACTGCTTTATAACTTCATTTGTCAACACAGATTATCAAGAATAGCAATGGTTCAAACCTTGCTGTTGACATTTGGAGTCTTGGATGTACAGTTCTAGAAATGGCAACAACCAAACCACCTTGGAGTCAGTACGAGGGGGTCAGTAGTCCGAAAACTGACTGTTTTACATGATTCTTGTATTCCAACCCAACACTATTTTTACCGTATAAATGAAATTTCCTTTATATTAAAAATCACATATTTTGGATTATAGGTTGCTGCCTTATTTAAGATTGGCAACAGTAAAGAACTCCCTGTGATTCCTGATCATCTCTCGGATGAGGGGAAGGATTTTGTAAGGCAATGTCTACAGAGGAATCCACTACATCGTCCTACAGCCGCTCAATTGTTGGATCACTGCTTTGTACGAAATGCTGCTCCTTTAGAAAGGCCAGTATCATATTCCGAGCCATCCGATGCAATTACTGGTACCATGAATGGGGCAAAGTCTCTGGTATTTTTATCTTCTTATGTTATTTCTTTTATATCAGTCAACTTCATTTTAATTCTACTTCTATCTTCTTTAATTTTTATTATTATTTCATCTGTTTCTTGAAAGTAGTTTAAGCTTACTTGTTTGGCACAGAACAAAGAGGAGGCACTTTTGGCCCGTTGACTTATGAATTGGTTGATTCGGGTGGTGTTTCATCTCTATTAGGTTAAACGGGCTTAAAAAGCTTAGTGTTAAAGGAAACATGTCAAATGGGTTAACAGGTCAAACACCCCAATCATAACTTATTACGGAGTATTTATAAAAACTGAAAGAATTGGACAAAATGTTTTTCTGGTCAATCCAATCCGAGCCGTACCAAAATGTGTCTTGTCTTGTTTTGTTTTCTTCTTCTTTTTTTTTTTCTTTTTTCTTTTTTCCTTTCATCATAATCCATACCCTACCTGACTGACGCACTACTGTTTCCACCTCTAGTACAAACGTAACAAACTCTTCTTTTACTTGGAAAATGATTTTTATTTATTGTCCTACAGGGCTCGATAAATATTTATCAAGGGATGACTTTATGTACTTCCTATGTACCTAGAAAGTTGACATAATAATATATGACAAAAGAATGTTCATCATCTAGTTTATTATCAAGCCGTAGCATCTAAAGTGCAATCTAGCAGACATACTTTATGATATTTAAATAATGTTTCACGCTTGCTGCATGTTTAAATGGATTGATTGTAATGGGTCGTTGAAATTTTCCAGGGAATTGGACATCCACGAAATCGGCAAGCATTGGATTCAGATAGACTTGCTACCCATTCATTTAGAGTGCCAAGACCAGGTTTTAGTTCCAGGTATCTCTCCCCTGACCTCAACCCCACCCATTCATTTACACACAAAGTTACAAAAGAAACTTCCAGTTAATTTTTTCTCTAGTGGCAAGTAGAAGTGGCAGTTCCAACATATTAACTTGTAATGGGTTGATTTGGGTTGTGTTTCATCTTAATCGGATCAGATAAGACAATTAGCTAAAAGGAAAACATGATGAAAGGGTCACCCAAATGGGTTAAAATTCTCCCGAAAGTTTGCAGACTGCAATACATAAAGCCTCCTAAATCAGTTTTATTCACATTTATATTTCTGTTCTAATAATATTGCAATTCTGATTAACACATTATTCTTTAGTAAAGAATAAAAAATAGACAAAAAAAGTGTGGTCAACCCAGCCTGAATAATTTCCTGTTCAACCTATGCCCATTTTAACTTATCACACGACCCGCCCATCTTGCCACCTATAGTAGTAACATTAGTACATTATAGTGTATTTCTTTCTTCATATTTGCAGTGAAGTTCAAATTCCAAGGAACATATCCTGCCCTGTCTCTCCAATTGGAAGCCCTCTATTACATTCAAGATCACCTCAACACCTAAACGGAAGGTTATCTCCATCACCCATAACTAGCCCACGAACCACTTCAGGCGCATCCACTCCTCCAATTAATAATGGTTCTAAAATCCCATTTCATCATGTTAACCAATCAGTTTACCTGCACGAGATCTCAAAACCGACCAACATTTCATACCGTGATCCGGTTCCCGATATGTTCCGAGCCAAGCAGTTGGGGCCGCCTGGGTCTAGCCCTAGAAAACAATTTGGTGGGCTCACTCACGAACTTCGCGGAGGACAGGCGGTCTTGGTTGACTCTGTATCTCATCTACTCTTGAGGGACAAAGTGAACTTCAAACCATCTTTAGATTTAAACCCTTCGTAAGGGGCAAATATGATTTTCATTCATTCTAAATGCGAAATGGGGATAATAACAGGAAAAAAGACGTGAAGCGGCTCAAATTCCTTAATATGTGCTCTCATCTGGAGGTGGGTTTTGCATATAATGTCTCATTTTGCTTGTATATTGAGTTCTGCTGCCATCATCAAGGACTTGACTGACCTTAAGTTGCTAAAAAACAGTTTTGTTAACTGGTAAATTATGGTGGTAAAAACAACATTTCACATATAGAAGAGTAGGAATAGGAGAATAAACTAGAGTTGGAGGGTTTTTTTGTTTTTTTCTTTTCTGGTGGGAAGCTGAAACTGCTGTACATAAAATGCAGAATCAGCAAAGCATTTGTGTTTGACACACTTTGTACTGCCAAATTGTATATGCATCGATCAGTGTGTATGATTTGTTGCATGTACCATGTACATTAGGATTTTAGAGAATTGAGAGGTTTAATCTGGAGGTCTTGAATTCTCCTTTCATGGTATCATTATGCATCAATTGTATTAGTTCGGGTTCCCCTCTAATTGTATACCAACCATTTTCTTGTGAAAATGCTGACGGTAATTAAACAATTTGTACTGATCCTATAAACCATTTTACGGAATATATATTAGGTGGTTATTCGTTACATTTCTGTAAGACTATAACGAGCATTATTACGTCTTCCTAAAGTAGACTATTCATTATTCACCATATGCATCAATCATTTAAGTATTTTTCGACTATATTGACAGGCCAAAACACATGGTATGGGATAGTGCATGCCAAATATAGTTATCAAACTTCGGTTTCCGTAGCAATATTAACTGGATTATCTTTGCTAAATTTCAGATAAAAAGTACTTAACATAAGTGATCAACTTTAGGTTAAACGATAAGGGAAAAATCAATTTGACAAAGTAATACTAATCACAGATACTGATATGTGTTATGTACTTTGACCAAAATTGAACAAAGTAAGTGACATGATCATACAAAAAATATATATGTATAACTCATAACTTTTTTGTATCTCTTTCGGTATGTAACTAAAAGATGTCAAAATAGCTTACAGTTTTGCACGGAAGCCTATGAAAAAATGCATGTATATATCTCCAATGGAAACACTCAGTTACACTTTATAAGTTTTACAAAAAATACCACGATCCTTGCAAGGAGCAAATGTTGATGTTTACTTGATTAAGTTCATGCTAAAATCCCACAATCTTTTAGCCAAAGCCATGTCTTTAGCCAGCTCTGTTGTCTTCGCCAAGTTGCTATCTGAAAAATATGAACCGCTTACCCCTTTCACTTGTGGGTGCAGTGCTACGTAGCATGTTGTTGCTGCCCCCTAATACCACACACCAAAATAAATGACTTATTACGGTGAGTTTTTACATATTTAGACAACCAACTAAAGGGTCAAACAGTCCTCCAAAAGTCCAAATTCACCAAGTTATAGAAACCGTTGTGCATGCATAAGTTGACTAATTTACTAACCTGCTCAACATTTTTCATCAGAGTACTGCTGAGCTTCTTAACAAAGCCTGCATAAAAATTATAATAGAAAAAATATTTATAAAATAATATAATCTTAAATTATCCTTTATTTCACTTTGTGACAAAAATTCAAGAAATATTACCTTCAGCAAAGCTGGGAGGAGTAAAAATGTGGCGGAACAAATTTGTTTGGATTACTCCTGGATGAAGAGAGTTTGCAGTTATTTCAACTCCCTCTTCCTGTTTAATCACAAAAACCATATTTCAAGCATAGTAGCATATGAAAACTGTAAGTAGACTTCAAGGTCAAAGCTGCTACTTTCCAGATCAAGATATGGATTCATACCGAATGCCATGTTTTTATTTGTTATTGTAGCATTTACTCTGAAGCTCAGTTCGATTATCAAATATGTTTTTAGTTTTAAAGTATAAAGAATCCATCTGCTTTGAATTAAAAACCACTTGTGTGACTTTGAAAGTCAAAACTTTTCAAAATGGTTTCATTTCATCTACTATTACTTAAGAAAGTGAAACTTATACCTTTAGATGTCTGGTAAGCTCATTAGCATGCAGAATGTTGGCTAGCTTTGATTGACCATATGCTTGATATTTACTGTAGCTGTACAGCATAACATAAACAATTTACAGTGAATTTGGGATTTTCTATATGCCTATACGTCTCCAAAATATCATATGCAACAAAAAAAGAATACTTGTATGGTTCTTGTTTATAATTGAGTAAAATAAAATTCAATCATTATACTATAAAAATAATTCATTTGGTTATAAGTTGTAGCTCATGATCCGTACACTCTTTGCCCATTGGTCCAATTTTCTGACAATAAGAAATAGCCAATTGACCAGCTTACTAATAAAACGATATGTTAATATTAATTAAGGTAAATGTGTTACAAAGTGTTGAGTGTTGACTTTTGGCCAACACTAAAACTTGTGGATAAAATGTTTTATATACAAACATACATGAGATACTTATATAGCCGTAAATATCGAGTGCCCAAAAATGAAGACTACGAAGAATATTTTTTTAGGGATGTGCGATCAATGACTTTTCCAAGAATAATATGTCAAATTTAGCCCTTCAATGCGTACACATTTTTAGGTAGGCCCAATTAATATACTTTCATTAGAGTGTGGAATAAGGGTATAATTGGAAAGTTGATACAGTAATTGATTTTGGAGTTTTTTGGGACAAATAATAATAGAAATGTGGCCATTTATTTTGAGACTGAGGCAGTAATAACCAAAATGCAAAACGGGCGTAGGATCTATAAAAAGTGCAATGCAATACTATCGTGACGATTCAATAGTAGAGTGGAGAGCAAACTTACTCTTTTTCAACATTAATTTTATTGAAACGAATTCCTTCAGGATAAGTAATCCTATGGGCCTCCGATGATACATTCACAATCCTTCCCTCTTTCTTACTTTTACGTGCTGTTTTCTTCATATTATCGAGCAACAGATGGGTAAGAAGAAAGTGACCTGGAGCAAAAAGAACACTTTGATTGTAGTGCCCGAACAAAGCCATAGAATTATTTAAAACAAAGAAACCACATTAAAAAATACCTAAATGGTTGGTGGCAAACTGTAGTTCTATATTATCTTTAGAAAGCAGGTAAGGAGTCATCATTATACCTGCATTGTTTCTTAACACAACCCAACAAAGAAAAAATCAGGAAAGTTCCGAATTTTACAAGACAGATTAAAGATGCAAAGACATAAGACATTGTCCATACATTCCAAAAAATAGGTAAAAGTTGACTTTTTTAGGATCAGATTAACTTTCCTTTAGCCTCAAAACTGACATGAATTTTTTAAAACTTCCATCAGAAGTATGATGATCACAATACAGATTTTAGTAAATACAAATGAAAAAAATAAAATTAAGTTATCTTTGCAGAGATATACATTTCAGTTCTTAAGACGTAAGAATATGATTGGTTGGGATTCAATAATTAAAATCTTACATTAACAAGTTTAACGATTGACCACTTGAATTAAAATCGGAGGCGAATTTCCTAACGGATGCCATGGAATTGAGATCTAACTCAATTGCATCAACTTTGGCTGTTGGGATTTCTTTTACTATTGCTTCTTGAACCTGTTTGCCAGCTGCCACATTCCTGACGCCCATAACAACATGTGCCCCACGCAGGGCTAGTACTCGTGCTGTTTCACGACCAATGCCACTTGATCCTCCTGAGGTTGTTATATGTAAGTAAATGAACATAACTTAAATTCTACAATATGTCTTGTTCAACTCATACTAAACAATTTCCATTTTCTGATTCTAATGGACCGCACCACTATTTTGGACATCAAAAAGCCAACTAGAGTGTTTTCTCACTATATATTCTGTTAATTATTGTATAAGTTTATTTTTTAATAGCAGGTCATCATGAATTGAAACCAGTAGGACAATTCCTTTAGAGTGCTTTATTTCCCCTGCCACTGATTAAGTGTGTTATATATTTAGAAATGAGAATAACTACGATAAATTGAAATGTCTACTGGCTACTGCATTTCTATTAAAAGCAAACTCAAGTTTAAACAATATATAGAACAAAACGGAAAGATTTGGAAATGAGAGGTTCAAATGTTTCCTAATCTCGGCAATGGAAATAAAAGAGACCGGAAGCAACATTTTGGCTAATTCTCCATCCAAAACTTTTCTTCCACATGTTACAGGATTTGAATTAATTCGAAAAGACTGAACTATTTTAGCGACCTTTAAGCTAAACCTAGCCTAAATGCTAAAATGATATACTCCATAATTACTAAGTTCTGAAACTGAAACAAATAAACGACATAACATCACCTACCTGAGTAATAGAGGCAACAAGTATTAGGAAACTTACAAATTCAACCCATGAACAACTAAAGGCATGAATCATCTTTCCATAAAATATTAGTCTATCTTTTCAACACAACACCATAATCATTTGAATCTGGTGTACAAATCACTTCAAGGTTATTACATATTGATTCTCTAACAGTTAAGAACAGCATGACTTGCAGTATCTTTCAGAAAAAAATATATAATAACAATAACAATAATAATATTCGAAGATACTAACTCATATTAATAAATAAGTATTGCATTACTACACTTCAACTAACGAAAATTCATTTTCACATTATATTATTATATACGAACGTCAGGTATCCAATAAGCCGTACAAAACAAATGTTAATAACTAAATATATTTGAGAAGTGAATGGAAGGTACCTACCTGTAACAATGGCGGTGAGGCCAGATGCATCAATTCCATCGGTAACCTGTTCAGCGGTTGAGTATTGCGAGAAACCAGATGGCCCTGCTCTTCCAAACAGCCACATATTCTTAATTTTGGATTTAATGAGAAGCGATTTATTAATTGCTCTTGCTCATGATATGATAATAAAAATAATAAGGTTGTTTTTATTTGAGGGAAAAAGAGTACAAATAATTGGAGGAGTTGATGTCGCCACCTCGATTTCATATTTATTCTTACAAATCACACGAAACACACTCCACTTGCATCATCAAGGATGACGTGTACCGTTTGTTCACGAAACTCGCGACTTATAACCACCCATGTGAATCATGCCGCCTACTTTTACAACTTCACTCTCTTTGATCTCTTTGATCTTTTGATGTAGATTTGGTAAATTATTCGGTCAACGTGCATTTTTTTTAAAATTGATTTCGGTGACGGATTAGGTCGAAATTAATTTTAGTGGTGAGACGGCCCAACGAACAAGCTTGTTTCGCCGTGAACCCTAAGTTGTTTTTTGCCTTCCGGGATCATTTAGGATCGAAAATGACATTTTACTAGTTTTTCAGGGTTTATTTTGAACTTTTAGATTATGTTTACTTCTTTATTATGTCTACTTTTGCATGGAGAACTCTTGTACATTTTAATTAAGTTTTTTAAGGTTTTGTTTTTCATTATGTTTTGTTAGGCTTTAATATCGATTGTATAAGAGAATTTATCACCTTGATAATTTTGGTTTAATTCTTGATTATTATTCAATTTTGTTTTGCCAGTATTATCGATCCTCTTCATACATGTTTAAATGATATATGTATAAAAATACACTTAGTGAAAACAATTGAATTGAAGTTCACTTATGTGTGTAGCGTATATTGATAAGTTATATTTTTGTGATGTAACACCCCAAAATTTGTAAGTTTTATATTTATATAAAAGTATACTATTTAAATACAAATATAATAAATTGGATTGAATTGTATTGCAATGTAAATTGAGGGGCTAAAAGTGTCATGAAGAGATACTTGAGGGTAAGAATCGAAAAATGTTTAATTAAATCCTCCCCATCCAAGAGAAATCTGGAAACTTGTTGTATATGTGCGTGTATATAATCGAACGGGAAAGAGAGGGAGCAAAGGAGAGAAACAAAATTGGAAGCTAGGGTTTGAGAAATTATGATTCTAAGCTTTAATCCTTCTTTCATAAGGTAAGAAACTCTCACATAACTTCCTAATTTGATGTTGTGTTGATTTTTAAGTATGAACCCTAAAATGGAGATTTAGGGGATGGTAAATGTATGTGTATAGGAGAGTGGTATAGTTATAGTTGAGTTGTTATGAACATATAATAACTATTTTATCAAGAAAAGAGATGAACTCATCATATTATGAGAATTGATAATTTGTAAGTGATTATGTATGTAAAGAATTAATATAATGATGATGTTAAGTTGTTGTTAAATAACAACTTAATCACCATCAAGTACATACAATTGTATGTGTTGAGAATATGAAGGACTAGTTAGAAATTAGTACTAGAGATAAAACACTTAAATTCTAACTAGGAATAATTGAAAGAGATGAAATTGAGTTGTAAATAACTCATGTGTATGTATGATTATGTATAGGTGATTAAAGAGTGAAAGGTTGCTTGTGCTTGATTGATCATTTATCTAAAGGTAAGTAATGGATAAGTATGTATTTGAATTATAATACTTGGATTACATTGAGTAGTCAAGTATTTGTCCTTTTTATTATGTTATGGATGAAGTGAGATCATTGAGATACAAGAGTATTCAATGATCACACTAAATGGTGGAATTCAAGGGTGGTGATTGAGATACAAGAGTATTCAATCAACCATGTTCTTGACACCATGATATGGACTCTTTGAGTCATAATGTATGGAGTTGAGGATCCTTAATTCATGTTATGTTGCTAAGTTAATGTTAATGTTGATGTTATATTTTCCTTTACTTACTAAGCATATTTTCTTACCGTTATGTTATTAATGTATGTAGGTGAGCAAAGTGGGACACGGGGCGATTTGGATAAAAAGCCCAAGCCTGAATAGTGGTGGACTTGCTACACTAGTAGTAAGTAATCCTTTTGAATAATGCTCTCGATACGTAGAAACGCCAAAGTTTATAAGTTTGTTGATCATTGGAAATTTGATCATCTTTTGTAATTAAGTTATTATGTATGAAATCTTTGTGAATTATTATGTTGAAAGTTATTTTGGGTTGTAATTACCCCTTCTAATTGTTGAATTGGTGTCACCCATATTAAGATATCGAATGTGTCCAAATGGGTCACAACGGGTTGCTCAATTGGGTCATTTTGTTAAAATTAGTCGAATGATGGTTTTGGTGGATTGAGTTATATTATGTCAAGGTGTATGTTTCAAATTTCTGGAAATATGGTATTTAGTAGTAAGTTAATATTATATCCATTTGGTTGCATAAGTGACCAAAATGGTCAAATTCCGATCAAGAGTCCAAAATCATTGAAAACGCAAATATCGTAAAAGTGCCAATTGGAAAACTTTCATCTTGTCATATTGAGCATGTTTGCAAAATTTCAGGTCGTTTTTATAAACGAGTCAAAAGTTATGCGTGTATCAAATTGGGTCAAAAACTTGAGTTGTGCAGAATGTGTTGTTCAGGACCCAGTACGCGATCGCGTAAGGGTCACGCGATCGCGTAGCTAGTGAAGAAATCGAATCAGAAGCCTTTATGTTGTAGGTACGCGATCGCGTACCCTTACCGGGATCGCGTACCTTGTACTAAAATTTGAACAGAAGCTTTTCATGTATTGAGTACGCGATCGCGTACCCTATGGTAGGATCGCGTACTCTCGAGTTGTGTCAATGTACACGATCGCGTATGGTTATCAGGATCGCGTACGGTGTAAAAAAGAAACAATAATAAATTTTTAAGGCATCCCATGTGAACTCACTTATAATTTCAGGGAGACGATAATGAGGAGATGATAATGACGACAGTTGTAAACATTACAATAAATAAAATAAAGTAATCTAATCCGAGCTCGATTCGTCAGCTTCGTTCGTGTCTTCGGCCTCGTCTTCGTCCGAATCTTGTCCTCCATACATGTTTTGATATTGTTCCACCACTTCTTTTCGAGCCGTTTTGATTATTTTGAGTTCCTTTTTTTAGACAAACTTTGAAAAAAAAATGCAAAGAAAGCTCAACGCCTTGTATGCCGCTTTTTTCATGTTATTCTCGGTAATTGTTGTTATTGCTTTTTGCGACATTAAAGTGGTATTCTTGACGGCAGAAAGGGTTTCAAGTTTTTCGAAATGTATACTACTTCTTGAAGAGGAACCGGCGTCCGATGAAGCCGAACTTTTGGCCGACTTTCGCCCCGGTGAACGGCGTATTGGGTCGTCTCTGAACAACGTTCTCATATTTGCTTCAAGAGACGAAGAAATCGGGAAGTCGTTCGCGTGAAGATCGGTGGCTTCGGGTTCGGGTTGAAATGGACGTTTGTTGCCCATTACGCCCGGTTCGGCGAAGAATTTTGGGTAATGTTTTAGTACATCCCAACATGACTCGTAAATAAATTTACGGTTGTCCATTTGCTGCTTAAAACCTTTTCGGGCCGCATTTAAAACGTCTTCGTCTCCGCCACCGCTTTGAGGGCAAATCTCGGCAAATTTTTTGTATATGCCTTGGAATACTTTCGTGTCGTGAGAAATTTTATTCCATTTGCCCGTGAGTGAATTAAGGTTACGTTTAATCCTTGCAACAGAATTGTAACCCGGGTGGACTTTATTCCAAAAACTCTCGTTTGATTGAGAGTTTCCTTGCACGCCATTTTCGGAACAATGCATCCACCGTTCCGCCAATATTCGGGCCTCCTCGTCGGTCCATCTAATTTGAACCCTTTTACCCTTTTTGTCGGTTTGGGTCTCGGGTTCGGGTCGGCCTCGTCCGAACTTTTTACTAAATGTTGGGTTTCGGGTATGGAGAAGTTAACGGGTTGAAAGTTCGGGTTTTGTGTGTTTGGTGAAAATTGTGAAAATCCAAAGTTCGGGTTCGGGTTGAATGTGGATCCGCTAAACTGTGTGGTTGGTGAAAATTGTGGGTTTGGTGACCATTGTTGGCTTTGTGAAAATTGTGGGCTTTGGTACTACCCTTGATAGTGGTAGTTGTTCCGAGGGTCGTCGGGTGAAAGTTAGTAAGGATTTGCAATGGGTGCGAAACTTGCAAATCCCGTAGGTTGAGACGGGATGCGTAGTTTGATTGAGCGGAGAACGATCCCGTAAGCGAATGTTGGCTTGTTATCGGATTGTATAACAAATTTTGCCACATATCTTTTTCAAGATTTTGATGTTCATTTTTTTTTTTGGATTTGGATTTGGATTTGTTGTTTTTAGACATAGTGTAGTGTATGAATTGTAGTGAGAATTGTGGTGTGTGAAATGTGTAAAAGATATAAGAAATGTAGTGTGAATAATAGGTAAAAGATAGTGTTTATTTATAGTGAAAAAGTAGTATTTGAAAAAAAAAACGGTCAAAATAGCCGTTTGAAATTTAAATTTTTAAAAAAAAATTTATTCGTTCCAACGGCCTTTGTTTTTTTCTTCTTCCTGCAACGAACGAATCGCACCCGGGCCCACACGAACAAACCGAACGATCATCGGTTAAGCGACGACCCAAACCGACGGGCTCGTGCCATCGGTGTCGGTTCCGTCGGTTGGAACCGACGAGCAACCGACGATTGCATTTGGAGCCGTCTTATACATAAATTGTTAGTATTTTACCGTTAAATGTCATTATTACTAATGTGTTTAAAAGTTATCGTATCAACTCTAATGTAAAAACGCATTTTGTTTGAAACCCTAAGAAAACACATATTTTTATGATAATGATAATTCAAAAACAAAATTACTTGGATTTTGCATTAGTTTGGCCGTGACTCGTGTTTCCTTTCATTAATATTTGATATTTGATATGAAACGGGAAAATACATTTCATACTTTCTAGTGTTTATTTAATAATTACTCTACATTTATCGTTTAAAAATGCTAATAATTAAAGTAGCACTTCTTACTTTCCAAATATAAGCATGAGATTGACGTTAGCATTTTTAAGTAAAAGGTGAATCGAGACAATATGCCGAAACCTAAATTGTTTCTCAAAAGAGTGTCTTGTTTGAGATTTTGAAATCTTGTCATTAATATTTACAAATCGTACAACTATCTTGGGCTCTTGGCATTTCATTAATTTAACAAACTTACGAAATAATCATTGTGACACATGCAAATGAGCATATGTTTTAAGTGAACATATGTACATAGCAAGTATAAAGAGAACCATAAATATACAAGAAATTAATTTATTAACATAACCCTAAAGTAATTAATTCAAGATTGTTTATCATCATCACTAAAACCATAATATTTCTTAAAAGCTTTAGGCAAGTAAACAGGCACCAAAAACCCAAAAAGATTAAACCCCCAAAACACCAAATTAGCCATAGCAAGACTTATTCCCACAAACAACCTTTTCTCACTAATCCCATCATTACCCATTTCATTTCTTTTCATAATCTCACTCTTAACCCAATCCAAAATGGCATACATTCTCATACCATTATAAACAACCGGAACCAAGACCCGAATCGGTAAGGAATACCCACCGTTAAAGCTCACACTTTCCATAACCACTTGACTAGCCAACAAAAACACATGTGGTGCAGCTGCTTTTATACCTTCTTTATCACCTTCTAAAACGCCATGAACTATGTAGGCAACTGGGAGTACAAGTCCGATAATCGCGCCGAGAGACACGTAGACGGTTAGGAGACGGGTGTGGGCCCCGAAGATGGGTGGGTCCGGGGTGGTGGAGAGGGGAGGGAAAGCGAGTTTGGAGATGAAGAAGAAGATGTAGAAAAAGGAAAAGAGTACGAATGAAAGGTCTTGAACCCCAACCATGCCTGATGAAGCCAGGATGACTATGAGTGCGATTGCGTTCAGGTTTTGAAAGGAAAAGAGGTTAGTGGTTCTGGTGTGTTGGTGGAGATGAAGTGATGGTTTTGAGTTTGTTAGAGCTATCGGTGCTACACCACCTGACATGTTGATGAATTCTTTTTTTTGGTGATTTGAGAAATGAAATTTGGGTTTGAGATGAAGAGTGAAAACTTTAGATGTGGCGGTTGGTGGTGGGAATGATTGACACGTAAGTGTATTCTAGTCACTGAAAAAGAAATCTATCACTGGGACCCATCATCACATATATGGTTTGGTCATGGTATCCAAACTTCTAAATAAGCTGCTGCTAATGATATACCCTACTACTAAAATCTTGTAAAAAAGTATTGTGATTTCTTACTAGAAAAGAATGATTCAAACGCAGCATAGCTACAAAAAATAATCTAAATCAACAAAATCTCTAACCACAAATTGTGAGAAAAACCCATGACCCGAAAGAAAAGAAACTAGAACCCCTTGCTATAAATAAAACTGCACATTGTGGGGTGTCTGTTCTTTTCCTTTTTAAAACTATCAACCAACTCACACCATTGTGTCTTTGAAGAGACTCAAACTCATACCATTTGGCAACAAGACATTGATGGGATCTTGTTTGTTTTGCTTTCCTTTCTTTTCTCCTAATTAGCAGGCCTATGTTTCGGAATATACTTTATCTTCATTCCCTTCTCGGGTTTTGTTCTGAACTGAGGTTTAACGTTTCCATTTCCATTTCCGTGGGTAGGCGATATGACCACACCCGTGTTTACCAATCGATTCTCTGCGTTACCAAGAATGACATGCTCCTGAGATTCAGATGAATAAGGGTTGTTATGGGCAGCCTGCTGACTAGGCGGTTCGGATGAAGATAGGACCAACTTTACATGCTCCCCTGAGGCTGCCTCTTTCCATCCTGTAACAGTTAAGAACTAGTCAGACACTTGTGACAAATTCAGCTGCCAAAAGTTCACTTTGAGTACCTTTAAGCAAATCCAAAAGACCAAACTTACCAATTTTGTTTGTTTTGATTAGAGGTGGCAGCTTCAAACCATTTATTAATGAAAGGATCAGTTTGCAGTTATGTCCCAATTCCCATCTCTAATAGATCAAATGGGTAAAAATCAAAAGGTTTAGCTAGAAATGAAAGGGGTCAAATAGACAAAAACAGATCAAACGTGCTTCCTGATTGATTTTATTTATACAACCAGATTGTTATTGTATTAATTAAACTTATTGGTATCATTATTAGCATAATAGCATAATAATTCATTAAAAATAGAACAAAAATGTGTTTTTTGGTCTATCCGACCCCAGCTGTTTCAACATGTACTAGAATGCACATTACCCAACCCACACATTTTGCCTCCTCTACTTTTGATCATGGAAAGGCTTCTTTTTTGGGTAAATGGTTTACATCTTAATTGTTTTATATAAAACTTGATGCTATACGAACAAAACAAATAGCATATACGAGGATGTGAGTGCATACTTTGTGCGAGGAAAGCTTTTGCTGCATGAACAGAAAATGGAACTCCCTCCTGCTTCTCCCCATCTTCCATTTGTGAATGAGAATCATTTGTACTCTCGTCATTTACATTCAACTCGCATGAATCATGATTGCTCATGGTGGGCTGGGTTTGGTCAACTTCAATTTCTGAAGTTGTATTTCCTCCCAATACTTCCCTACTGGTGCTCTCGGCCAATTGACATGTGTTGCAATTTTCTTGAATTTCACCCAGACTATTGACCTTATGCGGCTCATCTGGACTGTTTCGCACTGTCACGGATATGGAACCAATCATCAACTGACAGTTGTTCTGATCCATTTGATTAATCGCATCCTTCTGTACTCTCATCTTTTCAATTTCACCACCACCATATTCGGATTTAGGCTTCTTGGTCCAAACTTTACTACCACCAATTACCCTTTGTTCCCTCTGCTTGTGTGCATATTCCCGTTTCAGACTATGATCCACATGAAAATTGCTTCGTCTACTTTGAAGTGAATTTGACACCTGCCATCGAGCCACATAATGCTGAAAAGCATTCGTTTGAGCCTTTTGGTACTCGGTTTTCTGACTAGTAGCATAATCTGAATGATCACTGGTAGATCCACCTTTAGCTTCAATATCAATGTCATTCTCACTGTGTGATAGATGAGTGGGCTCAAGAGGCGTAGAGAAATGTTCGTCTAGAGTACAAGAATTGACCTCGACAGATGACTGAGGGCTGGAAGCTTTGGTAGAAGCAGCAGACACATCTACCTTTAACTGGTCCCTTATTCTTTGTTCCTTCTGCCGAAGCTTTCTTTGTCTTTTTCTTTCTAACAACTCAGCTTGCCTGTTCAAAAGCATAAAAAGGGGCATACCTCTATCAAATAAACAACGAATTCAAACAATTAGTTTCTCAACCTTCCTTTAATAGGAGACACAGCCAACAGCATCCTAACGTATTCACATTATATTGTTGTAATATAACAAATAAATGATAGAGATTCTTCCCGTAGGTTCTGTAACGAATCACCATTCAATGAACAAACACATACAGAGGTCATCCTATATAAGTAATTTATATTGATTTTTCAACATGCTTGTAGCTTAATGGAACTGTCCTATAGGGACTGAGAGGCAGGGTATTCTGTATTCAGATTGTCCCTTCTAGCTCCCTCTTGAGGTGGCATAATGGGTGGGTCAGGACTCCGGTGGGTTTAAGGTATCAGTTTGTGTGTATAAATATCACCCAACATCATATGAAAAATAAGGCATGTTTCGCAGGGAGTAATGAGCAGAAAGACTATGATACGATGCTTAGTTGTTAATGCAGATCTCAGATGCGGCAATTTCAAACATTTACCAACTGCTAGGTCGATTCGAGAAATATTATATCTCCAACATGTCAAATGCGACAAGGGTTAATAGACAAATATGTTACTGTACTTTGCGAAAATGTTCAAGTAAGTTATTGTACTATTAATTTGTTCAATTGAATTATTAAACTAATTTCATACCTGAATTAAACTTTTTTGCGTTGTAATATTTAGAAGTTAAATAACTTAATTTAAATTCATAAGGTAAGTAAAATGATCTTGGTGTTAATATTTATAAGTTAAGTAACCTACATATCGTGATTTATTAAGTTTAATAATAATTCAATCCAACATATTAGTAGTCTAGTAACTTAGTTTAACATTTTCACAAAGTAGAGTAACCTATTTGTCTATTAACCCAAGAAACAAACATGAAGACAGAGTGTCAATATACCTTCTCTGGGAAGCTTCCTCCTCTTCGAAAAGCAACTTCTGGCATCTTAATGCTTCAGCATCTTTGTCTGCAAGAAATGCCTTCACCTGACACAGTTAAGTAGGAAAATTTATCCGTTGGTCATAATTCAAGATAACTCAACATTTCCACTCTTAAGATGCATTAATTATTATTATGTTTTCATAACTAGCATGTTAATTATATGTGTGTCATGCATATTTAATAACAAACACAAACATTAACAAGAAGCGAAAACTTATATTAAAAATTCAGTATGTCTTGGTAGAGCACCAATCAACTAGGAGGTAAATGTCAAAGCCTCAAAATTAAGATATTTCATCTGGATTTTCTTTTTAAATTTTTTTGAAACAACCAGGTGACGTACCAAATAAACACTACTTTTTGTGGCAAAAGGTTGACAACCGGCAACCCAAACCGGCCCACAATCGGCTGCCTATCCATATGTGGGTGGCATACATGCACTCAGCAGTTGTGGCTATGGGGTTGCCAGGGCTTGAACCCGTGACCTTGTGTCTTTTGTGGCAAAGATGCCCCACCCATTACCAACTGAGCTACACACCATTGGCAAATAAACACTACTAGGACTACATGTTTATTGTAGGATTCCAAATCACTCTATGGAATTTTGACTTTTCTCAACCTAAGCTCAGAGTTAACATACTATGTTAACTTCAAAGTAACGGATAGTTCTGGTTTAGAAAGTCTCAATGAGATTTCCCTCAAAGTGAAATCATGACAGTATTCCAATAAAAACCCCTAGGCAGTAGCATAGTGTCTAAATAAATTTCAAGAGAAAATGGGTCCGGTTCCGTTTCAGGACAACAACAACAACAAAATAGTCGGTACCCATTCAGTTCTTCAGTATCATCAATCTGGACCGGCTTTTGCACACCCCTAACTTATGGACTAAGAAAGCTCTATACCCCTTCAGAATGCCAAATCAGCATAGTACAAATTATTATAATATCATGCTGTTTACTAATAAATGAGAATATAAAAGAATACCAATTTCTGTTCAACAAGAAAGCTGGTACAAGCAATTAAGTTTTTTATCTCTAGACCTATCTTCCCGGCTTCCCCATCAAAAACATATTTTTGCAATGATTCAGCGGTTCCAGCACATAGAAATGTTATCTCACTGGCATCATCAAGTATGCTAAACAATTCCTGGGATGTAATTGGAAGCCTTGAAGGTCTATCTTGGATAATATCCTGCAAATGATTCAAAAGCATACCAATGATATCATAGTGACCTTAAACATAAATAAGAGGATTTTACAACTTACAAATAAATATTTACCACAAGAGCCGAACCGGCTTTCACATAAACTTGTGGAAGAGATAGAAAAGCTGGTTTCCGCAGATTTGCTGTAATATTCATAACTATGGATGAGCCTGGAACTTCCTAAAACGAAGAGACAATCAGAAATAATTGCTTAGGGAAAAATAAAAAGAGTCCAACATATAAAATGTGACGGTAGACTACGAAAATCTTCACTAGAGGTGGCATGATGGGTGACATCGGTTAATTATCTTTACTGCAACCAGGTTGACCTGACTCACCAACATTGTTTTGCACTTTAAAAATTGTTGATAATTATATTGAATAAGATTAAGATGATAAGAACTACAATTAATAACGAATTTGTTTATATAAATTGATTTAAGAGGTTGATAACAACTGAATAACACTTTTGGTGACTTCCAACCAATTTGACCAGCTAGACCCATTTGACATGTTTCATTTTTTAGGTATGTTTTTAAGTTTGAACCATTCGACACTCTAGAAAGAAATCTACGGCAGATTGGCCCATTTCTAGTTTGAAGGGTCGAAATTCCCACTCTCATTTTCACATTGCAGTTGATAGTAGAAGAAACGGATATACGGAAAATTTATATGAGTTCATTTAAGAAGCAAAAGATCAGAAAGAATCAAAATTAATGGGTACAGCAATAAAGTTCAACATATAACAGCACATTTAAAACAGAACTAACAACCAGATCAGTACCTCCAGATTAACATCCTTAAAAGACATAATTTCCTTAGCTTCATCATCTGAGAGCTGCATAAGAAAAATTAGTGAGTACGATTATATTAGTGCAAGTAAGAACTTCTCAGTAAGATATTAAGGTTCTTACCTTATCCCAAAATGCTCCTAGTAAATCACGATATTTCTGAGGATCCTAAAAAATGAAAGTGAAGGCTACCATGTTAGAACACATAATCACAGAGGGGATGAGAAATAATACTAAGGAAACTTAAATGGAAAGATTTCACATTTAAATGACTAAAAAGAATCCGCGAGGGTAGAGGATGAAAGAAAAAGATAGTATGAATTATGAAATAGAATATAAATAAGAAAACCTTATGACAGTTCAGAGACCGGCGATGCACCCGTGTATGTCTCCGATAGTTCATAGGTGAACAGAACTCGCGGGCACACTTATCACATTTCTGCATCTGAACTTTCATAGGAGCAAGCAACGGCCAACCAGTGAGATCTGCAGGCACTCTCAGTTTAACCATCATAGGTTGCAAAAGGTCATGTGAGTAGGATAACAAGTCAATTTATTTATTAGTTCAAGTCAAAACGGGCCGCGTCAGGTAGGTCTGACCCAGAAATGCTTCTTATACGTCTATAAATAATTAATGTGTCATTTAGGATTACAAAAACAATAATACAATGATAATCTAAATTTTGTTATGAAACTATTTAGAAGGTTATATGGATCAAAAATAGACTTCGGGTGACTTTCAACCTATCTGACCCATTTCGCTGTCAGGTAAAAAAATTTATTTAAGCCATTTGTGATACAACACAACCCAAATTGATCCAATCGGAAGTAAATGGGTCAATAACTCCACCTCTGCTTCAAACGAAAGGCGCTGCCTTTGTATGCTTACTTAATTTAAGTGAGTGTAGATTTAGGGGGTGCTTGGTTAGAGGTATTAGAAGGTAAGGAATGTCAAAGATAATCATTAAGGAGGTTTGGTTGACTATGATGGAACGAATCATTGGCCAGTTTAGGGTAATGGGGTATTCCTCAATAAAATGGGGCAAATGAGAAGTGGGCAATGAAGAATCAGAATTTCTCTCCTCCTATAACTGAAAACCATTTCATCTCTCACTAATCACTATCCTATTTCTTCAAAGCAAATTAAATTACTTCTCTCCTTCTTCTCTGGTCACCATCTCCACCATTCTTTCTATTATTTGTTTCATTATTCTAAAAACGATACACGTCATCTCTCTTATTAATTATAGAGAATGTCGATGAAGATCAATAATAATGAAAATAAATAAATTTTAAGGAGTTAATGGCAAAAGTGAAATAAAAACACAAAATCAGCAAGTGTTCCCCTCTGATAGTAACTTCGATTTGCTATGACAAATGCAATCACTTTATTTTTTGTTCCATAACAAACAATTTACTCGTATTAAATTACTAATTTTTTCATTAGTATTTTTTTACATCACTTGTGTTGTTTTCGATTTTGCAATGTTAATAATCAAAACTGGTTATAAATCTACTATTATTGGTTGGAGATAATGAGTGAATATTTTATCAAGCTAACAGTAATTTCTTATGAGAAAGATTTTGTTGTTACACATTATAGCATCTTAAACCAAGCATTGTCAATGCAATGGAAATACCCATTCCATTACCTATGCATTCCCTTTCCCATTCCCTTTGCCATTAACCATCTTAAAGTTTTAACCAAGCATGCCCTTAGAGAACTAAAAAGTTTTGCTTATCCTTGGCGCCTTAGCCCCATTAGGGTCATACACTCGTGAATTTATGCAACTAACATTCCCACAATTGTATCCAGCTAATTTTGGACAATACGAAGATGCATTCATACCTTGTTGATCCAGTTGATGAAGGAACTGTATCCACTGCACAGGATTGTCACCTGTCCTTGATAGCGAAAATAAGTGTTCCTTACCAACTGCTTGTCGGATGAAAGTATCCAACGAATTATTTCCTTCTTCTACTTTCATTGTATCTAGAGTACTGGCACCTAAGAGTTTTGCAACAGACATCTATACTAAAATCTTCAATGTTTTCCAAAAAAAGAAACCTGCAGAAAAGGATTGCTCAGACTAAATTATTCATCATTGAAAAAAAATACGATAGAAGAAACTCAAAATCAATAAGCATAATGCAATTTACTATTATGTGACACCAATCAACTTCAGCATCTGGCCCAAAACGTTCTTGAAGACACAAAACGTGCTCATCAATGTGACGGACATGACTTACAGAAATGCAACATCATACATATGATAAGTAGATAGACAAATATATACAAATTTTCAATTGAGTAAAAGTTGAATAAGTAAAAAAGTATTCAAAAACTATCATATAGATAATTGGCAAGTTTCAACAGCCTCAACAGTTAGACACCATATGGCTTTACAACTTCCTATCAACATCGGCAACATATATACACAAACAATTTACTCTTTTCTTGGAACAGCAAGCCTAATACACAAACAATTTACTGACAGAGAAAAAATAAAAAAATAAAATGAATTTATATTTTGGTTAACAACAACTAACATAAACACTAAAGCTTACAAAAGCATTTTAATATTTTTAGCATATGTACAAATAATCATCGGCAATCATTTAAATGATGTTGAAGCAGCCATTTGAAACACTAGTATTCTTCCAAAACATATTAAGACACTAATACTTTTCCAAAATAGATTAATACACTAGTGACAATAAATTTACATTAACAACATACAATGGAGATGAAAGATGCAAAGCAAAGGAGAAAGGAGCAAAGGTGAAAGGAGTAAGATCCTTATTTGAGGCCCGGTGAAGAGGTTGAAGTGTGACATATGGGTAGCATTGGCAATGCCTTGTAGCAACTTGTGCTTGCTAAGTACTGACTTACCCACATCCTGACTTGGAAATATCATTTCACTCTTTATGCACACTACATCAACTAAAGCTGAATTAATATTTAAACTGAAAAGACCAATAAAATATATTTTCTAATCCATTAATAGTGGCCCATGCAGTCGGAACATGGTACTCACTTAATCAACAGTGACCCTTATCATAACTGCTGTCCCTAGGCTAAGGTGAGGCCTCAAACCTAGAACAATCTTTTAAAAAACAAGGACTACCGGAGGGAAAGAAAAAGTTATATCATCACAGCTACCTTCTCCATGAAAACTTAAGCAGCTAAACTCCTTTCATCATATCATTTGCTAGTCAAAAAACAAAATGAAACAATAATGCCCCTCTAGCACCCCAACTTCAATGAGGTGGTAAGGCAAAGAAGTAAAATATGTGAGATAATAAAAAACAGAGCACTGCTCAAACCTACCACAAGTAAAATTCTAACTTTATTTCTTTTGAACTTCAAACTCGGATGTGTAAGAGAAATGCAACAATATAGAAGCGCACTGAGGCGCGTGCCTTGGGTGAGCCTTGGTTCTCAAAAAAGCGTGCCTTTTCTATAATTAAGTTTATTTGACTTTTTTTGTAAGTTGACCTTTTCTGTTTTGAGCTTTATGACCGTTGGGATTATATCTTTCTTATATTGGCTTTTGAAAAGGCCCAAAATTAGCTTATAGCCTATTATAACATCATTAAAACCCTGTCTTCTAATAACCGGCCTCCAAACTCTTTCTTCATCAACACTTGTTCATCAGTTTATGAAAACCGATGAAGTTGAGATCCTAGATATGAGTTACACCGAAGAAGAACAGGATGTTGGAGCCATGGGGGAGTATGAATTTAATAAGGAGGAGGAGGATGAAGCTGCATTTGATGATGATGATGATGCACTTGATGATGATGCACTTGATGATGATGAGTGATGGACTAATGACGTTTGAATCTTGAGGATACATTCACAATGACATTAACTAGTAGTTAACTAGTAGTGACTAAAAACTATTTAGCTATTTGATACTTTCTTCATGTTATCCATGATACTATTTACTCTTTTGCATCATTAGTGCCCAATTACATGAAGTTTTTAATGCTTAAATGCTATCTGATATATATATATGCATTTTTAATATATTATATATATTTTTATAATTTTTTCTAAGAATAGTGCGCCTCACATTCACGAAGCGCGCGCCTCGAAGTGCGCCTCGTGCCTAAGGCGCCAGGGACCCTTAGCGCTTTTGTGCGCCTTTTGCCTTTGACAACTTTGTTCACAATTACAAAAGAGCCGCGATAAACACTGCATTTTATGCTTTCATGTTTCCTTGGATGCAGAGCTGTATTTATCTATTTACTACTAGGATCAGCACAGTAACATGATAAGCGACCTGCATTTGACTCTCACTTCTTATTTTATTCACCTAGCTTATTTTAAAGGCAAGACTTTCCCCTTTCTTTCTTCTTGTAGGCACTTTTAACACTTTTAATATCCCTTCTACCATAGAAAACAAGCACAGTAGCTCTCAACGTAATCAACTTATGACAAAATATTCAGTCCTCATGACGAGTCCATTAACACTAAAAGGCTTTACTATACTCTATATACTCAAATTCTAAACCTAGGGCTTCAAATATATGAGCTTGTTAGCCCAAGAGGAGAACTTAAGTGATTCGATTCTCTAATATAATGAAAACAACAAAACATATTGGGTTGCATGCTTTAACCTTCAAATCCATCTCCATGCCCAAATAGGTACTGAAAACAAGATGATGTCTTAACAGCAACAAAAATCTTCGCCTTTGTCAATGAGAATTGAAAGCATTATATCATCACATATGTCTGAATTAGTAATACAATTACCACCGCACAGCCTACCATTGAAATGTGATAGTTTTCTGCCAAAATTTTCCACCATTCATATGTAAGGGAAGTTTTTTAATACCTTAAACACCAAATGTACTCCCGATATTTCAATGCAAACCCTGATTAGATTGTTGAACCAAACTCCTTATCATTAATTAAACGATACACAAATACATGCAATCGATACACAGTAGACTACACGACAGCATAGCCGAAACAGAATCTAACCTAACATTCCATTCAACAAGCGGCATTTTCAGAACTTCATCAGCAAATTACACATAACGCAAATAGAAAACCATAAAATCACCAGCTAAACTTTGATGCTACAACATTAATCAGATCATAAACAAAAAACTGATTTATCTAAATCATCACATATTCATTAAGCAAAACAAATAGTTTAAAATCGCACAACGATACATATTAGGGTTAAATTCACATGATCTCTGAGTAGCAGTTACACATTGCGAGAGAAAGTGATAACGTACCAGTGTGTGTGAGGTGGAGTTGAGATCGCCGGAGATCGTAGATATTCGCGGTCGCCGGAAAGGCGGCAATAAGAATGTTCGAAAACAAAAAGGAAAGAATTGTGGTTGTTTTGTGTTATTATTGTGTATATAGCTGAATGTATATAGCTGATGATGAATGAGGAATAGCAGTCGGCAAAATCTGGAGAAAAAGAGGACAACTATGGATATGGCGGATCGTAGAACAATTTACCGTACGGCCTTGGTGCCAGACCAAGTTCAAACCAGGACCACTATGCTGCAAAGAGTGTGCAAGTTGTTGCAGACCAACAAATCCGAAAAATTAAACCGTGATCGACCCAACCTGCCCCAACACCCGGTTTAATTCAGTTTTAGAGTAACTTTTAGTTCTATATTGGGTTAAAGACACAATTAGCGGTGTAATCGAGTCACCCCAGCTATGAGCCCTCGTATTTTGAGGGCGGTTGGACTTGTCTTTTATTATTTTAAAAAGAGTGATCCACTATGAAATTCGTCCTAGTTCGTCCCGGTGCTTTCTTTTTTATATTTTCGGTCCAATAAATTCTCATTTTACCTGTAAATGGCCCGTACGCATTTAAAATGATTAAAATACCTTTACATTTTTATTTTAATCATTAATTTTTTTTTTTTTTATTATTTATTCAATTTATATATCTTACTACTATATAAATCATTTGATCCATGAATCTTAATTCCTTAAAAGTGTCCTAATTGAATTTACTATTTTGCTCATAATTCTAATGATATTTTATAACACATTTATGTGAATTAATTATAACTTCGTAAACTTCATTTTCTCTAATCATTTGAAATTAAATAATTTTTCAAGATATGTAACTCCTTTTATCCAATTCACATAATAATTGTGATACTCATCCTAATATTTCTCATTAATTTATAATTAATGGACAATTAGGTGAAATAAATGCAATCTTTTTCAATTCGGTTGAAGTATTTTTTTTTACAAAATAAATTATTATTTTATCGATAACATTAGCATTAGTATTTGACAAATCATTTAAATTTACTAACATACCCCTACATTTATTAATTTTTCAATAACACTGTCATTAAATAATCAACCAACAATATACATATAACATAACATGTGACCCGTCATGAGTTACGAAATATGCCAATTATAAACAGAAAAATCGAGATGAGACGAACATGTTGATAAACTATCAAATGCAATTTGTCCAACTTTCGCAGTCTCTGCCTCTAATGCCTTCAATTTTAATTTTTACCCAATTTTACTATTTTTTAAGTTTGTAAAAAATAAAATATGAACTCTTAAATGTGTTTTTGTGAAGTATGTATTTCTCACATTTATCTACATGCTTATTTTGTTGTCAATTTATATATCCAAGAGTTTCAAATTTCTGATTAGTAAAGCTCAATGTTTAACAATTTTAAAATGTTGGTGTGTATCTTCCGGAATCAAAATTCTAGCATTGACAACTTTACGCATCACTTTCTAAAGGGATATCAAGCTCCAGTACAAAGGTGTTATTCGAGTTTGTCAGAAAGCTCAAACAACCCGGGGTATACACTTCAAGTGTGATGGTATCTACAAATTTTACACGATATATAAAATTAATTACTTCATATGATTGTAAATTCCATTTTATCTAAGCACGTATTTATAGTAGTATCTTATAATATTACATCACTTTTAACATTATTCACGATTTCTAATGTTGCGATTCACCGTTCTTTTTTATTTATTTCTTATTTCGCTGCAATGCGCGGACAATAAGATATCAAAGAATACATAATAACTGCTCCGTATTATGTTACAAAACCTTTCGTAACATCACCCTTCAAGCAAAATCTTACTCATCGTCTTCTTCGCATTACCTCCAACGTATTCTCCGACCAAACCCGTCTTCTCCTATTACCTCCTTTTCTTCCCTAATTTGCAGCCGCCCACCCTAGACCACCACCCCCAGGTCTCCCTGCTAATTTTCCGGCAGTCGGATTTTTCAGCGGCTGTACTGTATCCGGTGACCACGCATGAATACAAGCCATGGATATTTAAACCATAAATCTGAATATAAAACACTCAAAAATTCGAATCTAAAAACCCCAAACAAACAAACCTCTAGAATAGATTGCAAATCAAACTAGAAAACTGTAGTAGTAATAAACTAAAAAAATAGCATCTACTGCAACTCGCCGGAGATCTTGATATTCCCATTTCATAACTCATAATCGTAAATCTTGGGTTTCATTTTGCTCTTTTTGAATTTGGTTTTTCGTTTGGGATTCCTTCGTAAATCTTAAATTTTATGTTGGGTTTCATTTTGCTCCGTCCAGTGACGCATTATTCGGGCGGCATCGTTGTTGCTCCAATCTTCTTACGGATCCAAAACAAAGATTTAGGGGCAAGTCTTTTTGGTTACAATTTGATTTTGAAATTAAGGTTTTCTAGAGTCTGGTTTTTTAACTTGAATCTTTGAAATGGGAAAAGAGATGGAAAACGGAGTAAATTATTGAAGAACTTTGCTTTGTGCACTGGAGATGGTAGTGGTGAACTGGTGATGTTGCTATAGGAAATTAATTTGGGGATGAAAATGCTTAGGGTTGGAAAAATGTTACAGAGGTTGGAGTAGATGATAGGTTGTTAAAATAATATTTTATTATTTAATTAATTAATTTCAGATTAAAAAAACAATAAAGAAATAACATGTTTAAAAAGTAAGAGGATAAGGGTACTTTAGTCAAAAAAAAAAAAAAACAAGTAAAATTAAAATTTGTTGGATTGAAAATTTGAAAAAAACACACAGGGATGAGTTTCGTAAATTGATGTAAATTACAAGGATCATCTATAAATTTACTCTTTAAAAAGGGAAGAGTAAAATTAATAAATGGTCCATGTGATTTACACTGATTTACGAAAATGGTCCATCCTCTACCTAAAATGAGTAAATCACCCTTTTCTCTTGTCATTTTTAGATAGTCAGGATCTAAATGGCTAGAGGGTACTTTAGTCATTTTAGGTGGTTGAATGACCATTTTTGAAGAAAACGTACAGAAAATGTGAAAAAGAAAGTATATGAACGATTTTCGTAAATCAGTGTAAACCACAAGGACTATTTATGAAATTTACTCAAGAGTGAAAATCAAAACAAAAGATCATTTCTAATACATAAAGTAATGAGAAAATTCTATAAATGGTCCTTGTGATTTACATTGATTTACGAAAATCGTCTCTCTACTTTATATTTCACTTTTTAGTCCAATAAGTTTACGTTTTGTTCGAAAATAGTCTTTCATCCACCTAAAATGACTAAAATACCCTTTGACCATTCAGATTCTTACTATCCGCAAATGATAAGAGAAATAAGACTTTAGTAATTTTAGGTGAAAGAGAGACCAATCTCGAGCAAAATATGAACTTATTGGACTAAAAAGGTGAAAAATAAAGTATATGAATGATTTTCATAAATCGACGTTTACTCTAAAGTAATATAATCTAATGTATTGTTAAACAAAATGGAGGGAATGAATCTATAATATGTAAAACTTGACGGGATAATAATACCTTAAAAATGATAATTTTTTTATCGGTCAACGACACATAATTATTGCATTGTGAACGACATCAATTATATCTCATATGATAATTATAACTTTCATAAATAGTGATGCTATTATACATGTAACCTACTGAAGTGACACATTTAAAATAAATGCAAATTTCTCTCTAACTTGGTACTTGTGCCAAATTAAAATTTTAAAACAATTCTCTCTTCCTGTCGCGAGTTTACTTGTAGTTCGGAGGGCTTTTTCTTTTCTTGTTCCCTCCTCAATTCTAACCTTCCATTGTTCATTGTTTTCCTCTTTAACAAAGTTTACTCAACTACATCAGGTCACCACTTTTAAATTCCCTTAAAATCTTATCTATCATACGTCAAGCACTCGAGCCCTTTTCCGGCTTCACTTGCTTCTACGGCAGGTGGCAATTACAAGCCTTTTCAACACCCCCCTCATCTCTTCCTCCACGTTTATAACCACCACCAATGAAGATGTAACACCTCGTATTTTTAACATATGAATGTATAACTTCCAATGACATTTGTTACGTTAATTTTTAGCGATAGATGAATGATGAAACAACAAATGTATAAATGTATAAACGTATGTCTAAATACTATAAATAATAGGTGGGAACATATAAACTAATACATATTAGAGTAATCTAATAACATATGAATATATAGTATAGTTTTTCATGGAGGTTCTTGTAATAAAAATTAAATAGAAGTAGAGATATGGGATGTGTTAGGAGAAAGTGAGAAAAACATAATATAAGATATTGTAATAATAAATGATCAAATTAACGATAAATAATAATAATAATAATATGGAATGCATATAAATACGTTTGGAATACGCATATGGTATTGGAAGGTGCAGAGAAAAAAGAAAATGTAAAAGTCTTTTGGTCTAGTCTTGTCAACGGGGAGAGGAGTAATTGAATGGTGTAAGCTTCGGAACATTTGCAAAAGCAATTAATAATGTGCTCCATATAATTCGCATGTGTGTCGAAAAGGTTGTCTATAAATAGTAGAGAAAATCTTCAAATGAAATCGCACATAGTCCTCGATCTTTTCTCTAATCTAACAAGATCAAAATTCGGAAATACTTATATGTAATTAACAAAGTCAAGTTGATTAATGAAGTTATATAATCACCATTTTTGAACTCGAGTAAGTTTCTATATGTCTTTACTTTGATTCTTTTGTTCATTTCTTTATGTTGGATCAATTATGTTTCATTTTTATGCTGTCATTAGCTAATTTTACTACTATATGCATTCGTTGTGATCCAATAATTTGATGATTATATTGAACAATAATATTTATTGTGCAATTTTATTCTTCATTGATAACTCCGAACGTTTGAGCATGCATAGTTAAATTTAAAATGTTACGAATGATAAGGAATCTATTACATTATAATGACTAAGTTGAATGATGTCTAATAAGTCCGTTGCTATTAAATTGGAACGACGAATATTTATGGCGGGATGTCCTATATGAAGACCGTCGTGTAATGATCGGGAACTTTAAAAGAAAGTATCTAAAAGTATCTTTTTAAATAAAATTTCGGAGTTAAAGGCTTGTAGTGAGTTATCTTTGCACTTCTTCAACTCCACCTTTCACTTGAACTTTATTATCATATATTCTATTCAATGACTCATAGATATACTTGCATAAAATATCCCTACCCTTGTGTATAAAAACTTGATGGACGTTGTCGTTCACCATTACATTTTCACACTCAGCTTATGACGCAGAAAATGTTACAAGAACGAGAAAATTTACGAGTAATCACAATATTTATTGTTAGTGTTTACTATTATACACTTTAACCGCAATTATTTGTAATAACATTCGTGTAATGTAATGCGTTCGATTACTCCACCTTTTCATTCGTGGCTATTAAACAAACGGGATTTATAGTACTCGAAAGTAAAGGTGGTACAGAAAATCATCGTTACCATTTTTCTCGGTCTTTTCGTCCTTCGTCAACAACGCTTTCTTCTTTTCGGCAAGCCAGTCTCTCTGATGATTTGTCAACCGACCACAAGATCTTGTAAAACTAAACTTGTTGTTTCAACTTTCTGCGGGACGACGTATTTATCTTCTTGCTGTCCGCCCTAAATTTTTGGTCAAAACGCTATGTTGCTAGAGACGATGTATTGCATTTCGTAAGTTCATATATGGCTTAGGGTTTGATTTGTACCACTCAAGTAAGACATCAAGGGAAGTCGAGGCCTTTCGGCACTCTGTTTGTCGTAATCGGACTTTTAGATGTGATTTCGGTTTTGCTTGATCTCAACTAGAGACGTTGGACTTAATTATTTGGTTCAGTTTTCATTATTCAAGTTCAATAGCAAGTTGCATCCTTCTTAACTCCATCTTCGTATCTATGTATTAACCACCATTGCAGAAAAAAATTAGTTCATCGATATCGTTTCTCGGTTTCAACGTCTTCCCCCAACACCTCTTTTCTTGCCTACTCTGTTTCAGAGATGTTCACACACAATTTATTGTCTTCAAAGCTCTAGTTGCCATCAAGGTAACTAGCGTTGTTGCCATCAAGTTAATTATGTAGTGTTTCGCCCTTTTTCGTGGTCAAAGCGGTACGATAAAATAGTTTACGAACTAGTTTTGAGGGTGTTCAAATATCAAAGGATGGAGGGGCTGGTTCTACACTTTTACATGCCAGTAGATGAAGTTCAAGTAATGTATAAGCAAACATGCAAGCTCAAGTTCTTTTCCGAAATTTCAAGATAAAGCATAAGTCGATGTTTCAAGTTAAAGATTCAAGGTTGAAATCAAAAGTCCATGTTCTCAATTTTAGTGTTCCAACATGAAAGTTTTACGTTCAATAGCTTACAATGTACCCTAAAAATTTTCATCTCAAAAGTGTAATGTGGAATTTTCTTAACCTGTAAATCAACATATTATGCTTTTTGGCAAAAAAATAATAAATAAATAAATAAATAAAGATTGAAAACTAATTAACACATTTATCAAACAGTTTTACACAATATTTTGAGAACCGGTTGAACTGGACCAGGTTCAACAGGTCGAACCAGGATTTTCATGTAAAGCGGTCCATATATAACCGGTTATTGAGGATATTTTGAAAATAGCCAAGTCGCCCGGTTTTCTGGTCGAACCGGGTTGATCACCGAGAACCGGATTCGACCGGAATCTTTTTTTTTCACTTTTATAATAATTAAGATATTTTTTTGCTTTTATTATGCTAGAATTGAAAACAAAATTAAAACCATTTCAATTTTACTCCCTCGTTCACACGTACGTAAGGCTAAACCCTAAAAATTGAATCCGGCCAAATCCGGTCGTCTCCCGCCACTTCTGACCGTCACCCTCCTTCTCCGGCTGATTTTCCGTCCAAACTTCTCCATTAAGGTATTAGTTTTAAGTTTTTATTTATGTAATTAGATGTTAAATTGTAGGGGTGTAGACCAATTGTAAATATGGTCTTGAGGAATGACATCGGCTTAAAAAGTAGGATGTTGTGATGATATGTAATTAAGGGCAAAAAGGATTTTGTTGTTTGTGTGTATGGAGTTGTGTTTTTGGAGTGAATTTGTGAATGTGAGAGAGTGACTGTAATAGTGGTACATCAATCTAAGTAAAGGCTTATATTGAAGTCATTTTTAAAAATGGGTAAAGTGTTGATGTTGTTCCTGTATGTATCTATATGTTTCTACGTATGTGAAGATGTAAAAGTTATAGTCTTGAAAGTAAGTAAAGGATGTATGATTGTATGGTGTGTGTATGACAGTCCCGTTTTACTTTTAATTCAAATATAACTTGAACAAGCTTTGAACTATTATTGAGAAGTTGCGGAATCACACTCAATAATATTAGAAAGATCAACACAAAAATTGAAAACAGAAAACAAGAACAAATATAAAACCAAAAGCTTCAATCTTATTAATATGAATAAGACGAATACACTTGTTATATTGGGGTTTACACCTTGAAGCTATTCTATACTATGTATATGTGTATGTATATGCGTATTTGTATATCAAACTAGGTTCTAAGGATCTCTATTTATAACACATAGAGTCTTGTACATTCAAGCTCCTAGTTTTATGGAGTTAGATAACTTCCATAACAGACTCAATCTTATCACGAACCTATTCTTATCAACAACTTATTCTTATCACAAAATCATAAACAGTGTTAACTACCACATTTGAACATTCAGTGGAAACAAGCTTCCAACAGTGGTAACTGCTTCATTTGTGTAAGTCTAAGTATAAACAACTAACAGTGTTAACCACTTATATACACTAACAGTCTTAATTACATAAACAGTGGAAACTACTTACAAAATCAACTAACAGTTGTAATCTTCGTAGCAGTGTTAACCTTCAGTTCTTCAAACAGTTGTAATCTTCGACCAGTGTTAATCTTCAACAATCAGTGGTAACCATGTTAGTCTTCAGTGGTAATTCTTCTCTATCAGTGGTAATCTTCAGTGATAACCTTTTGATCTCTTCAGACTTAATTAATAGTGGTAATCCAAACCCAAATCAGTTTATCCCAACAGTGTACGATGAGTGTATTGGGGAGTGTGTTGTACTTTTTAAACATTGAGACCATAAAATACTTATATAAATTAATTCACACTACTTTTTGTCAGGCTTGAATTGTCAAGTCAATCAAATAGGCTTTCATGAACGTATGGTCCAACAAACCGGTTCAACCTCCCGGTTGAACCGGTCGAACCGGAACCGGAGCTTCATCCGGTTTGATTAAAAAACTGATTATCAAAACATTGGTTTTACAACATTAAAATATAATATAGATCCATAATTACATGCTATATTTGTATACATAAACATATACATATTAATTAAAGCTTGATCACAGTTCGAGCTCAGCTTGATATATATTTCGAGCAAGATTTTTAAGCTCGAGATCAAACTCAAACTCGACAAAATTTCGAAACGACTGAGCTCAAGCTCGAGCCTAGTTCAAATTGTTCGATAAAATATCGACTTTTTTGCAGTCCTAACTAAAGTAACTAAGACACATTGTATTAAGGTGCACAACGTACTATTTTATTACTCAAGGTGCACAACATATTTCCAAATTTTGTTTAAAGGTGATCAAAGTCCAACCGGTAAAGAATAAAAGACAAGTGTTTCAAAGTTTAGTTTTATCATCTATAATTAATTAAAATTTAATTTCTCACTAATTTAATGGTTTTTGCATATAATGTTCATCATTGACTAAACATTAAACGTTTAATATAGTTTTACCAATAGTGTTGTTTTTCCTTAAATAAAATCTAGCCATATTGGTGTTTAATTTTGTTTTGTAATTGTTTATTTAGTATTTCAAGTATTGTTTATTAAATTAAAATGTAGTTAAATTAGTGTGTAATTCCGTTTTAATGTAATTTTAAATAGTTTTATTGTAAGATACTTTATTTTGCATTAATGTTGTAGTTTAATTTCATTTTATAGTAATTGAAATTGAAATATTGTATATGTTTGTTAAAACTAGCTATTTTTTTTTTTTCTTAAAAAAAAAAACAAATACATATACATAAGAGGCTTTATCTATATCTATATCTATACTACTATATAATGAATTTGAGCAAAAGTTTTAAAAGTAGTAAATGACTAATTTTACCCTTCTATTTATCTTATTGAACATTTACACACCTAAAATTAATACAATTAATTATAAATGTTAATATATCAAATATATTATAAATACTTTCAGTTACAAAAAAAGTAACCCCATAATTATTAAATTTATTTTATAACTTACATAACTTACATGACATATCTATACTACTATATAATAGAATTGAGCAAAAGTCTTAAAATAGAAAAATAGTAAATGACTAATTTACCCTTCTATTTATCTTATTCAATATTTAAACACCTAAAGTTAATACAATTAATTACAAATGTTAATATATCAAAATACTTTCAGTTACAAAATATGTAACACCATAATTATTAATTTCATTTTATAACTTATGTGACTTACATAACATATTGATGAATATTACATTATCGGTTACAATTATTTCGATACAAATATCGGTGAAAAAATAGATGTTTTTAACAAATTATAATCATCGTCCATCATCCATATTAATATTACAGAGTTTTCCCTAAAATTTTAAATTCCTAAAAAATATGAATACTAGAATTTTCTTTTACAACCATTTTAAATATGTAATTCGATATCTAAACACTTAAAATAAATTCAATTAAAACTTAATATGTTACTATTATATAAAGAATTTGTCAGTCGGTGGAAACGACATTGCAAATACGTTGTCATCATATTTTGCTGAAGTTGATTTCATGAATCCAATTTGCATTTCATCCGGGAAAAGCCATCTTTTTCTCAACAATGCCTTTGTCAATCAAAATCCTATATCCTTTTCATTTGAAACCTTGGCACACATCTAAACTACAACTCTCTGATAGAGATCGACCCATTCCAAATTTTATTCGAGTCAAACGATCCGCGGCTGCCAATATATCTCGTGGTAACGGGCTATAGTCGGCGGTATTCTACGAGATCCGAGAGTATGGCCTTTTTCTATTTTTCGAGCTTTATTTAGCATTTTTAGATTTGTTTCCTATTTCGTAATTATTTGAGATTTGTTTCCTATACTTTAAAACCAGCGTTTTCTAGGGTTTATGCAAACTTGGATATTGAATATTACGGCTAATAAAGAATTTCCCGATATTGAGAATTCGGTTTTTTGTTTTTGTTAATTCGTTATTGTGTGTTTGGCCATCGATTCGGCATTATTTGGAGTACTAATGCCGAACGTGTCCGACGTGGAAGACCCCTGGGGGTGGTAATTGATGTGCTAAATTCAGGTTCTATAATTAAAACAGAAAATACCAAAGTTACAGACTAAAACACAACTAGGCAAGTGTACCTAATCGCACAATACTATGGCGATGGTAAGATCCGAGTAAATCATCTCCACAAGGAACAATATGCTATTAAAAAATTACTAATTAAACTGAAGAAATGCAAGTAAATATTTGGGTTTTGTATCTTTTAACGATAGATAATAAAAAATAAGTTTAACTAATAATTAACTAAGAAAAGCACTTAAAAGATAGTTTAATATCAAATGGATGAAATATGTTTGTTTAGACCTTTTAACGTTTAGTTATTGAATAATTGAATTAAACACTAGATCGGGATTAGTAAACCGAGAAGACACAATTTGAACTAATTAGTTGTCATGTCAAACTCATCTAATTAAGATTATACAACCCAAGTGTGCTTGAAGTTTAAGAGCATAATATTCCTCATTCATGGCTTTATGCCAGTGGAAGACTGGGGCACCGGAGAAATGGTAGTGATCTGAAGGTTGAGGCACTGAATGGGTTTGACTATGATGTATTGGGAACGTGTCACCATAGGATGGGAAGGTGGCGGAAGTGATTGTGGTGTAGGAATAGGAGAGGGCACAATGACTGGCGAGGGTGATACGAGCTCAGGAGAAGAGTCTGCAGATGTATCATATGACGTGGTTGTTGGTTTGGGAGTAGCACTAGATGGTGAGGATGGAACCGGTAAAGGAGAAGAAGTATGTGGAATGGAAGTGGACTTAGGTGTAGCACTTGAAGATGTGTGTGTAGAGTCAAAGAATCGCCGAGAGATCATGTTTGGTGCAGTGGAGTCATCGAGAAACTCATATGAACGTGGATGAGTTGGTGTGACAAATCCAAAAGGAAATACAGTCTCATCAAAGACAACGAGGCGAGAGATGATGATCTTCTTGTTAGATATCAAGACACCGGAATCTACTATGATGGGAAGGGTAACCAAGAAAGATACAAGGCGTGGAACGATGAGAGAGTTTGTGTTGGGTGGTGATATGTGGGTAACATAGGCATCCAAACACACGAGATGAGAGTACGTCGAGTGTCGTTTGAACAATCGATAGTGTGGAGTGTCATGTTGTATGGAAGATGAGGGTAATATGTTAAGTAGATGAGCAACCATGTTTAAGGCTTGAACCCAGTACGGGGGAGGAAGGTGAACTTGGAACAATAGAGTAGAAACGACATTATTAATCGTGCGCAACATACGTTATGATTTGCCATTTTGTTGAGACGTATGTGGACACGAGAAGCGGAACTAGATGCCATGGGAAGCATAGAAGTCATGAAAGATTTTTTTATCAAATTCACCACCATTATCACATTGGAAAGATTTAATGTCACACCCAAACTGATTTTCGATATATTTGATAAAATGTAAGAATTTTTCAAACACATCAGATTTATGTCTAAGAGGATAAACCCACAAATAATGTATGAAGTGATCTAAAAATATAACATAATATCGCAAACACATCAGATTTATGTCTAAGAGGATAAACCCACAAACACATGAGATGTCCATAAGTCTGAATGTATAATGTCAAAAGCTGACGAGACAATTGAATCAGAAAGACTAAATGGAAGTCAAACATTATGTTTTCTAAGCTCACAAGCATGACATAACACATCAGACAATTCGTTGGTACAAGAGATTGAATTACTAGACACTGATGTCTTCAACACTTGAGCACCGGGATGTCCAAGACGTTGATGCCATAGAGACGGGCTCGAAGACAAGAACGCTTGTGTTGTGGATAATGTTACGGGATAAAGAGGTTAGGTACTATCGCATCGTATGGGAGGTTGATGGGTACGGTAATCCTTTATAGTAAAACCAAACTCGTCAAACTCAATTGAATATTTATTATGACGTGTAAGTTGACGAATGGATATTAGCTTTTTAATTATATTTGGTGTGACAAGTATCTTATTTAAGTGTAAAGGGCGATACAGATTAAACAAAGGGAAATCAGTGTGCCCGGTGGTCGTTACATGAAACCCATTACCAACTAAAACAAAGGGAAATTAGTGTGCCCGGTGGTCGTTACATGAAACCCATTACCAACCAACTAAAACGGAACGCGTATCATGCTTTATTTAGAATGGTTTTGATTATACCTGAATTAGCGTGAACATGATCGATCGCACCGGTATCCATGATCCAACCAGTGTTACTCGTATCATTTAACGAGGACGCATTTAACATTTGTGGTAATGATCTGTCCTGACAACCCAAATGAAAAGGAAAACGTCGTCGTTAACAGGCCCAGTAGAATTTGGAATATAAGTAACATGACGTCATGACCTACAGAAAATGGACCAACAGTGGGATGTTGGACTTGAGGCCAAGCAGTATAATAAACCTATGATCCAGTAGTGGGGATATTGGGCTGGGCAGTTAGCAGTCCAAGAAGTCCAGGCTGCATAGTTGGTTGTTGCAAGTAGTTGGGTTGGGCCCAAGTCATTGTAGCAAAATTTTGGACTAGAGTAAGGTAAGTGGGCTGTCCAACAGTAAGTATCACATAAGCAATATGGGTGGAAAAAAAAAACCGGTTTTTTTTTAACCGACCGGTTAACCGAAAACCGGTTTTTAGGAAAACCGGTTTTTAGGAAAACCGGTTTTTAGGAAAACCGGTTTTTAGGAAAACCGGTTTTTAGGAAAACCGGTTTTTTTTAACCGACCGGTTAACCGAAAACCGGTTTTTTTTAACCCAACCGGTTTTGAAATAACCGAACCGGTTTTGACCGGTTATCAGTTTTGGGGAGAACCGGTTTTTTTCCGATTTTTAAACCGGTTTTAACCGGTTATTTGAAAAAACCGGTTTTAACCGGTTTTTTTCAAAAAAATCAAAAAAACGGCTAGTAGCCGTTGGAGCGGGGGGGGGGGGGGGGGGTGGATGGATTTTTTGAATTTTTTTGACATTTTGGCACCTCCAAATCCCTATAAATAGCCCTAGTTGGTTTGGGTTCAAAACACACCAACAAACATTCTCTTCTTCTCTCAAAAACACTCTAAATCTCGATATTTATATACTTTTTGTTTGCGAAAAATGGAAAACATACAATCACAAGCTTCTGCTTCCGGTTCCGCTTCCGTTGGTAGCAATGTACGAAACAAAGTTTACACAAATGTTGATGTTGTGCAAATTAAATCAACGTAGAAGTATGTGCATGTTTGAAAGATTACTTGGACGGAGTGGATAGGATACAAAATGCAACAACGTTGGAAGGCCCACTATTAGGTAACGTTGAAGAAATTATCGAAGATGAAGAAGTCGAATTGGGAATATCACCTCCAACGACCGAATTAGATGAAGGTGAATTTGAAGAACTTGAAGTTGAATCCGTTGATGAAGATGAAGTTTGGGACGACATAACTAGTTAAGTGTATTCGGGTGATGGCAATGCCGAAGCTCGATATACTTACTACACGGTTACGTTTCCGGGTGATGGCCATGCCGAAGCTCGAAATGTATTCGTATTTGTATTTTATATTTTTAGTTGTAATTGTATTGTTTAAATAAAAGTTATGTTTGTATTTTATAATTTTAGTCGTAATTGCATTGTTTAAATAAAAGTTATGTTTGTATTTTATATTTTCATTTGTATTATCTAAATTTTATTATACACTTATACCGAATTCGAATCCGAAAAAAATCCAAAAAAAAATAACCGATTAAACCGGTGCAAAACCGAAAAAAACCGATTCCGAACATTTAAAACCGAAAAAAACTGATTCCGAAAAAACCGGTTTTAACCGAAACCGGTTTTTCAAATAACCGGTTTTTTTAAAACCGATTTTTAAAAAACCGAAAACCGAAAAAAACCGATTTTTTTGCACCTTTAATAAGCAACATGTAGAGGCTGATTGTTTGGCCGACAATCACTATGTTCTCGAATTGGTTTAAGGGTCGAAAAGAAAGGATTTATAAAAGAAAATTATGTTCCTAAGTTTTTTATGAAAGGAATACGAGGAAAGAACTACAATACATTTTTCTTCCAAAGTTTTCCTCCTGTTTTTGGGATGAAGAGGAAGCAACTTTTCTTTCTTTTCATTTCCTCTTAACTTAAGAACAAAAGTAAATAATTTAGTTTTCTTCCGCTTTTCTTCTTTTCTTTTCTTCTTTCTTCCTTTCTCTTTTTTTCGCTTACTTTTAAACTCGATAACACAGTGTAAATGGGCAGAATATTTAACGGGCGAAGAAACGTATGTCCACCCATATACGGTCATCATAAGAACGGAGGGCATCTAATATATATATATAAAATGATAAATTAAAGAAGGGGTGGATGGAAGATTATAATAGCTATGATGTGGTAGTAGGCACTTCATTTTATTTTCTTTATACTTCCTTAGTTGTGCAATAACTATGTTTGCTTTGCTACTTAACTTTAAATAATATTTAATTGAATTTTGGAGCTAATTTTACTAATAGCTTCCCCTTTAATCAACACCATAAAAGATTTTGAATGGAACATGTTTCTTGTGGAAGCATAACAGTTTTGGTAAGGTAGCATTTTAAATTACATTACACACTTTACTTGTGAAAGATTTGTTGGAATTAATGTTGGCACATGTAGCCCTTTCAAAATCTATTCAATTTTTTACACTTCTCTAAACATAATCATCAATCATCAATATTACGGTGTTTGTTAAAGGTATTGGTTGCTTCTCTCCTCGACTCCTCCCACTCTAAAGGCGCCATGTTACATTCTACCAAAATCAACAACCTTTGTGGGCTGTGTGCGGAAAGAAAAACAAGTGATTCTCAAGCCACCGCGGAAAGCCCAAGCAAGAAAGATCAAAAGCTTACCAGTTATTATGGATAACTGATTTTCGTCATTGTTGCTTCTATAGTTAATGTACGACTTTTATTATGTTTTTTAAATATGATGGAGAGGTTGAAGTCGGAATTTCCATGAAGATGACATGCATATTCGAATCTCTTTTTAATTCAAGTTAAGTATTGAATACCATCTCTTCTTGTTATGTAACAATATTATTATTTATGAACTCTGTAAACCATGACGGTTTGTTTCATCATTGTTAGATGAAGAGCATTATTTAGTAAATTGTTGATTGTATTATGTAGATCCTTATATTAGTGATTGGAAACATAAATCTTGTAATTGAAGAGGACAACATATATGTTACTGGCTTTTTATCAATTTAACTTAAAAACTTATCCGGCCTTTATCAATTTAACATCATCAAAGCCTAAACCCAAAAAGCAAATTCACTCCCGTTATTACTTCTATCACCGTATCCCCAAAATTCATACCATCGGATCTCTCTATTTCAATCGATCAAATCAAACCTTCTCTTTCGCTAATTACTAAATTAAAACGTTACGGGCAACATCGATGATACATCATCTTCTCCGGCGTTCACGACGTCACCGTAATCGTAACAACACACCGGAGTTCTTTTCATTTGCGATTTACTTGTGGCAAAGTGCATCAGTTGTGAAATTGATATGAAATACGATGGGTAGCAATGGTGATCGATTCTCCCCGAAATCTTAAAAAGAAGAAGAAGGGTGATTTTTTTTTTGCTAAGTACAGGTGCGTGTGGGTTGAAATAACAAAACAAATTAATATGTATAAAATGAAAAGTGTTGATTAAATATGTTTCTACTGTTAGTTGGAAGATGAGTTCATCAACTGTGTTTTGCACCCATGAAACTAGGTGCATAATCAAAATCATATTTTGCACCAATGAACCAGGTGCAGAATCAAATTTGCACCCATGAATCTGGTACAGAATCAAAAATTGACGATGAATAAAAACTGAATATAATGACGTTATTTGTTTAATTAATTCAATTGATATATTTTGTTTGATTTAAGTGTTATTAGTTTTAAATTAGTTTTGAATTAATGATCTGGGTGTTTAAAAAACGAGCAGGGGAAGCTTGTAAGGGTGGTTCTCACAGTTCTCACCATTCATTGGTTCTCACGGGATCCTCACCCTGTATATATATATACATATATAGGGTGAGGATCAAAAAAGAAGGAATTTTAAGGAGAGAAGAGGGAGAAACAATATGATTAAGTATTTTATTACTACGATTCAAGTGTTTATTCCTATAATTATATATTTTATTGCTTTGGTTCAATATTTTATTAATAAGATCTAGTCCTTTGTTTCTATAATTAAAAAGTTATAGGTAATAAAAATTTGAATCATAGTACTAAAATATTGAATCAGATTGCCTCTCTATCTTCTCTCCTTAAATTTTCTTTTCTCTGGAAAAGACTCATATATATATATATATATATATATATATATATATATATATATATATATATATATATATATATATATATATATAAAGCCTTGTAGCAGTTATATGAGCATTTGAATAAAATTGAGAAAGATGTTGTTTTTGTGTACTATATGCATGTTGAGTTAGCACCCTCTTTATTAGTAATAAAATTTTGTTTTATATTAGTAAATGTTGAAAATGAGAGGGATGAAAAATGTAAATTAGAAAATATAGATAGATAGAGTACAATATATACCTCGCTCCGTTCAGTTCCTTTCCCAAAACAAAAGCCCTAATTAGGTTACCAGCGAGAATCAGCGAAAAATGTTGATCGATAATGAGAGAATCACATAGTGGAAAAAATCGAGAAGCCAGTATGAGAAATTCAAAGATTGGAAGGAGATGTTGGATATACTTGGGTTCGGTCACATACATCTATCAGATTTTATCGGTGGATATCATATTGCATATGGCAACGCTCATGATTCATCTGATGACGAAATGAAAATCAACGACAAGGAAAAGAACATGAATAAGAAGAAGATGGTAATTGAAACATCAACAACAACAACATCAACAACATCTGATCATGAATCTCCTCCTTCTCCTCGCCCTAAACGAAAACAAAATCGACACATCCATTTTATATCTGACTCAGATGATGATGAATCGGAATACAAGAGGAAGAAGACGATGGTAACCAAAACAACAACAACAACATCATCATCATTATCTGATGCATCTCCCCCCTTGCTAACCAGAATCTACACATTTGTTTTCTATATAAATCAGATGATGATGAGTAGAATTCAAAGAAAGAAAATTCACAACAAATAGCAGCAGAAGAAGAGTAGCAGAGGAAGAGTAGTAATAGTAGTAGTACTCATTTTTAATTGCTTTCACCTTTTACTCTTTAACATGTTGATGAACTTGAACTCCTCTTAGAATATAATATAATGTCAGTTTGTTTATTCGTCATATATTTAATATTTTGAGAACCGGTCCTACCGGTCGAACCGGAAAAATAGAGATTTCCGGTCCAAAATGAACTGGTTTTGTACCTTGTTTGACCAATCAACGAGTCGAACCCGGTTCACTGGTCGAACCCGGTTGGACTGGGTTTCCTTCTATTTTTTTTTTTTAATAAGAAAAAACCGAAAAACTTAAAATTAAAACAATAAAATGCTCAAGTAGTAAATTTGTTCAAGTTACAAGACATTGGGTATGAATTTGTTGGAGAGGTTGAAAGCATGGAAGAAGGTAAAATTAAATTGGTTTAAATTCACAAGGCATTGAAAATGTAGTTTTATTAATTAAGTATTAAGTTTAATAATTAATTAATTATTTAGTTTAATGATTAATTAATTAATTAATTAATTAATTATAATATCTCCTTGCTAAATGTTATAAGGTATATTTTGTATAACATATGTAATCGGTAGCTTTTATGACAAAACGGTCCGACCGACTGGCTCAACCGGTCAGACAGAAAAATAGCATTTGTCCGACTCGACTAAAAAACCGGTTTTCAAAACATTGCATATATTATTATTGTTGTTGTTATTATTATATTACTAGATTATATATCGCGAATTCGCGGGATACCACATGATATTAATACAATGTTTATACTTTATATTATATTTTTATTTTATTGCATAATTTTATACTCCCTCCGTCCTAGTCAAAGTGCCCCATTTGACCGCACAAAATTTTAGGATTCTCCACTAACTACAACTTTCACCAATCGTATATCATTACTACCCACTATAACCTATTTTGATTGGTTTGAAATATGAAATGGACATTTGTTTTGAGAGAACTATTAATAAAAATGAGGACACTTGGGGATGGGATAGAAGGAGTATAATAGAGGAACATAAAATGTTTAATATTTATACTCTTCATAAATCACATTCACTTACGTAAGCATTCAAGTCAAGAACTTGCGTGAAAAAGTCATGTTAGTATCAAAAGTCGTGTTAGTATCAACCCTCAACGTTAAGGTATGAAGTTCATTCTATTTAATTTTTAACAAATGGTTCAAATAAAAATTGGCTAAAGCATTGGCAGACAGAGTTAGAAGTAGCCATGGCATAACTGTATGCTTGCCATCTTATATACTATTTTATCATAAATATTGAAATATTGAAATATATAAATAGTACTTTTAAAACTGTATTTGATTGATATATAAATGATTGTCAAAACTGCAAAGACAAAAAGGATGAAGGAAAAAAGGATAGAGACCTTTCGGATCCTCAAATCAGCAGGTATGAAAATGTTGTCTCTTTTCATTTATATATCAGCATAATGCAAATAGCACTACAAAAGTTAGAAAGATAATAACCTTCAACTGCAGGAGAATAAAATATAAAAAATTTAAAATCAACAAAACTTTCTAACCCTTTGGAAATATAAGATATAGACATCATCTCATATTAAATTGCCATTGAAGAAAATGAAGTTATTTAAGAACCCTTGTAGGCAAATAATTTGGTCTCTATGTATTTCTAACTTGCATGCATGGACATTGTATGTGTTGGATAACAAATCCATAGCTCTCGCGAAAGTACTCAACCACCGGTTTCATTGTTCGGCCTTTCATCCATCGGAGGGAAATTGATGTTTAAAAAAATAAATTTAAATTGTTATAGTTGATAATATAATCAAGTTAAATACAGGTAATAACAATTTTAAACCCGTGATTGATTCTTATTTATGATATCTTTTTAAATGAGGTGTTAAACCAGATATGGGATACTTTCGACTAATCAAGCGGGAACTATCATATGTAGATGCAAATGAGCTTAGTGAAGTACACTATTCTTCGTTTCGCAAATATATTTTTTGAAATATAGTTTTTGAAACAGGTGGCAAGATGGGCCATTTGGGTAATGAGTCAGAATGGGTTCGGTAGACCTACAAATACTTTTCTTTTTTCTAATTTATTGAAAATAAATAAATAGGTTTATTATGAATATTGAACAGCACTCTTAAGAGGTTGCATGTATTAAAATATACTTTTGGGGACTTTCAACACGCCCCTGACTTAGTTCCCTCATAGCTCATTTATTCGTTAGACCGGTATCAGTAAAAACTACAAGTCATATTAAGGTAGCCCTTTTCGAAAGTGTTTGACAATATGACAAAGCAATAATGGGGAAGTTTTCATCCATTAATCATCGACCAAAAAACCAAAAAACCAGAAAATGTTGTGAATACTCCAGACTGGTTGATCAAAGGTACGGGTTTGATCTTGCATTATATTACATGAATCAACTCAAACTTGAAAAAAAAAATGTCATGATCTATGCTAAACATAGCTAAAAGTTATTGAATAAACTCAGAGCACTGCATGCATACCTTAGGGTTACTTCCATCAAGAGCTATAGTGGTGCTGCAATCTCCAATGGCATCAATAATTCACCCAAAGATTGGTGTGCAATAGAACAATTACGGAAACAACCATCTACAAATAGCATTGATTTTGATACCTTATTGATATTGCAGCAGTTTAATGATCTACCTCTTCCGTATGCTTACCACTCTGAAATCCAACATTCTGGTTTGGGAAGAAGAAACAAAAATTGAGTACACTGGCACTGATTTTCCAATACGTATAACATTTGGATCATCGATTATGCACTTAAAGTAAAGATCAAATCAAATAAACCAAAATTGCAATACCTGGTCTGATGAACGAATCGAAATTCATGGTATATAACAAACCAAAACGACATGTATATGTTGGGTTTATATGATCAAAACACAAAGTTAAAACATAGTTTAATTGCAACGGAAGCTTAAAAGTTGATCAAGTTATTAAAACACTTTTATTAAACCCACCAAGATCCAATTACATGATAATTAAGATTAAACAACCATAGGGTGTTTTAGAAATCACAACCTTTGATGACTTTGAACCCTTTTGGCAATTAGGGTGTTGATGAAGATTAAGAGCTCAATCCATCTATAGCTAGTTCACCAATAGCACTTTGCAACACTTGATGCTAGTCTTTAAACCCTTATAATTACTCTTAAGCTCTTAAGAACAAGTCACAATTTGTCTTAAGAGAGAGCTTGATGTTTCTAGCTTTCAACTACTAACTTTTTGTGAGTTTTTAGAGAGAAAAAGAGTAAGAAAAATCTACACACATTCACACACTACAACTCTTGCATAAGGCTTGTACATATCCTCCCATGCATGCATAAAGTCAATACAAAGCCCATACATGGAAATTAATGCAAGTATGGGTGTGTGTAGGCATGCTAAGTCAACCAAACAACCAAGCAACCAACCAAGGAAGCAAACCACAACCAAGGGAGGACCCCCTTGGTGTGGCCGGCCATCACAAAAGAAAAGGGAGGAGCCCCCCTTTGAAGTCTTGTGCAATTTTGGTTGTGTACAAGTTTTAATTCCAAACTCCTTTTTTGGTCCAATAACTTGTACAAGACTTATATAATCATATTATATGAAGCATGCATTAGAACATTAATATTTCTATTAGATATTAATTTTCAATTAATTACAAGGGTAATTGATAATTAGTAAGAACCAATTCTTATAATTATACAATTTGTGTTTAATGCTATTAGTGTGACCTTATAGGTTCAAATATTATTAGCAATATTAATCTCAATTTTAATCTATGAGCATTAAGATCCTACAGTATATTCATCAGAAATCTCAATACCCCGATTTCAAATGCGTTTAGATAGGAAGTTACTTTAAGTGGCTTTTGAATAATCGCTTCGTTTATAAATGCAGAGAAGAAGCGATTGGAGATGCAAGTTGTTTTACTAGTAAACCAAAATCAAAAGCATCAATAAATCATTTGCAAAATCGATTATGTAAACCCTAATTAAAGATCAAATCAAAATAAACCAAAAATTGCAATATCTGGTCTGACGAACGAATCGAAATTCATGGTATATAACAAACCAAAATCGACATGTATATTGGAGAAATATCAATACCCCGATCCCAAATGCGTTTAGATAAGAAGTTACTTTAAGTGGATTTTGAATAATCACTTTGTTTAAATATGCAGAGAAGAAGCAATTGGAGATGCAAGCTGTTTTGAAGGGGTTTTATTTATTGTGAATAATTGTTATGTATAATATTAGCACGGGTAATCAAACTCAACGACTAAGGGCATTTTACGTAATTGTGCAAGATAGACTCTGCTATTTAGCTAATCAAACTTTCAAATTAAGATCAAGAGTTATAATTTAAAAGGCTTGATCATTTAAGGGTCAAGATTATTTTAGAGTGATCTAATTTTAGAATGTTTATTTAATTATGATTTTCTTTTAATAGTTAATTTTAAATTTAAATTACATTATAATTTTAATTATATTTAAATATTAAAGAGAGATAAAGAGGGATAATTGTTATTGTTTTGGACTTGTTGGTTTTCCCTACCATGTTACTTGTTACTACTACCAAATAAGCAAACTGACTGCAATCATCCCTTTTGTAGGAGAAATACACATCTTTTATATATATATATATATATATATGCGGTCTTTATTGTCAATAATTGCTATGTATAATATTAGCACGGGTAATTAAACTAAACGACTAAGGGCATTTTATGTAATTGTGCAAGATAGACTCTGCTATTTAGCTAATCAAACTTTCAAATTAAGATCAAAAATTATAATTTAAAAGGCTTGATCATTTAAGGGTCAAGATTATTTTAGAGTGATCTAATTTTAGAATGTTTATTTAATTATAATTTTCTTTTAATAGTTAATTTTAAATTTAAATTACATTATAATTTTAATTATATTTAAATATTAAAGAGAGATAAAGAGGGATTATTGTTATTGTTTTGGGCTTGTTGGTTTTCCCTACCATGTTACTTGTTACTACTACCAAATAAGCAAACTGACTGCAATCATCTCTTTTGTAGAAGAAATACACATCTTTTATTTATATATATATATATATATATACATATATATGGGGTCTTTATTATCAATAATTGCTATGTATAATATTAGCACGGGTAATCAAACTCAACGACTAAGGGCATTTTACGTAATTGTGCAAGATAGACTCTACTATTTAGCTAATCAAACTTTCAAATTAAGATCAAGAGTTATAATTTTAAAGGCTTGATCATTAGGGTCAAGATTTTTTTAGAGTGATCTAATTTTAGAATGTTTATTTAATTATGATTTTCTTTTAATAGTTAATTTTAAATTTAAATTAAATTATAATTTTAATTATATTTAAATATTAAAGAGAGATAAAGAGGGATTATTGTTATTGTTTTGGACTTTTTTGGTTTTCCTACCATGTTACTTGTTACTACTACCAAATAAGCAAACTGACTGCAATCATCCCTTTTGTAGGAGAAATACACATCTTATTTATATATATATATGTATGTATATATATATATATATACATATATATATATATATACATATATATATATATATGCAGTCTTTATGAATTCAAAACACATATGGCAAAGAATTAATAAAAACTCAAGGCTGCACAAAAAGCTAAGGTATTGTTAACTATCTTGCATTACTGAACTTATATATAAAGAACGCATGAGTATTACTCATGTTGTACATGAGCGGTCAGATGAAGAAATAGAAAATCTGGAAGACTACCCGGAAACACCTTTGCGTGATAAGAAAATACTTCCTCTTCACATGGCCACAAATTTCACTCCTAGAGCGGTGGAGAAATCGTAAGTTTTTCAATGATTTTTGTTTACTTTTTATCAATACTTTATTGCTTACTTTTGATTGAAGGCATTTCTTTGTAGATGGTATGAATGGTGGAGCATACAGGCTTCTTTGAGGCAGAATCCAGCAGTTTTAAACCTTCATTCACAATCGTGAGCCTCTGCCACTAAACATATAATTCTCTCTAGTCTAATATTATGTCTAGAAATATAATTCTCAGTAAACGTTTCCTAAGTGGAACATCTTTAGCATCTATCATTATTTTATTATTACTATTATTGTAATTGTAATTGGTTATGGTTATAGGGGTTCTCTTTATGTGTAAATGCAGGTTCTTCCACCTCCTAATGTGACTGGAGCTCTACATATAGTTGTTAAGTATTTGACTGCTCTGATGTAATTACCATTTACAGTTAAGTAAGTGATTTTGAGCTATTTTGTAGGTTTATTTACATCCCATTATTCGTGATGCACATGGGCGCAAGATGTCTAAATGTTTGTGCAGTGTGATCGATCCTATTGAAGTTATAGAAGGAAAAAAACTGGAAGAACTTCACGAGACTGGAGGAGGGTAATTTGGATCAGCTGAATTAAAGGTTGCCATAGAGGGATAGAAAAAGGACTTTCTTGAAGGCATTCCTGAATGTGGTACAGATGCCCTTTGGTTTTCCCTTGTCCCATACACAGCTCAAGTACCATCAATATATTTTGGTAGAGGTGGCAAAATGAGCAGGTTGGGTATGGGGTCAAAACAGGTTATCTTTTTTGGAACGGGTCAGGTTAAAAACAAATCAATGTATAATGTGGGTCTATGACATTTGATTGTTTTCAAGATCTCATGAATTTAGTTGAAACAATCTGTATACTTACATGTGTAATACATATAACGTACCTTATGGTCAGGTTGCAAATTACTGTAGGACCCGTGTCAATGCTGCTTTACGTGAGGAATTAGAACCTCTTATGGCGAGCTGGGGTGGTGATGAAAGTGGTGTAATTGATAATGATAAGAGTTGCCAAGATATGTCGAAGAAAGCCTGTGTGAGCTGTTTCCTCAAGGTTGATGATGAAATTGGAGGAAAACAAGCGAATGTTGATCCCGGTGCTGCTGAAACAGTTGGCTCCACTGCTGTTATTGCCTTAATCTAAAGAATCGGCACTTAATCAAAGGGCGAATAATGGGCTTTTGAAAGATGTATGGGTTGTGGGTAGTTCAGGGTACCCTTTAATAGTTTAATGGATTTGGTAATTGTGCCTTATACACAGCCACATGTGAAAAGATTGGTGAGATTCAAAGGGTCGCTATGGATTTGTTTGCGAGATTGAAAGGAAAGTAGTCATGTTTGCAGAAACGAACGGAATTAAAGCTTCAAGACTATTAAACTAAAATAGTGTAATTTTTAAGTATATACACGTTAGAGATGCTCCAATTAAAGTAGTGTCACTGAATAGCAATAATATATTCTTGTAATAAATAATAATAATATACTTTTATAAAATTTGCTAGTGGTGGTTATATAGTGGAAAAGCAAGATGATAAAATAAATATGATTAGTCACCTGATTAACAAATGGAGTAATTGGGCTATTTAGTGCCTTTTTAAATCGCATATATATAGACAAGAATTGGTTTTTGTACGTTATGGTTCGCTATGTATACAGTGACGTACGGTTTCATACTCTTGCACACCATGGTCAAGACATGAAGTATAACTACCAAAACAGAGTAACAGACCATAAACTTAAGTACTCTCGTCGTATTAATTTAATTGTTTACTTTTCTATTTGCTTTGTCCTAAAAATATTTGTCTTAGACCCGCTCCCGACAGGGTTTCGTCACTTCTTTCGTCAGTTGTGTCAACTCAGCGCCATATCAGCACACCCAAAACTGACGGAAGACAGACACAATTATGCCAACAGTTCTTTCGTCACTTGAATTTCTGAGACCCACTGATTATTAATTAAATTATTAAAACATAAATTTAGTTAAAACTATTTTATTAAAATGCAAAACATTACATTAATTAAAAAAACATTACAATAATTAAAAAAAGTATTACGATAATGAAAATAACATTATAAAATTAAATTACGGATCTAGTCACTTTTTCGCGAACTTGTACCGAACATCGTTTGGAAATCTTCTTGATACTTCTTTACCACGTTCTCCCTAGCTTCTTGAAGCATTGCAAATTCGTGTTTCGTTAAGTGCGACGGTATCGGCTTTTGGATAAATTTTCATCGTTTCATCATCATTTTTTGCTTACAAACTCCATTTTTTGTTGCATCGCCTCTTTAATCGTTTCCATAGTTTCTTGTTGAATTCTTGGAGATTGAAAAGTTGTCTCACGGGCCGCGTCTCTCGCATTTCTTGATGAAGTTGCATCTGATGAACTCGAACTTCCTTGACTTTTCCGACTTGTGTCACGACCGGGTGGACGACGAATCACGTCGTGTTGGAATAACCGTTGCATATTGTTAGCAAGGTCGGTGGTGGGGTTCGGATTCGCGGCGATATCGTCCTCGGCTGGATTAATTTCGTCTTCTTGAAACGCGTGTTTGTTGAACATAATACCTTGATCGGCATAGAACTTCGGTATCTTTTACTACGTTCCACGCTTGCTTGTATATAAAGTTCCTTTTCGTCTGTTGCTTGAAGTGTTGTTTTGCCACCTTCACAACGTCGTCGTCTTGGAACCCGCTTGGCCGATGCTCGTTATACATTTTGTAGATGCCAATGAATTTCTTGACGTCGCTTTTAATTTTATACCATTTACGGGTTAGTTGATTTTTGAACGTTTCACATCAACTAACCAATTGTAGTCATCGCGTATTTTGTTCTAGAAAACGAACTCGGATTGCGAATTTCCTTCGACATGGTTTGGGATTGGTCGACCCAACTCTCGGCCATTACTTTTACTTCATAGTCCGTCCATCTAATTTGTGTTCGTTTTTGTTTACCATTGACATTAACGGATTAACCTCATCCCCGCATTCGGATTCTACGTCATCTTGGATTTCGGTTTGTGTTTGGAAAGGAGTTTCCAGTTGTGTTTGGAAAGGAGTTTTGGGCTGTGAGTGTTGGCCGGATTGTGGTTGTGAGTATGGTTGGAAGCTGTATTTTGGTTGTGGTTGGTAGCCGTATTGTGGTTGTGGTTGGTAGCCGTATTGGTTGTGAGTATGGTTATAAGTCGTATTGTGGTTGTTCGGGATAGCATTGTTGGGGTTGAGATTGATATGATGCGAAACCGGTTGGTGAATTGTTGGAGGTATTTGCCGAAGATGAATTAGCCGATGAATTGAGGTAAGGCATGAGAGTGTTGAGTAAATTTTGAAAGAAATCGTTGTTGTTGGAGTTAGACATTTCTTATGAAGTGGACGTGAAAGAATGTTGAATTGTATGAGATATAATGTTGATTTGTATGAGAAAGAAGGTTGATTTGTAGTGTGGAATAAGATAGGGTGAAGTACGTAATTATATAGGAATTAGGATTGGAAAAAGTAAGTACTTTTTTTTTTTGAAAAAACGGTATATATCCGTTAAAAACGGATATCTTTTTCTTTTCAATTTTTTTTTACTCACAAGTCACAATGACTAATTTTTTTAAAATTTCCTTTTTTTTAATTGCATGTGGGACCCACCCAACCCCCCTCTTTCGTCACCAAACCGACGACTCCCATCGACGAAACTCAGGGACGAAACGTTGAGATGCAGGGAATGTCTTCGGCCTACAGCTCCGTTGGCTTAGCTGTTGTTTCTTCGGTTAATATGTAAAGTCACATGTGAATAACTATTCGAAGATTGAAGGGTCACAAATGACAATTTATAATTGTCATATCCATCTTTTATATTTGGTATTTATATTGTTTTAATTACGAGTATATTTTATATTTTAGAAAAGATTTATCTTTTCCTCCAAGTTAATCTACGGTGTTTAGCTGTTAGGGTTTAGATAGAGGTTATGATGAATTAAGAAAATAAGAGTTTACTCTCGGAGTCCCGTTTTCGGGCACCCTTTTAGAGTTTATCGAATTTTCGATTTTGTTTAGTATTAGAGCTTAGGTTCGGGAGAAGAAATTGCACAACCAAAAGAAGCCAATTCGAGAAAAACGAAAAATTCCGTCCAATTTCGTCATACTCTGCGCAGCTGAGAGAGAACTGACGCCATGGATTCGTTAACCGTTGGATTGTTATGATTTTCGGATTATGGTTTAGAACACATAGCCGCACAATATGACCGTTGGGATTTTCGATTGAATCTTTTTACCATGAGATATGAATTTCCAAAGTTGATGCAGTTTTCTAGACCGAACATGTTTTGATTTTGGTAATCGTAGATTCGCCGGAAGAGGGAACGATATAACCAACCGTGATATTCACATGTGTTAGAGGATGAAGACCACCATAAACAATTGGAGGAACTTCAGATGGATTCCAACAACGAGCCAACCGTAGAGTTGCCGAACGAGGCAACGGGAACGTGAGTGAGGAAGAAGTCCCCGGATGATTTTATCGGATGGTTGAACAAAGATGGATCATGATTCTCTTTGAAGGAGTTGTGGTAAGGAAACATAGGGGGGGTTAGAAAGTTTCAGAGTTAGAGACTTAGAAAGACAAGATTCGAGGACGAGTCTTTTTCAAGAGGGGGAGAATGATGCAGGGAATGCCTTCGGCCTCCAGCTCCTCTGGCTTAGCCACTGTTTCTTCGGTTAACAAGTGAAGTCAATTGTGAATAACTATTCGAAGATTGAAGGGTCGTAAATGACAATTTTTAATTGTCATCTCTATCTTTTTTATTTGGTATTTATATTGTTTTAATTATGAGTATATTTTATCTTTTGGAAAAGATAAGAAAAGATTTATCTTTTCCTCCGAGTTATTCTACGTCTATATAATGGTGTTTAGTTGCTAGGGTTTAGACAGAGGTTACGTTGAATTGAGAAAAGAAGAGTTTACTCTTGACGTCCCGTTTTCGGGTTTATCGAATGACACGTGTAATTAAGTTCTCGCTAAACTTATATAGACGTTCTCATTCTTACATTATGTTTTTATTTTCTTCATGTTTTATTTTAGGTTTTATGAGATTTTTTATGTATGTCGACAGTAAAAGACTAAAGATCTTGCTAGCTTTGTCGGACACAAATGTATGTTCATATGCAATGCATTTTTTTTTTTTCATAATTCCTTAAATGATTTTTTCTTTTTTCAATCACTTTTGTAAGAGTGGTGATATATTTAGCAACATATATGTACTACTTTTTATTTATTTATTTTGAAATATGCAAAAATTTAATAACTAGTAGAGATCTATATTTGAGAATTTATCACCCAATTCTTCCAATTCAATCTTGATCTGGAACTCCTATCTCTCTATATTACTAACACGCTATCTTTTTATTTTATGTGGCATCTTCTTAAATTGCATATTTATTAATTTTTTTATATGTCAACATTTTATTATATCATTCACCTTACATTGTGTCATGTCAACTTAGTCTAACCTTATTAATTATCATTGCACATTTATTTTGTTATTTAAATCTTGCACATTTATTTCGTTATTTAAAAACTTTTACATCATTCCTTTAATATTCAATTTGTATGTGTATACATGTCCACTTTTTTCGTTTTATATATAGTGTTTCTTCTTCCTTCTTATGCGCGATTGCATTTGTTTATATTTTTAATCATATTAACTTAGAGTTCGTGTTATATATACCGATGAAGTGCTTGAAGATTATCATGAATTCGAAAGGTTTTTCTTATATACTATGAAAGGATATGTAATGTTAATCAAATGTTTGATGAAATGTCACAATTGAAAATAAAAAAATATATACATAATAAAATACACTACTTTCACCAATGTTCTGTTATTGTAAATCATTTGATTCTTTAAAGATAGATCCAGTTTATAGTTTCATTAGTAATTCAATGTCATTTGATGGTAGATATAACTTTTACTTTCAATATTATTTCAAATTTCGCATATGTAGGTATTATTTTTCTTTTATGATGCTTGGGTGTTTATGTTTGGATTTCTTATAAAAGTATATCTTATATCTTATTTACACTATACACAAAACTTGCATGTCCATTGAAGTAAATTTTATTATCATTATGCTAAAAATGATGATTAACTTGAATACTTATGGTTATACGTGTCAAAGTAATAATGAATTGGGTTCATTTATGATAATTTGTGAAGCCGACCATGAGACAGGATGCCCACTAGTCTTGCCTATATACTAGCTAAGTATCCCCTAATCTATGTGGAAGCTATTTAATACTCCTAAATCAACTTATAAATCCTATGTGTCAACACCATGCTCTTTCTTTGTTTTTACAAATGTTATGTCACTGTGTATTAAATTCAAATCAAGAAAATGAAAAGACATCATTTACAATCAACCTAAATGAACTCATAACTTTGTCTTTCATCTTTTGTCATCTTGCTTTTCATTAGTGTTAGAAATTATACTAATTTTCTAATTGTCTACCTTTTTACTCTTCTTTAATCTTTTGCTTAACTATTATATTATGTATTGTTTATAATTTTTTGTTACTTGATGTTATGTGTAGGGTGGTCCTCATCGAGTGATATTTGAAACTAGCATTTACATATTAAAAATGAGGGTAAAATACCATCAAATTAAGAAATGTCAAAAGGATGTAGTCGGGCATGACATTTATGTTTTTGTTATCCAATTATTTCATCTACTCATATATTTGTTTTGAGTAGCTATTGCTCATAAGTCACAACCATACTAAAAACATATTTCAATTATTGTTGAGTTTGAAGTGGTTGGTAATATTTTTTTATCATGATATAAATGCAATTTTGTCATAACAGGAATGTCATCTATTTTATTGTAATTGTTGTGAGAATTGAAATAACATGAGTTTTGTTTATATAATATGATAAGTAATACTAATTTTAATTATATACTTTTTATTAGCTCGGGTGGATAGATTGAGCATTGTATATATATATTGTTTCAAATGTATATAATAATTAACTCTCTTTATACTTTCAATATGATCCTTAATCTTGTATTATAATTATTGATAGTGTTATAATAACGAAGTTTGTCATTAACAAATATAAACGAGTATATTAGTGTAACTGTGCATCTCACGAAATTTTACGCTAATTGCTAACGGAATTGATACCTCTTATTTTTTTTAGCCTCTCGGTGTGGTGGGACCCACTATTCCAAACATATGCGATGACGTACGGAAAATTGAATCCACTAACGTACTGAACTCCTTAAATTGACATTTAAAGACTGCTATCCAAAACCACCGTAACGAACCTACCAATCCCGCCGAGCGGTGGCCCGTCACCGTCCACCACCGTCATCCTCTCGCTAAATTACAAAAACACCCTTCTAAAATCTAATAAAGTAATGCAAAGTGGATGTTTATTTAAAGGACCGTACGTGTCAATATACCAATCATTTGCTCCGCCGTTTCTCTCTCATAATTTCAAACTACTCGTTACGTCCAAATCCAAAATTAAAACAAAAAATAACACCACAAGTAAAAAAACTGGTGAAATTAGGGCAATGCCTGCTTCATCATCATCGTCTACACCTGAAGTCGATAATAATGGCGCTTTACGTAAGTTTAAGCTGAATGAATCATCGTTTTTAGCGTCACTCATGCCGAAGAAAGAAATCGGTGCCGATCGATTCATTGAAGCGAATCCGGAGTTTGACGGACGCGGTGTCGTTGTTGCGATTTTTGGTATTGTTTTTTATTTTGCTATTAGTTTTCCTTGTATTTGATTACTGTTTCTGTAATTTGTTGTTTGATTAGTAGAGTATGAGGTTTAATAAATGATCTGTTAAGATGTTTTGCTAGTCTATATGTTTATGTATATGAATGATCGCAATCAGATTGGTGTAAGTATGTGATTTGTTGTTCGATGAGTAGTATGAAGGTTTTAATTGACTTGTTTTTGAGATTGTGTGAAGATGTTCAGTTAGGGATTAGTAGTGTGAAGATTTTAAGAGTATGTAATGGAATCAAGTTCGTTGTGTTGCTGAGATTGTGGGAAGATGTTTAGTTAGTCAATATGTGTATGTGCATGAAAAATATAAGGGCATGTTTCAGAAATAGGAGTAGGAAACATAAGTTCCAAAATTTCCTAATGTAGGTGACCAAACATCATTTTACTCATAAAAAGGTTGGAAGTTCAGTTTTTTTAACAAAAAGGATTGAAATGTCTATTATATCAACAAAAAGGATTGGAAGTTCAGTTTTATCAACAAAAAGGATTGAAAGTTCATTTTTATTAACAAAATGGTAGGATAAAACTGGAACTTGGTTACCTACTTTAGTAAGTTCGATCCTTTTTGGGATATTCAGATTTCATGTTACCTTTTTTTGACAAAGTTGAACTTGCAATCCTTTTAATGTGTGATATGAACCGAGTTTAATTTCTGTGTTGATGATTAGTTAGTGAATATGAGTACGCATATAAAAAATAGTAACTAGATTGGTGAGTCTGTAACTTATTATTTGATCAGTAGTAAGAAGAGTTAATTTTTTTATTGAATTGAGTTTCATACCTTTCTAGATAGTGTGATGTTTAGTTAGTTGATGTGTTGTATATGAAAAATATAAATTAGAATGATGCAAGTCTGTAAATTATAATATGGTTAGTAGCATGAAAAATTTGATCTTGAATCGAGTTTGACGTGTTCTCAGATTATGTGAAATATGTTTATGTATACAACAAAATAGAAACCAGATTGATGAATTTCAGAATATAGACTAATTATCCTAAATATATTACAAAAGGAGGTAGATTGTTGCGGTTGATATTAAAAAAAATGAAGGCCTGCACATCTATTTCTTATATCACTGAGATAACTACGTTAACCGAAGGAATAACTGTTTAAACGTATCTAAAACTGACGGAGTAACTGTCTGAACATATCTAATCTGGAGACATGATTGACTAAACAAAATAAGCAACTATAGAGATGTATATAAGAGTCTGTCAGGTTACATGCTTTGCACATAAAAAAATTTATGTTATTTTTCTTCTTTCAGATTCTGGTGTTGATCCAGCTGCAGCGGGGTTGCAGGTGACCACCGATGGGAAGCCAAAAGTCCTAGATGTTATTGATTGGTATCCATCAAAGTCCAGTCAATCCTGTTATATTTCTTCTTGTAATGATGTTATATATACAGATTTTTCATTTCTTCTGTACTTTTTGTTTTCCACCAATCAGCACTGGGAGTGGTGATATCGATACCTCAACTGTTGTGAAGGCTGATGCAAATGGCTGTATTCGTGGAGCATCAGGTTATTAGTTATATCGATCTAAATAACTGGCCGGATGTTGAATAAATTGTAAGATACATGATACATGATTGATTCTTCTGGATGATTTTATTTCAGGGGCATCACTTATTATTAATCCTTCTTGGAGTAACCCTTCTGGGGATTGGCATGTTGGATATAAATTGGTGTATGAACTTCTTACGGACACGTTAGTATCTCGTTTGAAGGTGGGCCTTACATTGGAGTGAATCTAAAGTAACATTTAATATGCTTATCAAGAAATTACATAGCCATATATTATTTGTTTCTGGGGCAGAAAGAAAGAAAGAAAAAGTGGGATGAGAAGAATCAAGAAACAATTGCCGAGGCTGTAAAGCAGCTTGAAGAGTTTGACAAGGTTGTTTTTTTTACTGATGACTTATTGTGGTTTGATTTTATTGTGCGACTCTTAACAATTTTTCCGTCTATAGAAGCAAACAAAGGTTGATGAGTTGAATTTAAAAAGGACTCGTGCAGATCTACAGGATAGAGTTGATTATTTGAAGAAACAAACCGATGTCAGTGCTATATGCCTTTGATTGAAAAGTTTTTGCTTCTTCATTTTTTTTTTCTTTCATGTAGTTATACTTATGTGCATCCCGTGTTTGTATGTGTTAAGAGCTATGATGACAAGGGTCCCCTTATTGATGCTGTTGTATGGCATGATGGAGAAGTGTGGAGGGTTTCTCTTGACACACAGAGTCTTGAGGATGACCCCAAGTGCGGGAAGCTTGCGGATTTTGTTCCCCTAACTAATTACAAGTATACCTCTTTATCTGGGATTAAATATCATCTTTTTCTTCTTTGTCACACATTTAATTTTGTTTTGTATACTAATTCCGCAGGATTGAACGCAAGTATGGTGTCTTTAGCAAGTTAGATGCTTGTACATTCGTCACCAATGTATATAATGAAGGTACTATTTTGAGTATAGTTACTGATAGTTCGCCGCATGGCACTCATGTTGCTGGTATTGCCACTGCTTTCCACCCAACGGTACGAGTGATATTTTTATAATTTGTTCTATCTTCATCCGTGCACAGTAACTTGTTCTCTAAATTCTATCTGAACGTATAGGAACCATTGCTCAATGGAATTGCCCCTGGAGCCCAGGTAATTTCATGTAAGATTGGAGACTCGCGCTTAGGTTCAATGGAAACTGGAACAGGCTTGATACGCGCACTAATTGCCGTTGTGGAGGTACCGTTACCAACACTAACTTTATCCAGCTTTATATATGGTCCGTGATTAAATATTCTCTGATTAATATGTATCTTTTTTGTATGTTTGCAGCACAAATGTGATGTTATCAACATGAGCTACGGTGAATCAACGATGTTACCGAATTATGGACGCTTTGTGGAGCTCGTTGATGAGGTTCTAACCTGAAAAGATGAATTTCTGAAATTTGCTTTTGTTTTGTTTCTTAAGTCACTTACAGGAAATGATCATTGAATATAGGTGGTAAATAAATACCGTGTAGTATTTGTTAGCAGTGCTGGCAACAACGGGCCTGCATTGACCACTGTGGGTGCACCTGGGGGTACCACATCGAGCATAATAGGAGTTGGTGCTTATGTCTCTCCTGCTATGGCTGCTGGAGCTCATGCTTTAGTTGAGGCACCTCCTGAAGGGCTCGAGTACACATGGTAATCCTTCAGTTCCAAAAGTATTTATCAAATGTTGTCTTTGAACAAGTGCCCTCTTCCTTGCTTAAAGAAATCGGAAATGCAGGTCTAGTCGGGGACCCACTGCTGACGGCGATCTTGGTGTGTATGTAAGTGCTCCTGGTGGGGCTGTGGCCCCTGTTCCTACATGGACTCTCCAGCGGCGCCAACTTATGAATGGTACATCCATGTCATCCCCATCTGCATGTGGTGGAGTAGCTCTGGTTATCAGTGCAATGAAGGTATCATTATATGCTAGGTCGTTTATCCTATACTCTTATAATTTTGGAGATTTTACCATTCTGTCCGTGAAGTTATATATATGCTAACATTTTACAGGCTGAGGGGATTCATGTCAGTCCATATAGCGTGAGGAAGGCTCTTGAGAATACTTGTTCTCCAATTGGCTGTTTGCCAGAAGATAAACTATCTAATGGACACGGTCTACTTCAAATTGACAAGTTAGATTTTGGACTTCATATTGAGCAACTTCATAAATTATATAATATTTTCTATTATATAGTGTGGTTAGTCTCTTATAAGTAACATCCTTTCAGGGCTTTTGAATATGCACAGAAATCAGCTGATTTGCCATGCCTTTGGTACAAGATAACAATCAGTCAGGCAGGAAAAACAAGTAGGTTCACTTTTTCTCTAATGTTATTTGTTTTGTTTTTTCATGAATTGTGTATATCAAGCCCTGATTCTCTTTAACAATTTTCATGATTCATCACTTGTAGCATCATCAATGGTGCGAGGCATATACCTGAGAGAGGCTAGTTGTTGCAATCAAACCACTGAGGTGAGATTGTAAAAGTATTTGGCATACCAGTTTGGCCTTTTAAATTTAGGCTTAGTTTCCATGAGATTTAACGTTATTTTTCTATAGTCAGGTGGTTGCTCATGTCAATTTAACTGTTTTGTTAACCTATAAGGTTATGTACCAAAGAGTTGCAGATTTGCTTTCTTAGAAACGTTTACACCATTGTGTAGCATATAATAATATCTTAAAGTATGCCAGATTCATAATCATTCGTGGTCTTCTGTTATTTATACCGAGTTGCTGACATGTTTCTATCAAAACAGTGGACAGTGCAAGTTGAACCACAATTTCATGAAGGTGCAAGTAATTTAGAACAGTTGGTCCCATTTGAAGAGTGTATCGAGCTACATTCTAGCGGAAAGGAGGTGGTGAAGGCTCCAGATTATCTCCTGCTCACTTATAATGGGCGTAGCTTCAAGTAAATCTTTTTCTCTTCATTGTATAGTATTGTCATGTTTCTTTAGCCCATCTTTTATAACTTAAAGGAAGTGGTTGTTTCTCTATATTATTTTTTGTAGCCGAACTTTTGATTTTTAAATTTATGCTAATCTGCTGTTTTGTGTACTTCTAATGTGTTGTTTCTTTTTATCAGTGTGGTTGTGGATCCTACAAAGCTTAGTGATGGTTTACATTATTTTGAAGTGTACGGCATAGACTGCAACGCTCCCTGGCGTGGTCCTCTTTTCAGAATCCCAATCACTATAACAAAACCAAAAATTGTGGAAACTCGACCTCCACTAATTACATTCTCTGGACTGTCTTTCCAGCCAGGTTTGTACACTTATGTTTGTGACATTACTACATTTATTTTTTTCTGTTAGCTATGCGGTTATATATTTTCTACTTTTCTGATTGAGCAGGGCATATTGTACGCAAATACATTGAGGTACCATATGGGGCTAGCTGGGTTGAGGCAACCATGCGTACCTCAGGGTTTGACACTGCTAGAAGGTTTTACATTGATGTTGTCCAGGTATGTTGCATAAATTAGGAGAATTGGAGGGGCAATTTCAACCCGTTCACTGAAAGTTGGATTGGTTTGGGCTTTTCGTATTTATTGTCAATTTTTATTTCAAATGTTTAATTAACTTTGCTAAAAAAGGAAACAGTCTCCCCTTTCAAGTGTATCGAAGATCACTTAAAGTGTTCCCAATTGTTTCAAAGTTAAGACCTTTTAAATTGCTTTATTGAAAATATTAGATTGTTATCCCAACAACATAGTTTTTGTAAACTTGTTCTAATCATTAATTTTATATACACAATTAAAAGAATCGCTGGAAATTGTGAGGCACTGGCACAACCTAACCAGAGTACCAGACTCATTCTAATCCGTGTTAGAAAGTTGTTCGTTTTGACCAGTTAACCGACCCACTCTTATTGTCATTTTGGCATAGCGCATAGCTAGGTGAGCAACGTGTAGGCATACTCTGACATTCTTACATATCTACAGCTCTCTCCATTGAAGAGGCCTATCACATGGGAAAGTAATCCAATATTTTCATCTCCGTCAACCAAGAGCTTTACCTTTTCTGTGGAGGGAGGTCGGACCATGGAATTAGTGATATCGCAATTCTGGTCTAGTGGCATAGGAAGTCATGAAACTGCTGTTGTAGATTTTGAGGTGACATTTGAATATGTTTCTTTCTTGTTATTTTTAACTTTCAACTATTGGCTTTTACTTATTCTCAGCCAAAATTGAACTTGTAGATTGCGTTCCATGGGATAGATGTTAGCACAGATGAGGTGGTTCTTGATGGAAGTGACGCGCCTGTTAGACTTGAAGCCCAAGCTCTGTTATCATCCGAGAAGCTTGCTCCAACCGCCAAGCTAAACAAGGTCACAACAGAGTCCATAATCCTATTTGATGTGTTCGTACTTGAGGTAGCGAAGTGGCTGTGACAGGGGGGCTGGGTAATGGGTCAAAACTAGTAATTTCAGTACTGTTGTCGGCCCACAACCACTTCTCTGTTTTGAAAAAATTACAAATAACTAGGTTATATAAATGATTACAAGAATGATATTAGTACAAAAGTAATATAGTTTTCTAACTTGAATGACTTAGGAGGTTGTATGCGTAAAATATGAACTTTGGGTGACTTTGATACGTTCGACCGATTTTACATGTTACTTTCTTAGATGAATCTTTTGATTTAATCCATTTGACCTCGTTAGAGATAAAACATAACCGAAACCAACCCAATTCATAGCCAAATTGGTTGAAATAGCTACCTCTAGTTAGTACTGTTCTGTTCATCCAAATGTTTTGTGCTAAAGAAGACGTTGCCGTGTTAAATAACGGTTTTGCAGATTAGAGTCCCGTATCGTCCTACTGAGTCGAAACTGAGTGCTCTTTCAGCAGATCGAGATAAATTACCCTCTGGCAAACAGATACTTGCATTAACATTAACGTAGGTTTTTGTTAATTTTTAAGTCTTCCTGCGTCACTTAATTTTGCATATAAAGCATATCATTAACGTCTTTTGCTGCAGTTACAAGTTCAAATTGGAAGATGGAGCAGAAGTAAAACCTCAAATACCCTTGCTTAACAATCGTATCTATGATAACAAGTTTGAATCCCAATTTTATATGATTTCGGATTCGAACAAGGTATTTTTTTTCTCAGTCCAATATAATTATTATTCATGACCTTACCATGTACTTGCTACAGATATCATATTTTACTTGAGTTATCTTCTATTTATTTTCCAATTGCTGTGTATAGCGTGTATATGCAAAGGGTGATGTCTATCCAGCATATGCAAAATTGCCCAAAGGTGAATACACTTTACAACTGCACTTGAGGTATGGTCCTGTCTTTAATGCTTGTATATTTGTTTTAATAAAGCTGACTGAATGATAATGAGTTACATGTTATAATCCCATTATTCATTGGTAATTTGTTGAAAATTCATGAGTTTCAGGCATGAGAATGTGCAGTACTTGGAGAAATTGAAGCAATTAGTGTTGTTCATTGAAAGAAAATTAGACAAGGTAACAATTATAGTGTTTAATCTTATTACATTTACTATATTCACCCTACCTGAAAATGATAAAAATCTTATTTGCAGTTCCATCTGTAACAACCTAAACACATAATTGTATCACCATGAAGAAAAAGTTTTACTTGAAAGAATAATACAAGTAATAAAATTAGGATATGGAACTTGTGCTCAGGCGATCTGATATTATTCTTGTGTTCTCTTTTATGAATTGTTATAAGGGTTTTATGCAGGTACTATACATTAAACATGTACAGAAGTACACTAAATGCATGATATGTAATATATAGGAGAATATGCATGCCTTATGTTCTGCCTCTTGAATACGATAGATGAGATAAACTCACATATACTTTTTTGTCTTCACTTTTGTGTTTGGCATTTAACATTAATTCTGATAGGAGGCTATGCAATTGAGCTTTTATACTCAACCAGATGGTCCAGTCACGGGTACTGGTAGTTTCACATCTTCAACTTTAGATCCTGGGTTTGTTCTCTCTTTCCATATTCCTATCACTCTTGGAAAAGTATCCCATGTTGTATATGCATGACTTACATTTTTTGTCTTGTAGCTCAAAAGAAGCATTTTATGTAGGACCTCCAGCTAAGGACAAGCTTCCTAAGGTAGCATGTTGATCAAGGTTTTGTAGTTTCATCTAAAATCCAACTTTAAGCAGTGAATGCTTTACAATGCTTTATTTGTTGCAGAGTTCACTAGCAGGATCTGTACTAGTTGGAGCAATTTCATATGGAAAGCCTTCATCTGAGGTTTCAGATCAGGGAAATGACCCTGAAAAGAATCCCGTCTCGTATAAGATAAATTATCAAGTGCCACCAATTAAGGTAATAATTGATGTCTTTGATCTATTTCTTTCCTTCATGTTATCATACTTCTGATTATAAGTAGTTAATATTATCTGTTTGACAGGTTGAGGAGGATAAGGGAAAGAGTTCTACCTCCAAAACATCCACAAAAAGTGTGACAGAACGTTTGGAGGAAGAGGTATCAGGGAATCTCGAAACTTTTTTACTATAATCCACGTGTCCTTATTTTGCTTCCTAAAAATATTTTTCCATGTATTTGTGGTAAATCAGGTCCGTGACACCAAGATAAAAGTTCTTGCAAACCTCAAACAAGGCACAGAAGATGAACGTGCAGAATGGAAAAAATTATCCATCTCACTGAAGGTGTTTATTTTGTGTTAAATTTATCATTTACTGAAGAGGCAGTTACACCAATGTTTTGATTTTTGTTATTTTTCCCATCATCCTGTTTTTTTAATGATTAACTGTTTTTATCATATTTAATTTTTGGCAGACGGAATATCCGAAATACACTCCCTTGCTGGCGCAAATATTGGAGGGACTCTTATCCCAGGAAGTGGAAGATAAAATACACCACTATGAAGAGGTAATGAGGTTAAACATGTCTATTCATGTTACATTCAGCAGCTAGTTACCATTGGTGTTATTACTTCAGTTCACTTCACAAAACCACTGTCTTTCCAGATAATTGGTGCAGCAGATGAGGTAGTTGAGAGTATTGACAGAGACGAATTAGCAAGATTTCTTTCCATCAAAGGTGATCCTGAAGAGGAAGACTTTGAGGTACTGTTTATGTTTCTGATTTGCTTTTGGTTGTTCCAAACCAAGAAGTTGGAGGTGCTTGCAATATATAATATAGACAAGTAGTTTGGTTCTTTGATGAGTTATTATGTCATATTATTTTGAAATAAAATTAAGTTGTGCTTTTTGTGGTTTGTTTGAATTTTGTTGAAAGGTCACTCACTGTGTTCTTTGTAGAAAAACAAGAAGAAGATGGAGACAACACGTGACCAACTTGTTGAATCACTTTACCAAAAAGGTTTAGCTATAGTGGAGGTTGCGTCACTCAAGGTATTATATGTTAGCAGCTGTTAGGGCCCGTTGGTTATACATTTTAAAGTACGCTCTTAATTCCTATGAATTTTTTTGGACTGCCAATGTGCACTATACGACTTTCTGTTAGCCAAGTTATCTTGGTGATCAGGAGCTACAACTGTGAACTAAAAGAGGTGCCGATGACAGAGGCAGCAGCCTGCTGCTGTATACAGTATGTCTTTTTGACATGCGAAATATGATATTGTTTGCACAAGCAATTGGTAGCTGCTAATTTGTTTGCTTTTGCACCATTATATAAAAGTCCAGTCATGCCTTCATTAACAAAGACAACAAATTAACTAATCAAATTAGCATGGTGGGTGTTGATTATTAGCTTTATGCTACACTAAGGTCAGTCAAGTGGGTTAACCTGTATCGGTGAGCATTTTTGTTAAATGTTCTATCAAGCTAGCAATTGCAGTTTGGTAATACGTATGTCTTATAGTTTAAGAAATACGTCAACTTGTATGTGAATTTGTGGACCTGTATATTGTTTCGAATCCAGATAGAAGTTGAACTATATATCTTTGATACAGCCAAGTGTTAAATTATATCTTGTGCCTGCCTTTACACCCCTACTACACATATGATGCATTTCTGAATTATTTAACTAGATGGTGTACTATCTTTATAGCTGCTTTTAATTTGTCGGTGTATCTGTTCAAATAGGGTGAGATGGCTGCATTGGCTGCAAACTTAGATGCAGAAGTTGTGGATAGACCTGATGGTCAAGCTTCTGCAGGTGGCGTTGGGCAGCCAGACCTGTTTGAAGAGACTTTCAAAGAGCTGCAGAAATGGGCAGATTCTAAATCGTCTAAATACAACACTCTTCTGTTGATACGTGAACGGCATAGTGGAAGACTTGGCACTGCACTCAAGGTATTGCTGCTTACATCCTGCTATCACTGTCAATATTTTGTTATAAAACCTATCTAGTCATGGTGATTTCAACCCATTTACTTGTCCATGGTTCATTCTGGGTCACTTTTTATTGTTAACGAGAAAAATAAAATGTAGTTTAAATTTGAAATTCTTAAATCATTTTATTCAACACGTTAGATTATTATTGAAATAATATAGTGTTTTGTAATCATATCTGACACTATAGTTTTATTAACGGGTATTTCTTCATTAACCTATGTATAATAATATACCGCTGCCCATTTTCCCACCTCTACTTCTTTCTATTACGTCAAGGCTTTAATGTTAGTGGGACTCGTGTGTGAATTTGTGATGGATTGCATGTTTTTTGTTTGTGTTTGGGCAGGTGGTGGATAGCATGATTGAAGAAGAAGGTGATCCAGCAAAGAAGAAGCTTTACGAAGAAAGAATCTCGTTGCTTGATCAAATTGGATGGGGCCACCTGGTGACGTATGAGAAACTGTGGATGCTTGTACGATTCCCACCAAGCTTACCTTTATTTTAGTGGACTTTTGACCCTGTTGATAAACTAGCTGTAGACTAGTTTCGTACTATTTATTTAATAAGTGCATCACATCCCCCACGTACGTTTCATTCTGATGTTCTACCCTGTTTGGTACACTGATCAATGGTTGGGTAAAGTTTTACTTCAGATTGATCTCAATGATTTCTTTAGTCGTGTACTTCAAAGTTGTCTTTACATCCCCGTAAAGGAGATGATGCAGATTGTTGTTTCCTAAAGTGTGGGGTCATCTTTTGAGTGAAATGTAAATCGTTGCATTTTCATTTTTATACTGGGTGCCTGAATTTTTTATTTTCGTGAATAAAGTCTGGAATAATCTATTCCGCAAAAGCTTTCTTACACCCTTTGAAAAAATGGTTTTGCCAGTGAAGTTGATAGATATTTCATAAATCAAAAGTTTATAAAGTCGAATAGCGTCTCAAAAAGCAAACTATTAGAAGTCATATGCAAGAATATTGCAAGGCAATCGTCAAATAAAACTCTATTGAGGGAATATTCTTAAAATAAATACGATCGCACATGCATCAAAATTTCTATTATTGCTAAACCAAATGAATAAGGGTCGTTTGTTTAGATATAATAAGATCAAGATGAAGCACATACAAAGTAAGCTGGTCTATAATTTTTACTTAAAAGGCATTAAATAGCATGATGGCGTCGTCAAGAATCATTAGAGAAGATTCTAGCACTTTCCATTTGTCTCCGACCTGCTTGCGTCTTTTCAACACCTCGTCGCCTACGGTCACTCCTTTAAGCACCCGAAGAATCTGCAAAAATGTACGAATATATTTAAGGCATATATCATGGATGACATATACATATGAGATAATTGATGTAAATAGGAATCTTCATACGTCTTTTGCTTGTTCAAGCTCATGAACAAGTCGAAGTTTCAAGTTGAGGGCAGCATGATACATGTCATCTAGAACTTGTTCCCAAAGAGCACGCTTATTCAATTTCCACAGCAAAATATCCGCCTTCTGCGCATCGATTCCAATTCTCTGTAAAATATCATTAGTATTAGTTAACGGATGCCGTAACACATGCAGTAGAGGTGACAGTTTTGACCCATTAACTTACACAAGGGTCAATCTGGGTTGGCTTATCCATAACGGGTCAAGCAAATCTAATCTAATAAAAAAATCAGCTTAAAAGAAAACCATCAAATGGAGTGAGAATCGCCCAAAATGTATAAATGCATAGAGTGATAGAACCTCCTAAATTCTTTATTCAAAAAATATATTATTGTCACTCATATACGGCAATATATTATTGTCACTCGTATACGACAGCCTAATAATGTGCAAAAAAAGCAAGTGTAGAAAGTGTATCTAGTCAACCCAACCCGCCCAAAAAGGTACCAAAATTTACCCGTTCGCACCTATTACTCAATCCACCTAACCTGTCCATTTTACCAGTTCTCAAATACATTATCTAGATTAAACCTAGCAACAGCTACTTGACTTTTCTCGCTTTTACTCATATCATGGAGGATTTATTATCTTTTCTCGTTTTTCTTCTTCAAAAAATGATCTTGGATTTACTGCTTACTCTCAAAACGTATACATAGTAGTAATATGCTACATTTCTCTTTAACATCAGCGGATATCTAGGACATGATCCTTAAGGCAAAGAAGAATTCATGGAATATTCAAGGATTTTCTTATTAAATAACAATGGTTAAGGACTTGCAGGTTTGGACAGGAAACTAATAACTCTGAAGTACCCACAAAAATTCATTAGCCAGTACCTCCATATGCAAAAAGTCATCTTTCCATAGCTGAAAAAGAATCTTCAAAGCATCTTTCTTTTCAACGAATGTAGTGCTGGATATCTAACAAAAGTTAAAATAGAAGACGCGTAAATATACAAGTGTTAGTCTATTTCACAAAAGATTACTTTAGCTAAAAGAGATAATAAGAGCCATAAATGCATGAAATTGCATGTTGTCTAACTTCAGCAACTATTAACACTAGAAGGGTTTACATGCTTAATCATGCATGCACTCATGGGGAAGAGCTACATTGCATCTGAGAGTAGAACCTATCGTCATATACTAATAAGGAGTGAAGGAATAAACAGTAATCACATACATATAAGTTCATAGAGAAACAAAAGATGTCTCACAGAAGGATCATTTTCGGAAAAGGATAAAAAAGATCAATGCCGTTGAAAGATTTGACTACCTTATCAGTATCATAAAGCCTTTCACATTCTGATAGTAACCTGAATATCCTATAAGCCTCTCTTCCATATTTTTTCAGCACAATAGATTCAACCTGCAGAACAAAAGATGTATTAGGACTTCAAGAAAATATTTGTAAATTTTCTTCATAATGATTAGAGGGGGCCATGTGAAACGATTTATTTACGATTGAGCTGATTTGAGTTACGTATCAACTTCAAACAGTCAAACTGTTATATTAGAAACATCTAGCTAAAAAAACAAATAGAATGGGTTGAAATAGTTTATTTAAAATGCATATAATATCCCACATTCCCACCTCATTCTAATTCTTTTAGTTTTGGAAACATTTTTTGTGTACTGCCAGTTTTGCAATTTTTTGACAAAGTGTCGACCAAATTCGACCCGTTTCCGCCCATATCAAAAAATTACGATTATGACCCATTCTTTGAGCCATCAATTTTACCAACTCTAATAAGTATATTAAAGAGAATGAACCTCCTGGGCTTGAGCCTGATCAATAATTTTCTTCAAATCTGTGCAAAATATCGATAGCAAATTATAACTCAATAAGGGTTCAAACAGATATAGTTGCTTGACGACAAACAAAATGGGCTTACCAATGCTATATGTTTCGTCTATCCCGATTGTTGGGAGTTCACAACCCAACTGGACAAGGGAAGCTCTAACACGCTCTAAAGTCAAACTCCGGCCCTCTTCACACTTCATTGCTTCCTCATATATGGTTTCCAAGGGAAGGGGAACTGAAGATCAGAAGTAACACAGAAACGTAGAATCACTAAGCCAGACAATGTGAAAAGGAGAAGTTTCACCAGTTGATATATTCTCCAGCAAAAGATAAATCCAACCTGTTTTTTCCATTTTGACTTTAGTTTCATCTCTTCTAGTTCCCTCAAGTATTGCACTTAAAACGATGCCAACTACAGTATCCAAACGTGTTGTCACATGGGAAACACAAGACTGTAGACCACAAACATCAGACCATATATATAAAGATTTCTATCAATAAATTGACCAATCCCAAATATTATGCAAGAAAACAACCTTATGACGAAGACGTCGAACGAATTCCTCAAAATTCACACGCCAAAGGATCTCTTTATTTTTATTTGTAGCCCAAACTTCTGTTTCGGGTTGCTTGCGCTGTGAAGTATAATATGTGTTAATACATGTTGTCAAGAAAAAAGCTAAAACAAAAAAGATGCAGATCTACCTTTTCCCCAACGATTTCTGTTGTAGGACTTATTTTATTATCGTCATCAAGGGCCCCACTGCTCCATGTATCTGCTTCAACTAAAAATCTTATTGATTCCATTGGAGCCGCAGCCATTAATGCACGTGCTTCTAAGGTTTGTGGTACATCACCCATCTGAGATAAGAAAATTTACTTGCACACATCTGAGACAATTCAAAGGGCTATCGATAAATGGGATACACATGTGTCTCTAAGACGTACTTAGCAATATATTTGACACTACTTGTTCAAATATCTGATGAAAATGCTCGTCACTACAGGGGAGCAACTAAAACGTATTGATCTAAAAGGAAATAGAGACGTAGAGTTGAACAATGATAGGGTAATTAACAGTTTCACCTTAGACCTCGAAGTTCGTTTCTTTGGAGCATCATCTTCCTCTGATGGTGGAAGAAATGGCTCATGGGCAGGGCATCTTTCAATATAGCGTGCCTGAGCAAGTTTATTGAAGTTTTCATGTATCACATTAGCGGCAGAGTTATTATCTGCATGATAGTAAATAGCTTTTAGCATATGCAATGGACTCCGATTTAAAAAATCTAGGGGAAATAAGATGATAACAGGACTAACCTCCACTTGTCAGATTGGCCTTATGTTTATCCTTATATCTATCCGTAATCTGATTCAATGATAACCTACCATGTTGGAGTAATCCTTCAAAAATCTCCGTACACTACCAAAAATAACAAGCGACATTGTCAAACAGAAATCCATAAAACAACACCAGAAAAAAGGTACCCAACCAACTTACTTCTTGCCCATATTCCTCTGACACTACAGCTAAAAACTTAGGGAACCTCATGTGGTGGATGATATTGTCATGCAAGGCCATATACTGAGTCACAACCTTTGGTGCTTCCCCAAATCCACCTGCACACACATATATCTCATCAATCTATTGCCGCATATATACAATAGCATTTTTTATCGTCTAAGGAGGCAATTTCTCAAAATTCTCTAAGAAACAATAGTAGGTTCTAACTTCACAAAATATCCCACAAAAGTTATCATCTCTACTATACTTCAACATGCCCCCAGGTTCAGAACCAACTTGGGTTACACGGCGATTGAGATCATTATATGTCAAATAATATACTAATATCAAACTCTACAAATTGCTTCCCTTTGTTAAGAAACTTTCACTTTCAGAACCGAGGGAGCAATATAAAGAACCTATCTACTAAATTTTATATCTTAGGTGAGTTCTATAAAATCCACTACGTAGTTTTCTACTTTTAAACTACTTAAAGCATTTTTATTGTAAAAACAACTGTACATACCTCAATGCAAATACAACCTAAATTACACAATTAAGCCAATCAATTCCTCATGTGATGTGATATCATCAACAATAGAAACCCTAAATTTTTTTAAATATAAACTGAATAAAAAGATTACCTGGTTGTTGAATAGTGAATGCTTGAACACAATTATGTTGAATTAACAAAAGTAAAGCATTCGTAACGTTCTGTTTACTGAGCTCCGTATATCGTATCACTTGCACTAACGATAATGTTCCTTTACGTAATAGACATTCGCATACTTTCTGCAAGTTTATAATCCAAGTTTAATTTTCTGTTGAAATAATAATAATTAATATTAAAAGATGTTAGATAGGAACTTACAGAAACGGTTTCACCGAAATAAGTAGTGATGAGATGAACGGCGAGTTTGATTCCGTGCGGCGACGACATGTTCGGTGGTTCGGTACGGCGGTGGGCCGGGAAGGTGAAAGCAACAAAGGGTACTGAACTAGAATGCAGAAAGGTAAAAATATAAAATAGCTTTGCATATAATAAAAAAAATTATGTGGGCCGAATAAAATATCAGCTTTATAGATCGGTGGTAGGCTATCGAACTTGTTGATCATCAGGTCACACTTTCGAGCCTAGCTTCGGTTGATTTTAGTTTTTCGATTTATTATGTTAATCTTAACGAGGCGAATGTACATGGCATGAAGGTGGGTCATTGGACCCCCTTAAAAAAAAAAAAAAAATTGGATTTTGGTTTGTACCCCTTTGACTCAAATCTTGTTGTAAAATAAAATACTTCACAAAATAAGCCCAATTTAATGATTGTATTCATCTAAAATGACTAGTTTATACAATATTTGTTGTAATATTCCTCTAGAATCACAGATTCACGATTTTCCTGTAACTTTCACTTTTTTTTTGTCGTTATAATCTTCATGAAACCTACCCTTAATATCTAAATGTTGTATGAAACAACAAATTCACCGAATAAGCTACGGATTGATTCTCATGTTAAATTAGTTTGCAATTTGGTGTGGTCTATGGCTTTATGGTAGGAAAGTTAGCATCTTTGACTGAAAGTTTTAAGTTGTTATTCTTGATTTTTTTTTCTTTTTTTGCCAGGACCCGACTCGACAATGTGATCATTTATTTGTCGCTTTAATATACTAAAGTTCTTATGGACCCCGTGAGATTGAGTCCTATATTCGCCACTGATCACTTGTATTGCTTGCTAAATATGTTTACGTGAAGTGTCGATCATGTACGTTGATGTGGAATGCCAGTTGGTAAAACTCATGATGTGGTATGTATAGAGATGCACAAAAAAACCGGGTTCGAAACCCAATCCGAAAAAAACCCGAAAAATCGACCCGGTCAAACTCGGGTTTGACCCAACCCGGTTCGGGTTTTCTGGAACCCGCCGGGTACAAACCGGTTTGGGATTTATCCGTTACAAACCAGTTCCGAACCGGTTTTTTCCAACCCGGTTTCAAAAACCGGTTTTCAACCCGGTTTCCAACCCGGTTTTTTTTTCTAGCCGTTTTTTGACCGTTTTTTTTTTTTTTTTTACCATTTTGCCATTCCAAGTTTACTATATATACAAACCTTGAGTTTAGGTTCAATCACAACATTCAAACACTCATACAAACTCAAAACGCTCTCAAAACGCATACAAAATTCTCATTTCTCAAATGGCAAATCAATCTTCTTCCTCTTCCTTCGGTGTTGGTTCTTCAAGTTCACCAACGATTGTTCAAAAATTGGTTAACAAAAGAAATCCGGAGGTGTGGGATTTATACGACAAAGTGTTGTTGTCGGATGGTACGACTAAGGCACATTGTAAACGATGTGGGAAATTTTTAAAAGCCGACTCCAACACAACGTTGAAACATCATAAAGAAAAGTATTGTGTGGGACTCAAAACTAATCCGGAAGCAAGTGGTCAAGCTTCTATGTCACGAGATGGAGCTATATTTTCATACGAAGCGGAACGGTGTCGAGAAGCTTTTGCGGGTTTTGTGATTCAAGAAGCTTTGCCGTTCAACCACTTCGACAACCCTCGACTTACTAGGGTGATTCAAAATACCCTTCAACCGCGATATAATCATGTAAGTCGTATTACTCTTAAACGTGATGCCCTTAAATTGTGGAAAGAAGCTAAAAAACAACTAATAATCGGTTTTGAAAACTTAAATACAAGTGTATCATTAACAACAGACGTTTGGTCGGCTCCTCATGGTTTGCCCGGTTCGTACCTTTGTGTTACCGCACATTGGGTTGATCCCGTAACTTGGCAAATGATGAAACGTACCATTGCTTTTGAAGACTTTGAGTATCCTCACACGGGTCAAAACTTATTTTACATGTTACGATATGTAATTAAAAGGTTTAAATTACAAGAAAAGGTTTTTTCAATATCCTTTGATAACGCGAGTAATAATACACTCGTCGTTTCAAAATTAATACTAAAATACGGACCACCTTTGAAGGACATCTTTTATCATAGTCGATGTGTTGCACACATCATTAACTTGATTGTGCAAGCGGGACTAGCGGTTGAAGAAATAGACGCCGTAAAATTGGCGTATAAAACTATGTTACAAGACATATTTCAAAAGGGTAAAATTAGATACAAAGCTTATATGAGATTGTGTAAGGAAACCGATTCCATTTTTTTAACCCCTAATTGGGACATGCCCGTTAGATGGAATTCGACCTACTATATGTTTGTATGTGGTTTACGCCAACGTGATACATTACAAGTTTTTCATGATAACCTTGTTCAAAAAGGTCTCGCAACACCATTTCCCATAGAATTTTGGGAGGTTATTAAAAAGTTAACCGAATTGCTGAAAGTTTTCAAAACCGCGACTACTTTATTATCGGGTGTTTATTATCCCACTAGTCATTTGGTACTTAATCAAATTTGGTTGTTGACTTCAAAATTAAACGAATACGAATATGAAGGTGCTTTATTTGAAAAGATGGTGGCTCCCATGAAAGAAAAACTAAAAAAATATTTTCGAGAAATGCCACCGGTAATTACTTGTTCCGCCGCAATGAACCCGTGTTTGAACACCACCGGGGTAGAAATGCTTATCGATAATATTTGTCACAATTTGGATTTGAATGAAGAGAACCCAATGTTTTCCGATAATACAAAAACGTTTTTTAAGAGTTCTTTACAAGATTTATTTGGCGTATATTTTCAAAAATATAGTTCAACAATAAATGTGCCGGTTAGTTCGATTTCCACAACGTTTAGTTCATCTTCTTCCAACAATGCAATGCTTAACTTATATAATAGTTTAAAGACAAGAAAACCATAAACGGGCAAGGGGTGAAGGTAACCAAACGACTAGCGAATATGGGAGATATACCTCAACGGATTTTTTGTCCACTATTCTACCTAATGAGTTCGAACAATTTGATATTTTGGCTTGGTGGAAAGAGAGGGAATCTCAATTTCCCGTTCTAGCCATCATGGCCCGAGATTTACTAACCGTCCAAGCTTCTACGGTAGCTTCGGAATCCGCATTTTCTCTTAGTGGCAGGGTATTATCTATACGAAGAACAAGACTCACACCGGCCTCCTTAGAGATGTGTATTTGCTTGAAGGATCACTTAGACGCCGTTGAACGTATACAAAATGTTTCAAGTCTTGAAGGTGAAATGGAATACGAAGGAGATATACATAATATCGAGGTGGAAGAGGGCATGGTAATATCACTTTCCGACGAAGAAATTGCTCTCGATCAAGCTTCGCGCGAGGCTACCTCTGAAGAAGATTTCGACTTTTGAAGAATTGAAGATTAATATAAGTTGAAGATTATGAAGACTTATGAAGACTTATAAAGAATATGAAGAATTATGAAGAGTTTTTGGATTCGATAATATTTTTAAAAAGACTTAGAAGACCTTTGTTTAAGTTATTGTTCAATTATGTTTCCGTTACTAATGTTTTATGAATTCAATGAAAAAAATTTGGCCCAAACGTTGTTTTTCCCTAAAACGCTTAACGCTCGAAAAAAAATGAATTATATAGAGTTTTTGGATTCAATAATATTTTTAAGAAGATTTAGAAGCCTTTTAGTTAAGTTATTGATCAATTATGTTTCCATTACTAATGTTTTATGAATTCAATGAAAAAAATTTGGCCCAAACGTTGTTTTTCCCTAAAACGCTTAACGCTCGAAAAAAATTGAATTATATAGAGTTTTTGGATTCAATAATATTTTTAAGAAGATTTAGAAGCCTTTTGGTTAAGTTATTAATCAATTATGTTTCCATTACTAATGTTTTATGAATTCAATGAAAATTTTTTGACCCAAACGTTGTTTTTCCCTAAAACGCTTAACGCTCGAAAAAAATTGAATTATATAGAGTTTTTGGATTCAATAATATTTTTAAGAATATTTAGAAGCCTTTTGGTTAAGTTATTGATCAATTATGTTTCCATTACTAATGTTTTATGAATTCAATGAAAAAAAATCAAAAAATACATTGTTTTTCCCTAAAGCGCTCAACGATCGAAAAAATATACATTTTTATAAAAAACCGGGCTGGAACCGGGTTTTCAACCCGAACCGGTTTCAAACCGGGTTGGATCGGGTAGTGTTTTTCAGGTTTAAAATCGGGTCGGGTTTGGTCAAAATCGGGTCGGGTTTGGTCAAAACCCGGGTTCTCTTTGTTGACTAAAACCCGGTTCGGGTTTCCGGGTCGGGTCGGGTTGGGGCCAACCCGGTTTTTGTTCATCTCTAGGTATGTATAGCTATTTACACTTGCTCATGTGTCACGTTATCAATATTATACGTTCAAAATAGCATATAAATTATTTTTACATAATTAGCTCGACATGTCATCGCACGTAAATGATAATGGACGATGTAAATATTTCTCAATATTGCAATGTGATTGAACATTGCATAACGAAGTAGCATAAATTTCAGCTAGTTTATTTAGGGTTGTCGGATCAGTGTTAATTGGGTAGGTGACCATTTTCTTAATGCACGACAGAATCAAACCACAAGAGTTTAGTTTCATGTTTCAAAATCAAGACCGATTCATGTCTGAAAACCAAGATGATCCGTAATCAATCTCAAAGGATGTTTGATCGGGCTTTTGTAACTAGATATAATATTCCACATTCCACAAAGCCTTTTGGATTTCAAGCCAAATGGTCTGACTTATGCTATCACATATTCTTACCATTAGTCTCTATACTTATTTATGGCACTACAAGTACAAAGATACAAAAGTTATTGCACGTTTGATGCAGAAGTACCAACCATGCATATATGGATAATAAATGTGTGTAAATTTTGTGTTTTTTTTTCTTTTGTGACAAATATAGATAAATAATAATAAAATACGTAAAATTCCAACCCACTTTTATTTAAGATTTGAGTTGCTTTAATGTTTTTATTATTAAAGGGGTGTTTGGAGAGCTTATTTTGAATGCTTATCTCTTATTGCGTATAAATAAATAAATCCAAAATTTGTAGCTTATATTCAAACTTTCAACTTTTCCTCGCAAATAAGCAAACATGCTCAAGAAATAAGCTCCTTCAAACACTTGAACTGAAGTTATTATATTCAAATAACCAAATAAGCTTTAAAAATAATCGGTCTAAACACCCACTAAAGGTTCACGTGATCACGTCTGTAAAATTGATAAAGGAAAAAAAAAAAAGTTACTGCGAAAATGAGTCGCGAGGTATTTGGACAATCAGTCCCAAAGGCCCTACATTTTTCTTGTAAAAGGAACCAACTAAGATTTGTGCTGCTTCCTCCGTCTCCCAAATAATGTTCTAAAATTTTCTACGAATTATGAATTTACGATAAATTAATAAAATGATAGTTTTAGATAATGAAATTTGAATGAAAATTATTAACAATTAAATAATTGAGAGTAATAAATTAGGGTAAAATTAAGAGTTTAATGATATTTAGTAGTTACTTATTTGCAATTGGACAATCTTTTTAGGATTTATAAAATAATATTGTAGACTTATTTATTTATAAAAAAAAATTTTGATCGGAAGAAGTATAATATTATTAAATGTTGTCAAATGGTTGGTAAAAAAAATGTATATGGAGTGAGGGTATGGTCATGGACATAACATGCAGGCACGCTATAGACGACGCGGAAAACTACATTGTTTAATGCACAATGTTTAAGTTTAATATATAACTTGATAAATCATATTGATCTCATATCCATTAGTATTATTTATAATTGAACAAAAATACATATATTTCTATTGGATATGTGTATTAAACAAAGTTAATGAGTTTAATAATTATATTAAAAGAGATATATTATGATTAATAAAATAAAAATAATAATATCCATAGAATGAAATAATGGGAATAGGAGTGGATGGGTGGTCAGGCAAAATAAGCTCTCTCATCCTTAATTTCCCCCCTTAAGATCCCTACTTTCCCTGCAAATTTCTTTCATCTTTAATTTCTTTTCACTAAAACTTCCATTTTCAACCATCTTTTTTTCTCCCTTTCATACTTTGTTTTCTTTCTCTTAATTCGTTGGAATTTTGGTATCAATATCTACTAGTCCTTCATCACAACACCAACCATGGTATGCACATCTATCTCTTTCTTTTGTTTTGAAAACTCGAAAAAAAACGTGTAATTTTATATAGGTTATGTGTGTTTTTGCATGATCTTGTCCCACATTAGTCGTTTACTGATTATTGTGGTTTAGGAAACCATTAATGAGTATGCAAAAACCAAATATATTGTTACATTAGTCATGATTTGTTATATCATATATGTGTGTGTCTATATGATCCAATCATATATAGTGATCATGTTCAAGATTACTTTGACTTATGTTGTAATGTCGAGCGTATTTTTTCCCCTTTTCGTTGGCATTTGTTGTAATGATTCATTTGTTAGGCAAACTCTGCGTCTGGAATGGCTGTGGATGATGAATGTAAGTTGAAGTTTTTGGAGCTAAAAGCGAAAAGGAACTACCGATTCATTATTTTCAAGATTGAAGAACAACGAGTAATTGTTGAAAAGGTTGGAAGCCCAGATGAGAGCTATGAAGATTTCACAAACTCGCTTCCTATTAATGAATGCCGCTACGCTGTCTTTGACTTTGACTTTATAACTGATGAGAATTGCCAAAAAAGCAAGATCTTCTTCATTGCATGGTAATCTAAACTCTTCCTACATATTTTGTTCCACAAGGCCAATCATTTCGTCTGAGAAAAGCGAAAAGCTCTATTTTTGTGTTAACTTATTGATGTTTGAATTAAATAGGGCCCCTGATACGTCAAAAGTGAGAGCAAAGATGGTGTATGCAAGCTCTAAGGACAGGTTTAAGAGAGAATTGGATGGGATTCAAGTCGAGTTGCAAGCTACAGACCCAAGTGAGATGAGTCTCGACATTGTAAAAGCACGAGCAATCTAATCATATATGTTTCTTCTAAGCGAAAAGCTTCATTTGATGAGCTCCCCTTTATCGTTTATCTACTGCATATGCATGAACATTGTTATTATGATTTTTCCTTTCTCAATTTTTGTTCTTTTCACTGATAAAATACATTCATCATTGTAGTTTAATGTAACATTACCATGCTCCCATATTGTAATCTTGAAGAAATTTGATTTTGTTTATCTTAATGGATTTGTACTGAATTGAGGGTCATGCTTCTGTACAACCCAACGAATTTGGTACAGAAGACTTGTATCTATTCGGTGTGGTAGTTTGACCAATTCACTTATATATGGCTAAATTTAGACCGTGTTTTATATCAAACGGGTCAAATAAAAAACTTAAGTTGAAAGGGGAACGACGGCAATTTCAATGCGTCAAATGCGACAATTCAGTCATTGATCCCCGAACCCTATATCATTTCATACCAAACAATTAATTAACATTGAACTACATGATTTGTTTACTAACTAGATCGTGGCAACCAATAATCATACAAGATGCTCTATCGTATACCCCCTCTATGACTAACTCAACGGTGATACAATTATACAACGCAGATGAAAAAAAATAAAGAAATATGAAAAGGGGGATCAAGATTTAGCGTTCGTTATTTTGGTTTTCAAAATATCCGTTTTCCCATTTTTCAACTTGTAGTACAGAATTCTTTTTTCTCTTAAGAAGAGAGTTTAGAATTAGAGGGTTGTACGCTGGTGGCATGGTGCATGGGTGCACCGTTGCAGGGCCTTTGATCATGGACTCCATCATGAAGTCCTTCTCGAACCCTTGTGAAGAACAACCCATTGATTCTGAACAAAGCTCGACTGCTTTTTCAGGTATTGTAGGCTTGTATTTAAGGAGTTTGGAGTATTCTGTTAGAAGATGGAGCATGTAGTCGTATACTTTGTCCATTTTCAGATCATCTTGAATGAAATCACTTGCTGCCTTTCCTATCGCTTGTGCCTGTCATGTAAAGGAGATCATAATGTCATAAACTTACAGGGTTAATAGGTGAATATGTACCATGTGGTAATAATTGACTTTTTGAAATCACATCATTTATTAGAAAGGCTAAGAAATACTTTTGAAAGCACATTGAAGTATTTAACATTAATTATATATGAAAATCTTTTAAAGAACTAGTTTTTTGGGTTCACCTAACTCATTTCGAACTGTAAATTACCCATTTTGACCCATTACTTGACTCGAACCACCTACCCATTTCCCCACATAATTATTACCTTTTTCTTGTGGCTGTTGCCCCAGTCAACTGCAAACTTAATAGATCTGCATTTGTCATCTTCCTTAATAGGCCAGTAATGGTGAACGGGCATCAACCCTCTCGTAAAGAAATCGTAGTATCGTGGCTTCACAATAAAAGTGACGGAATCGCAAGCCAGAATATATTTATTACTCACAGACCATGCAGATCCCTCTATATAAATCTTATATCTGCTTTATAATAAGAAAAAGAGTTCATGGTCGCACGGTAAAATGATAAATATGACATGAACAAATAATAACAATAGCTTCTCTTGCCTGTGTACACACTGGCTAGCCAAATCTGATTGCTTGAAACCCTGCTGTGATTCTTTAGCCCAGTCCTGAAAAGATGGGTGTGTTTAAGTCAAAATAGGTTTTAGTGATGGCTGGGCCAGATTATTGCACAAACACTTTGGTGTCCATATATATGTTTTGATAATGACCAATGCACTAAATATGGTTACACAAATGATAATATGCGTATTTCAGCCCTTTTAATCAAATATTTATTATTTGACCCATTCTAGATAAAGCACAACCCAATTTGATCCATTAATGGGTCGAAATTGTCACAACCCAAACCCATTTCAACCCATACTAAAAGATACCTGTTTTGACCCAATCTTGTTACACAAGCTGCCGGGTCTGCTCAGTTTGCAACCTTTAATTATTGATGATTCTAACAGCAACATTTGATGAGAAGAAACAATACCTGGGCGTAGACACGGGCATTCCAGTCTTGCTTGTCAGAGACATTACATTTAAGGAGGTCCATTCGGGTTTCAGCAACTATTGGATTCCCCTTCCAGTAAGCATGCGGCTCTCTATCCATCCATTTAGTCCTTCTATTTCCTTCTTCTAGGTCCTTCAGCAAAGATCCCCATGGCTTTATATTAATTTCCGGCCTGCAAAAGAGTTAAATTTAAACAAATGCATTTTCAGGTTGTTAAAATTTGCATCAGATCAAACTGGCTGGATTGTAAAGAGGGACATTTGGTCACTTACCATCCCCAAAAGGACCAATCTGGGAAAACAATGTCTAGTGTAGAATCATCACTACAGTAACGAAACAACGGAGGTGGAGCAACCCCATTGCGCCTACTATAGTACTTCTTCAAGATAACGGGCCAGTCAACACAGTCAAACATTAGGTCCAAATCTGGAACCTTCCCAGGGTACCTTCGTAACAACTGCAGGATCCCCCAAAGAGTGAAAGTATCTCTAGACTGAAAGGACTTCTGATATGTCTCAACATAAGCCCTTCCATTCGACATCACTAGACGGAAATTGGCTGTTCTTTTTGCCCTTAACACCATCTCTTCAGTGATCCCTGTCTCCTTCCATGGCTTTAGATCTTCATGAATCCAACGGAAGTATTCCGGGCACTCGAATGGTGGATCTGATGTGTATTCCAGATCTTGTATATCAAATCTTTTAGGGTAGTAGTCAGCTGGGCATGTTCTAGTCAAATTGTCTGACGAGCATTTCAATGGAATTTCTATTTTCTTGGGTGGGTTTTGGGAAATTACTTGTGTTATGGTAGGTTCTGTGTTTACTGTTTCAGCTGTTTTTTCCTTAGGAGTCTCTTGGGAATTTTCTTCAGTAAGGGTAGGTTCAGTATTTACTGTTTCAGTCGTTTGTTCCTTAGGGGGCATTTCTGAAATTACTGGAGTAATAGTACGTTCATTCAATGTTTTGGTAGTTTGTACTGAACTTCCAGAGGGATTTACAGCTATTGACTGCAACACGGTAAATCAAACATAGAACATGATCACGCTAAAGGCAGTAAATCGTCCAGATTCAACGTGTTTCAAACTTTCAATACGTTAAGTAGTCTACCAAATACAAACAAACATTGTATCAAAATTATTGATAATAATACTTATAATTGTAGATACTATTGATCTCCATGTTTATATATTGACAATAACTGGTTATCCCATAAACTGCATTATTTGTTTAGGTTGGTGGCACTAGGCAGTAGTTGACCCATTACCTTTCCTTTTATCTTCCCATAAAAAGTTCTCATAAATGAACAATGACCACATGATCATCCATCAAAAATCATTTTGATTATAATAAACTTCGTATTTAGGCAAAATTCTAGTTATACACCAATAAAAACAACCACCATATAAAATCATGCAACGTTTTCGGATTGCATAAATCAACATCGTATGTTCATGCTTAGAACAAGCATAATATAAGCTTTTTATAATTTTATTTTAATGTCTAGCAAATGTCAGCTTACTTCAAACTAAGCAAATACAAATTTACAATTTTGAATGATCAAAAAATTAATTAGTTTAAAATAAGCAAATACATTTAAATTTTAATTTACATAGAGACAAAGTAGCTGAAACCAGAATTATAAATGCAGTAGTCATAATATACGATCAAAGTCACTCAGTTTTTACTAAAATCAAAGCCGACACTCACCAACTGTGGGACCCAGCGTAGGACGCGTATCAATAAAACGACAGAGTTTTATGCATATTGAAGTACGTTAAACGAAAGTCACGCCGTATGCAACGTTTTTTTATTTATTTAATTTCCCAACGGAATCTGTCATTACTACGTCGTTTCAATTACGTCAAAATAAATTAAAGTCGGTTCATACATTACGACGTCGTTTAGTTCATCACTATACTTTTACGGTTTCATTTACATCTAACACAATTAATAAATTAAAAAAAAAAAAACAAATTCAAGTATTCAGAATGAATTGACTTACGGAAGCAGTAGCATCGAGCAAGCGAGTGGAAAGCAAAGCAGCAACGAACATAAAAATGAGAAAAAATAAAAGACGAACAGATGATCTAGAAGTTGCAGACATGATTCCAGAAAGTAACGGAAGCCAGATCGTATCGGAAATAAATTTATAAAATCGTTTAGATCTCGATCTCCATATTGATGATGAATTAACTTCTTCATCGTACCAATTCTCTTGTTGCATCTTCAATTTTTACGAACAGAAACGAAGAATTATAAGCTGATATATCTGTAGCTGGTATGTAGTTGAAATTGCAAAATGAAAGGGAGGAAAGGGTTTTACTTTTTGGGAAAAAGATGAAACAAAGCAGCTCGAGCCGCCGGGGTTTTTGTATTTGTTCAAAAAGAGGGAAAACAAAAATAGGAAATATAATACAAGTAAAATAGTAAAGTAGTGATATATGGTTAAATTTTAATTTTTAACTAATTATAATTAATGAAACTTAAATAAAACGGTGTAACTGAATATTTAAGATATTTTATAGGATTTCAGTAATTACTCGTACACCATCAAAATTTATATATACACCATTTAAAATGGTTTAATATTATAAAATATATTTTGTAGTGTACATATGAAATTTGGTAGTACACGAATCATCACCCTACCTATTTATCATCACTTTTATTTTTGGCGAAAAGTTAGTAGATATATGTATATGAAACCAACCTAGATCAAGAAAAATCAGGATGATTGGTGAAAATAAATATTACTTCGTATATGATAAGTGAACAACAAAATGATGTTACGTGAGCTTATGCTTGATAGAACATTTGATTAGGGTGTGATTCTAATTTTATAAATTATGAAAATTTGAAAATTAAAATAATTTAGGTAACAAGTTTCTTAATTGATAAGTTGACATTTTCCTATTTATACATGAGTTGTTTGTAGAGTTTATCTGGGGAGATTAAGAGAAAATGAGAAGTTTGATGAGAGTCGATTAGTGAGTCTCCCTCCGTCCATGGTGGTGGTCTAGGTGATTCAATTACGAAGGATTCAAATTTCGTTATTGTAATCAATCGTTGAGAGTGGTGTAAAGATATTCAAGAGTATCGAGAGTTGAGTTTCTCCAACTTTTAATATATTTCATACAGTAGATGTTAGGTGGCCTAAGAGTCTGTGGTTTTATTCTCCCTCGAGACGTTTCCCATGCAAAAAGTATGTGTGTTCGTATTTCCTGTTTTGTGCGATATAATTATTGATTTGTACATGGTTGTGTGACAAATTGTGGTGGTAATTGATCCCGACAAGTGATATGAGATCGTAGTCGATCCCAACACATTGATGACTCATACTAAGAATTGACGTAGAATGTGAAGATTTGAAAAAAAAAAACTCTTTAAAGTTCCATCATCACACTCATTTGTATACTAATTTGTATGAACTCAAAACGTTTCTCTAAATAACAAGAAACATTAAGGACGCGTTTAGTTACGGAAAACTCCTCCATTTTTCTAGAAAATTTTCTAAGAAAACTGGAAAATTAAAAACCGCGTTCAAGTTGGAGTTTTCCGGAGGAGTTTTCTAAGAAAATGAAATATATGATTTAAGGTTTTCTAACTTTTGTAATTTGAAAAATGAAAACTAGATCCCTTACATTTGAACATGTTCTCTAAACCCCTTATGATTTTCAAGGAACAAAAAACTCTATAAAAATATAAAAGGAAAAACGAAGATATTTTTCTGTAACTAAACGTGCTCTAATGTAGTGTGAGTTATATAATCGAAATTTTCTAAATAATCAAAATAGTCAATTAAGAAAAACAAAAAGAAAAAAGGAAAAAAATAGTACATGACAAAGAAGTTACTGTTGATAACTTCATTAGTGTATGTATCGGTAATTGGAATTTCATCGTAAAATTAAGTTATTTAGTCTAATGAAATTCAACTTTTCTTTGTTTCAAAATAATGCCTGTGGTCTTTTTCCTCTCTTTTTACCTATCTTGTTAATTTTTATCAAGTTTGCCTTTTTCGTTGAAGTTATAGCTGGAACGGTAACTAATGAAAAACAAATGTTGTTTAACTTTTATTTATAATCAAGAAAAAACCAAAAATACAACTCAATTATTTTATTTTGACCTAAACTATGGATGATACTAAAGTACACCGCAACGGGATCCACTAATATTTTCATTGGGTCTCAGTTTTATTGGTTTTAATTTTAAGCGACAATTTCATTTCATTAAGCACTCTGATAAAACATTGTTAATTAAAAAAATAGATCAGTTACAACTATAAAGTGTCAAAATAGCATTATCAAAAAAGTACACAGTACAACTTAAAACTAAATATTACTCCATAAAATAGCGATATTAGGCAAAACTACACTAAAATTGCACAAAAACAATATATGGAGTAGTTAAAATTAGCACCGAATGACATTCTAGTACAATTGGCTTTAACTATAACTGATGGGCCAAATGAGAAACGTTTAGTAACTTTTAATATTTTAAACAAGAACAATTTGGGCTTTAATTTCTATACTTGGATTCCAGTTGGGGGCCCAAATATATTTTGGATTAGGCGGCCACCTTATACTTTATATTCTCATTAAATTAGGTGTAGAAGGGTAACTATTACACTTGTACATAATTTATGAGTCTCTCTGGACTTTTGGGATTAGGTATGTAATAAATTACAATTAGGTATGATGCTATACTATGTTTGTATTTGTTGGGTACTTTATAAATACATTGTTGGATGTAAATAATTTAGAACGTACCCGAATACTAATAGTAAAAGCGGAAGCAACGAATTATAGTTAAAGTAATCACAAATGAAAAAAATTTCATGAATCGAGGCCTTTGATTTCCTGTCATGTTTGCATCAAGCATACACGATCCAACAACGCTACTCACTCGTCCCTCTCTTCGGTTGTTTCTCGTATATGTGTTTTAATCATGTGTATATATCATCTGTGACCCTTGCATATAGAATACTCATAATTTATAAAGTAACCATCAAGGAAGTGACTAGTTTCCATTAATTAAGTACTAATCAATTAACAATCGGTTAGTGGGCGTGTTGAATTCGGGTCAAACCGAATCCATGTTCCAACATCTTCCACTCGCATGTACACATCTAAACAAACTTGTTATACTCACTATATTTCAAGAGAACAATCATATAACATGCAAAAAGTTCATAATAGAAAAATAGTTAGATCGAGTATCAAATATTTTTTCAAAAGGAAGATTTGATATTGTTGTTGTGAACGACCCCGCTCATATATTACTTGCTGAGATCAATCACCACCAAGGGCGAATCTATGCTATACTTACGTGGGTCCATGGACCCAAATCTAAGATCTTTGAGAGGGCTTATGTTATTTTTACCATGGACCCACCTAAGTATAGAATTTGGACCCACGTTGAAATCATAGTTACAAAGTAAGGGAAAGAAACGAGCTCATGAACTTGAATTTCGCTTTCAAATCAAAGTAAACCATGAAAAATAAGATCTTGTGTGTGAAAATTTAAGAACTAGTGTGTGTAAATGGTTAAGGTGAAGTTGCAGGGGAAACTGAGAAGAAGAAGTACTATGGGAAGAAAGAGAAATATGATTGTGACTATGAGCCTATTGTATGGTGTTATGCATTGCTCACTTGTATTGTACAAGTTAATCAGATAAGCTAAAAAAGTGAGGTAAAACTCAAAAGAGAGATGTATTTTGCTAATGCTTAAGAAATGAGTATTTTTAATACGTCATATTTGTGAAAACCTATTTTTTAAGTCGATGAAAATTGCAAATCAATGAATTACATCAAATGTAATACTGTTATAGATATTAACATTTCTTATTATGTATCACTGTATTTAAGCTACTGCATTTATCAAATGTAAATTTTACTATTCTTAACTTATTCAAACTCATATACTATTACTGCAACTCAATTAAATAAAATAAAATAATAAATCAAGGGGTGGACATACATATATTAATTGTTTTATGTATGTAATATAATTTGTAATTTATAATAGTATTAGTAGCAATAATCAAACCAAAATACAAAAAATCATAAATGTCTATATACTATTATTGCATCTCAAATAAATAAAATAAAGTAATAAATAAGGAGATATACATGCATATATATATTTTTGTGTATATAATATAATATTGCAATTTAGAATAGTGGTAATAAAAAAAATCAAAATATAAATAAAACTATAAATATCTAATAACATTCAAGAGAAGAGAAAATATTAACATCATAAAATATAATCTTCATTTTAACAAGATAAATTATGACTTTGAAAGTTAATAACAACGTATTAAATAAAAACTTATAGTTTATATTGCTATCAATATACTCAAATGTAAAATGTAGTCAATTTGAAATGTAATTTTCGTATTCACAAGATACGGTTATGAATTTGAAGAATTTGAAAGTTAATCAAATAGGTATTAAATAGAGTATGTAATTATTATAATTATATTGCTATAAATATTATCAACATAGTCAAAATATAAACTGTAGTCCCGTACAAAATAAGTAATTTTTTTATTGGTTAAAGTACTAAAAATAAAGTTTAATATAAAAATATGTGATTATAAGGTATGTTAAAAGTACTATAAGTTAAAACTGATTTAAGACTGAATTTGAAGAGAAATCGATTAAAGATACTATAAGATTTGTAGTGGATATCTAATTGTGTTCAAATTTTCCCTCCAAAGACTTGAGAGAATCAATATTAGTTTCGATAAACACTTCCTACTACCATGACTCGAAAATGAAGATCTTTTACGTTTTAAGTTCCGTTAAATAAGCAAGTAACCCAAAGAATAATTACATATGTACTTCTAAAAATGTACAGTTTTTACTCCCTCTTCAACGCGCACAGGTAACGAAACCTCGATCTTTTACATGTCAATGTAGCTATAATAACGGAATTATAAAAGAAATAATTTTAAGCATGTTTCATTCAAAAAGTAAGAATTAAGATTCATTTTGATTATCCGACCCGATTCATTATCATATTTATTTGACCTGCTAATTTTTATGCCTCAAATAAATAAATTGAACCCACGTTATTTTCAGTCCCAGATCCGTCATCGATCACCACCACAACAAAATCACATAATCTTGTATAAATCAATAAAAAAACATACAAAACGGAAAAAATATAACACTACATGTTTTGCGTGAAAAACTTCTCAAGTGAGAGTAAAAACTACGGGGCCAACGGCCACTTAAATTATACTATATACGAACAATATTATAATAACGAATGCTCCTCTCAACACTCTTGAATATTATCACGTATCTCACAAACGCTCACAAATCTCTCAACGATTGATTACAATAACGAAATTCTCCGCCCTCGTAATTGAATTACCGAGACTACCACACAGGACGGAGGGAGACGATTCTCATAAGCTCTCACTTTTTTCTCTCAACCTCCTCACTAAAAACCTACATCCAACTCCTATATTTTTACGCAATTCTTAGCTTGTCCTCCGAAACAACTTGTTACCCAAATTACATGGTTTTCAAATTTCCCTATTTTAGGTAGCTTGAATCAAATCCCAACAAATCATCCCTTGATTCATATTGCCTAAACCTTTGGTATGACGTGGATCTCATATTCAATAACAATAAGTGTGATTTTCATTTTGTTGCCGCCGACTTTCTCTCTACCTAGACACGCCGTCTAACAACCTCATTGTTAGGAAGACGTTCAACACAAGGAACCCTCATTAATATTTTTCTACACACATCGTATGATGAACCGCACTCTATTTCCTCTTGTATTTGTTTTCTCCTGGTTATGTGATTCTTCTCCACGAAGCTTGCTCTGATACTAGTTGTTATGAACGACCCGCTCATATACCACTTGTTGGGATCGATCACCACCACAACAAATCACACAACCTTGTATAAGCCAATATAAAATGCACAAAACAAAAACAAAACCAAAAAAAAAAAAACATAATACAACATGTTTTGTGTGGAAAACCTCTCAAGGGAGTGTAAAAACCATAGGATCATCGGTCACTTAAATTCCACTAAATACATTATTCTCTCAACAATCTTGAATATTATCATGTATCACACAACGCTCACATATCTCTCAGCAGTTGATTACAATAACGGAATTCTTCACCATCGTTATTGAATCATCGAAACTATCACACGAGACGGATGAAGACGACTCTCATAAGCTCTCACTCTTTTCTCTCAACCTTCTCACCAAAAACCATAAATCTAACTTCTATATTTATAGGCAACTCTCAGGTTGTTCTTCAAGCAATTTGTTTCTCAAATTACTTGATCCCCAAATATCTCTATTTTAAATAAGTTGAATCAAATCCTATCAGATGTGAAATATCCTAGATCATTAATCACATTGTAATGACTTCCCCTTCGGCCTTCTTCTTATATTCTTTTGACCTTTTCTCGATTCATGTTTGTAACTTGATCAGATATCCTAGTTTTAAGATAAGTTAGCTAAGTCACAATCTTCTTAGTATCTATCTTATTTTCGAGAAAGCTTATTTCACCCGGTATCATACTATGCATTTTAACTTACTTTTGTTCCGGCCAGCACACAGTTTACTCATAATTGTACTTATAATTGGGTTGTTTTGAGAATTGTGATCGACGCTTGAGTTCTTAAACTCGAGTTACTTATAATGTTAAGGCAAATACTCACACCCTCCTATCACGAATATATACATTTGTCTCATCTCCAACACTTGAATCCCAAACTTTATGAGTGAAAGTTACCTCGATATCGTTTAGTCAATGACACTCTTGTAATGTTACATTAGTTTATGCTTACTAGATCACCATGACTTAATTTTATTTACAAAATATATGCAGAAAGTGTAGTACTTATACGAATCAAAAATCAATTCCAAGAGTACATGCGTATTAAAAGCTTAAAATTCTTATATGCACTGCTATTGTACATGCAGGACATATAAACAAGACGTTTCATCAGTAATAAATAATCGTCATAAATCTTAGTCATAAAGTTCAAGAAATACTCTTCCTAGCTACCACCCTTTTTATTATTTACAGGACATGATGATATGACAATACTCTACAAAATTTTGTTCTTTTAGTTAACATCCTTCTTCTCCATATTATCGTATTAGCGAACGAATAATCTAATTTATTTTAGAAAATGAACACGGATATTATTCTTTGTTCGGCTACCAGTTCATGAACCATTCGTTAAACGATTACATTTAAACGAATGAACAAACGGACAAGCGTCGTTTGTGTTCTTTTCGTTCGTTTAAAAAGTTAATACGGAAAGTAAATGAGTTGATTTATATTTTAGTATTACTCCGTAGTAGTTTGATTAAAATTATATAAAAGAGTTGCTATAAAATAGCTCAAAGGAAGATCGATCTAAACGGGCCGGAGTCAAGGCCCAACAGGCCAAAATCATGGATTTGGGTCTCCCAATTTCATGTTTGTGAAAATTTCAAGAACTTTTGTTTTTTATGCATATCCAGTTTTCAATTAGTCGCATGAAAGCAGTAATAAGGCACTCACACGCTTCACTTTAATCATTTAGGTAATTATATCACTTAATTACTTAGGTGTATATTTCTTAAACAGTAAAAAAAACTCGCATACAATCGTCACAAATATATACATTATTATTTTTTATAAAAATTTGCTTTTATCCCAACCCTGAAACTACTACTCAGAAATTCAAGGTTGAAATGTGACCTTATAACGAAAAACCGGATAAAGAGACTGAACTTGCAAAAAATTCAATTCGTAGACGAGAAGTGAAATCAATGAACATGTTACTCTTTTTCAAAGTGTGTGTTTAAACTTTAAATAGTCGTTGTGACCTATGAATAAATTCCATGAGGAGAAATGGTGTTAAATGAAAAACGGGTATGGTTGTTGTAATGATCAGTAAAATAGTAATGATGGATAAATATATGGTAGAAGAAATAATAATAATAATAATAATAATAATAATAATAATAATAATAATAATAATAATAATAATAATAATAATTACTAATATTAAAAAGTAAAAGCTTCTGAATCAGTGTGTTGTTGCTAACCCGACATAAAAGTGGATTCTCTTTTCGGGTCTGCTTTCATAATCCACGCTACTACACGCATGCTCTCATACAAACATAGACACTTCATTGCACATAGAATTATAATTATTATTTTTTAGTATTTATTGAAGCCTTTAACATTTTCAATTTTTAATATCTTTTCTTATATGCTCCAAGCAATGTCTGTAAGTCTCTCCTCCTCCCTCATTATATTTCTACATTAATGTATGTATGATGTGATTTTTAATTTTATAATAATAATTATTATTATTATATTGGTTATTATAAGTATTTTTGATTTTATGCAGATGGTGGAAGTGAGAGTGCCAAATTTGGATTGTCATGGATGTGCTTCAAAGCTCAAGAGAGCTCTCTTCAAGCTCAAAGGTAGGTACATTGTGATTAATCTTTGTATTTATGGATTTTTGTTGTGTTTTATACATAAACAAAAAATTTGGTGTATATCTAGTGGATAAAACATCTTGAAAAAGTGTATTTATAAAAGATAATAAAAAAATAGAGTATATTGATTATATATGCAAAATTTATGACACTTTCATCCGATACCAATAGCACATGTGTTATTTTTTTAAACATATATTTAACAAAAATTGTTTTTAGGAGTTGAAGAGATAGAAATAGAAATGGAGATGCAAAAAGTGGTGGTGAAAGGATACGGATTGGAAGAAAGGAAAGTGTTGAAAGCCATCAAGAGAGCCGGTAAAGCAGCCGAGCCGTGGCCTTATCCGGGTTACTCATCCCATTTTGCTTCTTTTTACAAGTACCCGACCCATATTGCCAATCAGTACTACTATGATAGGAATGAAACTGCCAACCACAACCTGCATACTTTCTTTCACACACCATCGGTCTATTCCGTGGCTGTTGCCTCCGATGAAGCTGTCGCCTCGCTTTTTAGTGACGATAACCCTCACGCGTGTACCGTTATGTAAAACGCTAATCATTTGTTGGGTAGCTAATTTTGTTTGTTTGAGTTAGTTATTGAGTAAGGATCGAGTAATGTATGTTGAGACAAAATTAATAGGTTTTGATTGGTTGATGTTATGTCTTGGCTATGGATACCGATTTTAGAATTGTCTCCAACTCAAAATCAATGGAGTTTATTTTGGAGTAATGATATTTCTTCCTACGATATCTTCTTACTAATCATTCTAATTATGAGATGTTAACATATGAAAAGATTAAGATTTATAATTTAGTAGAGAGAATTAGCAAATGTCACATATCATATTAGGAGGATTGTTAGAATGAAATAGTAAGATAATACGGAGTAAATCATTTTTCTTATGGATTTTGTTATTTTTAGCCCTAATGATTATGTTTAAAATTAAATTTGGTGGAATATTAAGTTTGTTGTAAGCAGTTATATTCAGGGGTGAGTAGTTATTATTAAGGTACAAATAATTTATGAATTTATAAATTTGGAGCTCTGTTTAGCATTTTCATTCATTTTCTTATTATAACCGAATGTTTTTTTTATTTTGTTATGGGTTAGACCGAACAAAAAAACAATGATAACCCAAACATTTATGTGACATTTATAACAGTTTTTTTATAGTACTGGTCATACGAAATAGTTTTCAACTTAGTCTCCATTAACGCGCGCGTGTGTATATATATATATATATATATATATATATATATATATATATATATATATATATATATATATATATTTGGGGTATGGATCCAGAGAAAAATATTATTTTCTGAGGAAGAAAGTAAACTACTGATGCGAGCCCAAGTGCTGAAGATTGGGCCTTGATGTTTATGGAGGCTCAAGATCGAATGAAGAAACGAGCTTCACGAAAACAGCCATAACTTGAGCTAGGGGGCTCCGTTTCAGGCCCGCGACCTGCCAAATCGAAGCTTGGATCGAGGCCCATCTCCTAGTAAATCGCCGTAGGCGGGTTACCTAACTTTCGGGCTCAAAAACGACTCCTAAAAGAAGTTATGGGCTATTTTATGTTTTATTTTTTATTTTGGGCTTTTGTTTTGGCCCGTTTGATTTTTAGGCCCAATTCGAAATTCTGGTTTGTTATTTAGGGTTCATGTTGAACCAGGAACAATTAGTTTTTGAATTTTATGAACTCGAATTTTCTCTTGATTTTCGTTCTACGATTTGAGGCGAATAATATCTAACTGCGGCATTCTTTGTGAATCAACGTGTTTAGAAGAGATTTTCCTGGTATTCATAGGAATCAACAGGCTTAATCTAATTATCTCATTTGCAATCTACATCAACTACACATTTATCAGTGATGAATGTTAACGAATTTCTTAATATTTATCATATGATATTATAGGTTTTAAAAAATAGTTAATTGATGAATATTAGTAGTTATAACAGCGGTTTTGATTAATATTTATTGGTAAAAGTATATTTTTATACGTTTTGAGTATCATTCATCGAGGACGAATGTTAACGAAATTTTTTTCAAAGAAATTGATAATATCCACTTCGGTTAACATTCATTAATGATGAATGTTGGAAAATTCTCTTATAATTCATCATATGATATTATAAGTTATAAAAAGTAATTTATCTATGAATATTAGTAGGTATAACATTTAATATTTCTTGATAAAAATATTTTTTTTTTTACGTTTGATTATCATTCATCGCGAATGAATGGTTAGTTTCCATACTTCCCGCAAAAAATAGCTTCCATATATATATATATATATATATATATATATATATATATATATATAGTAATGAGATCGGATGAGAACTAATAATTGTTAAGAACCATTAGAACTAGATGCAAAATACAATATACATCTAATATCAAACAAAATAATTAGAAATTATCAGATGCATTTTGTATTTACATCTAGTTTTTACCAATTGTTAGTCCTCACCCAATCATTTGACTATATATATATATATATATATATATATATATATATATATATATATATTGAAATCTCCACCTTTATCTTATCTTAAACACTTATCAAACATATTAATTTTTTCCTCAAAAGTGGCTATGTTACCCCTCTTATTATTCACTTAAAATCTTGTATTAATGTTTGATGCTACAATTTGAGAATTATAACACATCTATAAATCTATCTATCTATAAAATAATAAAAGACCAACTAATTAATTAGCGTATTTATAATTCTAATAAAGTCAATTACAGAGTAAAAAGTTTATCGATAAGCTATCATCATGACTTACCATAAATAGAATATGACCAAAAAATAAAATATCACTACCATCACTCACCATTTCAACTTTTAATCAAATAGACCAATACTAAATAACTACATAATTCAAAACTTACTCAAACCGTTTGAAAGCACTTGTCTATCTAAAAGATAAATATGTGTCCTCTTACTTCTTTTTAAATGATTATTATTTAGCAATCAAGAAGATAAATAAAATAATTATTTAAACAATCCGAAACACTCCACAACTAACCCGGGATCCTTTGGATTCAATGCGACCCTTCTCCAAGAACCACACCTCAAGCAATGTTTGATTGTATCCTGTGAAATCGCCGAGAGTGAAAATTGAACCCGGACATGCTTCTCAAAAACCCACGAGAACGTTTGCAATGAGGGGGAATTCTATTGAGCTAAAGCCGCAATGTAAACACCCCACAATGATAACTATAATTAGTAACCATTTCATTATCTTCATTACTACCAACATTAATAATATTCATTTAAAACACTCGGAACATACATCATTTATCTAATTATAAATCAAACAACTCACAACAATAATGACGATTCTTAATTTATTGTAATTCCGACCGATATTTCAACATTCACCATTTTAATATAAATAACAAATTTGTCGACTTTTAAACATAAATGTAAAGCAAACTATATTAACCGCCACCATAAACGAATAAGAAATGTTGACTTTTAGACATAAATGTAAAACAAACTGTATGATGCGAATAAGAAAATGTTGACTTTTAGACTTAAATGTAAAACAAACTGTAATAACCGCCAACATAAACTAAACCGCCACCACAAACTGATCAGCAGTTCAGCACTATCTCTTAGTGGTATTAGCCGGGTGACATACTACTTATAAATTATTTGTAAAAGCGTACATTTGGTCAAATGTAGGACAAGCAATTGAAAATCACAAGTACAACATATAAACTGGTGTAGGCCCACATTTCGTTTGATTTGTTAGTTATTGGGCCAATTTGACCGGGGCTAAAACGATGAAAAACCAATTAACGTGCCCAAGATTTAAATTGGGTTAGTTAAAGCCTATTTCTTTTAGGTCATGTTATGCAGATTCTAATTCTATAAGACAAAAACTCAAAAACTCAATAAAGTATAGTATTCGTTATTCTTGATATATACGCCGACACAATTACACAAACATACAACATGCAACACAATATAAAAAATAAAAAACCTATTTATAACTTCATAACACTAATAGAACACAAGTCTTGGAATAGCTGAGGTTGACTACCACATTCGACTGATGCCGGTCAACCAAGGCCCCTCATTGCATCTACAAACAAAACCCTGTAAACACCCGAATGCAATTCAGTTTTCTTGTAGTCTTCTTTCACCTTCTTCTTCTTCTCTAATCACTGCAAACATAATATCACCAATTCGTTCATAAAACACAAGACGTCATTCATAACCACACAAAAATCAACATCAACCACACTTACCATAAGTCGTAGTAGTCTCTTGTACCGGCACATTTCCTTTTCCGCGATGAAAAACATTTGTTATCGTCTCGGACAACACCTTATCATCATCACCAGGCTTAAACGTATTAACCAAATACTCTTTTACCGTAACTCCCTTGTTTTCGGGTACCCTTGTCGTCACCGGACTCTTGACGTTTTCGTCATGCCCTGACCCTTGCATTTTCGACATCACCGAGCCCCCCGCGCCGGCCACTTTCTCGTAGACCGGCCCCAATGTCCCGGACAACGTATCTGCAACTACATGTGCGTAATCCGTTGCCGAATATGTTTTAGTACTAGGTACGTGCGACTCATTACTTGTGTCGGTTTTGTTGGAACTCAGTTTCGAGACGATCGAGTCTTTCACCGCCGCAGCCTTATCGGTAACTGCAGATGTTGCTGATTTTATCTTTTGTGAGTAGCTGCTGTTCTTGTTCGATGGGTCTGCCGCGATCGTGTCTAGTGGTGGACTTTCAACCGGCTCAGGTTTAAACTGATCGTGAGATCCGGTGAACCCCTGTTTTGGTTCCTCTTGATCCGATTTTGTAGTTTTCGTATGCGGTTCGTGATCATAGATTCCCATTTTGTCGAACGACCGCAAGACTCCAGTAATTCCTACTTCCTTCCCACCTGCAAAAAACTTGATTATCAATATTCGCAACCACGAACATTTGAATGAACACGTGTAATGTGAGTTGTACCTGCACTTGTTGGATCAGTAACTTTAGTTTGATAATTGGCTGGAGGAACTGCTGCCTTGTTGGGGGCATAAGGATCTTCTTCCATGCCAGTAGATCTTCCAATACCACTTATCGGTCGTTCTTTATTCACGTCTTGCTCGTATACATTGCGGCCGACTTGAGACGCATCCGTAGGATGACTCCCGTAGATTCCAGAGGCCATGTGCGTGGTATCATCATGTTTCGTCTCCTCTTCCATAGGAGCGATCGGCCTATTTGGTCGGTCTACCATACGAGTATTGTAACGATCTGCAGGAGAAACTGTGATTGGTTTAGGATCCTTGTTTACGCCTGTTGATTTTCCAATGTTGTCCCTTGATTGATGTTGACTATAGGGATGGTGACCAAACTGAGATAGATCTTCCGGATGAGTCCCGTAACTCCCAGTGGATAGCGGCGGTGGATCACCGTGCTTCTCCTCCTCTTCCCACTGCGCAAATGATCTCACGGGCGGGTCGACTATATCAGAATGCGTAGCGTAAAGATCCTCAACTAATACCGGTGTTCCCATAACTGTGGGTTGCACTAGACCACTCCTAACAACCGGCGAATCATTCACTACAAAAATTTGTCAAAAACTTATGTTATATCACATTTGCTGATCTTTTGGTGTACATACTTTCAAAACAAAACTAATGAACGAACATGTAAATCACACGTAACTATAAAAAAATAGAAAAAATAGAAAGAAAAAAAAAAAAAAAACTCACATGTATGAGCCTCATCTTTGTAGTCATGTTTGCCGTGGCCATGTTTGATAGTGTCCTTCAATTTATCGACCTTCTCTTTCACCTTCTTCAGCGCAGATTTCGTTTCGCCACCATGTTCCTCCTCAATCGTACCTTTAAATTTTAGTTACAATATTAAAATCAAACTAATTAAAATATTTTTTCAAATTTTAATCAAAAAATTACGAAGGAATATATTGTTACCGGTGGCATGGAGGGGGTCATCGTAGTGACTGCGGTGCATTTGCGATTCCATAATGATAGAAAATTCAAGTATAGGGGGTGGTTTGGCAAAATATAAAAAGTTTTGGATTATGTGATGTGAAGGGAATGAAAATGAGGGGTTTTTTAAGGAGAAAGAAAATACAGATAAGGATGTGACTTAATTAGCCACCTCGGATAGGTAGGGAGCCGACACGTATGATATAGTAGACACGTGGCATGAATCACTTGTTGATGCAGCTTCAAGTATAATCGTTGTTAAATAACATTTTTTATTTTTTATTTTTTATTTTTAAAAATTTTGCAGACATTGTTAATCTATTTGTAACATTAAAAATTTAAATGTTACCAATTAAAGATTGGATGTAAAAAAATATCGTAGGAAGGTTCAAACAGTAAGCTTCTTAGTTCTTATGTAATAATAACGGTGAAAACAAATATTTTTATTTTTAATTTCAATATTAACTAATTCTTTTTATACAAAAATTATATCAAAATTATTAAAATTTTATATTTTTTAATATGAGACAAAAAAGATTTTTGAAAATATGTAATACATATTATAAAAAAATTAGTGTGTATCACACTATTATATATAAAAGTTGTGATACATAATTTGTATTATATAACAATAAATTTTAGTAGATAAGAAAAAAATTAAAACAAATACAACACGGACACTTTTCTTTATCTAACTATTCCAGATTTAAGATAAATACTTTATTAGAAATAAGGCGTAGAAACTATCATTCATTTTATGGACTAAACATCCAAGAAAGAGCCTTAGATATAAATGTGACCTCTAATAAAATAATAATACCTTTATTATGTAAAAAAAGATATACAAGATAAGTTACTAAAAATAAAGTCTGAAATAAGATGTTGATGCAAAATCAACATGTTGTGACAACAACTTGAAGATTTATACAAGCTATTGTCAAGAGGGAGTCTGTTGATGCAAAATCAATATTTTGTGACAACAGCTTGTATAGATTACCTAGCTTCGATTGATGATGAACTGCGAAACTCTTTAAATTGCGAAACTTTGTTTTAGTGCTAAACTTAGTTTAAGTTTCGGATGTTGCGAAACTCAGAATGAGTTTTGTTGGTTCCCTTAATCACGGATCTAGACTTGTCGTTTGACTCAATTGAAAGGCGGAAACAATCAATCAAGCAATTGAAACGTAAATACTAACACAACGATTTATAATCTTTTCGTATATATTAACAATTGAAGAATAAAGATTACAAACTCACTAACTCTCTCTTCCCACTCTCTCTGCCGTATCTCTCTCTCTCTAGGGTTTGATCAACCCAAAAACGAAATTCTAACTCGATATATATAGACACTCTACTGGACCCTGCGACACAAGCCCTATGTCACAGGCCCAGCCCATTGCGACACAACCTTTGTGTCGCTATAGCGACACAGGCTCTGTGTCGCATGACCAGAATATTGTGTATTTTCTATAATTACATTTCATTTACAAACTCGAAAATACAAACTTGATACTTCACACACTCAGACTAATTAACTTTAACAGAACAAACGTTGACCAACTGACTGACACACATTATGCACCAACAAACTCCCCCATGTCAGCAGCTTGGTCAATTAATCTTCAATTAGTCTTCACCAATAAACTTCCCCATGGAGATAGCTTGGTCTTCAAAAATATTGATGTTCAGTTTCATATGACTGACAACTAATTAGATCTTCAACTTCAGTGACCATCATCTCTTTCATCAATAGCTTCTCCAATAATATTTATCTTCAAAGTCTATGGAGAACTCTCATCAATTCTTATCGTTTGAATATGAGCATGATATGTAACTTGAATAAAATAACTCAGAAATAAAATATTTTTGTAATTTTCTTTATAAGACAGAATTAAAATACTGAAAGCAATAAATAAACAATCTTTTTGGGGACGGAATTGTTTTGGTCTGGTTAGGGATCATATCAGAATAACATGCAATTATTAGGAAATAGTAAGTGTTATTTCGATTATCAGTATATTTGTCCACTTTAAATTTACTTAGCATATTTAAATCATCTGTTATAAAGATTAGTTCAAGACGATTATTGATATTTTATCCATCTAAACATTTGTACTTAAGTATATGATTTCAACTCATAATGAGATGAACCACTTGTGTTATTATTAGCATGCATATTATAGTATATAAATCACATTAAAATATACATTTGAAATCAAAAACATTTTAGTATTTTCTATATAGAAGGTGAGGGTATGAACGTATCTTTAGAACTAAGATAGCGGTGACAGGTCTGTACTTTCGTACAACAGAGTCACATAAGCAATAGTTCGGGTTGAACAAACACCAGTCTGAACAATTAAACTAGAGGGTACAGGTCTGTACTTTCGTACAACAGAGTACCATAATTTAACACAAACCAGTACGAGGCAAACTTTTTATAACTTTTCTGCACTTTTGTACATTTTATTTTGAGAATTTGAGGAATGCCACGGGTACGTAATAGTTGTCTATAGGTTAACATAGACTATGCACCTAAGTTCTTTTGAAGAATATATTAGATGAAACCAGGTCTGTATTTTCATACAACAGAGGAGACACCTAATATATTCCCCCAGATAACACCATACAAAGACCCTATATTTTTAGATCATAACATGTTCATCATCCAAATATTAAGACGAAGCGCCAAAATATTTCGGACAATTCGGCCCTTATTTTAACTTAGTGTCATACATATTAATATGTCTTTATATAAAATAATATGCATATTTGAAAGTTAAGCTTCTTAGTAACTTTAGAACAAATGCCTATCAATACATCATTTGATGAATCTAATATTTATAAAAGATATTTCAAGTATGCTAGATAAATCTACTGACACATCAAACATAAACTTTAAAATTCCATTTTATGCATGTCTCCTGATGTACTATCATTTCCCCAATTGTTTACAAACACAATTCAACGTCTTTTTTTTTTTTTAACAATGTTGCAACTATTGCGTTTCTTTAATACTAACAAGTATAAAGAGTGGCAGTTGCGTCTTTCAAGAATTTGCCTGTTCATATTTTTCAGACTTTTTAAATCGGAATTTTAAAATTACTCCCCCCGAACAGCAAATTCTTTACTCAAAAACAAACAAATAAATAATCATGAAAGAAACAAAAATTTCAAATCACATATCAAGTCAAACTCAAATACTTTTAGCACTTATTAACCACCTCGTATCACTTTAGAATTTCATCCATTCACTCAAACATAAGTACCACACATAAGCACTTTGAAATCAACCTTCTTCGTATCCTTGCAGTCACTAAAAGTATTAGCGATCAGAAACCTGACTGCATCACCACAAACAAACATTAGTACTTATGAGGCACCCAAGCCTTGATAGACTTGGGTTGTCCAGTGGCATCCATAACCATCACATCAATGAGTTTATGATATTTTAAAAATTCAGATGATTTCTTTGATGTGTCGTTTGTGGATTTAGGTTTCCAAACCTGGTTAGGTTCAGATGTTTTGTTTTCAACAATGTTGTGCTTTTGGACTTGAGGGCTACTGGGCACACCTTTGTTTACTCTAACCATAGGTTTTGGAGAGTTGGATGCACAACTAGATACAGGCGAAAACGAACCACGCCTTGAAAAGGATTTTTGAAAAGAATTTCTAAAAAATGAAGTATTTGGCATCCCTCTACCAAACCTATCTAGGGATAATACCCGACAATCCCTAATGATGTGGCCCTGTTGACCACACCAATAACACGACCGCCTTTCCACATACGTCCTTTTCCAATGACTCCCCTCAAATTGTTTCAATGGAGGATTTACTGAGGGAGGCTTAGAAGTTGAGGCATTTACAGAACATGAACACTTATGCGTACATGTTGATGTAGAGGCCTCTAAAGTTGAACAGGTAGATGTTGAAGGTTGTTTTTTAACAGATTTATTAATTATTTTCTCGTTCTTCAGATTATTCATAGATGATTGTGAATTATGTGAAGATTTTCCTTTTGAATCCTTCTTTGAGATTTTAACAGATTCGGATTCATTTATAACCTTGTTTTTACCCTTACTATTAAAAGCCTTTTCAGATTCATTAATAATTATATGATTTTCGGGTTTAACATCAACCTTTTCAATTTTAATCTGAGCCTCTTCAGTTAAATCCTCTACCTCAACAGGCTCCTCAATATTAACTGGAGGCACTACGTTAGCCTTAACAAACTCAGGCATCTTAACAGCAGGTGTTGTATCAAACACTGGATCAGCAACAGATTTTGTATCTACCTTTGTAAAGGTAGGTACAAAGTCTTTGGCTGCATCCTTGGAAGGCATTGGCAGATAGTCAGAAGGAGGTGGTACATTGCGGTAACCAAGACCAGCCTTACTCTTCGTATCTGTCCTTTGCGATTGTAGGATCTCATCAAAGACCAGTGAGGATGTTGAAAAATTTGACAGCTTTCTTTTTAATTCAATTACTTCGGCCTGTGAGTCAGCAAGTTCCTTTTTCATTATCAGTTTCATATTCATATAACTATCTATTGCGTCTTGCTGACTAAAAATTTTGGCCCTAAGTGCTTTTCTTTCTTCGAAAGCAGCATTTAGTTTTTTATCAAAAGCCATTTCATTTTCCTTTAAAATTTTATTTGCCTTATTAAGTTGTTCTAACTCAGACGTAAGGCGTTCATTATCCTCACTGTATCTGTTAACTTTGTTAGTTAATTTGATACATGACACACAAGATAATGGCTCTTCAATAGGTACCTCGGGTTTATTCAAGATGTGAGCCATGAGAGCTTTATTTTCGCTCAGATCATCATGAGCACTCCAATCATAAGCTTCTTTGTTTAACATGAGAAAGACATTTGAAGTGGTAGTAACAGGTTGCTTAGAAGGAGAAGGCTTTGTGAAGCCAGATGGGGGCTGTTTGGTCTTCTCACATTCTTTAGCAAAATGCCCAAGATTCTGACAGTTGTAGCATTGCACTTTACTTTTGTCGAAACCCAAACCTTCATCAGTTTCATCTTCCAGGTGCTTTCTCCCAGTTCTCTGCAAGTACCTTTTGGCTCTTCTAGTTAACATAGCCATATTCCACCAGATATCCATTCTTTCCAGATCATCAGGGTCAATCTGTTCAAAATCCCTATCAGTGAGATCAATGGTACTGGTCTTCTTTGATAAGAAACTGTCATAAGCGCTGAGAAAAACTTGGAAGACAACAGCATTTTCTTCAGTAGCCGGTGTCGGTGGTGTATTGGAAGAATAATATGCTCTTCCCTGTGATGAAGCACCTATCTGAGAACTAGATGCTGAGGTACCACCGGACATGAAAGCCACCCCACCAGTGCTCTCATCAGTAGGAGATTGAGCCCCAAACAAGCTAGGCTCTTGAACATAGGCACTTGATTTAGTTTCTTTTCGTCGCATGTCAAGTGCATAAGCTTGCAGTCTCCCAATGAGATCTTCTAATGACAGTGCCATAATCTCCTCTTGTTCTTCCATCATCATGACACGTTGATCCCATTTCTTAGGTAAAGCACCTAAGAGTTTCTTGTTCACATCCTCTGTGGCTAGGATAACTCCACCCTCAGATAACTCATTAAACAATCTTGAGTATCTATTAAACAATTGAGTGATAGATTCATTAGGCAATATATCAAACATCTCAAACTGTTTTTTCACGAGGTCCAGTTTACTCTTTTTATACTTTTCGTTTCCCCCACAACGCTTTTCAATGGCTTGCCAAAGATCATAAGCAGTGTCATTATGTTTAAACAATCTCATTACATCAGTAGCTAAACTCATTGTTAAAGCGGAGTGAGTTTTTCGTTCTAAATCCCATAACTTCTTCTCTTCTGGAGTCATAGACCTAACGGATTTTCGTGGAGCAACTCCTGGGAAATCTCCATCAGCAAGAGGATGAACATATCGTTCAAGCAAGGGAATCATCATATCAGGATCATTATAGGAGATGAAACTCTCAAAACGTATTCGCCAATCAACATAATTAGTATTGGGAGTGAATAATGGAGGTTTATTAGTGCTACATATCTCATTGTTATGTTTTAATAATTGACTAAAGCTTTTAAGAGACATTTTTTAAAACAAAATGTTACCAAATGACTAGTTTTCAAATTTAGCCCTTTTGACTTTTCCCTCCAAAATTTGAGTCGAAAATATCGAAAACTACCCGAGCAAAACGAAACTTTTTCACAACTAAAATTAAGACCTTTTAAGCGTAAAAACAAAATTTGGTAATGCGAAAAATTTCCCGCCAAAAGACTTTTTTTTTAAATATGCGACACAAAGTTAGTGTCGCAAAGACTTGTGTCGCAAAGGCTTGTGTCGCACACAAGTGTCGCAGGCTGTGTCGCACACTAGTGTCGCAGGCTGTTTCGCAAAATGTTGTGTCGCAAAAGCTTGTGTCGCACAAATACAAAACAGGAACCCTAGTAGCGACACAAAAGTTAGTGTCGCAGCTAGTGTCGCAATGTCGCGGCCAGCAACTCCAAAAACCCTAAAAATCGAAAATTTTCGAAACCCTAACGAATTTCGAACGATGATCGACGAACACACCCAGAAAAATACTTCCAGAAGCCAAATATTCAGGCCAATAAACCTGAAAATCACGATCAATCACCAAAATACCACGAATCAAACCGAAAACGTTTCAATTTACGATCAAATTTTCAAACAAACGCCCGAAAGCTCTGATACCACTTGTTGGTTCCCTTAATCACGGATCTAGACTTGTCGTTTGACTCAATTGAAAGGCGGAAACAATCAATCAAGCAATTGAAACGTAAATACTAACACAACGATTTATAATCTTTTCGTATATATTAACAATTGAAGAATAAAGATTACAAACTCACTAACTCTCTCTTCCCACTCTCTCTGCCGTATCTCTCTCTCTCTAGGGTTTGATCAACCCAAAAACGAAATTCTAACTCGATATATATAGACACTCTACTGGACCCTGCGACACAAGCCCTATGTCGCAGGCCCAGCCCATTGCGACACAACCTTTGTGTCGCTATAGCGACACAGGCTCTGTGTCGCATGACCAGAATATTGTGTATTTTCTATAATTACATTTCATTTACAAACTCGAAAATACAAACTTGATACTTCACACACTCAGACTAATTAACTTTAACAGAACAAACGCTGACCAACTGACTGACACACATTATGCACCAACAAGTTTCGCAGGCCTTCTAATTTCGCAAGTCTGTGAGTTACGCATAGTCTGTGAGTTTCGCATCTCTGTTTAGTATATAACAGAGTGTGCGTGTAGACAGCGGCGATGACGAAAAAGCGAGAGTTGAGAGAGTTAGAGTTTGGACCTTATTTGTGTTTCTGTAATTAATTAATATCAATAAAACATAACTTATTTACATCGCTTGTTATCAATTGCATTCGTTTTAATCTCGTTTTATCTCGATTACGTTCTATACGAATTCACTATTTTCACTAGTGAATTTGAATCAATTAGCTGTAGATTCCGTGGAATTACATCAGATATGTTTAGGATGGATACATGTAAGAGCAATACAAATAATAATAAAGTCAACCTTTAAAAAGGGAATAAATAGTCCCATCGAATTATATATAATGGATAATAGAATTCAAAAAAGAGAAGAAATATGTTTAAGAATTCTTAGAGAAAATTTGCAATATGGAAAATTGAAATTTAATATTTACCCAAGAATATCTTATCATACACAAGATAAAGATTTTGATAAAATGTTAATCTTATTACAAGACTTTAAAAGAACGCATTTCTGTAAGAAAGATAATAAACCTTACTCAATTACATATGTTATTTCTTATGCTATATCCAACACATATCATTCAGATTGTTTTAGCATAAAAATACCATAGATTTTCCTTACTTATTTAATGAAGTATATAAGGTACAAATACATACTTTACCAAAGATCGAGGAAATAGAGTCCAGACCTTTAAATCCAGACATACAAGATAAACCTTTATTAATTGGTCAAATCATACATAGATTATTTTTTACAAATACAAGTGTTTTTAATCACCATTTAAAAAGACTGACTAGTTTAAATAGATTTGAATCAATGATAGTGACCAAAGAAGATAACTTAAAAAATTATCAAGTCCAAGGAGAATATTATAATGGAATAAAAATTTGTCTAAGTTAACATGCTAATAGATACAAGAGCAAATGCTAATTATATAAGTCATAAATTATGTTCACACCTACAAAACTTTAAATTAGATGAGCCCCATCAATATACTAATTTTAACGGAGAATAACGCACGAAATAAATGAGGCAGTCGAAAGAATATTAAAATTCGATCAGGAACTAATTCCTATAAGATTATTAATAGAAAATAAAGGTCAAAATGATACTTTAGAAATTACGTTAGGACTAACATTTCTAGAAAATGTTAAACATTATCATATGACCTCCAATGGCATGAAAAAAAATATTCAATGGTAAAATGATCTACATACATAAATGAAAAGTCCTCTTAGTATTTATATACTCATAGGAATTCCTTATAAAAATTATAGAGCTGAAATATTTCGCAACATACATAGATAATGGTGTTGGAACGTGTATAGGAAGATTAGATTATTTTCCTAAATAATACCACCAAGATTTGAAAATTCAAATAGGGAGAGGAATATCCAATGCTATTATTAAAATGGATAAAGGGATTAAAAATCCAGTAATACTGTTAGGATCATATATTATAAAATGCCCTTCTTTTATTTTTATGATCAATTATCATATGATATTTTATTAGGGAATAACTTCTAACAAACCTTTCACAAAGTTATATTTGATTATGTACCTTATCAAGTAAGTTTTAAAACACTGTGCCACCATTAGGTAGTGGTCAAAAGACTTAACAGTAACTATAGAAAACCAAGGCCACTAATATATAAAACTCGCACAGTCCAACGTGGTGATTTAGGATACATAGAAAAATCAATTTTCCCTAAGGAACACCTTTATTAAAATACCAAGGCATTAATTACCAAGTTAATTTAAAAAAATTAGATTAGAATATAGAAGATATCAAAGAAAGATTAAGAAAGTGTAATACATAACCCATTGCAATTTTGGGATAAAAATCAAATAACGACTAAATTAGAAATAAAAGACAAAGATAGAGAAATTAGAGATAAACCTATGAGATATAACCCTGCAGATCAAAAAGATGGCTAGAGGAAAAACTAGATTAAGCAATTAGATTTTAAATTAATTAGATTATGCAATAACCCTCATAGTTCACCTGCTTTTATGGTTAAAAAACATGCAGAGATGGCTAGTGGAAAAGCTAGAATGGTGATAAATTATAAGAAATTGAATGATAATATTGTATTTGACAGATACTTTTTACCACAAAAAGAAAATCTTATAAACTGGACTACAGATAAAAATGCATCCATCTAGTATTACATACACATCTTGTATTACATACACATCTTGATTGTAAAAGTAGATTTTGTCAAATAAAAATGCATCCATCTAGTATTACATACACATCTTCTTCTACTCTCCAAGGGCAATATGAATGGCTTGTCATGTCATTTGGATAAAAAAAATGTCCCACAAATATTTTAAAGAAAAATGGATAATATTTTTAAATATTTATGATTTTATCTTTGTTTATGTTGATGATATATTAATTTTGTCTGATGATATTCTTAACACTTAATTAAAATAACAAATTAATTAATTACAATAATTAACAATTAAAAGTAATAAGTTCAGTTAAATGTAAAAGTATAAATAATTAAGTAGTACAAATAATTTATTACAGATTCTAATTACAAAGTTAATCAAAAGTCCTCGGTAGCTCCACTATAAAATACTCAGAAGCGGAGAATTAGGTCAGCGCGAAGCTTATTAAAAACCCACTCCTTTCGGGAAGCAGAGCGACCCTCCTTATACCTCTGTTGTGTTGTATTCACAATGGGTGAGCCGATTTTTCAATCGATTAACGATGTACAAAGATAAATAAAAAATTTTAATTTAACAAACCGCTTCCCCGGCAGCGGCGCCAAAAACTTGATGCGTGTTAAGTTGTAGTTAAAAATAACAAGTTTTAAATGATTGGAAATACTAAAGTAAACTTAAACACAACCATGCAAGAATACCCATTCGTATTATAGTATAGCTTTGGTAAGACCGAGTCGAACCACAGGGAATCGGTGTAAATTAAAATAATTAATTAAACCTAAATTACAAATTACAAATAGATAAGGGGTGCATTTTAGTTCCATACGAACGTATATTTAATAGGAAAACTAATAAAAACAATTAAAAGAAAATTTAAAAACAATTATAAGATAGAAAAGATAACTAAGGATATGATAAGCAAGCATGTATTTACTTAGATTACTGATTTCTCGATTCAGGTTTCAGATATGTTTATGGATTGTTAATCATTTATTATGGTGATTTCAACTAAAATGGATAGCCTCCTGTTAAGGTTAACTGATCCCTAATAAACGTTACCTTAATACTAGATTCTCTTGAATACACTGAGGCGTGTTATCAATATAAGATTTATGCTATTAAAATTATCAACAGATCATTGAGATTCATTCAGTGACTTTATGTTAACGTAAGTGTATAATTATTGGTTTTCTAATTATCACACCAATTAGATTGTATTAATTGCTATTGGTCTTAACCTATTACCGGTTACAGTCTCAAGCCACAATTAACTAATAAATTACTTAATTGCAGATAATCAATCAACTCATACAAACGTTAGTTCTAACATAAGTCTCTTGACCACGTTAAGTAACAATTAATAAACACACAATCGATATGGATCTTTCAAACAAACTCAATAACCATTTATAACTCAGATCAACATAAACATATAATGAAACCTTTATCTAAAAATTATTCATCTAATTAAATACAATAAAGAATTAGTTCATAATTAAAGTAAGATAGATCAAATCTAAAAATAAGTTATTACACATTGCAAATAGAAAAGAATAAGAATCAAACCCTAATAACCGAACCGAATCATCGTTAGGGTTGAAAACCTTCAAACCCTAGCCTCCTAGCCTCCTGATCGCTCTTAAAGTCGACCTTTAAATCCTAAAACTGAATTACGAATTACTTAATTCGTATTATAATTGTGTATGGTTAAGGGTTGATAATGACCTCTATTTATCGAGATCTAAAGTGAAAACCCACTTGAAATAATCTTAAAACAAACATTTTAAGGAAACTTACCAGAAAACCATTTATAACTTTGTACCAAAAATCGATTTACTTTTACGAGTGTAAAAATGGTAAGATTTAACGTGTAAAAGCTTCGGGTCCTAAGCGAAATCTACTAAATCGAAACCCTTGAACGAAAATGATTTCCCAGAAACAAACAGTAGAAGAACACTAACAGTAGCAAGTAAAATGAGCTAGCAGTGGAAACTAAGGAAATACGCTAGCAGTAGTAATCAGGTAAGTGCACTAGCAGTACTAATAATGTAGTTGCACTAGCAGTACTAATGATGTCAATGGACCAGCAGTATAAATAATGAAAATGAACTAGCAGTACTAATAATGTAAACGACCTAGCAGTACTAATAATGTGAATGAACTAGCAGTACTAATAAAGGAAAAGAACCAACAGTAGAAACTAAGCGAGCAGTAGAAACTAAGAAGAGCAGTAGAAACTAAGAAGAGCAGGACCCTTCTCTGTTTGATTCCTTGGCTTCTAATTGAGCCACTTTAGCAATAAGCTGCTCTTTTTCAGACTTCAATTGAGTGTTCTCTTGAATATAAGTTGAACGACTCGGAATGACACCCCAAACATCAGTAGCACGCACCCCTAACCCAAACATGCGCGCCAGGCCATTCTGATCATTGCCCATTACTTTGGAAAATGTATCTTTTCCATATTTGAGTTCAACCGCCGGTTGAAATATTCAACCGCCGGCTGAAGGTCAATTCCAGAACATTCTGAAGTCGGGCCTGGGCTCTTTATCTTGGGCTTTAACTTAACAAATCCGATTTTAATTCTTTTCCTTGACCCAATAACTCATTCTTCTTTGGGTTCTTCTTCTTTCCATGCCCAATCTTCTTGGTCTTTAATCTTCTCTTCATTTTCTTCAGTTTTCAGCTCGTTTTCGTTTTTTTTCTTTATTTCTTTAATTTAAACACCTTTTTGCAAATATAAACGAAATCAGTAATATATATAAATAATTTGCAATAAAAATGCTTAGAAATAAGAGAATATTATAATATAAATAAGACATTACTTGATGTTATCAGCTACCCGTTTCAACAAGGAGTACCCGTCGTGTACACCACCGGGTACACTCAGTTTCCACCGGGTACACAAGGTACCCACCGGGTAGTCCTGTATGTTTAGCAAAACTCAACTTTTGTTTCCAGATTTTACCACCACAATCAAGGACTCTTTGCTCAGATTTTTAATGACCAAATTACTCTACTGTAACAACCAATTTAATCACTTTCAACACAACCAACTCCACGAGTATTTTAAAGCTCGATTAATATAATTTTAATTCAAATACGCAATCCTCAAGTAACATATTTAAACAAGTTATTTCAACGCAAAAACACAACCTTTTTTTAACAACACCTACACACCAAGGGTTATCTTCACTTAACATCCATAAACTATCTTTTGACCACATTTAAGTCAACTTACATTCAACAACAACAAATATTTGACACCATAGTTTAAAATTCAAACGACAATATATACAACCTAAATTATCACAAAACTCATAAAAATCAAATTTAACCAAAACACCAAGTTTGACTCCGAATTGCTTCCACGTATCGAGTATGATTCATGAAGGGATTTACTTATTACAATATAGCAAGCCCACCATTAGTCACCTTTGGGTTTAATACTCAAATTAACCCCCAACCCGCTTGCTTCACCTACACAATCAACAATATAATGGGGTAAGCAAACTTGCTTAGTAAGTAATTTGAATTAATAACAACAATAATAAACAACAACAACATTAACAACCATAACTAAGGATCCTTTAATCTCAACATGTGACTCAAAGAGTCTAACCTCATGGTGTCAAGTGCATGAACAGGTGAATACTCTTGTATCTCAATTGCCACCACTTGAATTCCACCATCAAGGGATGCACATTGAACACTCTCATGTATCTCAATGGCACCACCTTGTTTATCCACCTCAAGATAACACACACATGACTACTCATGTAATTCAAGTGTTGTCATCTTAATTCACCCTCCCCATTACTTACCTTGCAAATTGAAAATTGGTTAATGACACTCTAGCACCTTTTCAACTCTTTGATCAACTAAACATATAATCAGATATACAAAGGTCACATACAACACAATCAACAATAACTAACTCATTTAACTAGGAATTCAAGTGTTTATGACTCAAAACACCAAGATTCCTCAAACTAACCTAAACATATAATCAAATATACAAAGGTCACATATAACACAGTCAACAACAACTAACTCATTTAACTAGGAATTCAAGTGTTTATCACTCAAAAGACCAAAATTCCTCCAACTAGCAACTTATACTCATTCTTTATAAAATACTTATTCTCTCAAGTATTTACTTCACTTCTAATAATACAACAACTTACAATAATCAATTCACCAAAATCTCTATTTGTGTAAAATCGTCTAATACACATTATCATATACACAAATTACTTACACATTTAGTTGATTACAATTAACTCATTCTTCTCTAATTATATTTATTTTCAACCAACTTCTTTTACATCATTAGTGTATTTATATTACACCAAGTTATCATTTTAACTTAGTTCTTTTTCTTTCTTTCAAAGATACGTATTCTCAATTCTGGACAGCCTATAGCATTTTAATTATTTGACCTACTAAATCACAGATTCAGATCTTAAGATAAATTTTACTGGAAAGTAGACTTGTTTACCTTTTCAAGACCTTTACCACGCCACAATACGAATTACGGTTAATTTACTATGATTTTTGAAAACAACTCATTTTCTGCTCAACTTACTGTCCAATTTCGGGTTTTCACCAAAAACGTGTTAAATCAATCCAATTAAGTTTCTAATACTTCTAGTAGTTATTCTCAGCTTAATGAACACATTTAAAATTAATTCTACAAAATTGAACATGATCACAACCCAATTCTTTCATGATTTTTACTCATAACTTTCTTACTTGTTTCTTCTTTTCTTTTTTTTTTTACCTCAAACTCATCAAATTAGGTTTACTTGCTAATCAATAACAAGTATTCAACAACCCACCTCAATTAACCCTCCTTCCTCAAATTAAGAAATCTAGGGTTTTAACAAAAATTATAGAAACATCAAATTAGAAAGGATTAAGAGGTTGTTTATACTTTGGTGATGATTAATTAGGGTTTAAAAGTCTCAATTTAAGAACAATCCTCACTTAATTGCATCTTCTTTTTCTTCTTCTTCTTCTTCTTTCTTCTCCTGTTCGCCACCCTCCTCACACACAAACACTCCTACAAAAATTATGCATTCTTCTTTTGTTTTAATTAAGATATAATATAATTTTAATAGTTTTTACTTGCTTAACCCTCAAGTAAGTTCATATGTCAACTTCAGCCCCTCTAGTCTATTCACTTAACACTATTAGCTCCTTAACTCATTTCTCATATACAAATTTAACTCAAACTTATTATTCACTTAACATTTATTACTTAATGGCATATCCAATATAAATAATAACTTATAATTTTTAGGGTGTTACACAATACCCCTAATTTAGTAAATAATTTTTTTTACACTAAATGAGTCGACCCAGATCTAAATCCGGATCCATTGAGTTAGTTGGATCTTGGGTCGAATCATGATCCATTAGCTAATGCCCCCACCTCTTCTGCGGACCTCCATGCCCCTGCTTCTTTTGGAGGACCAACACCATACAAAATCATAAACAGTTCTGATCACAATTGCAGATCACACACTACCCATGATCACAACCCATGTGTTGTCCTGATTTCATCCCTGCAAGTTTGTTGTACAAGAATATGGGGACATCTACTCATCATTTTAAGTTCAACACTACTAACAGTGTTAGCAAATTGAACTCGGAGAACCATGGTGCAATATTGGCCTTGATGGGTCCTTCCTTAGTCATCATTCTTTTTAGTCGGTTTGAAACCTCTCATGTCATAGATCGTCCCAATGCCTATAAGACCAACTAACCAACCAAGCAAGCGTTAAGCTCTCCAGCCCTGCTTTCCGCACCTCTGCATTGAGCTTTACAAACAAGGATAAGCATTGAGCTTTTGAGCACTGCTTATCAAACATGATTAAGCTTTTAAGCTCTGCTTTATAGATTGAGCTATTAGGCTCTACTTATCAAACATGATTGAACTTTTAAGCTCTACTTATCAATCAGGATTGAACTTTTAAGCTCTGCTTTTTAGATTGAGCTAGTTGGAGATGGAATTGCACGTGTTTATGGATCGAATGAGATTCAAGCTGTCGCTTCCCGAATGCCCCTTTCCTTCGCTACTAGGAGAGTCGCTAGCTTACTTCATTAAATTTTATAAGCTACGCTCTACTTATCAAACATAACTGAGCTTTTAAGCTCTACTTATCAATAAGGATTGAGCTTTTAAGCTCTACTTTTTAGATTGAGCTATTAAGCTTTACTTATCAAACATGATTGAGCTTTTAAGTTCTACTTTCTAGATTGAGCTATTAAGCTTCACTTATCAATTAAGATTAAGCTTCTAAGCTCTGCTTTTCAAAGGGAACTACTAAGCTCTACTTATCAAACATGATTGAGCTTTTAAGCTCTGATTTTCAAATTGAGCTATTAACCTCTAGCTCTGCTTTCAATATGAGCTTTTAAGCTCTGCTTGCTTTTTAGACCGGGATGAGCTATTAAGCTCTACTTTTCAGGATGAGCTCTGCCTTTAGATTGAGCTACCATAAACTTTCAAGAAGGTTGTTCAGGCCTATATACGGTACCAACATAAAAAGTGTTACTTGTGAACAACCAATGTAAGCCTGGAGGGGAATGATCACCCCCTCTGCGATTCTGTGTTAATCGTTTTTTTTAAGTTCAATGAAAAAGTTGTTCACTCCAAAAGACTTGTCATATTTTCCATGTTTATGCAAGTCAAAGCAGACAAGGTGCAAACAGGCACTCAAAGCCATTCCTGCTGGCCGGGTCGCCAATTTGACCCATGTTAGCCCGAACACCCTACCATGGGCAAATATGCTTGCAGATGGTTGACAGTTGTGACGGCCATGCGCTAGTGGAAGGTGTATTCTAGCCCCATCCTTGTCAGAGATTCACCTCAGCTAATAAGTAGGTATGTGTTGAATCTGAAACCGACAAGAATGATGCAGGCATTCGCCAATAGGCTTGCCTGCTGCTCATTCACCTGTACCGTAGAATTTGTCAAGTCCTTACTAACCAGACAAGATGAAAACAAAACAATCAAACAATATTATACCGGTTTCAAATCAAATACTCAAGTTCAACATGGTTCTCGATAAGATTACCATATTGAATTGGGGGAGTGATGATATGTTATATGTCACACTAAATAGTATACTATGTCAGTTCTATTAATTGGCCACATTGCAGTTATGTTACTATCCGACTTGAATTCCTCACCGCTCAAACAATGACAGGCTTATTTTGCTAGCATGTCCATTATTGCAAGTACTCTGGCCAAATTATTTTACTTTGCATCTCTTTTGAAAGAGATTGATGCCAGAGCCTGAGCATACTATTATGCTCGCAGGTTCATTGTCCCTATGGGTGAACTTCTATGTCAAGTTTTCAAAGCAACATACTTATTAGTTCGACACGACAATGATGAACTTGTCGTACCGAAAGAGGGACTTGATAGTATACCCCCACTTTGGGCTCCCATTATGGTCATGCCCATGGGCTTCCATGTTGGGTCTGCTCCTCCCCTTTATAGGGGGAAATCATAGCTTAAACTCTAAGCAACACAACAAATAACAACCAACACGATACACCTACAACATCAAGAGGAGCCTCCATGCTCTCTCCACCATCTTCAGGCTCACCACCAAACCCATCTTTCTCAATGGTCCAACTCCCCATTTTTACTACCCTTCACTTTGATCAATTCCGGCCTTTAGGTTTAGCTACTTAAATCGGAGCGTAATGAATCGGCCCAACTCAACCCCCACTCAAATGTAAAAATACGTTTGATCAGAAAAATTGTAATTTCTTAAGTTTGTTACCATCTATAAACTAAATCATTCAATAGTATACTAGAAGTACGTTTATAAGTTTTTTTAATCGTGCGTTGTCGCGGGTTCTTTGTATAGTAGTATAATAGAAGTATGATCATAAGTCTTTTTTATCTTTAATGTACAACTTAACAAAGATTAATGCTTTTTATTTATTTAATTATTAAAACACAATAATTGGTTATCAAATATTGTAATGTATTTTTTAATGTAGTTTCAAACGAGGCCACGTTTGGGCTTATTAAGTTGTTGGGTACGATTAAGTGAAGAATTTGGGAGGAATGAGGGGTGCAACAACTCACTAAAATATTACCAGGTATACGTCATTGACCAACTATGATTCTATGAATAGGGAATTTTCTCTTTTAAATGTGTAATATTGTTTTCATTTTTCCTTACTTATGAGTTTCATATTCATTTAAAAGTGTCCATTTTTATGCCATTTTCGTTACATTCTTGAATGTATGCTTTGATTACTTAGTTCGTCTAGAAGATGAACATCAACGACACAAAATTAGTGACATAATTAGAACTATCGAACAAAAAAAATAATCGTAAAGTAGTGTAAATATATAGATATTTAAGCTCAAAACTTATATACTCCTCCGTCCCATAACAAGTGCTCACGATCAGTTTTTACAAAATTTAATAAATTCTATTGTCTGGTAGTGCAGATAATACTATTATCCTTACTTTTTCCACATAATCTCACGTATCAATTTTGAGAAAAAATATATTAAGGGTAAAATAGTAAAGTTAATATATTACTATAAAAATAGATACTTCTTTTAGGACAAACTAAAATGGAACGGTTCAAAATTATTTTGGAAGAGGTAGAAACTTATTTAGTTTTATACAAAAGCTGAACCCAAATCGAAGACTTGGTAACATGAAACAGTGTTTTAGTCCTTAAAAAGAATTTGAAAACCATTTTATATTATATTAATTATATGTTTAAAAAATTAATAAAATAAAACGCAAGAAACAGTCTGTTAATGGTAGATGTTTCCAGCTACCTCAGTCTAAATCGTGCTCCCTATAACTATCATAAACCTCCCATACCCAACACACAAACACAAACACAAAAACAAGGCTCCCAATTTCGCAACCATTGCGACCATTACTTCTTTTGTTTATATTGTGTTGAAAAAGATCAACAAGATAAAAAGCATGGTAGCTGAAGAAGCCAACAAGGTTGAGGTGCAACCCGAGGGCCCAACAGAGCCACCACCGGCTGCAGTCGAGACTAAACATACTCCTGTCCCTGAAGAGAAGCCCATTGTTGATGTCAAAGTCGTCGAAAGTAAGTTTTGTTATGTTGTTTATTTTTCTGACGCCTGTACGCGTTTGGTTCACAAAATTCATTAAAAGTTCAACATTACAACGAAATTCCATTCTATTTCTACCAACCAGACATGTTACACATTACAATTCTTTAACGTACCATTTTTTTAAAAAACATTATGCGAACCAAAAGCACCACCTGGTTAAATAGATTTATGGCTTCTAACTATTTTATTATATGTCAGAATCAGGAGAGCCTTGTGATCAGGAGAAACTAGCTGAGGGATCTGCACACAGAGGTAGTAACTATAATCAATCTTAAAAGAACACTTGATCGGTTTCATGTTATAAGAATCCGAACATGGTTTTAAATTGTTGTTTTGTTTCGTTCAGATGCTGTACTTGCTCGTGTTGCAACCGAGAAGAAAGATGCACTGATCAAAGCATGGGAAGAAAGTGAGAGATCTAAAGTAGAGAACAGGTAACAACTAACAAACTATTTATGTGCATGCTTCTATGATTAAAGATGAAACAGTTGTTTTATACAGTAACAAAATGGCAACATTTGGTGTTAAAAATGCATGGTTTTATATATTTTCGTTGTAATTTCACAACTACCATAATTAAGGGGCTTTGTGATTTCTATTACAGTCGCTAAATCAAGATCTTTAGCAACTTATAAGAGCTATTTTGTCATTAAAAAGGGTAAGGATATTGACTTTTCACGAGTTACCGGTCAAAGTCAATATATGTCAACTCATAAATATACACTTCTGATTCCTGAACTGACAAAAATTCATCAATCGATTTAGCGACAAATATAATCTATTGCGCCCAAGTTTGAGAAACCATGTAGGACTTTTCTGACATTAGGTAATTAATTTTGTGACGGCTGATATGAAACTTATTATCTAGAACTGATTACTTTACTGTATAATCAAATAATCACTTTTCAAATGCAAATATAATGAACTGGAATTGTTGAATAGAGCCCAGAAGCAGCTAGCTGCCATTGGAGCATGGGAGAACAGCAAGAAAGCAGAACTTGAAGCTCAATTAAAAAAGATGGAGGTCACAATCACATCTTTGAACTTTAAACATTTTTTAAACCAAATTTGTTACTGATCCTTGAACCTTTTGATATGTGAGCAGGAGAAGCTGGAGAAAAAGAAGGCTAGGTACACAGAGAAATTGAAGAATAAAATAGCTCGCCTGCACAAGTCTGCAGAAGAGAAAAGGGCAATTACAGAAGCTAAACGCGGAGAAGGTCTTTTGAAAGCGGAAGAATTTGGCGTTAAATGTCGTGTTACTGGAATCACCCCGAAGAAACTAATGAGATGGTTTTCAAACTAGATGTTTCATCAGTGGTTCCCCATACGCTAAATCTTTGAATGTATTTTTGTTTGTATGGTAAACAGATTGATATCATGTTTCTTTTTATATGTGTGCATAAAACTTTTTGTAACAAAAGTTTTAACAGCATTTCTATCATCAAGTTTCAGATCACTGTTGTTACATCTTAGCTCCTAATTTAGACACAATAACACATAATCGTCCTCCTAACAAGTCTTCAACTTTACTTCTAAACAAAAGGTGAGGAGGGCATTAGAGTAAATAACTAAGGAAACTGACGATAGTAGATACATAGTTATGGTTTACTATTTATAGTACCCGTCAAGTAGAAGCAGAATCATCATCTGGATCACCTTTTAGATATTGTAGATATTCAACATCATTTGGAAAATCAAGAAGCAGATCCAATGTTATGTCTGAAGATTTCTCAGCGTTATACGAGTCTGGAGAGTATGAACCACTGTTTGTCGCCTCATCAGGTTCAATTTTACATCTTTGATCAGCAGATGCACCAGTTGAGCTGCAGACAGTGAAAGTGGGCTCCGCTTGCATTGTGACCACAGAATCTGATTCGACTTTTATCACGCTATTGAAATCCTTTGACTTTTGAAATAATTCACCGGCTTCTGAATTCCATGCACGAAGGAAGTAGTCACAATCAGGAAGGCCTCTTGGTGGGCTGAGATGAATTGGATCCATTGACAACCTGGCCTCAGCTTCCACCCTGGCGCTCTCCCATTCGACCATGTGGGTGGTAGACAATGAGTGGGATTTTGTATCTGCTGACTTGGATGCTGAGTTGGCGTGGAGGTCACTGCTTTTGTTGGGGATGCGTTTTCTTAAATGGGAATTCCAATAGTTCTTTATCTCGTTGTCCGTTCTTCCTGGCAGCCGTGATGCTATGGCTGCCCACCTGAATAATTTTTATTTTTTAATTTATTGAGCAAGTATAAATAAACAACGCACTAATCAAGTAAATTGAGATATTATATTCATGAAGCCGTCTATTACTTGTTACCGAGCAAGCTATGCAGCTGGAAGATGGTTTGCTCTTCTTCGAAACTGAAAGCACCTCGTTTAATGTCGGGCCGAAGATAGTTTGTCCACCTAAGTCGACAACTTTTTCCACATCGCCGAAGACCTGTAAGATAGAAAAATTACCCTTTTACCCTTCACAGGTAATAAGGTTCATTTCACAAGAAAATAACATGCACATATACCCTGATTATCGGTTTACATAGTGTTTTATATTCTATTAAATTCATCCACCTAGGGTTCTTGCCTGGATACCTACATAATTCAGTATAAAATAACAGGACATCACGTCTCTTTGTGGTCCAATTGGTTATGGAAAGACTGTCTACATTGGGACCGATTTGGTATCTATTGTCATGTGATACACTCAGGCTATGCTGTATAATTCCAATTGTATTTGGGTTTGTCATCAGCATCTACCGATCCACTTACCTGACATATCTTTTACCATTTCATGATTCTTTTAACGAAACACAACTTGAAATGATCAAAACAAAGCTTTTTTTTAAATATTCCTCATCTATAAGCCTATAAATTATTCAATCCAACAACTGGTTAAACACATACCATTCGAGTCTATCTTGACCCTCCATTTTTTGATCTAAGGGCCCAAATTAGTAGTCTCATTCTGAAGCTTTTTATGGGTCTCAAAAGAAACATTTTCCCATATATGTAATTAATATAGAATAAAATAATTATAATTATAATTATAATTATAATTATAATCATCAGATGAAAAAGGAAAAAGGAAAATTAAAAACCTGCAAGCAAAGGGAAAGATCTCCAAGTTCCATGACCATTTTTAGTGATGTAATCAACAAGCAATTGATCTTCTTCAGGAGTCCAAGCACCTTTTTTGACTTCACCTTTTTCACAACATGCTAATCTCCCCATTTTTTTCCCTTTTCTTCCTTTCTTTCTCATTCAGCAAACTTCTCTCACACACAACCCCAAACTTTTATTCAAAAATTAAATAAATGCCTGTTTGTGTACTTCACTATTTCAAAGAGAGAAAAAATCAAAATAAAAGTCAAACAATAGATACAGTTTAGAGTCTATAATAATGACAGTAAAAAGTCAGTAATGGAAGCCAATAATCACTGACCGGACAACCACCATTAACTCTTTTTTATTATCATCAATTTAATTTAATTTAATTAATTTGTACTACTATTATTTCATCTCCTGCAACATTTTTCAGTACCCCCCAAAATAATTGCAGTATTTCAACATTAATTAGATTAATTAACAGTGGGTGTCACACATAAAACCCTAGAGGAAAATTTAAAGAAGGTGATGATGATGAATGCTAACCTTTGAAACAAGTACAAATTTTACAGGATTTTATGAAGAGAAATGAGGCTGTGTGTTGTTGTTCTTAATGCGTGAGCTCAAGGAGAAACATGACAAAAAGAGTGTGACCTTTTTTAATTTGTTTTTTTAATTATTATTTTCGATTTCGATGTAATAGTATGTGAAAAGGTGGGATTTGATAAAATCACTGACTGTTGCTTTGCATTTTCCATGCACCTGAAACACGTGTTATACACTTGTTCTTTTTTTTTTCTTCATAAAAATATTAATTAAGTAAAATATGACTGAAATTTATGGTCATTTATCGGGTTAATTAAAGAAACAAAATGATGGATAAGTTTCGGGTATTTAATAAGTTTCAAGACTTGTTATTGTTATTTTTTTTAAATTTATGATGTGCATAAGTTATACTCCATACTAGTGCGTGTGACATGTCAACAAGACTAAATGTCGTCAGAAATCGACTAGCTACAATAATAATTTTTACGACTAAATGTCACGGTGAACTAGATCTCACAAATAAACTTAAAGTTCTATCCTTTTACATTTAATTAATTAATACATTACAAATATCCCGTAGATTACATTTTTTACATTTAATTAATCAAACACATCTTCCAAAAAATATTATGCAAATATTTTTATTCATTATATATTTTATATAGATTTCTAAAATCCCAAATAACAGCCCCAAGTTAAAAAATAAATAAATAAACCCCAAATACAGAAAAGCTCAAGTTTTATTAAAAGCCCAAATAAAAGGACTTTAGAGTTTATTTTTTCTTTTATAAACTTACAACCCATCTTCCTCATTCTCTCATTCTTCTCAAACCTACAATTTTTTATTTTATTTTATTTATTTGTGGTATAAAGTAGTAAAAGAGAAAAGAAAGCTTATTTTACTTTGAGAGAAGGAAAAAATGAAAAGAAAAAAAAGGAGTTGGCTCCACACTTCCGTTCAATGAAAAGAAAAAAAGGAGTTGGCCCACACTTCCGTTATCGAACGTTGTCCAAACCACAAAAATCAACCACGACGACCCCTACTAAGCGCATCGTGTCATCGTCACTCGTGAACGGAAGAGAGCACGACTCCATTGTGAATGGACTTATCTTCAAAAATTCAATTATTTTGACGTAATTAGAGTTTTAACTTTTTCACTCTAAAACTTAATTGATTTATTACATATGTCACTGTTACTTAGGTCATCTCCGATGTATAATACATCAAATTTGGTGTTTTGATGTAAAAAATCATCTCCAACTAACTCGTCAAATTTAATGCAAAATTTGTTGTACACCAATTTTTGAAAGATTTTGCACCAAATTTGTCAACACAAAACATTACACCAAATTTCTAATATTTCATTATAACCTTTTTGTTTAATATATCTTTATTATTTGTGTATAAGACTTGAAAAAACTTGTTATGATGATTAAAACAATAATATATAATTTTCAAACGAATTATGATAGTCAAAATATTGATTTATAAGAAGAAGTTTTGTAACTGAAAGTATAAGAAAAAAAATAAATATGATATACAAATAAATTAATAGTTTGGAAAGTTAAATTGACATAAAAGTAATGAATTAAAGTAAAATCAAACATAAAAATAGTTTGAGGTTTTAAATGCCGGAAGTCTTTTAGTGCGGAAATTTGATGCATACGTTGAAGAATGAACCACATTTAGTGTAAATATATTTTAAAAAATTCTTTTATTACGTCTAATTTTGTAGCGCGTTTAATGCAGACCATAGCATACTCAATTAAGACTTTTTCTAAAAACAAAATTATGTAAAAAAGTTTTAAAAGAGTTTTTCTTCATTAAAAGAAAACTTTTTTTAATCAAAAGTTTGAGAAATCTTAGATTTTTAGTGTTGGACTTTTTTCCTAAATATTTTTATTTTAGAAAAAATTATACAAATCGTCCTTTAGCTTTAGCTCAAACTTCACTAATAGTTCTTTACAAAATTTAATTACACCGTTCATCCTTTATTATGAAACTTGTTACGCTAATAGTCCTTTAAACTAACGATCATTGACTCTCTGTTAAAAAGTACCACGTTTTTATTTTTTTATTCTTTTATTCTTTTATTTTTTCGAGTAAAATATAAATTTAAAATTTAAAATATGTATAGATACATTTGTAGTTTCACTTAACGATATTCTATCTTTCCCATTTCACTTAACAAATTTATCATCAAATTCGGCCATATTCTCCACTGAAACATCAATTATAGTCCACCACCATCTTTCACCACCCGAGAACACTCTATCACCTATTCACCTAATCTCATCACCACTTCAGTAGCCATCATCTCTTCTCTTTTGCATCCACTCTTTACTCGAAAAACATCTCAAATGAAAACCCTAACTTCAAAGTAAAACGACATTGACAATTGGGAAGAAAATATGTGACTCGTAATCTTTAAGCTACAAAAGTATGATTGGGTGGTGAAAGATGGTGGTGGATTTGAGTGTTGGACTATAATGTTTGATGTTCAGTGAGAAAAATGTATGTTCCGTGTACCTAATAATGTATCTATACATATTTTACATTTTATAATTTATATTTTACTCAAAAATAAAAAGAATGAAAAAAACTTCATACATGGTCCTTTTTAACGAAGTGTTAACGATCGTTAGTCTAAAGGACTTTTAACGTAACAACTTTAAAAAAAATGATGATTAGTGTAATAAAATTTTGTTAAGGACTACTAGTGAATTTTGAGGTAAATTTAAATAATGATTCATGTAATTTTTCTTTATTTTAACCCTAATCTTTGTGAATAAAAACATTTAAAATTTCTTTTTACATTTAAGGAAAAAAAAATACCTTATTAATTGGCAAGGACGTAAATAATAAAAAGCTGAAAGCTTTTTATCATAACATACAAAGGCATGTGAGCCAATAGGATCATAACATACAAAGGCATGTGAGCCAATACCTATGTTAGATTATTAGATATATACAAACTTACGAAGTATCTATAAACTAACATTATTGGATAAGTTGATTGGATCACTATCTGAGCGGACTGCTAGGTGAGCTTGATTTACCTCTCATGTGATTGGCGTAATACAGTCTGATGTGGATCGATTGGAGTTGGCAGAATTTCAACCAATTAGTTGATGAGAGATAAGCATCAGAGAGAAAATAAAAAGAATTTCGATTGGTCCACCTACTCGTCCAATTTATTTTGTAAAAATTTGTATGAATCTGGCATTTCATTAGCTAGCCAAATAGTACCAAAACTTGCAAAACCGATATACAAAGGTTTGCTATATAGAGTTGTCATTTATTTTTGGCAAATGAACGTAAAAATTTACGGTGGATGAACTAAACTAACAACAAAAAACAAAAATGGCGTCTAAAAGAAAAGAAAAGAAATATATATAAAAAAAAAAAAGAGGGTCGTGGATTGAATTTGTATCCACGTAGCACTATCAGTGTAATTATATTATATAATTTTCTTTTTTTTTTTCTTTGCTAGCTAGTTCCATATCTTTTGGTAATATCTAGTGCTATAACACAAATAAAAACATGTAATTTATTATTATTTATCATAATAGTGTTTCTAAAATAATGGAGTATTATTTTATTTATTATTACGATTACGATAGAATTGTAATAATTAATCGTGAAATCAATGGCAGCATGTATTGAACGTGGATCATGTGGATAGCTTTAAAAAGGAATTATGCAATGGGAAAGTAAAGTAGTATATAGGGCTTGATAGGGACTAGATTTACATACATTTTGCCCTCCATATTGGAACAATTACTTTTCTTAAATTTGATGATATTAAAATAAAATGTCTAATTTAACATGCCTAAATGCTAAATGGTGTTTAATTAAAAATTATCATCAAACTTGCGCACAACAGCGGTCGAAGATTTCGTGTGTTGATGTTGAGAGAAAAAATTTAGATTATATGTTTTCTCATATCTAGTTCGCGTTTTGATTACTATATCGATATGGATGAATATAAAATTGAAGAAAATTAAGTTTATATTAAGTTTCAATTTTGTAAACTATTTCATTTTCAAAAAGTATAACTATTACTAATACGATTAATTAATGATATATGTAATTATACTTTATTTAATTTAAAGTATCTTGATGATAGTAAATTGACATTTCTTTTTTAGTGAGAACAAGTGTTTTATCAAGAGCAATTTAGTTGTTTAATATAGTTTAGTACAATTTAAAATAAGTAGTAAAATGCTTTATATGTAGTCACGGTAGAAATATATATGAAGCTATATCAAACCAATTTTACTCGTCAAACTTTATAATTTACCTCCATTTGTAAAACTTCACTCTAATGTTTTAAGGAAAATAAAGTGTGTAGTTAACATCACATAAAGTTATGTGATGTTATGTTTAAAGGGAGTGGTGTTCATGTACATATATAAACAAGTGTTAATGCTTGTGTGATGAACAACGTATGATGAACGACAAGATAAATATTCGTAACATATTATATATACTTGATTGCTTGATGATGCTAAACAATAACGAAAGTTGTTATTGATTAAACATAATAAGAAGTTTTGTAGAACTGAAATATAATTCAACCATGCTTTTATATATATATATATATATATATATATATATATATATATATATATATATATAAAGACACTAAAAAGAAATTAAAATCTTAAATTATATATAGGAAACTCTGTAATGATGTCATCAATTAAAATTTTCAATTAATCAATTTAGTCCCTTAATTTTACTAAAATTTTAAAATAAAACTCCTTAAATTTCTCAAAATCATTTTTTTTTTCAATTTTGATACCTAAGTTCGGATAGATACAACAATGATTAAATTAAATTATATGATAGATTTGAATTTAATATAATCGTACAATTTAAAAGTCCAATCGTAAATTACATGTAAATCAATGTTATCAACTAATTAAAATATGATTTTAAGTTTGGATTCTCGATCCAATTCCTCCTTCAGAGAAGAAGTAGATCTATTTAATTCTTGAATATTATTTAAAACAGAATATACGAATTAATATTATTATTTCGACGATCCATATTAATCCTTAAAAATCGATATAATATTAAATTGAATTTGAATCACCATATAATATAAAATTGCTTATTTATTTATGTTTACCATCTTCTTTCACCTTTTTGTTTAAAGATTCAACCAACAATCAAAGTTCTCCGGTAACAGTAGATCCTTAAGGAGAGAATTAAACATCATCTAAAAAAAATCCTTAATTATATGATTGATTTTGTAGGTGTTGCTTTTTAAGTAATTTTTGTTCTGTTATTCTTTAATACATGTGTAAATTATGTACTTATATCATGTTATTTAGAGCTAAATGTGTAATTATGTCATATTATTTTCTTAGTATATACATACTTTTTTAGTATATATTGTGAATTGTGAATGTGAATTGATCGAAGGATCCGGGATGAAGATTGTCTATCGAAACTATACATAATGTGAAATTACCGTATAAAATTAAATAATGGTACAAGTTGTATAAAACATTATATATAATTAGTTACCGTACACATTATATGATTATTTTGTTTTATTCGTAAGTATAGCTGACAATTTGAACCTAAAATCATGAAAAACGAGTTATTCTAGGAGATTTTAGAAAGCAGCGATGCTCTTTCAAAACATTGATCAATAGAACAAGGTTACAAACTAAAAGGCTCAATGAAGATATTATTAACATAGTTGTAAAACTCGGCCAACTCGGCGAGTACTCGTGACTGAGGGTGGTCCGAGGCGAGCCGGTCTAATTCAGACTGAAAACTCGGTCCACTTCGATCAACGCAAAAAACTCAGAAAAACTCAAAAAAATTCGGTCAAACTCGGGATTACTCGGTCAAATTCGGGCAAAGTCAAACTTGATCAACTTTTTAAATTTTTTTGAAATTAGAGTTTTTAATCCAATTAAATATTTGGTTCAATTTTCTTTCCTCCGATATCACTTTTTAATGTTTTTAACCATCAATCTTCACTCTATAATCTATATTTAAACATATAATTTAAAATTTATCATTTAAATGTAAAAAAAAAAAACCAATCCAAGTACTTCCCGAGTACTCCCCGCTTATGCCGAGTACTCGCTACAAGGTCCGGACCGAGTACTCTTCGCCTAGCGAATTAAAGAACCTTGGTTATTAAAGTAAATATCAGTTTAGGTAGTCACATGGGTAACATAACTTATATTACAAGAACGCACTTATTGTTCTATAATAAAACAATATCATTCCAGTTTAATCGAAGACAATATTATTTTGGTGGTCTTTTATAATTGCTAGCTTCTATAATTATTTGGTTATGTAAAATGAAATTCCCTTTATAACTCTATATGTTGTTTGACTTATTTTAAATGCCACGGGTAGAGGCGAACTTGTGTTGGTGCAAGGGATTGCACTTGCTACACACGAACGACAAATTGTAAATTTTTGTGAAATTAGTTTATAGGTATTCTACATCTGTTTAAGAATTGGAATTGACCAATAAAAATGCATATCATCCTTAAAATTAGTTGGCTAGCATGTTGTGTAGCAAAAGCAAAGGTCACGAGTTCGAGTCTTTGTGGCCAGTTTCTTCATGTTTTTTTAATATTTTGTCAAAGTGTTAATAATAAAATAAAATTTTATCACAACTACTACTATTTCAAAAATTGAAGCTTATTATCCTTGTAGAATTTTGATTCAATAAAAAATCTTGTAAAAGCTTTTCTTAATTAATACAAATTCAACAAATTGCTTACCAACTAAATTTAAATGTTCTAAGATGTAGTACTTTAAATTCACGGCTTAAAAAGGATTACATATTCACATCAGGTAATGACTTGACTACACACAATTGACTTTCTGAAATTCGTTATCACATTTTATGATTTTATAGAAGTTTTCTTTTGGTTTTAGTGTTCGAGTTTCCCTTATGCTTTATGTTTCATTTATCGGGTTTACCTTTTAGTTTTGAACCATATAGTTGCGAAACGAAGTGAGCATTAAATTATTTTGTGCTACCCGTGATTAAAATTTCTATCTCCGCCACTGCCCACGGGTTAACAAATTATCGTCTACACACTCGAATTCGCATACAAAAAGTAAAAATAATATGACACCAATTATATGTTGAATCTACATACTACTTTAAATAATCAAATTTTAAACTTCATTGCATATTTTTAACTTAAATAAATTATAAATTTTTATAATATACAATATTTATATACTTATAAAAAGCAAATAGAAATTTAACGGCCCGTGTATATACACGGGTTTGAAATCTAGTACTAGTACTATATAAAGTATATATATAAGAGAGCATATTATATTACAAAAAAGTGGTATAATAAGAAATTAAAATCCACATGTACACTTTTAGTCATTGCACCATGACACTCATTTGCTCTATTATATATTGCACTATAGCATATTATTTCATGACCCAACCCAACCATGACACTTTTAGTCTTTTAGTCATTTGCTCTATTAGACAAAAAGTGACAAATGGACCAGAATGTGTTCTATATTAACTTGACCCAACCCAACCCATAACAAAAGTACTCGTTTTGATCCATGTATATTTTGGCACATTACTCAAACCCGCCTATTTGCCACGTCTATAAAGTTCTTAAACTCATTTGATCAGTTGTACTCGAGAATCCTCTACGCTTAGCCAGAAACCCACATGTTGAGATGTCGCTCATTTTGGCCGCTAGCCTGACCTTTTACATGGTTGCGACCTGATCACCATGTAATGATGGTTGCAACTTTTTTACAAAAGTAATTTTCGATTAGTAGACTACTGTAGACCAAACTCACGAGTAATTTTGCACCATGTTAGCTCCTACAAAATATGATTATGTCATTTTATGCATGATAAATTCATAAAGAAATAAAATATGGTATTAAAATTATGGAAACGAAAAGCAATGCAAATAGTAACTACTTTAAAAAACAAAGTTCATGCATTAAAAATACTTTCATTCCCCATTTATATGCTAATACTATTGTGAAGATGTGGATTACCTTGTTCACACAATTTTCAGACTAAGGGCAGAATTTGCCGTTTTGAGTTAATTGTTCGAACTCAGGTTCACCTACATCCAAATTACTTAAGCAAAGTACATCATGGAAATTTGATTTATTTCATATGCAAAATGAGTTAATTTCATATACAAGATCGGTTTAATCACGTTGAATGTAGATTAAAGAGATATAATACATTAAAAATAACGCTTACTACAATTAGCTTATTATCTTATATGATTCCACTCGCTCATTTGTTTGTATACTTTTATCGAATACTTGGTGTGCATCTTGAAACGTGTTGAAATAACAACTATAAAAAATATTGAAACAACACCCATCACACAATATTATCATCTTTGCATAAAAAAAATGAAAATGATAAATAGAAATGGATCATATACCTGATGATGAGAATAAATTTTGATTTATGTTGGATAGAATTTGGCCAAAACATAGAAGAGTAACGAAGGTCGTACGAATTGAAATGAAAAGAATGGCCGCATATAAAACATCTTGACGATGATTAATGACTGATATTAATATTTTGTTTGATTATAGGTGTGTTTGTCACAAGCATTTTAAGTGATTTTAGGGAATTGAGCTTCTAGTTTTCATAATCTTAATGTCCTCATCCTCGTTTGAAAACAAATATAGAATAGTGATTATTGAAAAAAGAATCACGAAAAAACTTTTTTAAGAGCGCATTTAGTTACGAAAAATTTCTTCATTTTTTCTGGAAAATTTTCTAAGAAAACTGAAAAATTAGAAAACACGTTCAAGTTGGAGTTTTCCGAAGAAGTTTTCTAAGAAAATGTAATATAAGATTTAAAGTTTTCTAGCTTTTTTAATTTGAAAAATGAAAACCTCATCACTCTATAAAAATAGAAAATGAAAAATGGAGATACTTTTCAGTAACTAAACGCTCCCTAAGTAACTTGAAAAAAAGTCTATAGCTACATCTACAATCTCCAAGCTAATTGTTAGCAAACATACACTAAATGTACTAATTTAAATGATTGAGAAGTAAATGACGTGTAAAGGAAGCAAGGGCGAATCTATATAGTTTCAAAGTGGGTTCACAGACCCGTTGAGATTTCAAAATACTGTAGAGAGTTTATGTTAAATTATTAAAGGACCCACCTTACAAATGAAATTGGACCCAACTAAATTTTGGACTTCGAACATAACTATGAAAAGCAGAAAAAGAGTTCATGATATTGAATTTCTTCTCTAAATTGTAAAAGACTGGAATTTCTTGCGTGAAATTTGAAGAACAAATGGATATAGGAGTTGCAGGGTAAGAAAGAAAGAGAAGAAGAGAGCGTGGCTTGAGAGAAAATGAAAGGGGAAATATGGAGTTAATATGCAATTTTACTTGTACCGTACAAGTTGGTGTTGAATAATGACCTTTAGTTCTGAAAAACCGTGAAGCAAAAACAGAATATAGCATTACAGATCGGCCTGTAAATGAACCGAACGAACACAAACGAAGTCTGTTTGTGCTCGTTCATTACGGTTTTATCGAACGAACGCAAACGTATAAACGAACGGATTTTTTTGTTCATGTTCGTTCACTAAGAAAATTCGTTTGTTCACGAACATAAACGAACGCAAATGAACGAATATGGGAGGAAAATATGGGTCACCGAAAATAATGAATGGAGAAAGGTCCAAGTGGAGGTGTGTGGGAGTGGAGGAAAAATTTGTGAGGGAATTATTGAAGGAAAATGTGAAAGGTAAAAATATTAAAATGGTTAATATAATTATATTTTTTGAATGAAACTATCTAAATGTTTAATACTAGTATAATAGAATTTAGATGAGATTAAAATAAAAATAACAAATATCTATTAATTTAATTAAACTATTAGTTAATAAACGAACGAGACATATGTTTATGTTCGTTCATATAAATAAACGAACGTAAAATTTTGTTCATTGTCGTTCATGTAACGAAACGAACGAACATAAACGAACTTTCCGCCAAACAGTTCGCGAATTGTTTGCTGAACGTTTGGTTCGCTTACAGACCTAATTAGAGATCATCTATCTTTACTATTATTGGAGGAGCAAATATATGTAAACACCGTGAATTTAGGACCTTATGAACTAATCTCATCCCTTCAATAATTTAATCTAAATAATTAGAGTCATTGATCAACTTAAACATAATTGTGTTGGAAATATGTATAAATTATTAGAACAGATAGTCTAAGTTGCCCCTATTTTTTTCATTAGTATACATACAAATTTCCTTCAATTTGAATTTTCAAATTAAAATCCCCTTAAAATCAGTTGACGAAATAAAGGAAGTTTATATATACTTAAATATCTGAATTAAATGTAATCTCAATTTCAACTAATTAGTGGTTTAACAAGTCAACACCAGCTATTAAAAAGAAGATTTGTTTTTATCTCCAAATTTATGTAGAAGATTTAGTTAATATATTAGAATTAAACTTACTTTTTTTATTAAAAAAACTTTACTTTCTTTTAATATATACATGCGTAAATAAAAATAAAAAGACACAAATTCAAATCTATTTTTTAAAGTTTATTTTATAGTAACATGTTTACACAATGATAAAAGTACAGAACCCGTGAGATTGTTTTATAGTAATAGAGTTGCATGTATCCTTTAAAACTTTAAAACATCATAGTTACATGTATCCTTTAAAAAATTCAAATAAAATCAATTAACATTTGTTATTTTTCATGTATTCAATATCGAGAGAATATCTCTATATCGAGAGAATATCTCTCTTGCTGTTAAAAGAAGATTATGGTTTTGATTTTATATTAGTCTTCAAGAAAATTGAAATTGAAATTTTAAAAATGAAACACTAACACATTTCCCTCCAAAATACACACTTAATTCTCAACAACCATCCCTATTTATATCCGATTATACACCATGTATTTGCATAATAATCTAGCACAATCACTTCACAATACATAAAACAATGGCCACCAACGATGGAAATACTCCCTTGAATCTTTTTCATAGTGGAAGGGACGACTGGAATGGACGACTGGAAGGTCCGTATTAAAGTTTTAATGTTGTGGTAACAAAGCTATCAAAATAATCTTATGCAAATTGCATAAATGAAAATGATCCTTATGGATTTGCAGGTACTTAACACAATAACTATTGATTTGGAGAATATGGGCTTATATGTTTACTTATAGATATGATGATATATGATATATACGTATCATTTGATTCGTTATATATGTATATGTATATGTATATTTTCATTTGTGAAAACGAATTTTGATTTCTGATTACAAATATTAACATTCTATAGCGTTAATAAATAGATTTTGTAACTGAATTTAATTACGTCTCTTTTACAAGGTAATAAGGTCATTGCTTCAATTTAATAAATGAAGATGAAGATGAGTGTGAATGCGATTATGTACCACTTCGAGATTTCAGGTATTATTTTAATAGGTATAAAATAATTATTATTAATTGATATATAAAATATTAGTAGTTATCAAATATTGATGTGTTATAAATGGTTAAGTTAGGGATAATTAGTTAAGTGTCTAACTATAAGATAATAAAACATAAGGGGGTTAAATTGTAGAGTTGCTATTTATTGGGGATTAAGTTATAAAAACTGATATATACATACATACATGTCGATATACACACATACATAGTTCTAAACACTTCCAGAAAATCTCAAGAATAGAGAGGGAGATCGAGAGAGATAGGAGGGAGGTAGAATTTAGCTTGGAACCATCAAATTAAACATCAAGAAGGTGCAATTAACTCTAGTTCATCATCCCTAACTATTGGTAAGCTTAAATTTATATTTCTTTTAACCTAAAAACTGAGTTTTGGGGGATTTGAGAGTATGATTGCATATAAAATGAGATTAGACTTGTTATGGATTGAGTAGTGACATATATGAGTAGAAAAATTGGTGGTTAACACTAATTCAACGCAAAAGTTAATAATCTTGTTTGAAAGTGTAGTAATTGGGGGTGGATTTTGTTCAAATGTTTAAAATTGTATTAACCCACACTAATTACTAGTTAGAAAGATTGTTAGAATACTATTATAATGAATTAAAGTAACAAACCAAGTGGTTAAACATTTGAGTTGGTTATAAACATGAGAGGTGAGGAATTTCTTGGTTTGACTAAAAGTCAAACCTGGTCAACCCAAGTGGATTATGGGTTGATGATATTGATTAGTTGATTATGATGATTGCTAGTTGCTAAATGTGTTGTTACATTGTTATATGATTATTTGATAGATGCTAAAGACGTGGAGTTTCTTATTGTTGACCTTTGAATTGATATTGCCTAAATATCAAGGTGAGTAATATGGGGATTATATGGGTAATGTGTAACAACCATCAAAAATATCAGGTTAATACTTAACTTAATCTCCACCTAAATCTGGACCTGACCTTCTTAAGAATTTTAGTTAATAATGCTAATCAAAAGTTAATACTGTTAGTCGTAGTTAATCCTGTTGGTTAGAAGTTTATACTCCTTACCGGGTTAATACTGCTGGTACCATTCCTAAGTTAATACTGTTTGAGAAATACTTCAGTTAATACTGCCAGTACAAAGTTAAGTTAATACTGCTGGTACGATTCCTAAGTTAATACTGTTTGAGAAATACTTCAGTTAATACTGCCAGTACAAATCCTAAGTTAATACTGTTAGAGCAATTCTTCAGTTAATACTGCCAGTACAAAGTCCTGTTAATACTGCCAGTACAAAGTTAAGTTAATACTGCTGGTACGATTCCTAAGTTAATACTGTTTGAGAAATACTTCAGTTAATACTGCCAGTACAAAGTTAAGTTAATACTGCTGGTACGATTCCTAAGTTAATACTGTTTGAGAAATACTTCAGTTAATACTGCCAGTACAAATCCTAAGTTAATACTGTTAGAGCAATTCTTCAGTTAATACTGCCAGTACAAAGTCCAGTTAATACTGCCAGTACAAAGTTAAGTTAATACTGCTGGTACGATTCCTAAGTTAATACTGTTAGAGCAATTCTTCAGTTAATACTGCTAGTACAAATTTTCTCAGTTTCAAATGTTGATCAGTTTCTACTGGTAGTTGAGTTAATACTGTTCTCACCTTTCATAGTTAATACTGCTTTCATAGTTACCACTGCTAGTACAATTGTCCGTTTCCACTGCTAGCACATACTTCAGTTTCCACTGATTAGCTCAATTACCACTGTTTCTACTGTTAGCACTGTACTTATTGGTTACCACTGTTTGAGTTTCTACTGGTAGTCGAGTTACTACTGCCTTCATTACTACAACTGCTAGTCAGTTTCCACTGCTAGTTCACTACTGTTAGTCTAGTTTCTACTGCCACCATTGATTAATACTGCTTGTGACATTCAGTTACCACTGCTGCACAAATCACCATTTCCACTGTTAGTTCAAAGTTTTCACTGTTAACACATTAATGTCCCGAACAAATCATGAAGTACTAAGTGTCAATCTATTACCAGTGAGATGCTTAAACGATTTTAAGACCAATCAAGTGTTACCCACACACACACAGCAAACCCTCCTGCCCGATATAAAAGCTTTTTAAGTAATATTAAAAGATAAGTAACCATTCGTATTCTGTAAAAAGGAACTTTAAGATTTGAAATAGAGTTAAATGTGCATGCAAAAAGGGTTATGATGTAACATCCCGAAATTCGTTAAATTAAAATTGTTTACTGTTATGCGACACAAGGGCTAGTGTCGCAGGTAGCGACACAGAGCCCTGTGCGACACAAGGCTTGTGTCGCAGTGTCGGGCAAAAAGTCGGTTTGGAGGGGTTAATTGTGTAAATTAGTGTGTAATTACAAATAAAACATGTTCCAACACTTTCCAGAAACCACGAAAACATCTCAATTCGTTCTAGTGTGTATATGTGTGTTTCTAGTGAGAGAAAAGAAAGAAAAACCAAAGTGAAATCAAATTAAGCTTGAAGAGTAATTTTGGAAGGTGTTTCTTTGCAATTGCAGGTAAGAAACCTAAAACACCTGTTGAAATTGAGGTTAATTTGAGTAAGAAAGGATGAAAGAGTGAACTTTAATTGAGTTTAAAGTGGGTAATTTGGGGATAACGTGTTGTGTTGATTAAAATGAGTTGAAATGTGTTTTTAACTGGTTTGGGTGTATATGATGATCAACTATTGAATCTGGTTCGGAGATTGGGTTTTGAAATCACCCAGAAATCATGTATTTGCAGAAGAGTTCTGCTGTGCTGTTCGTCATTGCGACACAAGGGTGGCGTCGCAGCTTGTGTCGCAGTGACGGTGTCGCAAATTAATACTGTCGTTTTAGCGACACAATGATTTGTGTCGCTAGTTTCTACTGCTGATTGAATTGTTGTTTTAGCGACACTAAGAGCTAGTGTCGCAGGTTGTGTCGCAATAATGCATTGAGCGACACTAATCTGGTGTCGCCAGGAGGTTTAGCGACACTAGAGGGTAGTGTCGCAGGAGTAATTAATGTTTTAAATAATATTAAGTATTATCAGAGTTAATTGAATTCGGTCTCCTCGACAGGTATTTCGGGTAGCAATCCATAAATATCTGATCGTCGTCCTCGAGGTAAGTAGTAGGAATGTAAAGTATACAATTGGCTGAATTTGTTGATACTGACTGAGTGATCAATTGTGCCTAGCTGTATGAGTTGTACGGCCAATTGCTGAGTGATCAATTGTGCCTAGCTGTATGAGTTGTACGGCCAATTGCTGAGTGATCAATTGTGTCTAGCTGTATGAGTTGTACGGCCAATTGCTGAGTGATCAATTGTGTCTAGCTGTATGAGTTGTACGGCCAATTGCTGAGTGATCAATTGTGTCTAGCTGTATGAGTTGTACGGCCAATTGCTGAGTGATCAATTGTGTCTAGCTGTATGAGTTGTACGGCCAATTGCTGAGTGATCAATTGTGTCTAGCTGTATGAGTTGTACGGCCAATTGCTGAGTGATCAATTGTGCCTAGCTGTATGAGTTGTACGGCCAATTGCTGAGTGATCAATTGTGCTAAATTATTTGTATGTGACTGTACCTTTCCTGTGCTTACTAAGCAAAATGCTTACGTGTTGATTGTTGTATGTGATAGGTACATCGAGAGTTGTGAAGGGTGGGGATCCGGGCAAGCGACCCGAGGGCTGCTAGTGATGGACTTACTATGACGAGATAGTAAGATGAGAAACTCGTAAATCATGCTCGATAATAACGTGTAATATTTTGTAATGAAGAGAAACGTGTTTGTAATAAACAATGTGGTTGTCACATTATATTAATATATAAAGTGTTTTGAGAAAGTTAATTTGAGTATAAAAATAATAAAAAAAAAAAATGGGACGTTTCAAGTTGGTATCAGAGCATTGGTTTAAGAGATTCGAGTATCCATCATTAGAGGTACTTGAACTTAGACCAAGAGATGAGTCTAATGAGCATGATGAGAATGTTATGTAATATGAGTGGATATCTGAGTAGTTATTATAACTGATGAGATGTTGTTATAACTAATTAGATGTGATGATTAATTGAATGTCAAGGTATTGTATGAATATTATGTAATAACGATTACGTCTGGCCAACGTAATAATTATTATATGAATTCATGCGGTGCCATGACTGTTGGAGAAAATTGTGAATGATAGACTAATGTGTAATGAGAATTTTAGTCTAATCTGATGTGTTTGCTGATAAACCCTTTCAGTATAAGATGGAAGGGAAGAATTTTAATGAGCATAATACCGGGAGCTCTGGACAAGAGCATGTGATAAATCTATCGTCTATGACTACGGACGAGATGAAAGAGTTTATATTAGAAGAGGTTGCGTTGGCACAAGAAAAGTCTCTTCCGTATTTATTGGAGAGAATTACTGAGACTGTCAGAGATGTTCTGGCAGAAGAATTACAAAAGAGAGATATAGAGGGGTCTGGAAAGAGTGACCCGATGAAGGAGGAGAAGAGGAAAGTGAGCTATAAAGATTTCGTGGCATGTAAACCTCCAGAGTATAAGGGAGAGACAGATCCGATCAAATGTTATCGATGGATCTCTGAAGTGGAGGCAGCGTTTGTTATTTCTGAGTGTCCTGATAAATTTAAAGTAATATATGGTGCCAGTTTATTGAAGGCACGAGCAAAAGAATGGTGGGACGTGCAACGTCAAACTATGGGAAAGGAACGTGTGAATGATGTGTCCTGGAAAGAGTTTAAAGATATGTTTGTAATAGCATACTCACCGGAAGCTGAGTTGACTAAGCTTTTTCGAGAATTTTTATTTATGAAACAAACGACAGAGACGGTGAATGAGTTGACGGGTGTATTTCTTGATAGGGCCCGATTTTGCCCTGAATATACGGAAGATCCGAAAAGATTAATGTATCATTTTCATGAGGTGTTAAAGAAAGAGATTCGGCAGTTTGTGGATCCGAGTCGTTGGAATAAATTTGAAGAATTCGTGAATGAGGCAAGAAGAAGAGAGATTGAGATAAATCGGGAGGATGATGGTTCCTCCAAGAGAAAGATTGAATCAGCTGGAGGATCTTTTAAAAGATTTAGGCCCAGCGGAAGTTTTAAAAGAGAAGATCGACGAGAATCGCCTATGTGTCAGAAATGTCACAAGAAACATTTTGGGAATTGTGCGAGTGATAAGAGGTCGTGTTATCAGTGTGGACAAGAGGGCCACATTAGTCGTGATTGTACAAAAACGGTGCGAGTGTGCTTTAATTGTTATGAACCTGGGCATATAAAGAGTGAATGTCCAAGATTAAAGAGTTCGACAGGTTCTAGTGGAGTGAAGCGAAGTGATGAGAAGAAAGCTTCCGATCAGTCAAGAGTGAAGAGTCGATCCTTTCAATTGACTGCAGATGAAGCGAAGAATGCTCCGGATGTTCTTACGGGTACTTTTCTTATTAACTCGTTACCCGCTTATGTATTATTTGATTCTGGAGCTTCTAGATCTTTTGTCTCTGAAAACTTTAGTGAGAGTTTTCAATTGAGGTTAAGTGAGTTAGATACACCCCTAGATGTTGAGATAGCCGATAATCGTATTATATATGTGACTAAAGTGTATAGAGGGTGTCGAATAGAGATTAATGATGAAATATTTATGATAAATTTAATCCCAATGAGAATGGGTGAGTTTGATGCCGTTTTGGGCATGGATTGGCTTAGTAAGCATGATGCGGTTATTCAATGTGAAAAGAAAATTATTTGCATCAGTGCTCCAAGTGGGGGAGTAATAGATATTTATGGAGAAAAACCTAGACCGTCTTTGTCAATTTGTACGTATGCTCGTGCTAGAAGACATATGTCTCGTGGATGCCAGGCATTTTTAGCCCATGTTGTTGATATGCAAAAGAATGTGATGAGTATTGTAAATATTCCAGTTGTAAATGAGTTTCCTGATGTATTTCCGGAAGAGTTACCGGGTGTTCCGCCTGAAAGGCAAGTCGAGTTTCGAATTGAATTAAGGCCGGGGGTTACTCCTGTTGCTAAAACTCCTTATAGACTTGCGCCGTCAGAAATGCAGGAAATGATGAAGCAAATACAAGAGTTGTTGGAGAAGGAATTTATTTGTCCGAGTAGTTCACCATGGGGAGCACCAGTATTATTTGTTAAAAAGAAGGATGGGAGCATGCGAATGTGTATTGATTATAGGGAGCTGAATAAGGTAACTGTTAAGAACCGTTACCCGTTGCCGAGAATTGATGATTTATTCGATCAGCTTCAGGGACCTACTCATTTTTCAAAAATTGATTTACGATCTGGGTATCATCAGTTAAGAGTAAAAGAAGAGGATGTTCCCAAGACTGCCTTCCGAACGCGTTATGGTCACTATGAGTTTGTGGTAATGCCATTCGGACTGACAAATGCTCCTGCTGCATTTATGGATTTGATGAACCGGGTTTGCCGGATGTTCCTCGACAAATTTGTGATTGTGTTTATTGATGATATTTTAATATATTCAAAAACGAAAGGTGAGCATGAGTTGCATTTGAGACAGATGTTACAAGTATTGCGAGAAGAGAAATTATATGCAAAATTTTCGAAGTGTGAATTTTGGCTGAGAGAAGTACAATTCTTAGGGCATGTAATAAACCACGAGGGAATTAAGGTAGATCCTGCAAAAGTAGAAGCAGTGATGATGTGGAAACCTCCTAAAACCCCAACAGAAATTCGAAGTTTCTTGGGATTGGCAGGTTATTATCGGAGATTTATTCAAGACTTCTCCAAGATTGCGACTCCGCTCACGAGGCTTACGTGTAAAAATGCCAAATTTGAGTGGAATGAGGAACATGATCAAGCTTTCAATGTTTTGAAGAAGAAACTGAGTCAAGCACCTATACTAGTACTTCCCGAAGGGAATGATGATATGGTGGTGTACTGTGACGCATCTTGTGTGGGTTTGGGTTGCATGCTTATGCAACGAGGAAAAGTAATAGCGTATGCTTCGAGACAGCTAAAGACACACGAGAAAGGATACCCCACTCATGATCTAGAATTGGCAGCGGTGGTATTTGCATTTAAAATTTGGAGGCATTATCTTTATGGAGTAAAGTGTACGATTTATACAGATCATAAGAGCTTAAAGTATTTCTTTGACCAACGAGATCTTAATATGAGGCAGAGGCGTTGGCTTGATTTGGTGAAAGATTATGACTGTGAAATTTTATACCATCCTGGAAAGGCGAATGTTGTAGCAGATGCTCTCAGTAGAAAGACTGTTGATTTTATGTTGAAAGTAAAATCTTTTCGAATGACGGTGATTACGGATTTAATTGAGCAAGTGAAAGAAGTTCAACAGCAAGTGTTGCAGAGTGGTGATTTTCGAGCAGAACGAATAAAAGGCCAAGAGCAAGACTTTATTGATGATTCCCGCGGATTAAAGACCCGTTATGGAAGGATTTGGGTACCGAGTTATGGGAAATTGAGAAAACTTTTACTTGATGAAGCTCATAAATCCAAGTATTCGATCCATCCTGGTGCCACAAAGATGTATCATGATCTGAAAAGAGATTATTGGTGGCCAGGTATGAAAAGGGAAATTGTTAAATATGTGGAAAAGTGTTTGACTTGTTCGCAGGTTAAAGCCGAACATCAGAAACCTTATGGGAAGATGAAACCCTTAGATATCCCAGTGTGGAAATGGGAGCATATTACGATGGATCTTATTACGAAATTGCCGAAAACGTCAAAGCACTATGATGCCATCTGGGTAATAGTCGATTGATTGACCAATAGCGCTTTATTCTTGCCGATAAGAGAAGCTTCGTCGTCAGAAGTAATGGCTGATTTGTATGTGAAAGAAGTGGTGGCGAGACATGGTGTGCCAGTATCTATTGTCTCGGATAGAGATAGTAGATTTACATCTCGATTTTGGGCAAAGTTTCAAGAGGAAATGGGTACACGTCTTAATCTGAGTACTGCGTATCACCCACAAATGGATGGTCAGAGTGAGCGGACGATTCAAACGTTAGAGGATATGCTGAGGGCGTGTGTTATTGATTTCGGAGGAAACTGGGATGTATATTTGCCATTGGCCGAATTTTCTTATAATAACAGCTATCACTACAGTATTGGAATGCCGCCATATGAAATTGTTGATACATCTTAGTTTGTCTGTCAGTTGGTCGAGACTGTAAAGTGTTAGTAATAGACTTAGTAAATATTACATTTTCTGTGTTATGCGACACAAGGATTGTGTCGCATTAGTTGTAGTTGCGACACAGTGATTGTGTCGCATTAGTGAAGTCTGCGACACAAGGATTGTCTCGCATAAGTCGGCCAGATTTGTTTAAATACCCTAATTACTTTGTAATTTTTTTTAGACTTTTGATTTAATTTTTACTCTCTGCGTTTTGCTGTGAAAATCTGATCAGAGAATTTGTTTGAGGAAATATAAAGTGATTTTGTTTTGTTCGTGATTGTTTAATCTTTATATTTCGTGTGTTTAATGATCTACGAATTCCGCGCGTGGGTTAAGTGACGATTTGATTAAAAGATCTGAAATAAGGGATCTACAATTGGTATCAGAGCCATAATCATTGATTTTGGTGGTATCAAATCGTTGGGATACGTGTTTTAAATACATATTTTGATTATTTAACATCTTTTTGGTGTTTGATCTTCATTATAGGTGTTTTGGAGCTGAAGATTGGAGTTTGTAAACCTAAAAAACCTAAGTTTTTACGAAATTTTTTGATAAAACACGTTTAGTTTTCGAAAATTTTCGTTTTTGGGGTTTTTGGCATCTGACAGCGCCGTTTTGCGACACAAGCTGCGACATAACTTCTGTGTCGCTTTAGGGTTTCTGCGACCTTAATCTTGCGACATAAAGTTTTGCGACCTTATTCTTGCGACATTGTGTTGCGACATAATATTGCGACACAAAAGGTTGCGACATAATTTTGCGACATAAAGGTTGTTGCGACACAAAATTTAGTGTCGCTATCTGCTCTTCTGCGACACAACTATAGTGTCGCTATCTGTTCTTCTGCGACACAACTTTAGTGTCGCTATCGGTGCTTCTGCGACACAACTTTAGTGTCGCTATCGGTGCTTCTGCGACACAACATTAGTGTCGCTTACTTCAATTTTCAGATTTTATTTGAAAAGTCTCTCGAGTAAGTTACAATGACATCTTCTACATCAACATCTCTTCAACAAGTTGGGGCCATGCTAAAACATAATAGTGAGGTGGGTTCAACAAATAAACCTCCTATGTATACAAATGGAATGAACTATTTGGGCTGGCGTCAACGGTTTGAAGCTTTTGTATCTTTCAACGATCCTGAGATGATGATTTATTTGGAAGAAAGATATGAACGACCTGTCAAGACTGGAGTATTTAATGGAATTGCACCTGAAAAGACTATTAAATCAATGACTCCTGAGGAACGTAAGGCCTTTGATACTGAACGTAAAACTTATTCTGCAATTACAATGGCCTTACCTCAACAGCTGTTAAGACAACTTCGACATCACAAGACTGCATATGATCTATGGCTAGCTTTTGAAAAGAAATGTGGTGGTAGTGATCAATACAAACGTAATAAATTGGATCTTGTCAAGAAACAATTTGAGGTTTTTGACATGCTGCCTACTGAATCTCTTGAGGATATGTGTAGTAGATACTCACAACTTGTGAGTGAATTAGTCGAGGGGGGTGTACATCTTGACAAAACTGATGTCAATAAGAAGCTTTTGGGCTCTTTACCCAAAAAGTGGAATACACGGGTGCTGCTTATGGAGAAAGATGAAGATATCATGGATATGGAGCTTGATGACCTAGTTGGACAGATTGCTGCTGATCTCTTAGACATGCAGAAAAAGGAGACAAAGGCTACTGCACATATACAGAATCCCAAATTATATGGTGTGGATGTTCCTACTGCAGCGACTCAAGCTGCTGGAACTGCATTCTTTTCGGGGAGTTCTGGTGCTCCAAGCAATTCTAGTGGTTTTGGATATACTACCTCCTCAGGTGGAGGTGGTATTCATTCAAATTTCCAAGGTGTATCTTCTGCAGTAGCTGAGGAACATGCAACTGTCTTTACTGCTTTCTTGTCTGCATATGATGATTTTCTGTCTAACAAAAACGGTACCGTGAATTTGACTGAAGAGGATTTCAGTCAAATAGATCAAGAAGAGTTGGAAAGAATGGACTTGAAGTGGAGCATGGCTATGCTCACTAGACGTGTCAAGAACTTCTTGAAGAAGACTGGGCGGAAGAATTTTACTATCATCGAAAACTTACAATGTGTGTCATGCATAAAACTAACAAATCAGTTAAACAGGTATAGAGAGGATACCAAACGCCTTAACACTATCATCGAAAACTTAAATGAAACTAATGAAATGTTAAGAAATAGTGATAAGGCGAGTGGTCAAAAGTTAAAAGCTGTTTTGGAAGAGAAAAAGGAACTAAAAGCTAAGATTTTTGAACAACAAGATGAAATTGGCAGCTATGTCGATATGCTATCTTTTGTTAAAAAGGAACTTGTTGAATCTCAAACTGAGGTTCTAAATCTTAAGAAAAAGCTTTCAAATTTTTCCACATCCTCTCTAGTTTTTGATGAAATCCTACAGGCACAGAGAACTGATACAAAAAGTAAGGCGGGACTTGGTTTTCATCAAGTTCCACCTCCTAAAGACTATCTTCCTATGCCTGTCAGGGAAAACGTGAATGAATTGACACCTATCTATTCTAAGATAGATGTCAAACCTGTTAAACCTGCAGTTAGCATCAAAATAAGTAAGCCTGAGCTGTTTAAGGCTGAAAATGTCATCATTGCATCCAAACTACCTGAAACTAGTAAGCCCGAGCCAATTAGGGCTATTACTAGTGAGTCTGAAACAAGTAAGACTCAAAAGGTTGAGAAAGTTAATGCTACCAAGGCTGTAACTCATATCACTGAAGAGGAAATTGAAATTGAGGACATAACTGAACAAGAGTACAACCAAATGAAGAAAACGACTAAGTCTGAAAAACACATAAATACTATAGAAAACATAGAACAGGCTAAGTCTAAGGGAAAAGGTAAAGCTATGGCTGAACCTCAAAAGAAGATTAGTTCTAAACCAACTATTCAACAGAAATCTTCTAAACATTTTCATAAAGCATCTTCTGTTGAAAATTCACATAAATGTAAATGTTCAACAAGTGCTTCTTTTGGTCATGCTCCTCGGTTTGTTCCCCAATCTCAATCCAGTGTTGAGCAACGATCTTGCTTCTACTGCAAGAAGCAAGGTCATTTAATAAATGTGTGTCCTGTGCTTGCTAAGAAACAGTTGGGGAAGAAAGTTTCTCGAGTCTCAGCATATAAAACTCTTTCAAAGAAATCAATAAATGGCTTGAAGACTCCTGTCCCAACTGTTAAAATAAATAAAATTGAGCTAAATAAATTGCACAATTTAAAACTCAAATTTATTGACTTGCAAGCACCCAAACCAAAGCAGGTTTGGAAGATTAAAGAATCTCAAAACGATTCTACATCAGACAATACTCCATCAGTCAAACATTCTAAAATGTTTGAAAATAAAATTTTGACTGATGTGGTTGTTGTTGATGATGTCACTGGAGTACCCAAGACTATCAAGGCTTGGGTCTCCATTACTAATTGATTTACTTTTGTTTGTGGTGCCACAACAATCTGTAGCTGTAAAGAATAGTAAATGGTACATCGACAGCGGTTGCTCGAGGCACATGACCGGTGATATCTCTCTATTATCTGAAGTACATGACTACAATGGTGGTTATGTGGCTTTTGCGGGTGATAAGGGAGGTGTCATCTCGGGTCAGGGTACGCTTACCAATGGAAGTGTAAGCTTTGAGAAGGTAAATTTCGTGGAACAACTGCAACACAACCTACTCAGTGTCTCTCAAGTGTGCGATAAGAAGTACACTACTGTTTTCACAGACACTGAGTGTTGTATTCTGAAGCCGGGATTTGTTATCCCTGAAGAATGGGTGCTACTGAGGGCACCTCGGGAGAGAGATACTTATATCCTTGACATGAGTACTGTTGAAACCAAACAGCTCACATGTCTCTTATCGAAAGCTCCCGAGAAGGAATCACTTCTATGGCACAGGCGTATGGGACACTTGCACTTTCGCAAAATAAACTACCTGATCAAGAATGATCTAGTGCGAGGTGTCCCTAAGCAATCTTTTGGGTTAAATGATCATTGTATTCCTTGTCAAAAGGGAAAGCAACATAAGAAGCCTCACAAACCAAAGCTGGTTAATTCAACTGAAAAACCATTGGAGCTTTTCCATATGGATCTTTTTGGACCGGTTAATAAGAAGAGTTTGGGAGGAGCTTCATACTGTCTTGTGATCACAGATGACTATTCACGGTTTTCTTGGGTTTATTTCTTGAAGACTAAGGATGAAGTGCCTGAGATTCTCATCTATTTGTTCGACAAGTTGCAAAACTTGTGTGAGATGAAAATCAAACGAATAAGAAGTGATAATGGTACAGAGTTTAAAAATTCTATTATGGAACTGTACTGTCTAAGTAATGGCATTGAACATCAATTCAGTGCCGCTCGGACTCCACAACAAAATGGAGTTGCTGAGCGAAAGAATAGGACATTGATTGAAGCTGCTCGTACAATGTTATCTGATTCCAAGCTTCCAATCACCTTTTGGGCCGAAGCTGTGAACATGGCCTGCTATGTCCTTAATCGGGTTTTAACGGTTAAGAAACGGAACAAGACATCTTATGAGTTGTTCAACAACCGAAGGCCTAATCTACAGTTTCTTGAACCGTTTGGCTGCTTATGTACGATTCTACACACCAAGGAACGAATTGCAAAGTTCGGTGAGAAATCATGTGAGGGAGTTTTCTTGGGATTCTCTACCAACTCACCTAACAAGCGTGTGTATAACCTCGTGACTAAGCGTGTGGAAGAACATTTTGAGGTTACTTTCTTCCACTACACTGACAATCCTCAGGGAAAAGGACCCGAACACTTGTTTGATTATCAAACATTGTTTGATTCCTTCAATCTCCCTGCGGAACTTGAAGAAGAGGAAATGGTAACGTTGCTTCATGGGTTGGATCTTGCATCCAATACTTCACCCATCTGTGTTCCTTCACCACCTACAGCCACACCCGATACTGCTCCTGCTGTATCTGTTGTTCCTTCATCTCCACCATTTACTGAAGATGTTCCCGAAATAGTCAATGATGAAGAACCTGACCTTTCTAATCCTGAACCGTTATCAGCATCTGATCAAGCTGAATTCCTTGAACCTGAGCTCGAGGTTGAAGCTGATTTCACAAACCTTGACTCTGTCATTGTTCCAGCTACAATTCCGAGCTCTCGGATCAATGTGTCACATCCTGTTGATGCTATACTTGGTGACTTAGCAAAAGGAGTATTAACAAGACGCCAACTTGCAGCCGTTGAAGTATCTGCTTCACCGTTTTCCTCTAATGAAGATGTTGCTCAAGTTTGTCTTGCGTCACTGCTGGAAGAATGCTTTCTCTCACAAGTCGAACCTAAAAAGACCACTGATGCGTTGAAGGATCCCTATTGGGTTGAGGCCATGCAAGAAGAGCTTCAACAATTCAAAAAGTTGCAAGTTTGGACTCTAGTGCCTCTACCCAAGGGGGTTCATCCCATTGGTACTCGTTGGGTCTATCGCGTGAAGAAGGATGATCGGGGTGTTGTTATTCGCAACAAAGCACGATTAGTAGTCCAGGGTTTCACTCAAATTGAAGGGTTGGACTATGACGAAGTGTTTGCCCCGGTTGCTCGTTTGGAATCCATTCGCATTTTTCTAGCATATGCCTCTTTCAAGGGTTTTCGGGTATACCAGCTTGATGTGAAAAGTGCTTTCTTGTACGGTCAAGTGGTTGAAGAAGTCTACGTCAAACAACCACCGGGTTTTGAGGATTCCGTACATCCAAATTATGTTTGCAAGTTGGATAAGGCGTTGTACGGTCTTCATCAAACTCCTAGAGCTTGGTATGAGAGACTTGCAACTCATCTACTGAAGCATGGTTTCGTACGGGGGACAATTGACAGTACACTCTTCATCAAGCATGTTGGCGAGGATCTTCTTTTGGTACAGGTGTATGTGGACGACATCATCTTTGGGTCTACCAAGGATGATCTGTGTCGCGACTTCGAGAGGATAATGAAGTCAGAATTTGAAATGAGTGCAATGGGGAAGTTGAAATTCTTTTTGGGAGTTCAAGTCGAACAATCTGCTAAGGGCATATACATACATCAGTCCAAGTATGTTAACGATATGTTGACTCGCTATCACTTGACTGATTGTAAACCCTATGGGACGCCTTTGGAGCTGAACCATCATCTTGGTCCAGCAGATGATGAAGAGGACTGTCTGGAGAAAGATTACCGATCTATGATTGGGTCTCTGATGTATCTCACTGCATCACGTCCGGACATTGTCTTTGTCGTCTCTCTCTGTTCCAGGTATCAGGCCAAACCAAAAGTGTCTCATATGAAAGCAGTTAAGCGGATTTTTGGTTATCTCAAATATAGACCAACTCTTGGTCTATGGTACTCTAATGAGAAAAACTTTGAGCTTACTGCTTTCTCGGATTCGGATTATGGTGGATGCAACATGGATAAGAAGTCTACTTCTGGTGGATGTCAGTTTCTTGGATCTCGGTTGGTTTTTTGGCAGTGCAAAAAGCAAACGACGGTTTCTACCTCAACCGCCGAGGCCGAGTATATTGCTGCTGCTAGTTGCTGCTCACAGGTTCTTTGGATACAACACCAGTTGCGCGATTACGGTTTACTCTTAACTATGACTCCTATTCATATAGATAATACTGCTGCTATCTGTATTACCCGTAATCCTGTCCAACATTCTAAGACCAAACACATAGAAATTAGGTTTCACTTCATTCGTGACTGTTATGAAAAACACCTAATTGATCTGGTTCAAATAGATACCCTTAAGCAGAATGCCGACCTGTTTACCAAAGCATTTTCCCGTGCTCGTTTCGATGAGCTTGTCAACATGATAGGGTTACGTTTCTTTCAACTCAATCAGTAAAATTTGTGACCTTATAATTCAAAAAAAAAAAAAAATAAAATAAAATACCGCAACTGCCACTCTTTATACTTGTTAGTATTAAAGAAATGCAATAGTTGCAACATTGTTAAACGAGACGTTGAATTGTGTCTGTAAACAATTGGGAAATGATAGTACATCAGGAAACATGCATAAAATGGAATTTTAAGGTTTATGTTTGATATGTCAGTAGATTTATCTAGCATACTTGAAATACCTTTTATAAATACTAGCTTCATCAAATGATGTATTGGTAGGCATTTGTTCTAAAGTTACTAAGAAGCTTAACTTTCAAATATGCATATTATTTTATAGAAAGACATATTAATATGTATGACATTAAGTTAAAATAAGGGCAAAAAATGTCCGAAATATTTTAACACTTCGTCTTAATATTTAGATAATAAACATGTTATGATCTAAGATATATGGTCTTTGTATGGTGTTATCTGGGGGAACATATTAGTTGTCTCCTCTGTTGTATGAAAATACAGACCTGGTTTCATCTAATATATTCTTGAAAAGAACTTAGGTACATAGTCTATGTGAAGTTATAGACAACTATTGCGTACCCGTGGCATATCTAAATTCTAAAATATAATGTACAAATGTACTAGAAAAGTTATAAAAAAAAAAAAAGATTGCCTCGTACTGGTTTGTGTTAAACTATGGTACTTTGTTGTACGAAAGTACAGACCTATACCCTCTAGTTTAAAGTGTTCAGACTGGTATTTGTTCAACCCGAACTATTGTTTATGTGACTCTGTTGTACGAAAGTACAGACCTGTCACCGCTATCTTAGTTCTAAAGATACGTTCATACCCTCACCTTCTATAAAGAAATTACTAACATGTTTTGATTTCAAATGTATATTTTAATGTGAGCTATATAATATAATATGCATGCTAATAATAACACAAGTGGTTCATCTCATTATGAGCTGAAATCATATACTTAAGTACAAATGTTTATATGGTTAAAATATCAATAATCGTCTTGAACTAATCTTTATAACAGGTGATTTAACTATGCTAAGTAAATTTAAAGAGGACAAACATACTGATAATCGAAATAACACTTACTATTCCTGATAAGTGCATGTTATCCTGATATGATCCCTAAAACGACACATCTCAAAAGTTCTTTTCTGTTATTATTATATGTCTAATTTATTTGATTTTATTTTATAAGTGTCACAAATAAATAATTAAAATTTAACCCTTGATTGACTTCTGCGACACAAGTCTTGTGTCGCATATTTGTGTTGACCTTCAAGCGACACAACTCATGTGTCGCACCCTTGTGTCGCTTAGTGTGTTGCGGGTATAAATACCCTCGTGTCGCTGTAATTAGTTTTAATTACCTGCGACACAACACTCAAATCCCTGCGACACAACTGGACCCCTGCGACACAACGAACCCGGCTCAATTTTCGAATTTTTCGCGATCTTCTGTGGCTTGTTCGTTCGATTCATTGCTTGTTTCTTGCTCTCCTTACCTATACGCATCTAAAGGTACTACTATTACTCGCTTTCATCAACTAATCGATTGTTCATTTGAATTTAAAGTTGCGGTTTTTAGGTTTTCAATATTTTTTAAAATTGCATGTCTTAGAGTGTTAAATTGTGGATATATTATGTTGAATAATGCTTTTGACATGCTTGTGCACCCTTAGAAACAGTTTAAACACGAAAGCCCCAAAATTTTTAACCCTAAAAATCTGGGTTTCATCGTGTTCGTCTTTGCGACACAATCTTTCTTCATTGCGACATAGCCACTATGTCGCGGGACGATTTCAGTTTTATGTCGCTACTCTTATGCGACACAACTATTTATGTCGCTACTGTTCTGCGACACAACTGTCTTATGTCGCAGACTTCTGTCGCCTTCATGTTGCGTCACAACGCTTATGTCGCATGACATTTTAACTTCACAAAAATGTCAACATTTAAACTTGTTTAAATCTAACGGCTTTCAAGTTTATTGTGTTATTTTAGCTATGGCAGATGTAAATGTGAATGCTCTGTTCTGGGAACCCCGTCACAATGTGACTGCTTTTCTGGACGATGAAAAGGAATCGGCGGCGCCGTACCGTCCGATGATCGAGTTTTTGCGCAGATCTAGAATTCATAATGCAATCACTGCCGCCACAACTATCTATCGTGATCATATCACGGAGTTCTGGGTCAATGCGGTGGTCAACTCAGATCTTGAGTTTACCCGGCTTATTTCCCAGGTTCACGATCGAGAAATCATTCTTTCAGAGCAAGTTATTCGGGATTTCTTCCAGTTCCCTGATCACTCTGATATGCCGGTTGCTATTGCCAACGATTTTCTTGCCGGTGGAATGATTCGTATGGGATATCCTGGTGTTCCCCGCGATCAATACCGCAAGGCCTTTCTCACCAAGGTCTGGCGGTATCTTATGCACATTATGATCGTCTGTCTTTCTGGACGCAAGGCTGGCTTCGATGGAATGAGCCACTCCACCGCCTCCGCTATGCTCGCTTTAGTTTATAACAAAGATTTCAACTTTTCGGGCTATATTTTTCGGGTCATGGTTGATCACGCCCAGGCTGGCGAAGGACAGTGGGCCTTATATACACGTTTTATCAACCTCCTGATCAATCATCTGCTTCCAGGGTTACCGGTCGCTCCTCATCATCAATTTCGTCAAACGCCGATGAATACTCGGATTTTTGTGGTCTCGGGCCATTATGCGAAGGGCGCACCGGTTCCGCCTGATGTGCCGCTTTTTGGGCATATTATTGATGAGGCCTATGTGCCTCCAGAGGGTGATGGGTTTTGTGACCCGGCTCCCGTTCCGAGGCCACTTTCCCCTCCAGCACCTGTTCAGGCACCTGCTCCAGCTCCAGCTACTCACCCGCCTCCGCCTACCGACCTCTCGTCAGATGATCTCTTCCGTGAGATTGACGATTATGTGGCTTCTCCTCCTCGATCTACGGGTAAAAGGCCCCGTGAGGACGTCACTTACATTGTCTCTGATGATGTTCAGCCGTCCAGTCGGCCGCGTACTTCTTCAGCCGCTGGACCGTCAGAGATTCAGACACCCGTGCAACCTCATCCGGAGGTTATCAAGCAACTTTTAGAACGGATGGAGGCAATGCAGAAGACTGTGGAAGCTCAAGCTCAAATCATTCAGTCTCAAGCTGCGCTGATCGAAGCTCAAACCTTCCGGATTACAGGTCTCGAGGATAAGTTTAGGGAGTTTGAGACCCGGTCACTTGGCCCGGGGGAGTCTGTTCCCTCTGGTCCATCAATAGAACCAAGTGGACCGGAGTCTGGTTTTGTACAAACTGATAATGTAACTTTTGATACTGATAAAGAAACAGCCCGTTTAGAGTATTTTCCTGTGCACCACACTCCAGGCCAGCCGAGACCTTTGGCTGTTGACTACTCGTGTGCTGATCTTTCATTTATTCAGCGAATGCTAAACGAAGAAAATTCTGAATCTGAGAATGAAGATTATGGAGAAAATGAGGATGTGGATTAAGAAGAAGAAGTCTTGAGTGAAGATGAATTCTATGATGATGCTCCAATAATTGAAACTGATTCATCTGAAGATGAAGCTGAAAATGCATCTGAGGATCAGGATAAAGGACCTTCTGAAGCTCCAATTCAAGAAGACGAAATCATTGAAACAAAAGCTGAAAAGATTGCTAAATGGTGGCCGCACGGAAAAGATGGAAAACAAGTGCCGGTTACCTGCAAATCATATAAAGTCAGTGGAGCTTATTCTGGACTAATCAAAAGTTGGAAGATATCAAATGGTGTTTTCATGATCAAGAGATTAGATGGCGTTCAATATTTCAAGAGATCATTCACCAAGCTGAGCACATTGCCGAAAGGAGAAGTTAATCGTCTCGCTCAGCTAAATTTGATAAATCCTTCAAGAGATGACTGGGCAAACTTTATTCAGACAACTCTGCAAAGAGAAATCCGTACTAAAAGATACAGCTTTCTCAAACCGACGCTGGGAACGAGAATTATCTACAGAAAACGGTTAGATCCGGTCACCAATCAGCCATTGATCAGAATGCGTTATCCTCCGGCTTATTGCTTGAAGAAGATTCCTCTGGAAACAGTTCCCCTGGACTTTTTGAGAAGATTCCATTACTGGGAACTGGATGTTCATACTGGTGAGGCAGTGCTGATTTTTGTGCCTGAGACGGAGCAACCAGAGAAGAAGTCATTATATGGTTTAAAGAAAGCTCAGTTCAGAGTGTTTGATCCAATGAGCTTGATAAACCTATCATCAAATGACTTAAGAAAGCTGTTCGACAATCCAATACGCTTTAATCAGAAAAATGCTTCGAATAAGAAGATAGCATTGCAATTTCAAAGGATTGTCAACGTATGTGTAACACATGGAATACACGCTGGCGGTGTATTTCCAGCAGGCTGGGTTAATTGAAGAATTTTGAAGACCAAGCTGAAGACACGGGGGAGTTTGTTGATACATCTTAGTGTGTCTGTCAGTTGGTCGAGACTGTAAAGTGTTAGTAATAGACTTAGTAAATATTACATTTTCTGTGTTATGCGACACAAGGATTGTGTCGCATTAGTTGTAGTTGCGACACAGTGATTGTGTCGCATTAGTGAAGTCTGCGAAACAAGGATTGTGTCGCATAAGTCGGCCAGATTTGTTTAAATACCCTAATTACTTTGTAATTTTTTTTAGACTTTTGATTTAATTTTTACTCTCTGCGTTTTGCTGTGAAAATCTGATCAGAGAATTTGTTTGAGGAAATATAAAGTGATTTTGTTTTGTTCGTGATTGTTTAATCTTTATATTTCGTGTGTTTAATGATCTACGAATTCCGCGCGTGGGTTAAGTGACGATTTGATTAAAAGATCTGAAATAAGGGATCTACAGAAATGCTCTATGGGAGAAGATGTAGAACTCCAATCTGTTGGGATGAAATTGGACAACGTGAAGTAGCTAGTACCGAAGTTGTACTGAAAACTACTGAACAGATAGAGCAAATCCGAGCCCGTTTAAAAGCTGCGCAAGATAGACAAAAATCGTATGCAGATAAGAGAAGGCGTCCAATAGAGTTTAATGAAGGAGATTATGTTATGTTAAAAGTATCTCCGTGGAAGGGTGTTATTCGATTCAGGAAGCGGGGGAAATTGAGTCCTCGTTTTATTGGACCCTTTAAAATCCTAGCAAGAGTGGGGGAAGTAGCGTATCGTTTAGATTTGCCAGATGAATTGGCAAATATTCATAACACTTTTCATGTGTCGTATTTGAGAAAGTGTTTGGCTGATGAGACGGCCTATATTCCAATGGACGAAATAGAAGTAAGTGGTAAGTTGAATTATGTCGAAGAACCAATCGAGATATTGGACGAGAAGATAAAGAGGTTAAGAAATAAAGAGATCCGAATGTTTAAAATCCAATGGAAGCATCGAAAGGGATCAGAGTTTACATGGGAACCAGAGAGTGAGGTTCATCGATATTATCCCTCGTTGTATCAGAGATGGATTGTGAGGACACAATCCTGAGTAAGTGGGGGAGAGTTGTAACATCCCGAAATTCGTTAAATTAAAATTGTTTACTGTTATGCGACACAAGGGCTAGTGTCGCAGGTAGCGACACAGAGCCCTGTGCGACACAAGGCTTGTGTCGCAGTGTCGGGCAAAAAGTCGGTTTGGAGGGGTTAATTGTGTAAATTAGTGTGTAATTACAAATAAAACATGTTCCAACACTTTCCAGAAACCACGAAAACATCTCAATTCGTTCTAGTGTGTATATGTGTGTTTCTAGTGAGAGAAAAGAAAGAAAAACCAAAGTGAAATCAAATTAAGCTTGAAGAGTAATTTTGGAAGGTGTTTCTTTGCAATTGCAGGTAAGAAACCTAAAACACCTGTTGAAATTGAGGTTAATTTGAGTAAGAAAGGATGAAAGAGTGAACTTTAATTGAGTTTAAAGTGGGTAATTTGGGGATAACGTGTTGTGTTGATTAAAATGAGTTGAAATGTGTTTTTAACTGGTTTGGGTGTATATGATGATCAACTATTGAATCTGGTTCGGAGATTGGGTTTTGAAATCACCCAGAAATCATGTATTTGCAGAAGAGTTCTGCTGTGCTGTTCGTCATTGCGACACAAGGGTGGCGTCGCAGCTTGTGTCGCAGTGACGGTGTCGCAAATTAATACTGTCGTTTTAGCGACACAATGATTTGTGTCGCTAGTTTCTACTGCTGATTGAATTGTTGTTTTAGCGACACTAAGAGCTAGTGTCGCAGGTTGTGTCGCAATAATGCATTGAGCGACACTAATCTGGTGTCGCCAGGAGGTTTAGCGACACTAGAGGGTAGTGTCGCAGGAGTAATTAATGTTTTAAATAATATTAAGTATTATCAGAGTTAATTGAATTCGGTCTCCTCGACAGGTATTTCGGGTAGCAATCCATAAATATCTGATCGTCGTCCTCGAGGTAAGTAGTAGGAATGTAAAGTATACAATTGGCTGAATTTGTTGATACTGACTGAGTGATCAATTGTGCCTAGCTGTATGAGTTGTACGGCCAATTGCTGAGTGATCAATTGTGCCTAGCTGTATGAGTTGTACGGCCAATTGCTGAGTGATCAATTGTGTCTAGCTGTATGAGTTGTACGGCCAATTGATGAGTGATCAATTGTGTCTAGCTGTATGAGTTGTACGGCCAATTGCTGAGTGATCAATTGTGTCTAGCTGTATGAGTTGTACGGCCAATTGCTGAGTGATCAATTGTGTCTAGCTGTATGAGTTGTACGGCCAATTGCTGAGTGATCAATTGTGCCTAGCTGTATGAGTTGTACGGCCAATTGCTGAGTGATCAATTGTGCCTAGCTGTATGAGTTGTACGGCCAATTGCTGAGTGATCAATTGTGCTAAATTATTTGTATGTGAGTGTACCTTTCCTGTGCTTACTAAGCAAAATGCTTACGTGTTGATTGTTGTATGTGATAGGTACATCGAGAGTTGTGAAGGGTGGGGATCCGGGCAAGCGACCCGAGGGCTGCTAGTGATGGACTTACTATGACGAGATAGTAAGATGAGAAACTCGTAAATCATGCTCGATAATAACGTGTAATATTTTGTAATGAAGAGAAACGTGTTTGTAATAAACAATGTGGTTGTTACATTATATTAATATATAAAGTGTTTTGAGAAAGTTAATTTGAGTATAAAAAAAAAAAAAAAAAATGGGACGTTTCATATGATTACCTCTTTTCCCTCAAAAATCGGCCAGCAAACCTATTTCCCATAAACCAAATCAATTAACTTACACTTCCCATAAAATCACCTCCACCTTCACCCAATCAAAATCCCGGATAGTAAACTTAAACACTCCATCCCTTATTCTTTTTGTTAACCTCAGCAGAAATTATACATTCACACTCAAAACACTCCATCCCTACACTCCTGGTCGAAGAGGTAATCATAAATTGCAAGAATGTTTACATTCTATTCTGCACAACCCATTTATTTTATTTCTTACTACTATTACATTTTCCTTAAAATATGTGTGCATTAGGGTTTTTGTACCAGAAATGTTAATATGTTTTACAACAAAAAAAAAAAAAAAAAAAAAAAAAAAACACTTAAGGTTTGTTCAAGTCATTTACATACGGATTTTATCTCATGATATGCACTTTTGGTAAAGTAAGAGAGTTGGACAACTTTCTGTCCAGATTCTTAGGCCAACTTTGAAAGGTTGTAACTCCTTGAATACTTCACCAAAAGTGATGAGTTTTCTTCTAAAACTTACCTCTATATGTTATCTTCCAAACCCAATTGATCTCATGCAAAAACAGTAAGATTTGGGTCTTCAAATACCGGTTGAATGACAAAGATGTGAGGCTGCCATGCAGTGGCAGATTACCTTTCCTAACTTTGGACAACCGTATCCCCATCTATTCTTCATGAAAAATAGTGACTCTAAACTGGGAATAACTTGTTTTTAATCTTTCACACAAAACCTAAAGTATACACCGATGACCTAGTATTTTGAGGTGTATCAAGAGATGCCCAGAAACTGTTTTAAGCTTCGCTAAAATAAGTCACAAAACCAACAACAAAACCTGGGCAGATTCATCATTTAAAAATAGTGGGTAACCATTTCGTATGAACTACCATATTAAAGCATATCACTAGACATTAATGGACACATTCTTACTGGACTAGGTCACGGTTAGAGCATCATTTCCGGATTTGTAACTTGCTCACAGAATTATACTCGTTAAACTCAACTCACAAGGTGAGTTCATTGTCCCCTCTTTCTGATTTCTATCTTTGGGGCTGAAAGCATGCAATTACTTTAAACTTTTGGTTGAACTTTTACGTACTATCAACTGCTTTTGAACTATTTTTACGCAAACTGTGGTATGTCAACATGTTAAGCTTGGGTTTTTCTTATACTCAAAGTCCCCTGCAACTTATTCACTACTAATTAACTCGTAGCGACAAGCCGTAGATATTATGGGTAGCATGCTATTTAGGGTAGGACCATCTCTCACTCACACTTCAACGTGGGTGCCTAATATCACCTTTTACTCATGTTTGTTGAAGAACATGTAGCACTTATACTTTGGGGCACGTTCGGTCGTATAATCGGATTAGTAGTGGTCTCAAGGCTTATACATTTCTCTCTTTATTACCACATGTTTATTTACAGCAACTTTATCAACCAAATGCTTGTTATAACTGTCCCGATTGGACAAACACAGGGATGATAGCGTTCCCGAATCGGACGGCTACACCCATACTTATGTCCCCTATTGGACACCCTTTTGGTTCAATTGTTTCAAACTTTGAACTCACCAACTATGGCCATAGTTGACCATTTTATTTTGGCATGCTTTTCAGGAGAACGTCGGTAAGCAAGGATCATATGTGGGCTAATGCATGGGATTATGTCGACCAAGCCATTTAAACGGACTTTGAACTAAATTTTTGTAACCTATTTGTAGTAATGCCGTATACTTTGAACAATATGATGTATTTTTGATGCCTCCAAGGCTGTTTTATCTTAATTTAAATGGTATGGTTGTTATATCTTTGTGTTGTGAAATCATTAGCTGTGACACCTCGTGTTTCCGCTTTAGCGGGGTGTGACATAATGGTTGTGTGATCTGGATTGCATACGTGCAAGAGGTTCACATAACCGAGTGGAGTTATTATTTGATGTTCATGTGTTATATGTTGTTGATTATGCATTGTAGAGATGGGTTAACGTATGTTAGCCTAAGTGGTTGCCAGTTGTTTCACATTGTGCACAATTGTGAGTTGCCAGCGGATCCGATTATGTGGTTGAAAATCTCTACAATTGCTTAGTTGTTGATTGCAAGTAAATGTTGTTATGTATTATTCATATAATTGTCTATGTACTCACTAAGCGTAATGCTTACGTGGTTAGTTGTTTAATGTTGTAGGTGCACGTGAATTGAGCGGACAAAGGGAGGGTAAAGCGATTGCAAAGTGATAGCGTGGATCAAGACTTGCAAGTCACGAGTTTGGCAAGTCTCTCCTTTTAAATTATCGTTGTGTGCTAAGTTGTGTAAATCGCCCCAAACATACTATTTTTGGTAGGACAAGTGAAGTTTGTTGATGAAAGGTTAAACTATTGGGAATTTTGAGTTTGTAAACGTATTGACAAGCGAAATGCTATAACGTATATTGGTTCAGAGAGTTGAAATGTGTTTTGTTGCTGATTTGCAAATGGGTCAAAAAGGGACACGTCCAAATGGGTCGATTTTGTTACATTCGTAAAAGCTAGTTTTGGATGACCTTGGTAGTATGTACTAAGTTCGAAATATGAGTACAAGTTTAGAAAGTGCTCAATTGAGTCAGTTTGAAATTGTTACCAAGATTGTTTTAATAAATGTCCAAATAGTCAAAAAATTGGTCAAACGTCTAAAATCGTCATTTGCACGAAATTTGGAAAAGTGCAAATAGGGAAGTCTTCATTTGACCATATGGAATGTGTCTGTAAAATTTCGTATCTTAATTCTAAACGAGTCAAAAGTTATGCACGATCAAAGTTGGGTAAAAAACTTGAGTTTTTGCTGAGTTCTGGGTTCAGGGATAGTTACGCGATCCCAGATAATGGCTAGGATCGCGTAACCTCAAAGGAAGGCTTCTGTTACGATTTTGTGAACAAGTACGCGATCCCAGAAAGTGGTTAGGATCGCGTAACCACGAAGAAAAGCTTCTGATCCATTTTTGTGCACAAGTACGCGATCCCAGATAATGGTTAGGATCGCGTAACATAATATATATATATATATATATATATATATATATATATATATATATATATATTTGGGCGTTTCAGATTACATCCATAGAGACAATTAAAATTGTCACATATGAATGCAACCATTATTTGTTTTTTCAAAAAAGCACAATGACACGTGTCAACATCTTAATTTCAGTTAATAAATTATTTAATTAATATTATATTATTATTTTATTATTTTTTATAATTAATAAATATAAATACTAATATGGAAAGAATGAGTCCCATATAAAAACAAACTCCTACAAATTATTTAATTAATATTATTATTTTATTATTAATAATAATTAATTAGAAAATAAAATATCATTAAACAATTTAACATATATTTAATTACGATATTATATTTAGTGTATTAACATGGACTTTTTATAAAATATTTATCATATTACGATGAACATCTCACATTGTTTTTATACTACGTACTAAACATAATTATATTTAACAAATCGCTTAATAATTAAATTAATTGGAATAAACTTTATATGCTTTAAATTGCCGTGCATCGCACGGGCTTAAAACTAGTATGTAAATATATAAGTATAGATAGATTATGATTTATATATTCTTATCTTTTCATAAATTATTTTCAATAAAACCAGAAAAACTATTTCATTACTATATGAAAACATCAATATCTATCTATATAACTAATTGAGGATAACTTCTTTCCTATGTGTCACCTTTATTTTTTTGACAACTAAGCAAAAATCTTATGTGCCATTACCACAGCTTTCTAAAAAATCTCATGTGTCATTCAAATTGAAAAATGTTTAAATCTACCTATTTTTTAGCCACTAAATTTTTTAATTTCTAGATTACTGACTATCAATCGTAAATTCGTTACTACATACATTACAAATCTTATTTTCACTTCACACCCTCATATTCATTATTTGATCCAAAATAATTTATCAATAATTAACTATTTATTTTGTGAGTTTGGTCCAAAATAATTAATCAATAGTTAACCATTTATTTTTGTGGTTTATGTAAGATGAGAAATATCAGTTATTGAGAAAATGATATGGTACAATCATACGTTGTTTCTCAATTTTAACAGGTTTTGGTATAATCATTTTACATGTATACTAGTATCATATAGTATCTAGATTATGTTATCATTAAAATTTTTTTAGCATTTATAAATACAAAATAAATATGTATTTAAAAAGGTATGTACCTATTATTCACTCAAAAACGATATAAATCGATAGTCATTTCTTTTTTTGTAATACTCTACTAAAAAAACTACGTTTTCCTTTAAGTTCTCACCGTGTATCACATGGGTGGTGGGATGTTATTTCACGTTGTCCCACTATAAGTGTCTACTTTGATTTTTAATCAATAGAAAATAAACTTTACTGCATATAGATGATATTTGATTTGTAAAAAGTAAAGTGTACATTTTGATAGAGACACTATATTTGCATTTTAATAAGAAAAAACTTTAGATAACTTTTAATATATCTATTGACAAATATAATAATCTTGACTACATCATTTCATATATCATCTAAAATACTAATATATATATATATATATATATATATATATATATATATATAAACATTTAGCCGTCCATCGGACGGGTATAAAAACTAATTTTAAATATATGATTCTTGGTTTTGATTTAACAATTTTTTATTGTTAGCTACAATTTAGGAGAAAATAATGTAGATTTTTCAAGCATATATATGGATTTTTTATAACGACAATTAACTATTATAAAAGTTAAGATTTAATTTCCATTATCTTATCCGACCTGACCCGACCCGAGCCGTTACTTAAACTATTTAACTTGTTCATTTCATTAGACTTAGTTAAATGGGACCCGTGTAATTTTACATTCTAAATTCAGTGGGATTCGCCACCGAAAGGAAGGGTTTGGAAGCACAATTGAGCAAGAATTGAATTGGGATTATGAAGGCAGAATTCATAAATGTGTTAATTCTATATATATATATATATATATATATATATATATATATATATATATATATATATATATATATATATATATATATATATATATTGCTGTCGGGTCGCGTAACCACCTTACGTTGACTTTCAATCTGAACCATCAGATCGGGAAAACTTTTAATCACAACCGTCTTTCATTCATAATTTCAGTTATGGGAAGTTTATTTGTGTTGGTTTCTTACGTGCCAACTATAAGTTAAGAACCAATAAAAAAAAGAGGTGTAGTTAACTTCCCCGATTAACTCCTCTGAATGATACTAACTGTTATTTATTTTACTAATAAACTTTATAAACTTTAATTGATTTTTAACCGTCGTACACTCAAGTATTACTAGGATTTGCTCCTAAAAACTCAGTTGCTTTTTAATATACTTACTTTGCACCAACGTTGATTAAATGTAGTTTTTATTTTTACTTTTTTATTACTTTCACTGTATTATTATTTTATGTTTTTAAACAAAAATCAATTTGAAGTGTAACAAATTGGAAATATTTAATTTATTTTTTATTTTTTTTCAACGTTGAATTCGCATCTTTTAATCTCAGTAGCCACTTTTTAACCACTTTTTTTAGCCAACTTAGTTAAACTAAGATTTAAAAAATATATGGTATTATTTAAATCAAAAGAGAAGTAATTAATCTGTTGGACTAATGGGAAGTGTTGCAAGAAATAGTTACAATAATTGTTCAAATGGTCAAATTTCGATTTAAGGTCCAAAACCGTCGTTATTGTGAATTTTGGAAATGTGTAAATTGATAAGTGTTTATCATGTTGACTGAAGTAAGTCTGCAAAATTTGGTGGTCTAAACGATAACTAATCAAAATTTAGATCAAAAGTTGTTTTGATAAAAAGCTGTGAATTATGTACATGATGAACTACCCAGTGGGTACTGCCTGTACCCGACAGGTTTACTCTGCGGGTAAAAAGGTTTAAAACGGGTACCCATAGTGCGAATTTGATCAGAGATTTGACTAAGAGTGGCTACCTGACGGGTACCCTAGCCTACTCGGCGAGTAACTGTCCATTTTCAGGAAAATTATTTTTAAAGCATAATGTGAATTGTTTTAAACAATGGTTAAGTTCACGAATATATTTAACGATGGTTAAGTTCACGTTAGAAAGAGTATGAAATAAAAAAAAAAATTGGGCATTTTAGAAAGCAGATATCTTGATACGTGTTAAATTTAATAAGGGCATATTATATAATATTAATGAAATAACGGTACAACTGTCGATTCTTTCTTAATTTATAATTAAGCTAAAAGAATGTTTAATGAGTTTTAAAATTAATATTTGAGCATATTTAATATTTTTCAAGTTTGGGCACATTTGATATTTAGCCATTTAACAATGTCATATATGAAATTATCCCAATTGGATGTGCCTACTTGTTCATTTTCAAAGGGGAAAAAAATCACATGAAGAAAATAAATTCAGGAAAACGAAAAGCGCGCCAATACATACACACAACCGCCTTTACTTAAAAACCCTCTAAACCCCCCACCACCGTCATAACCATCGTATTGCCACAGTGACACCGTCATGGGAAAACAAAAGCAACAAATCATTTCTCGTTTTTTCGCTCCCAAACCCAAACCCTCATCTTCACCGCCACCGCCACCGCCACCGCCGTCGCAATCACCGTCCCCAAAAATTACCGCCACCGTCAGCTTCTCCCCTCTGAAACGCCGCCGTACCTCCGAACTCATATTTCCGACCAAAAAAATCCCCAAACTAGCCTCCAATTCCGATTCTACAGAACCATCTAAAAACCCCACTCTTCACCAAAAATTTGTAAGCAAACTTCTAGAGCCTTCTAATGATCAAGATTTACAAAATGTTTCCAATTTATGTAATAAAGTTTCATTAAATCCCAAAATTAAGTACACCCCATTAGAGATTCAGGTGGTTGAACTTAAATCTAAGTATAAAGATGTGCTTTTGATGATTGAAGTTGGATACAAGTTTCGATTTTTCGGTGAAGATGCTGAGAATGCTGCTAGGGTTTTAGGTATATATGCACATATGGATCATAATTTTTTAACTGCTAGTATTCCCACTTTTAGATTAAACGTACATGTGAGGAGGTTGGTTAGTGCAGGGTATAAAGTTGGTGTTGTTAAACAGACGGAAACTGCGACTATTAAGGCTCATGGATCTAATAAGTTGGGCCCATTTTGTCGTGGGTTATCGGCATTGTATACGAAAGCGACGTTGGAAGCTTCTGAGGATGTGGGGGGGGATGAGGAAAGGTGTGGGTCATCTACTAATTATTTGGTTTGTGTTGTTGAGGATGAGATAGAGAGTGGTGGTGGAGGTGGGATTGATGTGAAAATTGGGATGGTGGCTGTTGAGATTTCGACTGGAGATCTTATTTATGGTGAGTTTGATGATAATGTGTTGAGAAATGGGCTCGAGGCTAAGATATTGAGCTTGAATCCTGCTGAATTGCTTCTTGGTGAGCCATTAACTAAGCTAACAGAGAAGGTAAACCTTACTCGATAAAACTTAAGTTTGATAAAGTAGTGTGATATGTGATGATGCTTATTCGTCACTCCCTCGGTCCCAGTTTAGTTTTCCCACTAGATAAATGCACGCAGTTTTAGAAAATTGCAATTATTACAATGTTAACCAATAAAATTTCATATCTATCCCTTGAAACGTTTTCTGATTGGCTGAATATATGAAATTGTAAGTGAACAATTATTTTGGGATATACCAAAATAGTAACGTGGACAATTAAATTGGAATGAGCGCGTTGTATACTTTTCATGTGTTGATAACATTATCTAGATCGTTATCTTAACGATTATGTCATGGCAATTTCCACCATTTACTTTAAATGTGGGTGGGTCCGGACAGTGTTTTCTATCTAACTGGTCAAACGGGTAAAATGAAAAAAAATACTTAGAAGGAAATGGACCAAATGAGACAGACGATGTCAAACATATTTCTAAAGCATAATACCATCTAAATCAGTTTATCGAAAAAATCAGTTTGTTATTGAAATAATGTTAGTTTTTGTAATCATATTTGACACAATGCTATGATCTGTCCAACGAGTTAACCATTTTGACATGTTTCCCAACCTGCCTATTTTGCCACATCTAGTATGGAAGGTCAACAGTGAATCACTATGCTATGCTCTTCAGTAGTAAAAGAACATTTCGTTTGATAAATTTAAAATCGTGATTTTTAAGAAACTGAAGATCTGTTTTTTTTTCTTTTTCAGTTATTAAATATTTGTTTGCTTCTGAGTTTTAATTTAAGAATATATACTTGATGTGTAGTTTTTAGTAGGATATGCTGGGCCGGCTTCAAATGTGCGGGTGGAACGTGCCTCCCGAGATCACTATAAAGATGGCGGTGCACTTGCTGAAGCATTGTCTACCTTTGATAAATCAGGAGATAGTGTTTCAAATGACACTTCTCAAGGAGAAAATGTGGAGTTAATGGGAAAAACAAAATGTCAATTGGCAATTGAGGTGCGATTCTACTTATCTCTCTTTATGAGGTACATGATAGAAAATAGAAATAGATAGAAGAATATCGCATAGGCCCTTGTTCAATAAATGGATATTTTTGTGCTTTTGCATATATTCGGTTAATACTGCTTTTGGAGATCTTGTCTAATATAACTTTTTCATGCCGGTATCTTCTTTATTAAATATAGGCAATAATGGGCATGCCTGATTTGGCTGTCCAGGCATTAGTCTTAACCATTGATCATCTAAAGCAATTTGGTTTCGAAAGGATTCTGTGCTTGGGAGCTTCATTTCGTTCTTTTTCTAGCAATGTGGAGATGACACTTTCAGCCAATGCTATGCAACAATTAGAGGTATATTATACTATCGTATCTGCAATGCCTTAACAAATTGTATAACTAAATATGATTCTTGTATAATAGTGTACCTTTGACTTTTAAAGCTTATTATGAATGTTGGGAATTGATATACATTTTTCATCAGATTTCTCATATATAATCCAAAATTTAACATATGGTCTGGTGTAATATAATTTATTGATTCATGTGAATTGTTTAACGGGTTAAACACACTTATAGGTTTTGAAGAACAATGCCAATGGATCTGAGTCCGGTTCCTTGCTCGAATGTATGAATCACACTCTTACCACTTGTGGTTCAAGGCTTCTCAGGCACTGGGTATAATCTACTCTATTATTGTTATCATCTTTACAATTTAACAGTATGTATGTGTGTGTGTGTGTAAGCCACTGTTTGCTAATTGGGCTTCACCTTATGAACTAGGTGAGTCATCCTTTACGTGACAGAAACATGATCAACGCTCGTCTTGATGCTATTTCTGAGATTCTTGAATCAATGGGTTCTTCCAATATTTCTGATGGAAGGGATAATGTCACTTGTAGCCCCAAACTTCATCGATTGCTTACTTCAGTTCTGACAAATTTAGGAAGATTACCTGATATCCAACGTGGAATTACAAGAATTTTCCATCGAACTGCCACAGCATCAGAGGTGAAGAATCTTTGTGTATGTTAGAGGTGGAAATTGGGCGGTTGGATAACTGGTTAGAATCAAAATGGGTAATTTTAGTATGGGTGAAAAGTCAAAACCCGCGTGACTCATTTTCATCAGCAAAGTATTAAGCTTACCCATGGGACTTACATTGACCAAAATTGACCTGTTATTACCAACTGGAAAATTTGCATTGAACTAATTACTGGAAAATTTGCATTGAAATAATTTATTTGATGGCAGTTCATAGCAGTAATTGAAGCCATCTTAGTGTCTGGGAAACAGCTTCAGCAGCTTCAAGTGGAAGAAGAGGATAACGCTGATGACGTGCAAGAGAAGACCATTCATTCTCCATTGCTGAGAAGGTTGACTTTGACTGCATCATCATCCAGCATTATTTCTACTGCAACGAGGCTGCTCTCTGCCTTGAAAAAGGAAGCTGCTGAGCAACGTGATCTTTCCAACCTGTTTATTGTTTCTGAAGGACAGTTTGAAGAGGTTTCATCACAATAATTATGCTAAAAATGTAGTGCGTGCACTTGGTCATACCTTGTGTTTATATAGTTTGTTAATTTTTATGACGAGCAGATTGCTACAGCAAGGACTAAAGTGAAGCAGGCCATGGAGAAGTTAGATTTATTGATTGGTTTATACCGCAAACAACTAAAAAATCATAATTTGGAGTTCATGAGTGTGTCAGGGTCGACACATTTGATAGAGGTAAATATTTTGATAAATGGTACTCCCTCCGTCCCAAAATACGTGTCCACATTTTCATTTTATTTTGTCCCAAAATAAGTGTCCACTTCCGAAAGTAACATACCAACTTTACTATTTTACCCATAATTTACTTTTTCACAAAACTGATTCATTAAAAATTGTGCAAAAACTAAGGTAAGACTGTCATTTTTCTCTTACACAATGTACTGATTATGTCTTTTCTTAAGTTTTGTGTAATCTGATTGTGGACACTTATTATGGGACGGAGGGAGTATTTATATTCTAAGCGTAACTTTGCTATGTAACTTGCAATACTATTTAGTACATTCCAAATAAAAGGTAGTTTTTTGTCATTTAGAACAACTCTTGTTAAACAGTCTTTATTCATTCAGGATTTGAGCCACTAGACCAAGCGTTTAAATCATATCGTCTTCTTATTCATACAATGCTAACCATACAGTTTTATTGAAGATGCCCATAAGTTATCTCGACACACTTCTTAACTTTTTAGGCTTATCTTTGCTTGTCACATGCATTACTATCTGTCTTTGCCGTTTTATTACGTATATCCGTCTCTTACTAGGTGTTACAATATTAACTGCAGTTGCCGCTAGATGTAAAGGTGCCTTCAAATTGGGTGAAGGTTAACAGTACCAAAAAGACAGTACGCTATCATGCACCGGAAGTGTTGACAGCATTAGACCATCTATCTTTGGCAAACGAGGAACTCCTTCTTGTCTGTCGCTCAGCTTGGCATAACTTTTTAAATGAATTTGGCAGATATTATTCTGAGTTCCAAGGTGTTGTTCAAGCACTAGCAGCCTTGGATTGCCTACATTCTCTTGCTCTTCTTGCAAGAAAAAAGGTTTGTCTTTGATAAGCTCATGAAATTGATTTATATGTGGGCAATTTCAACACATTTACTTTTGAATGCGTTGATTCGTGATATGTTATCTAAAACGGGTCAAACAGGTTAAAATATAAGGTTACAAGGGAAACGGGTCAAAAGTCACCAAAAGCGCATTTTCCATGCATAATACCTCCTAAATCATTTTATTTGAATGATCATATTATTATTGAAACAATATAGTTTTTGCTATAATGTTTGATGCACTAATTGTTAATAGAAGTTACGAACGTTGTTATTTGGGTCACTTAAAACCCGGCCCGTTTCAGTCCGAACAAAAGTAGACATTTGACCCATTACCCAATCGGTTCATTTTCCTACCTCTAAAAGTTTGATGTTCCAAGTTCTCATATATCTGCTAACTCCACTCCTCTGGTTCTCTCAGGACTATGTCCGCCCGGTTTTTGTTGATGATAGTGAGCCTGTTCAGATTTGTATATCATCAGGGCGTCATCCGGTATGTAACATTCTTTATCTACCTGGTATGTAACATTTATCTTTTAAGATATTTATGGCTGTTTCTCAATAATGCTTACATGGTCAAGCATGAGCAGGTCATGGAGAGTATGTTACAAGATAGTTTTGTTCCAAATGATACAAATTTGCATGCAGACGGAGAGTATTGTCAGATTGTTACAGGACCAAATATGGGTGGAAAGAGCTGTTATATACGACAAGTGGCTCTCCTTGCTATCATGGCACAGGTAGTTTGGCAACATATAGCTATTGTTATTACTCAAATATACTCTTTAAAACTCTTAGGTAATTTATGGGTTTTTGATTTGCCCTTTGAACCTTAATTGTTTGAATGATGAGTTTTTAGTATTAGTATCTTTATAAAAACATTCTGGTTTAGATTATATGATTATTAAGAAGCTACAATAAAAGTGGTTATTGAACCGAGGAGGTTTCCCTGCTCAGGTTACCTGGTGAGGGTGAGTCTTTTGTTTTTACACTCACGGCCTAACTGGGGTATCCCACTTGCCGTTTCCGACCCTTTCCCTGGCCACCCCCAACTATGTTTACCTAGTGAGGTTTGAACCTGAGACCTCTTGTAAGATTTCTTACCAATAGGCCACTTTGGTGATAGTTTACCAATACCCTTACATTTCACGAAACCCCCATGTTTTTCGGAACTTTTTTATCTGTTCTTTTTATCTATTAATTCTTTATATAATTAGAATTGGTTACATATTTAAACATCTGATCATGTCACTATTACAACTTCAAACAACAGATACATATCGATACACGTTCTTCTATGACCCGTTCTGCTGCAGTTGATTATCTTATTCTCATTATTCTATGTCAAATGATGACGTTTAAAATGCACATCCAAACACCGCTATAGATTTTAACACTTAAAGTTAAAAAGGAAACTAAATGGATGATCTCCTTTTTCCTTAGATTGGTTCCTTCGTACCAGCATCATCAACAAAACTGCACGTGTTAGATGGCATCTACACAAGAATGGGAGCTTCTGATAGTATCCAACAGGGAAGAAGCACATTTTTAGAGGAATTGAGTGAGGCTTCGCATATACTTGATACTTGCACGGGCCACTCTCTGGTCATTCTTGATGAGCTCGGTAGGGGCACAAGTACACATGATGGAGTAGCAATTGCTTATGCTACATTGCACTATTTGTTAGAACAGAAAAGATGTATGGTGTTATTTGTCACTCATTACCCAGAGATAGTCAACATGACAAAAAGGTTGACTGGCTGTGTAGGGTCGTATCATGTTTCCTACCTGACATCACAGAAGGATGAACATACGATCAACTCAAATGGTGAGAATTGTGAATATGGAGATGTTGTATACCTCTATAAGCTTGTTCCTGGTGTGTCAGAAAGGAGCTTTGGATTTAAAGTCGCACAGCTTGCACAGGTCAGTTGACTTTTGCCTTTCTCCCGGTTAAAATGTTACATTGATTTCGCACTGTCCCTTGGGGACAGTTTATTTAATGAACTGTCGAACACTCGAAGTATGTCTAGGAATAGGTATTGTTGTTCAGTTGTTCATATTAATATGTGGTTATAGTATTTGCGGAGTCGCACAATGAATAGTGCTTAAGGACACGCACCTTAGCGTATGTAGATACACTCAATATATGAGATGATAGTATCTGAGTCATCCCCATGGGAGGACCTATGACGCCTAAGGGATATGTACATGGACATTTAGAAAAAGAGTTTTAGTTTTTGTACTATAATAAGAAAAAAGTATTTTTGTAGGGCATCCTGGAAAGCAAGTATCGTGTTAGGTTATGCATACTCATGTTGAGAAACGTAGATCCGCCATTGTATCACACATACAGATTTCCTTTACCGCTATAAGGGCTTGTAGTTGTAGGGGAGTTGCTCTCTTAAATACTATTTATAGGACTTTAAACTAGTAGCGGCAAAATGGGCAGATAGGGTGTGTTGGGTAACGGCTTAAAATTGGGTAAGCTCAAAATGAGTCATTTTCTAAAACGGCTCACATTATCGACACATTTTTGTCCATTTTTTATTATTTTTATTTTATGAATAGTTGATGTTCCAAATAGTATGCTATGGAGTTCAATTGATTAAATAAAAAGCCTTTTTTTCTTTCCTAAAGCAATTTGGCAGGCTCTAAGCATTTGAAAACACCTTGGGTTTCTTTCAACCCGTTGACCCATTTGACCAGGTTTTTTTAGACAAGTTGTAAATTTTTACCGTTCTAACCCTTTGAAGATAAAATATAATCATATCAACCCATTTTTAGGTAAATGTGCTGTGTTTTTTTGCCACATTTTCTTCAAATGCTGCTTACTCCAAGTATGTATATTTAGCATGGGCTTGTAACTTGTAAGCTGCGAAAAAAGTTTGACGACGTGTTAGAATTTATTACAAATACCATGAACGGAGATCTTTTAAAGCTGGCATACAATTCATATCAAGTTTAAATTTGCAAAGTGATAGTGAAAGTCAAATCTCATTTTTCTAGAACTATTCAGAAGATGACTTTACTTGGTGTTGGTTGAATTTGAATGTGTGCTATGTTACAGCTGCCTTTCTCATGTATAAGTCGAGCCAGTGCAATGGCAATGAAATTAGAAGAAGCAGTGAGCAACAGACGTAAAAATAAGTTGGCACAGAAGATTTTACAAGAATCAGATGAATCTCTAGATGCAAAGGCCTTGAAAGAATGGAAAGAAATGCTTTCAAACTTGAATTTGGCTTTATCAGAAGATGTTGATCCTGCAAAAAGCTACCAGTATTTAATGCATGCTAAAAGCCTTGCGCTTGAGTTGAGGAATAGGTAAAACAAACTTGGTTGGCACCGCACTCACACTGATCACTTTCTTTTAGAACATCCCGATCTTGTGCTTTGTAGATCAACAACAAATTATTATAATAAACAGCAAAGTTATGATAAAAAGAAGTCAAATCCGAAAAGATATTTACTTATGTTTATATCATTTATGTATTCCCATGGGGTACTTTTTTGTTGTTCATATCTTGTCGGTTGTTTTCAGGTGTACATTCGAAAATGGTCAGAGTCATGTTCAAAACATTGATGGTTGTAGATGAAGAAATTAATTGCTTAATGACAGACGATGTGCCTTTGTAAAGATTCAGGTTCTCCATGTAAAGTAAATGTTTTGTAAATTGTCTAACACAGTAGAGGTCGACATCAACATATTATATTATTATCAGTATTGTAAGAGGCGACATCAGTATTCACCCTTTTTGGATTCCTGGGTGAAATCATCGATACTTTTTCTCCGTTTGATCTTGTAAAGCTAATGCTATGATAATGATCTCCTTTTTCAACTATAAATTGCAGGAGTTGATCTTTATTTTTTGTGCCAAAACTATTAGATATTGAAATTATGTATTAAAAACACCCGATCTCAAATCAATACTTAGAAATGCAATGCCAGCACTGATAAAATCGAACCAACCTTGACAAATATCTAGATGCAGTTTCTAGAATTGCGGAAGTGTGGGCTTGCTATATGGATCATCATGCCTTTGCAAATTTCAGATAAAATCTTGAATAGAAGCACACTGGTTTGAAAAAACAGGTCTAGATCATTTAAGACGAGTAGGACCTTTAACTTGGAGATAAATAGATTTCTTTGTCTTAACTGATCTTTTTTTGTCTTGAGCACTCGAGGAACCTAAACAAAGAAAAGCTTCTTCATAAGATATACTTCATACTTTTTGACAAGCTATAGTTTGTTGTAGAAGCTGCTGAACAGTGGTACTGTATGTGATGGGCAAAGTGGGAATTGGCATCTTATTAATACAGCAGTAGACTGGAAGAAAATCTTTAGGTCCAATAATAAAACTAAGTAGGTCAAAAGGAGTTGTGAAAGGAGAATTCTAATTGCATTTCGCCTCATCTGAAAACATATTTTTGTGTCATCATGAGATTCAATACAAATGACCAAAGGCCTGAACATGTGGTCAAGCTAAGAGCCTCTTTTATAAGTGAAGAAGTGTTCATTTCTCAATAAAAGCTAGCCGGTAGATGTTTATCTGGAAATGGAGTCAGGAATGTAACAAGAATCAGAACAAACGGGTTACAGTGCCATTTTGAAGATCTTTATAAAGCTCAAAGCCCAATAATCTTAGATGATTGGGAAAGCAATCGTACGAAGCACATATGTAATTCGATGCCAAACAAAACATGAAAGGCAATTGGTAAAAGTTGACCTGCAACCCCTCACTTAAGAATATAGTCAACTGTTGGCATGTTGCCACATAACACCAAGACTGCAGCAGAACCCCACTCTTTGGTTTGCAAACTCATGGCAGGAATTTTTAGAGTTTTTATTGCATGGTAGAATTTCAGTTCATACTAGAATTTGCTCCCAGTTCTTGTTTTCAATCATGTGAAACACAATAGATGGAGGGGATTGAACTCTGATCTTCCAGCATGAAATGGCACTAGCCTAGCAAACCTTTACTCCGTATAACTTAGTGGGAGGATGATCACATATCTATCAGGTTCAAAAGTCCTTCAGCATTTCTGTTTACCTTCTGCTTAAACTAGGGCAATTTGCTTTTGAAACGTAAAACATTTTATAATCTTGCTGAAAGGCTCAGGGTGTCAGCTTTGGGACCTCAAAAGGGTGACAACTGTGTATTTGTGTAATCAGCACAAGTAAATAGCGAAAACTGAAAATAACTTAACAACTCCAGCAATTAAAAATGTTGCACTCATGTTTATGAATTATGAAACAAAAATCAAAACAAAATGGAGGAGCACACATAGGTCTTTCTTATTGAATTGAACATTATCCCCCAAAAGAGTAGTAGCATATTTATATGTAATAACACAAGAAAAAAGCAGCATGATCCCGATGATGTTCATAAAAAGGCAAGAACATTTTGCCTAATAAAGTCTTGTATTGTTCTGATGAAGAAATTAACTAATGCAACTTAATACTCTTTGTTCCCAAAATTCTTGCACCATATCTGTGATGGAACTGGGCGAACAGGCATATGTGGTCGTTGCTGCAAAAGAGATACACACAGAGTTTTAGACTACAGAAATATAATACAGATTAGATGAATGTTAAATAAAACATGTAAGAGGTCAATAATATTATTAAGCTTCAACGACAGTTGGGTTGCTCGCTTCCTGGCTTCTCAAACATATAAATGGAAAACAGCATATTTGGTTAAGATCTATTCAAAAACGAAAGTTAGTGGCCACTGACCAACGGTATGAACAGGTAAGAAGCTGTCTACAGTACATACAATTATAGATAATTAAGTCATTTCATTATAGTGCTTAAGTATGTTTAATGATGGAAATGATACCAGTTCTATGATCTTTCTTGATAGCAAAATAATATCAAGCTTAAAAAAGGTCTGCCCTGAAGTGCCAAGCCTACTCATTTTTGCACGGGTTAAATTTAGATTAGACATACACAAGGTCAGACAACCTAGGGTGAAAGAAATGAACTTTAAATGAGTCGCACTTCCAACCTGAATTCTCATTATTAAAACTTTCCTACCCATTGCAAGTTGAAGCATTCACTAGAACTCTATCCAATCCAATCCGCTAACTTGTTCAGTTTCATTTCCACTTACTTTAAAACAAGCAACATTTCATATAGTGCATACAACTAACCATACAAAGTCGAATCCTTACATATAAGAACTAACCTAGATGAGACTGTTTAGATGATCTTAGATTAGCTAGATAGTAGTATCACATTTATTTCAACAGTGAGTTCAAAATCAGACTCATTTAACACGTGTGAATTCAAACCCTAAAACAGCGATTCAAACCCTAAAGTATGCCCTAGTCTAGATCTCACACATTGTAAGTACCGAAATGTTTATTAAGATTGGGGCAAAACATGTGACATTAACAAAATAGATGATCGGTAATTAAACAAAACAGACCTCAAGCTTGGCGGATGTCATGGCGATTGGGATGCAAACGAGGAAGATACCAGCCATAGCGATAGCTGTGTTGCGTTTCCAGTGTAAAGGGCGACAGTTGGGACCACCACTCATAGTCCAAACTTTGCTCCTGAAATCACCTCCATGGCCGTCGGCGTGATGTTCACCTCCTCCGCCCATTTTCTCCGGTCAACTATTAGTTACAATCGATATTTTGACGAACAAGTGAAAATTGGTTATCAGTTGGTGCCCTATTGTTTTGGTAACATTTGGGGGGATATTAGTACCGAGCCCAATCTATTTTATTTTATATTTTTGATATGAAAAATTCAAAATATAGTCCGGAGGACTATCTTTGAGAAATTAAGACATTTATAACTTGCTTGTACTTTGATAATAACCACTCACTCTTAAATATAACTTCTCTCAACCAACTTAATGTACCACTATTTTATGCATCAATTTGATTCTTAAACATAGCCTTTAGGACTACGATTAGAAAAATTCTTTTGATATTTAATATATTTTGTACAATGCTTTAAAATAATATTTTACTTGAAATCAATATATAATTGATTCAGTTTTATCATTTTATGTGTATTTAAATTCTTATATACACTATGGGTATAGTGATAACTCATTTTTATAGTTTTCTTTCGAACACGCAAATGGAAGTTGTTTACTTATTGTTTGAAAGAAGTGAATAGAGAAATTGATTGTGGTGGGGAACCCGTGACAATGAAAGGTGGATTTCTATGTTTGTTTCGATTTATAAGTGGTTTGATTTAAAGGTTTATGTTTCGAATATGATTAAAGATTAAAGATAATTTCTTTTTCACTTACTGACCTGTTTTGAAACATATCTGAATCTGAAGACTTATAATATTTTCACCTTTTCAATTTGTATAAAAAAATGTTTGTTTATGTAACATCTTAAAATTGATGCTCTCCCACAGTTAAGAGTCTCGTTTAACTACTTTACCATCGTATTCTTTAACCTTTCAACTTTTTTTTCTTTCATTTTACTTTGTCGAGTTCTTTTTCTCCCAGACTTTTAATCACAACCTCTTGCTTTCACGTTGATACTACCACTGTTACCTCCAACAACGGCCGCCAATACCTAAGATGTCGGCCACCACAATGGTTATAAAATAAAATTACTAATTATACTCCGTAATTGTTACTAACACTTATTAGTAACATTTAATGACATTAGAAATCCATTAAACACATTTAAATCATTTTCTATATGTGTGTCCCATGTGCTTCAATCTAGAATGAACATGATATACTGTTGAGTGTGAAAATTAAACTAACAAAAAAGGAAGAACACACTTTTCGGTGACCAGGTGGTTGAATACCCGGTGGGTAAGGTGAAGTACCCGTCGGGTACAACCCTACCAAATGGGTAGACAATGAAGAAAATGGATCAGAAAGTTGAATGGAAACGGGTACCCGGTGGGTAGCCCTTGTACTTGACGGGTACTAAGGCGGTGCCAATTTTTCTTGTTGCCTAAGTTTATACACTCCTATAAATATAAACCCATACTCTTGTAAATTCTTTGGAATGAAAAATATAGTGAAAAATCTCTCGGTTTGGCCCCGTGGACTAAACCAATCTCCAAGTTGGAGATTGGTCATAACCACGTTAAATCCTTGTGTCGTTTATATTCTCGTATCATATTTATTTATCTTTGTTTGCTTGTTTAATTGCTTTGTTTGCAATTTGGTTATTCGTTTATTGTTGTGGGTACCATTGTGTTCAATTGTGTGCGTTGTTTGGGTCCAATATTTCTAACAACTGGTATCAGAGCTTCATGGTTTGAAGATCGAGAACAATAGCGGATGTGAGAATGATCAAGATTAGGTTTGTTGATGGTTAGGGTTTTAGTTCTTGGGAGATAGAGATCTTGGATTATTGTGCGCAGGTAATCGAAGTAGATCTAGATCCCGAAGAAGAGAACCATCGAGGGGCACGATTAGAACGACACGGTTTAAGAGTTGATTGCAACATGTTATCGAGATCGATACACTAGTTTATTGTGTTAGATCGCGACGAACTCGGCGAGTTGATTTCTAGATTAAATAAGTTAGGGTTTTTTCTGGCAGGTTGTGACGTGACGACACGACGGGAGGCCGATCACGTTGTGACGGTAATTGTTGGCAGCGGTAATGGAGTCGGTGATCGGGTTCAATTGTTTGGTTTGTTGCGGAGAGATTTTGGGATCCGAGTTTTGGATTTGGGTTTATCATTCTTTGCGATCCCGTGCAAAAGAATAGATGAACGTTATCAAACTTGGGGTTTGATGTTGCGAGTGTAGGGAAGTGATGTTTCGGGAACTTCATTGATGAACTAGATTATTTAAAGATGTGAGGTTTGTTACGGTGCTCAAGAGGATGATTTTTTCTCGTTTGGGTAGTTGGGTAATAAAAGGTACTACATCCATTTTTGTAATCGACAATGTCGAAGGGGTTTTGTTATCGCTCGCGGGTTGAAATGGGAGACCATGATTTTGATCGAATATTCCATGTTTTAAGAATGATTAGGCAGGTTCGAGCTACAAGTCTTGGATATATTGGTTGTAGAAGATGTCGGATAGAACGCGTTCAACTGGGCTCGGGTATTTTTTGATGTTTAGGTCTCAACGATAGAACGTATCTTCTAGATGATAATTGAGATTTTCAAGTGAGTTAGAAGCGGATACAGTGTAAGTCCTAATGGTTTTTTAAGCTTTCAAATATTGTTGAGAGTGTCGGGAACTCTTGGGAGTTTGTTAACCGAGGGAAGTATCGAAGCTAGTGGGAGTTCGGCAACTAGTGAGAGCTTTGGAGATTGGTGTGCAACTATTGGATCTCAGTTTTCTACTGGATTAGTGTGTGAATTCCATGTAACACTAGAGCGTGTTGGATCTTCGTTTTTTATACTCTCCAATGACAAAGAAATTTGTGACTGACCATGGGTTATGAACCAAAGTCTTCTCAGATAGCCGTGATTGTTATTTTAATCTGTACAGTTGGAGCGGGCTGAGTGGGAGAAGATGAGTTCATAGAATTCATAGCTATGTTTTGTGGTCGGTGTACCAGTGAAAAAGCGAAAGTTAGTTATGTAGGTTTCAAGGTTGGGATTGCATTCTCACGGGTGAACCTTGATGATGATCTACGGATTTGTTCTATCATATTTTCTGATTGCTGGGAAAGAAAATCGGATGGACGAAATTTGTAACACCCAAAATTTTGTAAGTTTTATATTACCTAAAAGTATGTTATTTAAATTCTTATGTTTGTATTTGGTGTTAAATACAAATATAGTTTAGGATTAAAAATATAAAAGAAATCTAAGTTGAGGGGCTGAAAGTGTTAATTATGTAAGTGAAGGATAGGAAGTGAAAATATGCAAATATAACTCATTCTTCTTTCCAAAATCTGGAACAAACTAGAGATATATGTGTGTGTGCTTAAAACCGTACGAACAAAGGAGAACAAGGAGGAGGAAATCAAATTGAAGCTAGGTTTGATAAATTGAGGGTTCTAAACTCTAATTCAAGGTAAATAAGGTATGAATAACACTCCTTGACCCCTATTTCATGATTTGATGATGTTATGTGTAAACCCCAAGTATAAGAAATTTGGGTTTAAAGGGGTGTAGGGATGTTTTGTAATTACTATTGAATTGTTAAAGATTCGTAATAGTGAAATTGTTGTGAAAGAATAGAATAAGTAAACTAGGTATGGTTATTTAAAACCTAACCTAGTTATGTATGTAGATAAATTGTATGATAGGTTGTTTAATCACTATTGAGTATATGTATTTGTATGTATTAAGTATGTGAATGACTAGTTAGAATTTAATGTTAGAGATGGGGCACTTAAATTCTAACTAGGAGTATATAAAAGAGATGAATTTGAGTTATGAATAACTCATAAGTATGTTTGGTTATGTATAGGTGATTAAGGAGTGAAAGAGTGCTTGTGTTTGGTTGCTCATAAATATAAGGTAAGTAATGGGTGAATATGTGTTTAAATTGCAATACTTGGATTACATTGGGTAGTCAAGTATTTGCCCTTTTGTATGTTATGAATGAAGTGGGATCATTGAGATACAAGAGTATTCAATGATCACACTAAATGGTGGAATTCAAGAGTGGTGATTGAAATACAAGAGTATTCAATCAATCATGTTCTTGACACCATGGTATGGACTCCTTGAGTCAAAATGTATGGAGTTGATGATCATTGATTCATGTTATGTTGTTATGTTAATGTTAATGTTGATGTCATATTTCCTTTACTTACTAAGCATGTTTGCTTACCATTTATGTTATTGATGTATGTAGGTGAGCAAAGTGCGACAAGGGGCGATTTGGGTAAAAAGCCTAAGCGGGAATAGTGGTGGACTTGCTACAAACAAGTAGTAAGTAATCTTTTTGAATCATGCTCTCGATACGTAGAAACGCCCAAGTTTATAAGTTTGTTGATCAATGGAAATTGTTCATCTTTTATAACTAACTTGTTATGTATGAAACTTTCGTTGTGTACTATGTTGGAAAGTTGTTATGGGTTGGAACAACCCCTTTATAAATGTTGAATTGGTGTATATTATGTTATGTCATTGAAGTTTTCTCAATCGGGTCGTTTGGTTGAAATTACTTAAATGAGGGATTGATGATTTGGCTAATTGCTGTTGTGTAAATGTCATTTTTTTAAAGTTTGGAAATGAGGACATTTAGTGTGAGTCAGTGTGGTTGCACACTTGGTAACAAAAGTGACCAAAATGGTCAAATTTCGATCAAGAGTCCAAAATCATTAAAAACGCAAATATTGTAAAAGTGCCTATTAGGAAACTTTCATCTTGTCATACTAAGTATGTCTGCAAAATTTCAGGTCGTGCTTATAAACGAGTCAAAAGTTATGCGCGTATCAAATTGGGTCAAAAAGTTGAGTTGTGCAGAATGTGTTATTCAGGACCCCGTACGCGATCGCGTAAGGGTCACGCGATCGCATACCTAGTGAATAAATCAAACCAGAAGATTTTACGTTATTGGTACGCGATCGCGTACCCTTACCGGGATCGCGTACCTTGTACTAAAATTCGAACATAAACTTTTCAAGAAGTGAGTACGCGATCGCATACCCTTTGGTAGGATCACGTACTCTCAGTATATGTCAAGTACGCGATCGCATAATAGTTACCAGGATCGCGTACGACATGTTTTTTTTTAAAAAAAAAAAATTTAGGGGCGTTTCAAAATTCTTTACAGGTTGGTCGATGACATGTCGGTGGTATGATCCGGTGTGGCTGTAAATTGACGAATTGAAGAGTTGGTTCTCTTCTTGATAGAATCTTGTGGTTGGAGTCATTTCACACTTCAACGTATCTTCTTGTACTAGAAGATGATGGTGCGGATAACCGGAGATTTTGGTCCCAGTTTAGTAAAGGTGTTCAATTAGCTTTGTATATCGAAAGTCTTTCGATACTATGAGGTCGAGCAAGCGTGTCCCGGATGGTTTCCGGCGGTATTGGTTAAGTTAAGAATATGTGCTATTAAAGGGGCGGTGAAGTTGAAGTTAAAGGGTTAAGAGTTTAGGTGTGATTGAATATTCAAGTGGAAGATTGTTGAGTATGAAGATTAAACTAGCAAAAAATGAAGAACAAACTTTTTGGTGAACCCGGTGGGTAAGGTGAAGTACCCGGCGGGTACAACCCTACCAAACGGGTAGACAATGAAGAAAACGGATCAGAAAGTTGGATGAAAACGGGTACCCGGTGGGTAGCCCTTTTACCCGGTGGGTACTAGGGCGGTGCAAGTTTTTCTTATTGCCTAAGTTTGTACACTTTTATAAACATAAACCCCTACTCTTGTAAATTCTTTGGAACGAAAAATATAGTGAAAAATCTCTCGGTTTGGCCCCGTGGACTAAACCAATCTCCAAGTTGGAGATTGGACATAACCACGTTAAATCCTTGTATCGTTTATATTCTCATATCATATTTATTTATCTTGTTTGCTTGTTTAATTGCTTTGTTTGCAATTTTGTTATTCGTTTATTGTTGTGAGTACAATTGTGTGCGTTGTTTGGGTCCAATATTCCTAACATATACAACATTTGAAGCGTATAATACAAGTATACAATAGTTATGTACATACATGTAGGGTCGAGTTAAAAAAATTGAGGTGATAAACACAAAAAGATAATGATAAATGCACTACACTTTACACATTTGAAACTTTACAAAATAAGTATACAGTGATATAATTTAGTCATAAGACCATTCTCAACAATGACTGAATATCGACTGGTAAGTTTATGCCACATTAGTGTCACGTCAGTCTTTTCCAAAATTGATTGAAACTGACTAAAAATTGACTGACCCCTTTATCAGTGACTAGTCATTTCATTTTTTCTGAGATCCACTGATTATTTAATTATATATTTAAAACACAATAATTAAAATGAAACACATTTCATTAATATAAAAACATTACAATTAAATTAAAAAACTATTACAATAATTAAAATTTACATTTATTGGGGAAAAACAATTACACTAATTAATGATATCGATAGCAGTGATCGGATCCAAAATACCCGTGAGCGCTTGCAAATCTTCAAAGTCAGAGTCGGAATCCATTTAGAATTTGATAAAACTTTGGTGATATTATATATAGGATAGTGAAAAAGTGTGTGAATAGTAGTGTATGGAATGTGTACTGTAGATTTGTAGTGTGAATTGTATAAAAAAGAGAGTGCATATATATATATATATATGAATGGAATGTGTTTAAAATAAATAAATAAATAAATAACGGCTAGTATTGTAACCATTGAGAGAGTTTTTCAAAAAAAATTATTTTTTTATAACTGTCAAAAACAAAAAATGAACATTTTATATTAAACCGACCCCACCCAAACCAAACGGATGGAAGTCGGAAAGCCGAAGGAGGAAACCGACAGACCGAACTGACGATTCCGTGTCATTGGTGTCGATTTCGTCAGTTCCAACCGACGGCAAACCGACGGCCCCCTTGGGAATACTCCAAGTCATCAGTGCATTTATCAAAAACACAGCTTAAACCTTTTTAATCACATCCTTTATTTTATGCATCACATTTCACATGTATATTCTTTGAGCTCTACCAAATTTATTAGATTAATAATTAAAATCACCTCAATTATTAAAATTTGGTAGCAAAATATATTAAATTTGGTAGCAAATATTATTATAATATATATATATATATATATATATATATATATATATATATATATATATATATATATATATTATATTTTATTAATTCTTTTAGCTACTAAAATCTTCTTGGAAAATAGACAAGAACTGGGTAAGCAATGAATGCAAAATATATATACCCACACTCGCACAAATACACACACTAGTAGAGATCTTTCTCACACACAAAGCTCGTGCATCAAATAATCATGGCAGTTGAATTACTAGAGACTCTAAAAGAAGCCATAACCGCATACACCGGACTCTCTCCCAATACTTTCTTCACCGTCATCGCCGCCGGTATCGCCGTCTATTACATCGTCTCCGTTTTATTCGGATCCGATAACAATCCACGACACCGGCCCCGGTCTTTCGAAGAAGATGTTCAACCGCTTCCACCGCCGGTTCAGCTCGGCGAGATTTCCGAAGATGAGTTGAAAGCATACGACGGCAACGATCCTGAAAAACCGCTTCTTATGGCCATCAAAGGTCAGATCTATGATGTGTCACAAAGCAGGTATACTAATTTTGACCGTGTTTGACCTTTTAAAAAAAATTATTATTTGTTGATTTCTAGGGTTTATAATATTGCTAGCATGCTTTTTCTTCTTTTTATGCTTCACCTTTTGGGAAAAAAAGGAAGAAGAGAAATATTTACTTTTTTGATTTGTATATTTGTGATACAGTAAAACTTTATATTATTAGCTTGAGTCACAAGATATGTTGATATGGTTTTAAACTTGATTTTGGGTGACAATATGAATTTTAATTAATTCTTTTTCATGATGTTATATACAGCTATTTTGTGACAAGAAGATACAGTTTTTTTTCTCTTTGAAGTTCATATCATTGACTTGGTGAAGTGGAAATCAATTTTATTAGGTTATTTTTTGTTTATTTTTCCCTGAAATTAAATATAGCACAACTGTTATGAAATCCATGGGTTGCTGCTGTTTTCCATTGTTTAGTTTCATTGGGTTTTAGCTTGTTTGGCAGCTATCTATCGAGGTACTTAGCCAACAATATGAGTAGTTGGACAATGGAGATATACTAGCGTTGTATTTGCTCCTTTAGTTGTAGAATCATTGTGTGGTAATTTTCGAGTCTTCTTCTCCTTGCCTTAGTGAGTTGTATGAACTGAGTGGTGAGTTCGAGTTTTTCAGAATGACCAGATTATTGGGTGATAATCTTGGCATACATGTTTATGTGTTTGTATGTACTCAAAGATGACAGTTACTTCTCACCTACCATGTTTCTGGATCATGCATATGGAATAGAAATTTACCTAACGTGTGTTGTAGTCTTACAATCTTCATGATTTACCGACTCTACCTAAACTTTATGCACTATAGTTTTGGTATCTTCATTTTGGGTAGCATATGTCATCTTTTTACCATTCATCTCCAATCTTCGCCTTATACAGTTTCTATGTGCGTTGACATGTGCACATATAGGATTGCCACTCATTTATTATAGAACTTGTCGTCTTTTTAGATGATTTTTCTTGAGGTGACAATTTGAAGCTCTTAGTGGGTCGAATAAATTTTGTAGGTTAAACGAAAACAAATCGCACATAATATATTGCATACATTTACTTGTCGTCTGTTTAGATGATTTTTCTTGAGGTGACAATTCAAACACATTTACTTGTGAATGGGTCAATTTGGTTTATTTTTTCTTAGTGGGTCAAATAAAATTTATAGGTAAAAAGAAAACAAATCGCACACAATGTATTGCGTACATCCTCTAGAGCTGTGTTCTTTACAAGTTATATTCTTATTATAATTATGTTTAATGCTTTTATCATCAATAAAAAAGTTAAAATAATTGACAAAAAAGTGCCTGGAGGTCAACCCAACCTGTTTTAAAATATGTTTTTTTCTACCCGTTGCCCATTGCGGCTGAACACCCATTTTGCCACTTCTAATATTGTTCCTCAAAGCATTGTGCGTTGATGTTGTTCATTGCTTCACTAATGGGGTATGAATTGGGAATTTTTCAGGATGTTCTACGGGCCAGGTGGGCCATATGCATTGTTTGCAGGAAAAGATGCTAGCAGAGCTCTTGCAAAAATGTCATTCGAAGAGAAAGATTTAACTGGTGATATCTCAGGTCTTGGTGCGTTTGAGCTTGATGCATTGCAAGATTGGGAATACAAGTTCATGAGCAAGTATGTTAAGGTGGGAACCATCAAGAAGCCCGAAGGTGCACCTGAGGCATCAACTGCAGCTGAACCTGCTGAGCCAGCTGCGGCAGAACCATCGACGACTACTGCTCATGTCTCAGAGCCCACAGACACTACAGAGGAAAAAGAAGGAACTTCAACAACAGCAGAAGTCAGTAAAGATGAGTAGAGTTTTGATGATGGCTGACTAGGGTTTGGTTGGGTGCCCATCATTTGAATTTTATATCTTGAGGGTGAGTTATAACTCCTATAATCATGTATTAATCAATGATGACTAAGATAAATGTACTTATTCCTAATTTTTCATAATGTGGAGTTTATGCGCAGACCTAATGTTTTGCTTTTTAAATGTAAGCAACTGATGGTCTATGGTGGCTGATCATATCCTGGTTGTATATTCTGACATCTATACCATACATTCTCATTCCTGGTCGTAAAAACAGAGACTCTACCAGGACCATAGTTCTGTAAGCAGACCATGATTGTAGTTGTTGTAATCGAACGTAGCCTGGTCCTTTGGAGCCTACACACAAGGGCAACCAAAAGTGCAACCATGCTCCATTCCATTTGTTTGGGTCCTTGACTCAACTTAAGTCATGAGATTTCTCGTCATAGTAGCTACTAGATAAGGCTTTGCTGGATTAACATCTAGCTGGCATTTTTATAAAAACTTTAAACTGTACACCTTGGAGATGTTCTTGTTCTCTGTTTTTACCTTGGAGCATTGGAGGTGCTCTTGTTTGCTGTTTTTTCCACCTTCAAGATACTCGTATGGTAGTCATCTTGTAACCTTTTTATGATAATTTGAGATATCAAAAGCTTGTGTAATTAATCATGACTACTACTTCTGGACGGATCATTAACCTCTTGCTCCTATATATGCACTTACATTTTACCTAGTTTTCTTAACAAAGATGTTACAAGGTCTATAAACATGGGGTTTAAGAACTAATATTTTCAAGATGGAGGGAAAATAAATACGATGTACTACTAGCATAGCCGCTTTAGAGCAATAATCCGGCTAGACTCCTTGTACGAGTTACGTAATCATTTGCAATATTCTCTTTACTTGATAAACTCCTTGAGAGTTAGAATCAAAATTCCTTAAATGCTTAGAAATATAGGTTACCCCTATAGTTTCTTGTAATCTTGTATAAATCTTATTGCTACGGCGTAATTAAGTTCAACAGACTAATAAGTGAGTTGTCACAAGTTGACTCGTTATGTTCGTATTTCAATTCGATATAAGTACGCCTAAAAAGAATGCTATAGATTTATGGACAAATATTCACACCACAAAAGGCTGTTTAGGCTGGCAACCCTTATCGGGATCCTTCAACACTTCTTCTCCTTATATTTCTAAAAAGTGTAACTATACGCCATAAACTTGTATATGCTTGACGTATTTAATATGATCTAATTAACGAGCCAGAATGACTCGACTTATCTTGTTTATACTTATTTTAGTATTAGTATTACATAATTACATATTTATATAGTATTATAATTAATAATAATAGTAAATAGTATTACATAATTACATAATTATACGGTATTATAATTAATGAATTTATCTAATGAAAACCCTCAAGAGTATGTGTAAATAAATTTTTTGTACATAAATGATGATACATTAAGAATAGTAAGGTAGTTAAAAAGTTACAAAAAAATAATGCATGTCCAAATATCTTAAATATAACGCTAAATATTATCACTAGAAAATTCCTTAATAATTTTCTATTTTCTAGTTATTTTACCGGTAGCAATTAATTAAGAACCCAAAATATAATATGAAAATGGTTTCAAGAGGGTCCATTTTGTTTCTCTCGTTTTCCAGTTTCCCGCCAAATTGAATTCCCAAATTGATACACACAACACACTCCCAAACCCTAGAAAACAATCAAACCCTCATTTCGTAATTCAAACACAAAAGACATCAGATTCTATGGAAATCAAATTGAAGTGTAGCTGCGGCGAATCAAATTGCCCTGAATGGGCAATAATCGAAGTACAAGGTGTAGTCGAAGTACAATCAGCTTTTCAAGATCGTTTACAAAATCTTCAAATCGGTGTTCTTTGCCGCCCTTCTTCTCAGGTAAATTAATAAGCATACTCACTTGTAATTTCGTATTAGTTTGATGCTATAATAAATTTTGAATTTTGTTTTTAATTGGTTTAGGAAAATTATACTTTCACTGTTGGTTATCATGAGTTGACTGGGTCAAAGATCCCTTTGAAGAAACCATTGCTGGTACTGAAGAAGAAAAAAATTATAATATCTGATATGGAAATAGACCAAAATGATGATGATGTTGATTGTAAGTCATCAAGGGTTGAATTGGAAGTTATCGGTATCATTCGTCAACGTATTTTGTTCAAGACCAGACCTAAGGCTCTTATATCTAGTAAGTTTGCAACTTTGCATTTAAATCAAGGTTTTTGTCTCAACTTTATAAAGTTTGATGATGATGATTGAAGCATGATATGATGTTATGTTTTTCATTTTGGAGGTTTGCCTTTGTAATTTGCATGCTTATACAGTTATACTCAATTGGTTGTGCTTTGACTTTTGAGGAAGTGTTGGTAACTACATTTGGTCCATGTAGAAGATACTGCCGGTATAAAACTGTAGGTGTTTTTCTGCTTATCATGTGTTAAGTCTAGACTTGGAAAGTTATGGGTTTGACTTCTAAGTCTAAATGTATCTCATTTATTAGCGAATGAAAGGAACATATATATTTGATTTTGGGTGTTTTGGTATCAATTTTTTTTGTCTTGGTAACAATTGAAGAAGCATATAACATATTTGTTGTTGCAGAACCACAACTGACCGTGAAGGAGAAAGTAAGTGCACCACGTACCCTTGTTGAAAAACAAACTTGACTTCTGTGAAGAATCTAGTACAAAAGTTGGTTCGTGATGATGTTCAACAGAAGTGTGATTCAATCTTATGATAACCTTTCAAGTTTTTAATAGCGTTAAATGTATGCAAATCAACTTGGATTGTTGTTCTGCTCCTACATTCTAGGATATGTGTGTTAACCCACGTAACCTTTGTATTCTGTTGTTGAATGTGTTCAGTACTTTGCAACTAGTTCTACTAAACATAACATTTGTTTTGACCAACGAAAATTAATGGCATTGCACACCAGTTGCACTTACCAAGTCATCTCAATACATCATATATCGTATATGTATTATATGTCAACCATCTATATTTCTTTTAGTAGAGATCCTCTTGGTAGTTCAATCTTGAAAACAAGTTCCTTTTCAACCAACTCTTAATTGGAGGTAAGTGATCCAACTAAAAATAGTGTTATCTAGGCTTTTCAAATGCATCAGTGAATTTCAGAATTCATGTTAATGCACCTAAATTTTGAGTTTTCTAAAGCTTAGTCGTCTAAAACTTGGTCAATGAAAAATTGGTTTATGTAACTTTTTGATATTTTTTACCTGTAACCATCACCAAAATGGCCTAGTGGTAAGACATTCTCTTTCCTCACAAGAGGTCACAGGTTCGAACTTCGCTAGGTAAATATTTTGGGGTTGGTCAGGGAAACTGTTGAAAACGGTTACGGGGATACCCGGTTAGACCGCGTACATATGAATAAAAAAAAGTCGTCCCCCCAGGTAACCTTAACAAGAAAAAACTCATCTCTTTACCCGTTTTATTTTTTTTACTTTGCAAATTTGTTGCTGTTAGTAAGATGGGGAGTAAGCATCTTGTTAACCTTCAAGTGTTGTATTAATATGATGATGATGTCAAAATGGAAGGTCTTTGTCTGTCTCGCGCTCTTTCTTTTCATTTTTTACCGCAAATCATGAATTGAAAAAGTTCTATCTGGGCATGGGTGGTTATAATTTTTTTCTAGGTTATTCCTTAATCAAAATGGAAGGTGTTGTTAACATCTACGTCATGTACTTTTAAAACAAAAGTCAAAAGAGAAGATAACATCAACGTACACTGTAGCTGCACCTAAACCCTATGTACATTTAATTTACATTACTAATTAGACATTAGTGCCAAAGTTGAGTCTATTTAGTATTACAAAAATATTCTTCCAACTTTAGGCTGCAAAAGTTTGATATGTTGCTGCTACTGAACGATATTTGAGGTGCCGAAACGATTCCTGTGTGCATAGTACAATATAAGTGTTTGCATAATATTAAAGAAGGTGCCATTATGATTCGGATGTTTGTTACCTGAATATCTTATTTCATTTGAAAGTTGTACGATCTGTGGAACTGTTCTCTTTGGTGTCTTCCTCATGTACGTCGTCTGAACTTTTTAGATGAATTAGTGTTATTTGTAGGATAAATTTGTTATATATATACTATCTATAATATATAGATCTGTGTACTTATAAATAGATAAAATGTGCACAGTGTTATGTAGGTATACCGGGTGTCTGAAAAAGTTCCTTACTTGAAAATCATTTAGAGAGGGTTTCTGTCAAATTAGATGGAGAAGACAAATGCAACGGAAGTGACGGCGTGGAAGGACCGGTTGCCTGGAAGTTTTCAACTGCTGAGGAGGCTATTGGTGTAACAATTTGTTACCGTATCTTCAAACAGGTTATCTACCACAAATTCTATAGCCTATGATGTGCTCTATTTGTTGAATCGTATTTGAAAAACTTTTATGATTCCTTTAAGAGCGATCAGTGGTGTGGGTAGTATATGCGGATCACTGTGACCAACTTTTTCAATCATGGTTTTGCAATCAGTTTCAAGTAGCAGCCTAGCAGCATCATAAGAAAAAAACGGCCTTGACTTCACCAGTGTCATCTGTTATTGTGTGTCATCTGTTATTGTGGATGTGAAAGAGTATCTAATGGAATGAAGGTTAGATATACATGATATGTGATTGTAAAGCATGATATTGAAGAAGTTGATATAAAATGTACCATACTTACAGGTGTCTTGGAACGATAATTGGCTGATGATCTTCGCATGCGAATGTTGCTCTCTACAGATGTGCTTTCTTGCGACATTGGTCACTCACCTTGTAAAACCAACCTTTTTTTCATCAAAGTTTGTTATTGTTGCTCTACACATAAACTGAGTGCCCTATAAAAAATGTTCATAACGATGTACAAGTTATGTACTTGAGTTTCCGACTAATTAATTATATTATATACATCTGTTACGTTTTATTTTTTCGTCAACATAAGTATATCAGGTAAGTAAGATTCCAGTTAGCAAAAACTTTTATACAAATGAAAGTGCGTACCATGTATCGTCTAGGATTTTGAGCTAGTAAGTCACCTAATGGACATCTGTTTCTGTATTTCTCGTTGTCTGCGTCTTCAGATTTTCGATACTGTATTTTCAAAGTTGGAGTGACGTCTTTTCTCGTAAGAAACCTGAAATACACGATATTTGTTGATATAAATATCAATGAACGTATATGTAAACAGAAAAAGAATATTTACTCGGCGGCCATAGCATGCGCCTCTTTGATGTCAGGATTGACGTATATATGTGAGGTAGCAGTTCCAGTTAGTTGCAGCCCTAAGCCTTGCGTATGAATGGAAAATTCAAAATGAGGACTCTGATATGAAGCTGAAAAAGTGAGGCGTTAAATTAATCTAACAAAAAATGAGTGATGTATCTTATTCAGTGACTTTCATTGATGTAACAACAATAATCACTGGAGGAGGCAAACATTCTGCAGCCTTCCTGTTAAACGAAAGAGCAATGGTATCCCAGAAAACATCATCAATTATTTTTCCACTGAAATATATACAGCAAACATCATGTTAGTTGTAAATATATAAGAGTAACTTTTTTTGTTGACTTTGTAAGATGATAGGAACCTCAGGTTTTCAAGTTTTATTTTGATCATAGGAGTTCCTTCAGGTAGGGGTGTTCAAATGGATGGATCGGTTCAAAACCGATCCATATAGGTAAATCTAAATGGTTTGTGGTTCTGAAAATATGAATCCAAAATCGTCTAAACTAATTCTAAATCCGAACCGATCCATCCAAATTACTGTTTGGATGGATTGGATTATGCAAATTTGGTTTATCATTATCCAAACAAAATTATATATTATATATATTGCTAAGTAAGAGATTTAACAATAATATACAACATAGGAATTACTAAGTTTGATTAGTACAACTTCAATTTATCAAGTTCTTCACAGATATAGTAGTTTGTGACATTATCTATCACATTTACACAAATAGTTATTTCTTATATGGTTTTTTTGGATAATCCGGTTTGAAATTTAATAACCAAAACCAATCCGTGATCCAAAATAATAATTTCGGTTCTGATCCGAACCAATCCGAAAATCCGATTATCCAAACTATTTGGTCCGATCCAAGTTATCCAATTGGATAATCCGGTTTTATCCGAACTGTCAACAACCCTACCTTTAGGTGTTGCTCTATCTTCAACACTCTCTAACTTTCTAAGATAATCTTATAAAAAAATTATATACACACACAAATACATATATATATATATATATATATATATATATATATATATATTAGACAGAATAAGTAATAGGATGCAATAGTAAATAGCCATGCCTGTTAATATTTGGTGGTCATTAAGTCTTTTCGATAAGCTTTCATGTTGAAGAAAGTTAAGTAGTATGAAGGAAAACCATCATCAGGTATCGGCTAAAACTTTGCGGCTTTTCCTAGTCTTATAGCAGTGTTATGTGGTACGGCCAGCATGGACGTCCTAGGCTCTTCGCATATGTAGTTACTCAGGCGGTAGCAACAATTTATATTTATCAACCAATCGAAGTAGCCCTTATCATTTGAGTTTGTAGCGGCCTGGATTGTGTCACCCTAATACGATGATACTTTTTAACTATGTATTCGAACAACACATATGATAGAAAATAGTGCAAAAGTAGAGTAAGGATGTTACATTTTTGTCGAAAAAAGGAAACAAATTCCAAAATAGATCCATTTTCGTAGCAGCTTTATCTCAAGCGGTTCCTCTCCATCTCCAGGTCTAAGATCTGATATCATCTTATTTTTCATGTTGACATACCTGATATATAGGAAAGACGAATTGTTAGTCGTCAATAAGGTAAATGGTGAATAACAAAGTATAATCAAGAATTGCATTTAGAGTTTTTATGTTATGACTGACCAGAGGGATTTTTAATTTATTAAGGAAGTCAGAGTAAACAATATTTTTGGTTGAGTTATATGGGTGGTGTTCTTGCTCCTTAATAAGTATTTTAAGACCGTTGGCTGATGTAGCCTGTGACAATACTACATATAATTGACCGTGATAAAAAATAGGTTTGGGGAGATAAATTCCTATCTTGTTTAGTGATTTTCCTTGACTTGTGTTAATCGTCATGGCGTAGCAAAGTCTGATCAGAAACTGCTTTCTTTTCAATAGGAAGGGTAATTCTTTGTCGTTGTAATTTAAGGTGATTCGAGGAATGTAAACTTTGTGGCCAATCTGTATTCCGGTGACAATCTTTGCTTCAATGATTGTAGGAAATAACTACGTAATAATCATTCTAGTTCCGTTGCAGAGACCAGCAGTTTGACTGATGTTGCGTAGTAAGATAACAGGACAACCGACCTTTAATTCAAGCGAATGATTGGGAGGTCCATTGTAGTTGAGATGATTTAGATATTCAGATGGGTAAAGAATCTCTGAATCGCCCTTATCATTTGCATGTGGAATAATTGAATCGGCACTTAGATAAACTGATGGTTTTCTGGGTAAAACATCTAGAATTATTTTATTAATCTCAGATGCAGTCTTATTTTTGAGACAAACAATAGCTCTATCACAGAACATATATAGATGCAGTTGGATTTTGTAGAATTTCATTGTTGTATATAAATTGAATCAATTCTGCAAGAGCGTTGACATCATCAGTTATTAAAAACTTTTCTGGTATCTCAACCCATTTTGTATCGGTTGGATCATCCGGGTCATCTACACTGATGCGAGCGTCACATATCTGTAACAACCACGATAAGAAATCTTCAATTTCACGTTTTTCTGCCAACGTAATATCGAGTCGAAGAAGCCTCATATTCTGAGACAATTTGTATATCCTAAAATGTTTCCATAATGATGATTCAACTATAGACGATGATACGATGTCCATCTTTAATCCTTTGGGCTTTATTGGCAAAGTTTGCCTGAAGTCCCCACCTAGAGGTATTGACTTACCACCAAAAGGTTTGTTCGGCTCATCAAGTATATCTGTAAGCGTCTTATTTAGTGCCTAAAAACAATTCCTATCTGAGATTTGAAACAAACAATCGACATTGGTTTTAATCGGATACAATGGTGTCCATACTGCAGTCATTTTAATTGTAATGAAAGAAAGCACACAACAACAACAACAACAACAACAACAACAACAACAACAACAACAACAAATAATTATAAGGCGTACCTTATTCGCCCTAAAAGACATAAAAAAAAAGAATAACAAACTCTCGATATTGGTTCTCATCAGATATGATTGAGTCCATAGTGTAGTAGTTTTAGTCCCAAAGAAAAAAAAGGACATATGAACTAAAAATAATTATAATCCCTACCCTATTTGAACTAAAATACATAAAAGAAAGTAAGCATAAAATAAAACTAAGGGAAGCATGAATCGTATGTATAGTAGGTGAATTGTAAAATTAGTTACCAGAAGAGATCGAGAAGAAAATGGCAATTAACAAGTAAAAAGCTGAGAAGATAATGTGCAATATATATATATATATATATATATATATATATATATATATATATATATATATATATATAATGCTCTATATAATATATATATATATATATATATATATATATATATATATAATGCTCTATTGATATGTATATAATCTAAATAATCTAAATAAATAGATTAACCAATAATATTAATATTAATATTAATACGTGTACGCAAAAAAGCCAACAAACACACATGTAATGATGTAGCTCAACTGAGTTAGAGCAAAAAAAGCAAAAAAAAACCTCATTTGAGGAGGCTTGAACTGGAGACCTATCGCTTGTATTGACACATACATTCCGCTGGGGCATGAGCCCACAATGGTTGAAGTTTGCCATTGTTGTTTAATATACATGAAACAAAAAAGTGAGACTCATTGGGCATGTTACTATTCATGTCACCCTAAAATGTTATTATTTATAATACTCCATCTGTTCTAATATAAATGTCCGCACTACCATTTATATTTGTCCTAAAATAGTTCCATTTGCAAAAAATAACTATTAAAAATCATTAAACTCCTAATTTTACCCTCATTTATTACTCTAAATTATTTATTTTTTAAATAAATTCAGTTAAACTTGGCCTAATTATAAGACAAAACTGACATTTATCTAATCTACCTTATTTTCAACAATTTAACAATTTTTGTGAGACGAAAAAAGTAATAATAATATGGTTTAAACATATGATTAAATTAAGAGCAAATTACCTAGATGGTCGGATTTAACCTACAATATTTAAAAATGGACAAAATCTACGAAATTATCCAATTTGGTCAAAGATCTCGCTCCATCACAAGTAGTTCGGTCCAATTATCAAAAATACACATGATTTCGCTCAAATACCAAATAATTCGCTCCAAACAAAGTTAACAAAAGTGTCTGGAGCGAATTTCTAGGCATTTTGTTTTATTTGGAGCGAAATGTAGTGTTTTTTTTGTAGTTGGAGCGAAATGTTTTCCATTTGAGCGAAATGTAGTGCGTTTTTTTTAATTGGAGCGAAATGTTGTGAATTTGAGCGAAATGTAGGGTTTTTTTAATTGGAGTGAAATGTTGTGAATTTGAGCGAAATGTAGTGTTTTTTTAATTGGAGTGAAATGTTGTGAATTTGAGCGAAATGTAGTGTTTTTTTAATTGGAGCGAAATGTTGTGAATTTGAGCGAAATGTAGTGTTTTTTTAATTGGAGCGAAATGTTGTGAATTTGAGCGAAATGTAGTGTTTTTTTAATTGGAGCGAAATGTTGTGAATTTGAGCGAAATGTAGTGTTTTTTTAATTGGAGCGAAATGCTGTGAATTTGAGCGAAATGTAGTGTTTTTTTTAATTGGAGTGAAATATTGTGAATTTGAGCGAAATGTAATGTTTTTTTTTTTTAAATTTGAGCGAATTGTTAGACATTTGAGCGAATTCATGTGTATTTTTAATAATTGGAGCGAATTGAAGTGAATTGTTGAGAATTTGAACGAATTCATGTTTATTTTTTAAAATTGAAGCGAATTGTGTCTTGATTATTTTGGATATTTTTTAAAATTTTATCTATTTTTAGACATCGTAGGTAAAATTTGACAATTATGATAATTTCCTCTTAAATTAATACTATTCTCCACTGATAATTCTATTACGTTCGTCACTTCTATTTTGTAATACTATTCTCCACATGTAATATACTCTATTTTTTAATTTACAGCAAACATCCTTTGGTTCCTTGAACCACCACACCTCTGTCAACGGCGCCATCAACATTTCCTTCTCGAAGGTAAAAATCTACTCGATTCTATCCTTATATCTTTTTGGACCTAATTCATCCATATGCGTTTTTCCTGGGATTATAAACTTTTTCGAATATAATTGATGGCGAATCACATTTTATATAATTGTTTCTAAGACGAATTAACACTTATGAGCTGCGAATTACTGTATACTGTTTTTGTTTCTTACAAATTCGATACGATAAAGTTATATTAATTTTATATCTAGGTTAGTATCTAGGTTTTTTATTTATTTACGAGCTGCGAATTTTGTATCTAGGTTAGTATCTAGTATCTAGATTTTTCGAATATAATTTACGATAAAGTTATATAAATTGAATTGATGTTAACATGTAATTGAGCTTGAAATTAGGTCAAGTAATCATTTTAAAAGTCATGTATATATATAGAGGATTCATCGATTGATTTTCAACTACTTTAGAGATGAGATATGTGTTATTTCAGGCAGTGAAGAGCAGCAAAAATTTTGTAATTTGATTCTTGTGTCATATGTAGCCTACATTTTCGAATCAAATTGAGTTTGGAGATTTGTCTTACGTCTTACTATATACTCTAGTAGCTAGCAAATAAACAAGTTTGTTAGTGTGCGTCATTCTTACGAAATATGTCATTTGTGGATTTCTTTCTTTCCAGTTGTATATTTCAACTTCTACTAAATAAACATGCAGTCTAATGATATTTTGCTATACTTGTTATCATGAATTAAGCAAGTTATGTGAAGGAATATACTGAATGTCAGGTTTTTTGTTGTCTCAGCAATCCGGTTGCCCAAACAACGAATTTTCATTCTTCGATTCCAGAAGCTCAAGTGTAGGAAAGATGAGGTAAAATATATTGATATCTGCTATTAATTTGCGGTAATAATAATGGGGTTGCCATCTTTTTGTGTGATATATGTTTGTTTGCCATCTTCTTGCTAATATATGTTGTTTGCCATCTTCTTGTGTAATACATTTTGTTTGCCATCTTATTGTGTAATACATGTTGTTTGCCATCTTTTTGTGTAATACATGTTGTTTGCTATCTTTTTGTGTGGTATACGTTTTTGGAAAATAGTGGTAATTGTGACTGGAATGAATCTTTTGGAAATTGGGTAACTGATGTATTAAAAACAAACTGCCGAAAACATTACCTAACATGACAATTGGGTACCCTCTTGTTGGTCTTCACTTAAGGATGACAGGTCCTTTATACCGAGTTTTATAATCGTCCCTATTGGACATGTCATATTTTGTACACTATAATGGAAACACAAACTAAAAGCAATTACTTGGGTTGTTTAGATGTGGATAGATCATATTTTATATCGGCCAGACATTAGTATTGCAACTCCGAGTGTACCTGCCAGCTGAACCCCCTATCTTCCAGACTACCCCAAATATTCTATACATTCCTTTGGCTCGTTAATATGAGGTGCAAGGGTAGGTTGTTCTTTCACTTCCATGAACAATTTGATTTACCCGAAAAGTTGTGGTTCTTGTTGGCTGCTGCTGTGCTAGGCCATTTCTGATGATTCTTCTAGGCTACTTTTTCTATAGGAAGAGATGTCTGCTTGATGTAGGTTGTTGAATTATGATTCCTTTAGGGTCATATACTCGGATCTTGAGTGGGCTGGTGGTGGCATTAAATATTGATAGTCGGTTGTGGACTTGTGGATGCTGGTGGTGCTTTTGTGACTTTCTCTGCAACATGACTTTGGAGATGGAAATTTTGTGTTGGCGATTTGTTAGTGGAATTCCTCTTGCAGAGCTAAGGATATAAAAATGTTATTTCCAAGGATTCCGGAAACTAGTTGTTGCTCAGATATTTTCCCTGAACTTCTAGCAACATCATATATTGTCAAAAAGTTGTTATATTATTTAAAACCAGTCTCCTGCTAATGCCCAAATAATACCATGTGCTGCCTTTCTGAGCTTCAAGAATGTAGTGTAAGAAGATATTATAGCTTTTATGCTTTACAAGGTCAATAAAGAAGGTAAAAAATCATTTTTGTAAACCAATTAATCCATTCTTCCAGTTAATGTTTGATCGGTAAATGTTCTAATGGACAGACACTTCCATTTTATGAAAAACTGACCAATAAGGAATTGATCTCCCCTTTGGTCAAAGCGGGCAACTAATTGATTAACAGTCTAACTTCTATGCTTATTATAACAATAAAATTTGAAGTACAACATGCCACCTGAAAGTATTTAATTTACCATGTACTTTATTAACATACCTAATCAGACTACACTACAAATCACTGATTGCACAGATTGTCTACCCGTAGTCACTCCATGCACCAAACGTGAAAGTTGATGACACACGTTTTGTATAATTAAGCTCGTTTCTTTCCATGGCCAACTAGCTGGAACTATAAGGCTGCAGTTCTGTTCAAGATACCATGTTCAAAGCCTACATGCATCATATGCCGTTAGTTGTCCATTGAGTCCGTGTTGCTTTGTAATTTTTATTTCTTGAATCAATGCTGATCTATGCTTTTGCATGATCATATCTTTGAAGTCGTAGGAGAGGTGTGAGATGGGATGAGGCTAACCTTGAGGAAATTGAAGCAAATAAACCTGTAAGGCAGAAAATTACAGAACCGAAGACCCCATATCATCCAATGACTGATGCTGATGGTAAGCATACTTACGGATTCCCCTACACAATTCAAGTTCATATACAGTTTAACTTTGTTATTTATGCATTTTCTAGGTCGAAGATTAGGCGATTAGCATGCCATCTATTATATTGATCTTTCAACTATTGCTTTTGTTCTTGCATTAGCTAAGCTTCACTGTGTGTAGAGATTGTAGAATGGGCAAGCCGGACAGATTGGGTAATGGATCGAAACAGCTGATTTTTTTTTTTAATAAACAACTAGTTGGTCAAACATGGTGACTTTTGACCTGTTTGATCCATTCTAGTAAGCTAATTTTAGGGACTTTTGGCCTGTTAGAGATATAACATAGCCCAAATCATCTCATGCATAAGTAAATGGGTCTAAATTGGCACATCTAACTGTATCTTAGTGACAAAGAGCTCCTTAGTGTTGCAATCATATTACTTGAACCCTGATCTTGTAGGATCATTATCTCCAATACGGAATTCTAGTTTCCAGGAAGGAAACAGTACTACTGAGCATGCTGAAGCAATTCGTTCTGCATTGAATGAGGTGGCGTCTTCCAGTAGCAACAGTAACTCACATAGCTCTGGCTGGACAACATCGGAGGATGAAGAAGATGATATGGATCAAGACACAGGTTCTACTTTAATCCTTCTTTTGTCGTCTGAAATTCCTTGCATGAATTCTTGCATACTGTTTTGATCTACTCCATATCCTTGATTTCATCAATCCATAATATAACCGTTGTAACGTTTTGGGTCATCAAAGTGGGCTGGTTAGGCGGGTTCGGTTTTGGGTCATCACGGGTTGGATTGGGTCAACTCCATAAAGACCTTTATTCTATTTTAGTTGATTAATTTATTATTAATACTATCATCATTAAGATTTTTAATTACAAAAACTATATGTTTGCATTTAGTCTACTTTTTTATATCCTTCAATAAATTGGTTTAGGAGGTTTAATGCATTTTTTATTGTCAACTTTAGTGGGGGCAAATGGGTGGTTGGGTTTGGGTCAAATTGGGTAACTTTTTATTTTTGGATCTAATTTTGGTTCATATTTTGTGAGTTATGTGAAGGGGGAAAAAGTGCAAGCTTTAGAGAGAAAAGACGGGCACACTATGACGAATACCGTAAAGTAAAAGGACTTCATCAAAAGGGATCCTTAACTAAAGAATTGTCCAATGATGTTGAGGAAACTAACAAGAAGGAATCTTCATCATCCTCAATAGTTGCAGGTGTGGGAGATATAGATATCACAGATGCTGCACCAGGTGTATCGCAACAATCTTCTAACCCTGAATAGGAACTATCGTTGAGCTCACTAGTGGACTCCTTTTCTTATTCTTGATATGATACTTTTACCCTTTTAAATGCAGTTTTTTTGTAGATGAGCTTTTTATATGTTTTTTGTTCTAAAGGTGCGATCTTTAGGATTGATGTAGTCCACAAATTTAAATGGCTGCAGTATGGCATTTTCTTTGTTGAGGGGAAGAAGGGGATTTATGTTATTAATATGATACATGCATTTTATTGATTGTAGGCATGGATGCATTGGGGATGTAAGGTGCTCTTGAACTATGGTTACCCTCACCTTATTGGAATATGGTAAACTTAACAAGTGAGTGGGTCAGGCTAGGGTTGACACTTCGGGTTCGTGTTGGTGTGTTAGCAAGTTCATACATTCCAACCCTAACCTGACCCGTCTAGTTAAGCGTGTTAAAAAGTTTGATCATACCTGGACACATTTTGTTAAACGGGATACTCGTGTCGATCCTTTTACGCTTTGAAGTATAATCACAAAGGTATATAGCATTTTTCAAAAAATCTAAAACTCGGATTATTTTTTAGAACTGTTAGATTATATGAAATCTGAGGATCAACTTGGGACTCGTAAATGATTGCCGGTATGGATATAAAAATAAGTCTGCCGCCGAATACTCGTGTATTAGACCATTCCCAACAATGACTGAAAACCGACCGGTCAGTTTGTGCAATATCATCGTCAAGTCAGCTTTTTCCAAAACTGACTGAAATTGACTAACAACTGCTATTAGTGACTGGTCATTTCATTTTTTCTGAGACCCATTGATTATTTAAATATATTATATATTTAAAACACAATAATTAAAATAAAAATATTACAATTAAATTAAAAAAACATTACAATTAAATTAAAAAAACATTACATTAATAGAAAAAACACAAACATTACACTAATTAAAAATAAAAAAAATACTAGAATATAAATAAAGTAGTCTAATCCGTTACATATGAAAAGTGTAAAAGAGATGTGAATTGTAGCGCTAATAAAATGGGTAATGGGAGTGTGTATATAGTTAAAAGTAGTGTTAAAAAAAAGAAGTGAAAAACGGCTATATATCTAACCATTAAACACAATTTTTCTAAAAAAATAATTTTTATTATAACGGTAAAAAAAAAAACCATTTAAAAAGTCACCGGGCCCCACACTCTCCAACGGACAAAGCATCGATTAACCGAAGATGAAAACCGACGGACCGAACTGCCGGCTCCGTGCCACTGGTGTCGGTTCCAACCGACGGCTCACCGACGGCTCACCGACGGAGCTATTGGGAATGCTCTTAACTTATTAAAGAAAAACCCGCAGACAAGGGTCACGGATAGAGATCTGACCATGATCCACGAGTATTGTCACTAATTATTATGCGTTTGTTGTGCCAAAAGATAATAGTAATCGAAAGTCGTATTAGTTTGGACTTTTCATTGTAAAATAAAATTAATTAAGAAAGTCGTATGCATAGTAGAGAAATCTTACAACGTAATATCGCAAACAAAGGAGTCTTTTTTTTTTTTTTTTATCACCAAATGATTTGCACTGGTCTTTGCGACCTGATAACACTGTTGCTACTTTTACTCAATATCACAGCAATAATGTTGCAGTGTTGAGGATCATAAGGACATAAGGTAATGAATTTTCCCAAAGGCCAAAGGGCCACTATGTTTATTTTGACTTCTGGTTCTTTTGAAAATATCATCATCGTATATATATTCCAATCTCGAAAAATATATTCAACTTTTTCTTCAAACAAATGTCAATCGATTCCGCAACGCCATTGTTGCGGAATCCATGATGGCATTGTGAAATCGTATTCCGGAGTCGTTGTGAGTTGCTAAATTGTCATTGAGTCATGTGATACATGAGTCAAACTTCAAAAGGTCTTAACTATTAAACCGTTACGAGACATGCCAACCATTGATGAAAAGGTCAAGACGAGACAGCTGGTATGCCAAACCCCGTAGTGGTTTTTCTAGTTTTTTATGACAATTTCGACTTTTAAGCATTCAATTTTTAATTTCCCCGTAATTTACACATTTTAGTTTTTATACGGAGTATATAAAATCAAACACTTACTCACTTTTATGGAATTAATAAGTTCATACACTTATTTTCATCTTTATTTTGTTCATGTGTATATTTCATAATAATTTCAATATTTAGAAGAAATTTTACTATTTAGAAATCAAGACTCGTGTTCTCAGTTCTCATGTATAAGGCGTGTCCCAACGAGGTGTGGGTATGCATGTCACTAAAGTGACACTATCGACACCACTGTGTCATTTGGTGAGTCAGTTTTTTTTTGTCAATATATCAACGTATAAATCGACATCTCCTTTATGTTTTATTTTTTATTTAGTGTATAAAAATAAATGTATATTGATAAATGTGAGATCTAAAAATTAAGTGACACAGTCATTCTTGACAGAATTGTATCGATAGTCTGCTAGTTTTGAGAAGTGATGAGATGATGCTAAATTGACGTAATTGACATAAGGATCGAGAGTTGTCACAAAAGCATTTTCTTATCAAACTGTAGAGACAAACACAGAGACAAACACGCAAGTATTTCGGCCAAAAACTTAAATATCCACCCGTAACGACTGAAAATATTTAAATTTCTTGATGGAAATTTAAATGAAATATCACATCTCAAAACAGAACTAAAGGGTACTTTATGTAAATTAGGTCAGACCAAATCAGTAGAGTACACGACAGTAAATACACCGTAACCAATTACTAGTTGCCACGTATTTAATTCCAATGAAGATAAACGAAACTTCTGGAAAATGTATTTCTTTGACGTACCTTCTCGTTCTTTCTTCTTACTCTCTCCCACACGCACCTTTTTCTCATTTTTATTTTTTTTTATTTTTACAATAATATACTCTTTTTTCTCTTCTCTTCCTTGAACTTTCCACCCCTTTTTCTCGGTTCCTATTTCATCCATACGAACTTTCTAGAATCCTCGTTACCAAAAGCTCTCTCGTACTTCCGATCTTCATCCTCTCCGATTAGATAGATCTATACACGTACATTCATCAACACATTTATCAATCGGTATGTTTACGATATTATTAATTTTATTGCTTCTGTTACAATTTACATGTTTATTTCTTGAATTTGAACGTTTTGTTTTGTTACATGATATATATGAAGCTAGTGTGTAAGACATGCCACCTCCGCCGATGGAGCGGAGCGGCGGAGAGTCCACGGCGTCAGATACGACGGCGAGATCGCTTCCGACTCCGTTTCTAACCAAAACGTATCAGCTCGTTGATGATAAATCGATCGATGATGTAATCTCGTGGAATGAAGACGGATCTAGCTTCGTCGTTTGGAATCCTACAGAATTTGCTAAGGATTTGCTTCCGAAATACTTTAAACATAACAATTTCTCAAGCTTCGTACGGCAGTTAAACACATATGTAAGCTTCATTTAATTGATCTCTATCTGTAACTATATATCTATTAATTTGAATGAAATTTTAATCGATATTATTATTATCCATAGGGATTTAGGAAAGTTGTGCCTGATCGATGGGAGTTTTTAAATGATTGTTTCCGGAGAGGTGAAAAACGTTTGTTATGTGATATTCAACGGCGGAAAATCTCACCGGCGCCGGTTGCTCCTGCTGTAACTGTGGCGACGGCCACGTTATCACCGGCTCAACGCAAAACGGTGTCTCCGAGCAATTCAGGTGAAGAACAAGTAATATCGTCGAATTCATCTCGAGGTGTTACAACAGCTCATTTATCAAGAGAAACAGTTACATTAGCTTGTGGCGGAAGCAACGCTGAATTGATCGGTGAAAACGAGAGGTTAAAAAGAGAAAATGTTCAATTAAATAAGGAATTAAATCAAATGAAGAATTTATGCAATAGTATATATGTAATGATGTCAAATTACGCAACTAATAATTCATCGGAAACAGCCGCCGTCAAACAGCTGGATCTCTTGCCGTTAAAACGTCCGTTGGTCGATAGCGACGGTGACGGTGGTGGTGGTGGTGGTGGTAGTAACGGAGGAGTAACGGAACATGAGGAGGATATAAGCCCTAGATTATTTGGTGTACCGATAGGTGTGAAGCGTGTGAGGGAGGCAAGTTACGGTGAAGCCGCGGACCTGTGTAATGAACTGCACCTGCAACAGCCTGTATCTGAGGTTAAATCTGAGCCGTTGGATGGTAAGGAATCAACGGACATGTTGAAACAATGTCATCGGTTGGATCGGAAGGCATTATCATGATCAGTTGGATATATATTTGTATGGAATCTGGTGTTGTGGGGACTAGTACGAGAAACTTCTTAGGCTTTCTATATTAATTGTAGTTGAATATCTTTTAAGAGGAATTTATTTTTAAATTTAATTAAGTCATTAGTGCTAATTAGAGAAAATTAGTCCATATAATTGTTAAAAAAGTAGAAGAGCTTGTTATAAGTTGTCACTAGAATATATGCTGATTGTCAGCACTCGGATTGTAACGTGTTTTTTGATTTATATCGTGTATTTGTTTGCTTCACTTAACAGTTACTCGGAATGATTTTGACTTCACATGATAGCTAGATGAGGTGGGGCTACACCCTTTAAATGATCTTGGTTGCCTGCTGCTTTTCTTGTTGTTAAATTGATTGACTTACTATACACTTTTGATGGAATCAACTTCTATATAAGGAGTAAATTAGCGGCTTGCTTCACCAACCGGTCTAACGAAGAAGTTAAGATGGTGTTGCATCGATACCTCACTTGTTGATTCTCATCTCGTTGATGGTATGGCAAGAACATAAAAACATATCAATAGCCTAGGTGATCGGGATTTGGGTCGTGAACATGAGCTGGTCAATCCGTAGTACTGCTTGTATACACATAAACATGTTTGGGATGCTTTTTGTTCAAGTATATTCAATGAACATGAGGAATTTGGTCATCTTTAATTTGTACTTTTATATGATATTGCATGTCTTACGTGGATGAGCCATGAACCACATGGAGGGCTTGGTTAGTAGGCTAATTAGGATAGTTTACAATCCATGTCCAAAAGACCAAAAGACAATATTGGACACTCGGACCTACATCACATGGCCGCTAGCTACTTTAGTACTATCTAATTAGTCTTTAAAGCAAGATTAGCTTAGTCAAAGAGAAGATACTCATCATGGTAAAGAACATACATATTTGTTCAAGGTATTGGAGCAGGATTTGTTAGGATTTGCTGAGTGGTTTAAAGTTACTCTTCTGCAGTTTGACTGTTACACGTCAAACCGTACGTGGTAGTGTATATGCCATTCTTAGTCAGTGTTGTTCAAAAGTCAAGTCATGTTGCTGCTTGTTGGCCAATAGAGAGAGTAGGGTCGTTGTTGAGATTTTTGAGCCCTATGCAAGTTATCATAAATGAAGTCTAACAAAAAAAGACCCGAGTAAAATTATAAGCCGTCCGCCCATACTATATATGCATCGGAAGTGTAATAGTGAAAGAAAACAAAATTGAAAGTAGTTTTAAATAAAAAAAGGTCGCGTAAATTATCCGAATTGCATATTTTATAAGAAAGAAAGTTTTAAAAGAAGGAATGAGAGCAAAATACTTTTTACTTACCATAAGTTAGTACTTTCACGCGGTTTACATAACTATAAAGAATTGTTAAAATTATATATGATAAATCAAAGACCCAAAATGACAATTTCACCTCTTTATTTTAAGTTCTGTGTACGTATAGCACGAACAAGTAAAAACTAATATTCAAGAGGGCTAAACATGATCACTATAAACACCTAAAAGCAATTTATCTTTGTTTTTTTTTAAACTAATCATTGTTAGTTGAAAATTAGATTTGAAAGAGAACAATTTTGCTTACCGAAAGTTTTGCTTACTAACAAATAATGAGATAGGATCACATAATTAAGAAGTAAGATAACCAGTATAAAACTTTTCGTAACCAATGTAACAACTAATAAGTGATTTAACAACTAATGTAGTAGTAACTTGTTTTCTTGTTTACTTAATTTTGTGGTCCCTAATATTTTGAGGTACGACACATTAACTACTAATAACAAACATAATTTTGAGGCTCCTAATATTGGAAGCTCTTGTGCGGCCACACAACTTGCATACCCTCGAGGACAGCTCTGAGAGAGAGTGATATCTATGGCTCGTTACATTTCTGCCTCAATTTGACTTTTAAAAGTCAATATGCGAGTTCTTATGAAGATCTGGCTTAAATTTGTGATGATATGACGAGGCTTTTTTGATGATATTGAGAATGTTGGATTGAAAGATAGAGCTGCTCTCAAGATTATTAAAGCTGATTTGGATAAGAGTGGTTCTTTGGATGATGTTAGCAGCATTATGATGCTCTCATGATGCTCTCATGATGCATTTTTACCATTAAAAGTCAACCTGTTGCTAATGTCAAGGCTGCAAAAACTAATAGTGTGTTAGAGCAAATGCTACGATCATGGAGCCTGATAAATTTAAGAAGATTCATGTTAATGTTGCTGATCAAAGTATGCAGTAAATGATCTACAGAATTGTATGGAACGAATGAACCTATACTAAACAATATTTTTGTACCATTGGTTTGTCGTCTTTACCTTGTATACCATTGCTCTATTTATTGTTTACAAGGTAAAGACGACAAACCAATAGTACAAAATATCCATATATGATCAATAGTCATGGTTTACCACCAAATGGGAAAGTTTGAGGATTAGATCGTTATTAACCTTTGTGAGACGATGAAAGATGATAAACAACCTCTGTTGTGTTATCATCACTTTCAAAATGCTATAATTCATATTTCATTTGGATATACGGACTATCCCTTGACAAAAATATTTGACAAACTTCAACAGTTAGATCAGATGAGTGATAGTTTTTTACTTTTTTAAACTGTGGACTTTTTTAAGCTGACATATATTTCCTTTACAGTAGAGGAAGTTATGGTGGTTCAAGACTTCAAGCAGACGCCCAGGCCTGCAGAGCCTCAAAAGAAGGGACATATAGATATGACAATTATGTTAAGCACTATTGCCAGTTAATCCACACGTTGTGTGAAGATTTGAAAAACTTATAAAATAATTATACGGGAAAGAAAAAGGATGATCGAATTAGAGACAATGTAGTTGACCATTATGAGGTCAAGATCAAGAATTGAAGAACAAAATATACTTGTTCCAATCATGGATATACCATATACCATATATATACTTGTAAAAGAGAGAACAAAAAATTTGGTTTTTTCAGTTTCTTTAACCATAATATATCGATCTCGAATAAGTTTAAACAACAGTTCACCAAGTTAAACGATTATATATACTCCACCTTTGATAGATTTTAGGCCTGCATGCAGTTCATGATGGATCATTACTGCTTAATTGGGCTAGTTATTCAGTCCTTTAATTTGCAGCCCTCATTAAGATCAGAACTGTATGTAGTTACCATGTGCTCTTAGGCTCTTAGATCTATAGAGAATTGTAATTAGCTGCATTGATCAATTGCAGATTCTTGTTAAATTTCCAGGTACTTTGTATTTGGTACATCTGTTCTGTTATATGCTTCAACTGTGTTACATGTCATTACTACTTGTGATTGTCTGTTAACAATGCACCACATTAAAAGTTATGCCCAAACTTGTTGGGCTGCCAAATTTTCATTATATTAAGGTTTAAAGCAGCCTCCAGAGAAACAGAAATTGGCACTAATGATGGATGGGAAATGTTGGGAACATTCTCCAGCTAAAAAAACACATTTCCAGCATGTCCAGAATGATCGATGCGTTTCTTTAAATGCAAAGCATAAGCGGAAAGTTTGGATCCATTAATTATACGTACGGACACCGATCTCCGGGCTTTAATAAAGGCTTTTTATTTCCATTTTTAGTTTCTAAAAGCACAAGAATTCTCATTCTTCTGCAACATTATATGATTATTCTAAGAAAGGAAGTGGACAAAAAGGAAACCTTTATTCTTGATTTGCAATATATTCTTGAGTAACCAATAAGCTTTAGACATGAATAACTTTCCTAATATAGTAAGAAAGGTAGATTAAAGAGCTTTGAATAGGATCTCTTTTGCAAGTACTTATAGAAAGTTTCCAAATTTGGTAAAACTTTATGCTGCTGAATCTCTTAAATCCTTTTAAGCCCTCCATATTTCTGTGTTTTTATTAAATTTTCCCTATAAATAGACTCTTGAGCATCAAATACAACTCAAACAATTTACTACAATTTCACTTAGCTAGTGTTTCAAGAAATACATTAAGCTCCACCAAATCTCTCTTTACATTTCTATTATCTCTCATCATGTCAAGAATGATTGACCCACTTGCAGTAGGAAGAGTTATAGGAGAAGTGGTGGACACATTCACACCAAGTGTTAAGCTAAGTGTAACCTATAATCTCAATAAGACAGTCTCTAACGGCCATGAGCTCATGCCCAATTTAATCACTTATAAACCTCGTGTCGATATTGGAGGTGAAGACATGAGATCTGCTTATACCCTTGTAATATAACTAACTCTTAATCTTTTGTTTAATACATATATACATGTTTTACAAATGTTTCTATGTGCTAACTTTTTTTTATTTCCTTTGAAGATCATGACTGATCCAGATGTTCCAGGCCCAAGTGATCCTTACCTAAGAGAACATCTTCACTGGTCAGTTTGATGATTTTGCTTTCACAATTGTCTTGTATGATTATTATAATATAGAGTTTTGTTAAGGCCATCCCCAAGGGATATCATTAAAATGTTCGGACATGCATAAATTATTGTACCTTAACCAATATTTAGGGGAGCATAGAGTTTATTATGATTTGCATACAATAAATGTCCTGACGTCTTAATGACAACTTAGAGTTGTCGTTATCGTTTTCTTATAATGTAAGTACCATATAACTTTACTTGAGTATGAACAAATTGGGACCAAATTTTATGTTTCAGGATCGTTACAGACATTCCTGGAACCACTGATGCTTCCTTTGGTACGTACCATTTTAATTTTGACCATTTCATACGCATGAATCAAATTCGTCGTCTAGTATGCTTTTTTTTGACTAAATTATTTATATTTCAGGAAGGGAAATTGTGAGCTATGAGACACCAAAGCCAGTGATAGGGATTCACCGCTATGTGTTCTTATTGTTTAAACAAAAAACAAGGAAATCGGTGTGTCCACCAGCTTCAAGAGACCATTTCAACACTCGTAGCTTCTCTCAAGAGCATGGTTTAGGGTTACCAGTTGCTGCTGTGTATTATAATGCTCAAAGAGAAAATGCAGCTCGTCGAAGATGATTATATATACATCTATGATGATGATGCATATATTTAATGTAATTGAGGTATCTAAGACGATATTACTTTATCGAATGACATATCTCGAATATTATATATATGCAACTTCAGTAATAATGAAAAGAGGAAAGGATAGAGTTAAAATAAAACAATACAATCTTGGTTTAATGTATGTATTTTAATTTTATTTTACAATTTGAAGTATTTGTATTACATATGTATGCAACTTTAATAAGCAATGAATATTTTCTTGAGATATATATGTCTTAAACACGTTACTATTTTGTGTTCATTTTGGTCATTTAACTATAGAGTAAATTACATTACTCGTCCCTAATGTTTTTCATACATTTCGCTCCTCGTTTTTGGGTCGGGTATTTTGCGGGTTGAGTCCCTTGACCCGGGTTTTCGTTTCACTCCTCGTCCCTCGAAGGGTAAAAAAATCTTAAGATTTTGACGGTATTTTAGTCATTCCATGAGGAATAAGAGACGAGGAGTGAAACGAAAACCCGGGTCAAGAGACTGAATTCGCAAAAAAACTCAATTCGGGGACGAGGAGTAAAATGTATGCAAAACATCATGGACGAGGAATATAATTACTCTTAACTCATATAATGTGAGGAGAATATTGATGTACGTTGAAAGCAGTGCTAGTAATCGATGATACTTGATATGATACAGAATATTAGCTACTACAAATGTATACTATTCCTAACATATTTATTGTCAAAATTTTAGTTGAAGTTCAAGTACATAGACTTTGGTGTATGAGGCAATTTCAATTCTTTTTACAAACACTGCTAGAAAATTGTCCATTACCCACAGAATTTTTCCACGAAACAATGCATGGGAAATTTTTCACAGATTTTCGACGGATTGTCTTTTAATTTTAAATATAAAGATGTGTTACGGATTTCTAACGGAGTTCCCACGCAATCATAATCCGTAGGAAGAAATACGTTGGAAACTTCCCACGGATTAGCCACGTACCTTCAAAATCCGTGGGACACATATTTAGTTTTATTTTTAATAGAATATAATTAAATATGTGAAGAATCTGCAAAACCTGTGGATATTGTCTAACATTTCTCACGGATATCTCATGGATCATTTATTATCATATCTTTATTATGGTTTAAGCATTTCGTGAGAAATCCGTGGGAAACATTATCCACGGATTTCTCACATATATTTTTAGGGTTTAGGGGTTTCTGATAAATTTAAATTTGTGACGGATTTCTCATGAAAGTTACATAAGCAAGCAGGTCATCGTTTATATTTGCTTGCAGCAGGAAATTTAGTTGTGATCAGCTAAATAAATATCTGCTTATTTATAAGAATGTGACATTTGTATCACATATCATTCTTATATTACACTTGAAAATAGGCATATACATAAAATGAATATGAAGGTAGCTTAGCCTAAAAAAAGATTTATCCCTTTTTATTACTCAAACTTGTGTTGTTTTTTGATGGTGCAACTAGTTGGTTGCACTTTGTGTGGGTTGCTTTTAGTGCTGGTATTGTTTGTGTGTTTGTATATATTCAGTCATAATAGTTTGTCAACGTTTAATCTCATATAAATCATATTGATGATTGATTATTTGTGTGTATGTATTTTAATGTGTAGGTACAAAAGTTGAAAGAACAATTTGTTGAAAGCCAAGAGCGAGAACTGATAATGGAAGCGGATTTAGTAAGTGTGAATATTATTAACAAAGGCTTGGAACAAGAAGTTTTCATCACCGTCTAGCTAGTACTGATCCCAAATAGATAGAATTGACCCATGTTATTTTTGAACAACGAATACAATGTTAAGTTTAACATAGCTTTTGATACTTCACAAATTTCGAATATTTTTTGTGTATTTGGATGATTAACTTATTAAAATATTTGTTATTTAGATGATTGAAGCTAATTTGAATATATGCTATGTATTGTAATTGTATAATGTATCATATCGTATTATCACGCAGGTAAATAATATAAGAAAAATGAGAAAACATGGCGGTTTTAGAAAACTAATCCCCATAGGAAATCTGTGAGAAAATCATGAGAAATATATCCATGAGAAACGCATGTGAAACGTATTCGTGGGAAACTCGTGGGAAATATTTTAGTAGGAAATCCGTGCCAATTTTCAAATTTTTCATGGAATCTTTTAAAGGTTTTGAATCGGTTTTTTCACAGATTATTCACAATTAATTCCGTCAGAAAATTGAATTCTGTGGGAAAATCCGTGAGGAAATTGATTACTCACGCCCTGTTTTACCTCGAACTAAATCCGTGAAAAAGCCGTAAAAAATCGTGATTTCTCACAGTTTTTCCACAGATTTGACCGTGGAAGATCGGCTGTTTTGGTGTATTGAAACTTTTACACATTCAATTTTATTAAGACTTTTAAATATTAAAAAATTTGAAATGTGTCAAATAGTGAAAAGTTGTTCACGAAAATCAATGATTCTCTTACACTTTATTGAAACCACTTATGTGCACATCACCATCCTCTTTTAAATTTGACAATTAAAATTTAACATGGACCAGCATTTTATAGATTGATGTAGAATAGTTTATAATTATAATAAATATTTTCATAAATATGATATCTCTACAAGATCTATTTTAACATAGTACAATTTTATACGCATCAGTTTATGTATTTTTAATCATAAACTTTTATATCTTTACAAAATTTATGGTTTAAATCAAGGTTGTCAAGATCGCGATCTTAATCTTAGGATCTCACAATCTTATTATCCTACCAAGTAAAAACGTGCATGATCGGATTATGATCGCTCAAGAGGTAAGATCGTAGTAGGATCGTAGGATCGCACGTAAGATCGTAGGATCGCACGTAAGATCGTAGGATCGGTGAACGATTCGATCCTACAAATGGGTTAACATTTTTTTTCTTTTTACAATTGAGCTAATCTTTATATGGTACATAGCCATGGTCCAAAGCCCAATCTTTGTTCAAAAATCACTGCAAGACTTTGTTTTCATATTCTATCTATTTGTTCTCACCTTTTAAGAGAAAAAAAAAATTCTAAAACCCCAAAGCGACGTTTGAAGTTCCAATTGATATATTAAATTAGTAATTTTTATTTGTAGGCCCGTATGCTCTTAAACTTATTATGACTAGTGGTGCAATTGTACTAGCTTAATTGCTACTATCTTTTTGTTTTAGTATGTTTATCATCCCACTAAAATTGTTGACAAATTGCATCATTTTTGTAATATAAAAGTTTTAATGTTACATTAATTTCTGTAATTGTTTGTTTTCTACATGAATTTGAATATATTTTGATCAAAAATGATATTTTGGTAGGATCTTACGATCCCGATCTTCCAAAAACGAAAACGATCTTACGTAAGATCCCGATCTTGATAACCTTGGTTTAAATTATTACTTTCTTTAAATAACTACAACGTAGTCATATATCACAAGAGATGAATGAGAATAAACTAATATTCAATAAGCCAAATGTATTTGACAATGAATATTACTTTCGTTTTAGATAATCACAAATATTTAAGATAAATTATCATTTTAAGGTTTAAGATGTGTTTTGCGAAATAAAAAGGAAAAAGAAAGTGTCAATAGTTAGTAAGATGTATATCAAATTTTAGATGAAAGATCAACTTTGAATTATGAAATATATTTAATCATTCCTCCAAATTAATAGTATTATTAGGATGAATATATGATACGCAATATTCGATACAACATATATGTGACAGTTTTTTTTTTAAAAAAAAAAAAAAAAGAGAAATGAATGACTTTTAGTTCATAGTATAAACTATAAAGTATAATGAAACCGATGACATATGTCTTGATGCATCGGCCTCTGTCTTTTCCTTTTTGATTGCATGTGACAAGTGTATTTCAAGAACAATCTTTTTATAAAATACCCATAATTTTTTATCCTAAAAGTATAATAAAATCGGTATCTTGAAGCATCTTTCCCTGTCTTTATTATTGCATGTTGCCAAGTGTGTTTCAAAAAGATTAAAAACAGAACCTTGAAGCATACCATATAGGCATATATATATATGCTCGTGAATCTAAAGCACAATCTAAGTTTGACTTCTGATTTCGAAAAAAAAAAAAAACGATCGATCAGGTCATGCACCATGCCCATTATTTGCTTTTCCGGACGGATGCAAGTGATCGAGTAGCTAGCGCGATTGATAGATGAAATCAACAAATTGTAAAATGCAACTCATGAAATGATTGTCATTTAACGTACTTAGAAAACACAAACGGACATATGGTTCTTGTTAACAAATGTACGTACAATTCATAAATTAACCTAGAAATGGAAATGTTGTGATTGAATTGCACATGTGAGAAGTATGTTTGAAAGTAATAAACATAAGAGATGGGGTTGCATCTGTTGGGTGGGCAGAATGTTTTACTGAATTCTGAGCGTACAAACCCCAAAGGTTTGTTTTTTTGTTCTAACCGCATAAATTTTATTATAAACTACGGAATGTGAAATTTTAGGGTTATTGTGACACCCTCCTCTTCGTATGGTATAAAATATTCTTTTATTTCGGAAGCGTAGGTCAAAACATATATTGCATTAATAACATTTTATAAAATGTACATATATATTGTTCATAACAAAGTATGACAACTAGGTGTTACATAATTTCAACTTTCATTTAAGTTATCAAAAACATATCAGAGTTACCAGCTGGTCAAACATTCTTTAAACATAATCTTCCTGTCCGTCCATATCAATCATGACCTGCATGGATTAAGGTGATGAGATTAGCACAAAGCTAAGTGAATGAATGTGAAACTAACAGTTCAACTTAGCATAACAATCTGTTTACATCAATTAATCGTAAACACATATCGTCAAAGAGGATCGGTAGTTTTTGAGGAACCCTGAAGCCGCGGTGGCCCTCAAAGAACGCTTATCACAATCTGTATTGGCCTATACGGAATATACCGATAACTTAATACTACCATTACACAACACAGGTTCTAATACAACACATGTACAAGACCCTGTATCTGTAATTCTGTAATAACCGAGTCCAACAATCTGTTGACCTCTTTAATAACAACAAATGCCCGAAGGCCACATTGCACGTAGATTCATAATCAGCAAATCAGATTAAACAGTCTATCAATTATATTTACTTTTAATTGTTGCAACCAAACCGTTACAACCAAATCAAACTTGTGAGTTCCAGATCCACTCACCTGTCAGTCTCAGTCCAACAACTCAGAAGTCTAATGTTACTGAGTCTTCTGCTGATCTGAGAATACAACAAATAATGAGTTAGTAACTCATTCCACAATCGTATAACATATTTCAATACATAGTATCGAAATGACAAACTATTTCCAAGTTATAACAATGCACTTATATAATTATTTACTCAATCATCATAATAGCATATTTATGCGAACAAGCAAATCCCTGAAGTCTAAGAAACAAAAGTTCAATCCGAAGTGAAACCAGAAAATCCCGAAACGATGTTTAAAAACTGAAAAATGCCATTTTCGACCCCAAGATGACCCCGAAAGGTCTAAAACTGCCTAGGCTCATTCTAAAGAGTTTTAATTATTGGACCGTTTTCGAGTGACCATGCGAATTTCAGCCCAATCTGTGTTAATTGAAAATTGGGTAAATTTTTAGTCACTAAAAGTATCACTAATTGAAATTTGCAAAATAAAACTTTTACAATCTCAGTTCGCAAAGTAACATCTCAGTTCGCAGAGATTCTCAGTTCGCAATAATCTCAGTTCGCAGGGCAGCTCAGTTCGCAAGGCAACATCTCAGTTCGCAGAGATTCTCAGTTCGCAATAATCTCAGTTCGCAGGGCAACTCAGTTCGCAAGACAAAATCTCAGTTCGCAAGGCAACTCAGTTCGCAGCACAGCATCTCAGTTCGCATCGCAACAACTCAGCTCGCGAACTGAGTTCTTCTTCTTGCAAGCTGCGAACCGAGCCTGCTGTAACCAAAAACCCGAACTTTCTTCTTCCATAACTCACAAATTCGACTTTCTATCATTCTAACAAGCTTTCTAACAACTTATATGCATCAAATAACATCAAGTAACATCTTTCAAGCCTCTATTTCACAATTAATTAATGAATTGACTAATTTCATAATAACAAGTTATAAACACTAAAATTCTTACAAGAACAAGATGATGATGATGTTACTGATGTGATTTAAGTTACTTCACAATAAGGTTTCTTCAATTGTATTTTCAATTCGCAGGTTAAACATAAGTGTGTGTGTGTGTGTGTATATGTGTAGAAGAGTTGAGAACATGTGTGTGTTTATATACATGGAAATTTTGAGAAGGTTAATTCCCTTCTTAATCTATTGTCTGGAACCTAAAACCATTTTTGCGAAACCAACTATTTTATTTTACCGTCAACTAGATTAATTTAAAACAACGAATTATTTATTAGTCACAATAATTCATTTATCCTTTTGACTAATATTATCAAATAAACATAATAATACTAAAATATTCCTAACACATTAAATAATAAATTTAAAGCTAGGAAATTACCCGTATATTACTAGACCCTTAGGGTGGATGTTACAGTTACAAATCTAGAGCGATGTTCAAATGAAAATGGAAACTTTTGTGAAAATGAATGAACCAATATAAATGTGCCACATGTCATAAAACTCATTTTCCTTCACGTTTTTAAAAATTAAATATCTCAATTATAGCTCATTGAAAAATTATAAAAATCAACATTTTTTTCTCTTCGATTAGAAATCTCACAAGGTATATTTTTGACGACTTTTTTTTTTTAGGTTTTATAAATTGTACAGTATTAGTATCACATGTGTTATTCGCTGGTATCACATGTGTTACTCGTTGGTATCACATGTGGACATGTGGTAGTTTTTTTCAAAACCAGCTATAAAACAAAAAAAAAAGTTCGTCAAAAGTATACCTTGTGAGATCTCTAATCGAAGAGAAAAAAACACTGATTTTTATGGTGCAATTCTTATGATTTTTTGACTTACCGTTTGGAATATATTTAACTTTTAAAAATGTGAGGAAGTGAGTTTTGTGACACGTAGCGCGTTTTTATTGATTCTTTCATTCTTACAAAAAGTTGTTGTACTCATTTGAACCTTACTCTAGAAACCTAATCTACCTGGTTAACTGATAGAATTTTTTCCCTACTAAAAATCGAAGTGAATGAGGTGAGTTTAATATCATCATAAATGACATCATTCCACGTCTTCTTTAAAGAAAAAGTAAAGTCATTTCTATATCTATGTATGATTCTTGTTTGGACTAAACATGTATATATGATAATAGTATAAAGTGTAAAATAGAATGTTTATGATTGGTCAACAACATATAACTTTGGTGGTGTTGACTGGACATATAATATCATCATGATTAATTAAATTCGATAAACTTGGTAAATTACAGATAAAAAAAAAAAATTAGAGCACATGGAGTTGCTCGGGCAAACCAGCATTCAAGGGCTTGAACGCCGGTTTTTGGCGTTCGCGATACCTGGTCGGTGTTCAAGTCTTCGTTCGGCTTTGAATGCTGCGTTCAAGCGACTTTCTCTCTCTCTCTCTCCATATACATATATATATATATATATATATATATATATATATATATATATATATATATATATATATATATATATATATTCTAAACGGCTACTTTTTTAAAATCTTATTTCTAACTCTATAAATATACATACAATTAATACATTTGTTCCCACATCAATCTTTCTTTTTCTTTCAATTAATAATACATTCCAAAAATGAGCGATTTTGATTCGCCTTCAACGGACGAAGATGTTGAAGTTTTACAACTTCTTTGTCAATATCGTAACAAGGTTATAATTCCTCGAGAAGAAGCCGAAAGTTCAAACCGCCAAATATTACATCGCTACATATATCGTGATCGATTAACGGCAAATGAAAGTCTAATGAAAGATTACTTTTTCGGCAATGCAGAGTTCGCGCACGAATATTTCAAACATTGATTTCTTCTAAGCAAGCGACTATTTCTTCAGATAGTAGAAGGTATCTCTAATTACTCTGAATGCCATGTACCATATTATGTTTCATATTTTCGCCAAAGAACGATGGAAGTGGTGTTTCAGGGTTTACCACTATTCAAAAATTTACTTTCGCCCTACGTCAATTGGCATACGGTACGTCACCGGATGCCTTTGATGGATATTTACAAATGGCGAAAAGAACTTCACGTGAATGTTTGTTTAATTTTACAAAGTGCATGATTGATATCTACGCAAATGTCTACATGAGAAAACCAACGACCGATGACATATGTCAATTGTATGAGAACATGCAAAGAAAAATGGTTTTTCAGGCATGTTTGGTAGCATAGATTGTAGAGATTACCATATTACTTTTAATTGAAATTATTATTACAAACTTTGAATAAATTGTTAATTAATTAGTTAAGAGTAAAACTGTCATTCTGCATAAAGTAAGAAAGAGAAACTATAACGATTATGTTTCTATTAAACTTTGTATTTTTTGTCGGGTGATAATTATTTTAAAACGGAGGAAGTAGTTCATAAATATAATTATATATTCACATTTGAAAAGGAGAAATAGAGGGTGAAAATTGTAAATACGGAAGAAGTACAAGGTTTGCAGAGAGCAGAAGGTACGACGGTCTGTAAATCTGCTTCCATACTTTCTTATTGGGACAAAATTGTGAACCCCACTTTTGGACCAGCCCATACGTGTCTGCAAATGAACTGGGCTCGTACTACGGCCACATATCATTACCTTATTTAATGGTTCTTTAACCCGGCCTTCTGAATTATTACTAGGAAATTACACATTCGTCTTCTCAAATTCATATTTTTTTCCCCACAGGATCGATTTTTTTAGAAAAATGAATTTTATTAAAAACAAGAACTCTCTGGCAAGGAGCTAGAAAAGAAATTACGCATGCTTGTTTAGCCAGGAATTCTAACAATTAACTTTACGACCTCTACATTTAACCCAATAGAAAAAACATATACGAATGGAATCGAAAATGTCACTTTTCCTCATAGGATGAGAATTAAAAGTAACATTATTTTGAAACCGCCATAAGACCCACAAAGAAGCCGCAGTAATGACATACACACGGTCTTTAGAATCCTTTGAAGCTCTTCAATCATCGATCCAATGTATCCAATCAAACCAAGAAGAGAAGCAAGACATATTAATATCGGTCCACACTAGAATAAGACGCCAAATGTTTCTAGCCGTATCACATCCAAAGAAGACGTGGTCATTAGATTCCACACCCATGTTACATGACAGACATGCAATAGACATGATCTCTAGCCCCCGTGAAGATAAACTTAAACGATTCGGTAATCTATCCAAAATAAGACCCCACAGGATCGATTTAATGGGTAAAATGGTGTTAACGAATCGAGTTGAGTCGAATATTAGGTTAGTTGGGCTCGAATGTTTGTGCTTAAATCATTTAATAATTACTCGGCCCGGGCCAGACTCATACTTGATTAAATTTTCAAAAATGTATTCAAGTTCAATGTTTGTTTACGTTTGTGATAATTCTACAACAACCAGTTTTTGAATTCGAAATGCCTTGTTTAGTAGCTCGAGCTCAATGTGTTCGTTTATCATCTTAAATAGGGTTGTTAAAAAGCATAAAAATCTCTTTTCAACAACAATGAGAAAATGTGAGCACTTTAAATATAGAGCCACATGAACAAAACTTAAGCGTAATGCTTAAAATGATACTAGTATAACTTTGTGTTTGTCTGGCTATCGGCTATCGAATAAACAATTATTTTTAAAAGTACGGTAAGTATGTAGAGTGAGAATAAGTGCATTATGCATATTAATCATTGTCCATTTTTTAAGTTTATATGTTAGATCTATATTTTTCCGTACGCATTTTAAACACGATTAACCAATTAACTTTGAAGATATGATTCGAATGTGTTAAATGAGAAAAAAGTTAATACGCAATTATTTTCTAAAAAATCGTAACATAATTGAAAGACCAGAAACTCGTTTAGGAGGAAATGTGATCCCCTTTACACCAAATGAAAGCCTAAATTCGATCTGATGAAACATGTAATGTAACCCAAATAAATCCTCACCTAGTTACTATTTAACCAAACATTAAAAATCAGTTATCTTGTAATACTTGTATCATCAACATATTTATGTGGGCATACTCTGTTAACGTAAAACACAATGATTACTCATTTCGACCCAAACATATTTTGACCCATTTGCCACCTCTAGCTACTCATCACAGAACCCATCACTGGTTTGTACTTTGTATATTTACTTCTAGTATTAAAAATTAGAGAATTAGCGGCATTGATGATTTTAAGAAAATGGATTGGCTGACTTATAACAGGAACAATGTTATGTTAGTACAGCTCTAATCATGTAGAACAATGACCAAATGTCAATCTGTCCTACCACAAATAATAATATAATATACCCCAACATACATACGTCTGTTTTTCTTTTTTACAAACCCTTTTTCCTGCTAAAACATCCTAACATCAATCGCATAACATACCTACTTCGTGTTCTTTATCTAAGTTTCAATCGCACCAAACTTTCACAAGCAGATGACGTACCTGCATTTTACATCATAAACTATTCCAGCAAAACCGCCATTATTGCTTTCACAATAGCATTTCCCATCTCGAACCCATTAATTAAAAACTTTATCATCAATCACGCATTGATCTCTGAATTGCACTGCTGTTCCCTACTGCAGCTCCTCCTGCCCCAAAACATACTTGAACAGCTTGTTTTCTCGAGCCTGAGTGCACTAAATTTGCCTTCCTCGCCCGAGGTGGTTCGGTGAGACGGTGAACCATCTCGAGCCTCATCATCCCGTGTTTCAGAAGATGGGCATGAGCCATCGTTGCAGGTGCATAAAGGAATGGCAACTGAAGGAAAAGGGCTGCAAGTAACCGGGCAAAATAATTCTGGTGAAACAGATGCTACCCGGTTCTTACTGATCTCCGGGGTGCTAACTGGTGTAGACTCGGTTGGTTCCCGAGGGTGAAGCATGCACGGGGTACAGAAACCAAGGGAAATATGTAGTTTGATATCTTTTGCAGGAGAGCCCGGTAATCTGGTGAATGAAATGATGCCATGTCGGCATAAGGGGCACGGAATGGATCCAGGTGGGCCTAATAACTCAGACGGGTTATTGCTTGTTGAGCATAAATAAAGGGCACATCTCACACACAGTTCATGCCTGCAACCTGCAAGCATAAAGTTGAAGTTAGTGGTAGCAAAATGGGTGGTTCACATCCGCTGCGTAAAAGGTTCAGGTAATTTTAGGCAGCTCGAGTCGGATTGGTTGAGCCAAAACGCTTTTTGACCAAATTTTGCTTCTTTTTCTTTTAGTAAATGATTAGTGCATCAAATACCATAAAAGAAATTATAATACTTTAATACGTAAATCCAACCCATTTGGTCTGTTCTGTCTTAAGTTATTTTTATTCTACCCGTTTGAAAGGTTAGTAATAAAATAAATAGCCTGAAGCAAACCATTTATACGTAAATGGGAGAAAATGACCAACTATAGTCTAGGGGTTACGTGGCTCTTAAGTATCTACTTGGGAGACTAGTATTCTAGTTGTGAGGCAATTTTCTGTTCCCTTTATGACTCCATATATATCGTTTAAACCATATATATGATTTACCTATTGACCTTTAACTAATCATAACATATATTTCTATCCACATAGCATAGCATGGATAATATATTAAGATAGCAAACCTTCGGCAGCCACTGTGCAAGCTCTCTCCAGACAGACAGCACAAATATCAGTGTCATCAGAAAGGGTTGCTGAGGACTGCAAGCCACACTCTCTGCAAAAGAATTTTCACAATTACTGTGTGTTTTCCGAAGAAAAGACCCCAGATGCTAACAATTTTTCATGCAGATCAAGCCACTCACTCATAAAGCAAACCTAAATGAAGTAAAGAAGTGTAATTCATGTCTTAACCAGCAGAAGCCTACAATTTAAATCTGGGATATCTAATATCTATCAATAACACAACGAAATGCATAAAATACACTTTAAACCCAATGAAGAAAGGATATGAAGTTAATGTTAAACTAAAGGTTTACCACTTGCAAGACAGTGAATGTCACATTTCAGGAGTTGAAAGTGGACATAACTACATATATAGTAAGAAGAGATGGTTAGTTGTAATTACCTCGCTATGTTAAGCACACTCATGAGGGGCAACGATAAATAATTAGATGGAGGGAACAAGGGTATCGACAGGTCAGAATTTGGTGCCAATAATGGTTCAAGCCAATGACGACCCCACATTCTTGCTACGTCAAGAGGAAGCCACCTGAAACAGCATACAGGTTTTCATAAACAACTAGCAAATAGGAAGTACCACAAGATCAAAACCAGACAAAGACAACAGTACCCGTTGCAGTTTAATGTCAAACGACTAGCACCTCTTGCAAGTAGGATCTGAATAATTTGAGGAAAAGATATTAGCATAAAAAAAGGAGAGTACTTTAGAACAATGTCATCAAGATTATATGATAAACTAATCACCTGACTACATTTTAGATTTCCACCACAAGCAGCATAATGCAAAGGAGTGCTTCCAGCTCCTACAAGACAGTGTAAGAAGGGATACAAACAAGAGGTACAACAAATGGGGTCCTTGGATATGCGTTTAAAAGATATTATCTGATTTGAATAATCAAATTTGGATAATCACTTGCACTAAAACGGGCTGTGATAGCTCATCACTTTATGCGTTTTTTTTATTTGACGTTGTGATAATCAGATAAACTACAGTTTAAATGTTTAACAAATTCCAACTATTTAAGATATTAATACATAAGATGACCTGAATGACATTATTGTGAAGGGGCGTAATCTTATTTTGCAACTTGAAATCAGTTTTGTGGCAGTATAAATTGGCTATGCAAAATTGATACTGTTCATCTGACCTATAAATAATCAAAGATAATTGAAGGCGGAATCTGTTTATCGAAACATTAAACTAATTATATAATCAGATAATCAGTTTTAAAAGCGCAAATCCAAATACCCAAAAGTCTCATGATAAACAATACTCTGTAATATTTAGATCTCGAACAACTGACATACCTATCAAATCCATTGACGTCCCATAATGGAAGGTCACGGCTGACGTATTTGCATGCAAATCTAGAAGCAGCTGTACACAATCAGCATATCCATTTAGTGCAGCCATGTGGAGAGCCGTTATACCACCATCAGCAGCTTTATTTACAAATTTCACCAGTGCACTGCAATGACAAAAGACGATATCATTTAATAACCGATTGATGCTTGGATGTTCATGAACTACATAAACAGAATATTATGCCACCTATGTCGAAGTGATTAAACTAAGAGCATCATACTCTACAGGACTATTTGAATGCGCATTTTGAAACTGATAATGTGGCATTGACTTGTCACAATCAGATAATCAACTACTCGTAATCTCGTATAATGTGACGTGTTGCAGGAGATATTGCTTGGATAGTTGGATGTGGTTACGTTGTTTGAAGTTGTAAGAATCGGATAATGTTGTTATATTGTTTGAAAAAATCTGATCACTCGAGGACAATGGATTTATTGGCCAAAATACATATTTTTGCTGACGTTTTTAGATATAAGATATTACAACTTATTCCTTATTAGCTGATGAAAGAATTACGAAGTATGTGTTAACAAAAATAATAGTAATAATAATAATAATCTTACAACTCTTATTATTACATTTTTTCAGAAGTATTATTAACAATGAACATGTAGGTAAAAAAGAAGGGCAGGGTAAGAAAGTAATGTTATTATCTTCTTCCGTGTCAGGTTTGATGCAACAAGTATGCACTAATCTTATTGTCCAAAATCCAAAGTTTATTATCGAAACTCTATATAATCTAAAGATCAGCATCACTGTATCCAAAATCTAAAAGCAATCAAAATAATCAGATAATCAGTATTATTATGATAGAGAACTCTACAACTAATATAAACCTTTGGTCATATTTGTTTTTGGGACCATTGCCTCCATCACCATTCACTTGTGCATCTGTAGCTTCAAAGGGAGCACTAGGCACAAAATCAGCCACAACAAGTCGTATGCAACGTACATGCCCATTCACCGCAGCAAAATGAAGAGCAGTTCTCCCACTAAGATAGTCGGCCCTCGTAACCTAACAATACACCAAGTTACAAAACAATCAAAGATTTCTTATTTATTCACTATTGATATTTTCTAGTTCAACACGATTAACAAGAATAACTTACATTGCATCTAAAAAGCAAAAGCGTTTGAACAACTTCCCAATGCCCGTATCGACAAGCTTGCATCAGAGCCGTCTTCAAATTACACAAATACACAACAATTCAGTGATCAGAGAAATTCACACACACCGATCCATATATATATTCAAACTACTCAACACAACTACTAATTGATCACCTTATTTGTATCGTCTGTGTGTGTAACTTGCAATAAATTTCAAACAAATTTATGAAAATCAGATACCAAACCAAGTTATTTAACCACAACAATTCCTAAAATCAACATGAACTAATACCTAGGGTTTAAAACCTCGAATTCAATTGCTCAATTTGAACAAAACGAGCTTCGATTCTAACCAAACGCTTTTATAAAAACCTACCCAACTCTTCAAATCCACCAAAAAAACGATATCGATGAAAATAATACTACAGTAGTACCGAAAAATCAAGATCGAAATCAAAGATTATTACCTGACCACAATAATTCCTAGAATTAACATCAGCTCCATTATCAAGCAACAATGCAACAATCTACAAAAGAATCAAAACTTATATAAAACTAGGTCAAAATGAAAGACAACTATAATAATAATAATAATAATAATAATAATAATAATAATAATAATAATAATAATAAATAACAAAAATGAAATATAGTTGGATACATCGTTATGGCCTTTAGCAGCAGCAAAATGAAGAGGTGAATTAAGACCACCAAAAGTAGAGTATTTAGCTAAACATGGATTACAATCAAGTAACATTTTAGCTTCTACGAAATCACCGTCTCTTGCTGCCGATACCAATCGTTCACCGGAAGCTGAACAACCGAATGAATTCCCCATTTTTATCTGTGGATCGGTAGTTGAGTGAGGGTTTTTTCTTTTGTTTAAATAACTTGTGTGATTAGAAATTAGGTCAACTGTCAGTATGTTTGGACATATTTACAAGGAAATTAAGGGGATTTCCATTTTTAAAATACATACATAAATAGTAAAAAGAATTTGGGGATTATTTTAGGGTTTTGTTTTGGAAGTCGAAGCTTGAGATTCGTGGAAATTGTGGTGTTTCTTTTCACCATTTATTCTGCTCCCATTTCTAGTTCTACCTAATTTTCCCGACTTTTTCCCCCCCTAATTATATCGATAAAGAATTGTGACAATTATATTTACAAGAAGAATTGTGGTTTTATGTCAATTTTGATTATAAATGTTTGAGTACATGTGTAACATTAAACATAATAATTGTCGATAAATACGAAGTGTACGCCCGTTTAAACTAGTTTAGATCGCGAATAAATAGACCTTGCGGGGTAAATGGGAAACGCCCTTGTCCATTTTGTATTTTTAATACTTAGATTCTGTTACCCATTTCATTCAATATTCCCAGCCAAATGAATAATTATTTGTATTTTAGAGTGAGGTTCAAATGCGAATGAAAATTTTAGTGAGAATTGTGGAACTAATAGGATTGCGCCACGTATTACAAAACTCATTTTTCTTCAAGTTTTTAAAACTAAATATCTCAAAAATGTCTCATTGAAAAATTATAAAAATTGCACCATAAAATTTATTATTTTTTTCTCTTCGAATAGACATCTCACATGATATACTTTATGTCTTTTTTATGGGTTTTACAAATTGTACAATATTAGTATCACATGTGATACTCGTTGTTGTCACATGTGATAGTTATTGGTATCACATTTGATACTCGTTGGTATCAGTTGTGATATTCATTGATATCACATGTGATAGTGATAGTCATTAGTATCACATGTGATAGTTGTTTACAAAACTCATCGAAAATGGAAAAAAAATCATCGAAAGTATACCTTGTGGGATGTCTAATCGAAAAAGGAAAAAACGCTAATTTTTATGGTACAATTTTTATAATTTTTCGACTTACCGTCTGTGAGATATTTAATTTTTAAAAACATGTGGGAAAGTGAGTTTTATGACACGTGTCGCATTTTTATTGATTCATTCATTCTCACTAAATATTGTTGTACTCGTTTGAACTTTACTTATATTTTATTTTATAAACTAGTTGGTGGCCAAATACATTAGAATGACTACATTTGCGAATGGAGAAAATCATGATCTTGATTTTTCATGAGCACCTAATTAAGAGATAGCAAATCCAAAATGGAGATTAGAAAACATCCATATCATAAATCGAAACATTTGAAATCATTTTGAAATATATCATGTATTATTCTTTTGAAAACTTTGAAATAAGCAAAAGAAAGAAAAATAAGAGATTTAGTAAAATATGAATCAATAACAACATGAATGAGTTTAAAAACACTAAAGTATAAATCAATGTTAAACAAAATGTATAAAAAAAATCTAATGTCTAGTAAATTCATACTTAGTAGCAAATCAGAAATTCATTTATTGATATTAATCTAAAATATTTTGATCACCAACAATCACATATCTAAACATTAAACTAAAAATAAGAAATTGTAAACCTAGAAAATCAAAACTCTAAATGTCATACTTGAGAAAAAGAAAGTTAGTTTTTAGGGGGAATTTGATGGATTGGTTCATATATACAATTGGTACTAATTACTAATTAGATCAACTATTACTTGAAAAGAATATGAAAGGATTTTACATTAATGTCATTTTAATTGATTTGAATTATAAACTTTAAATGTGATGAATGGTCTCTTACATGGCACATCTAATTTTTAAGCCTTCACCAAATGATGTCACATCACCTTTTAATTTGTAGAAAATTTACACATAAGTTAGGGGGATCCCCACTTAGTATATATATAAGAAAAGTTGGATTTGAAATGTGCTTTTATTAAATTTGAAATAAGTAGAAAAAATGAGATAAAATGTGGAAAATATGGGCTTCCAAACCTACCCTTCGAATTCCTTGATATTTCCACCAAACAAACTAAAGTTTAGACGTATCGAAACCAACTCAACACTCTCAATAGTCAATTAGTCAATTAGTCAATATGATATAGAAGTATATGTATTCCACTGTATATTTATTTGTTATTATGTGAGATAAACTATACTGTTAACTTTACTTACCAATGACCATACGAGAACTTTCTAGGAGGTCACCTATCATGTTAATACTTCCATTTAAACACGTATAACTGCAGAGTTCTCATGTGATCTATTATATTTGTGGTACCAAAATGCATTATGTCTAGTATAGGGTCAAGATGATCTCAATGAATTAAACTGAACAGTTGACATGTGATTCGCGTGTTACATCTCGACATCTGGACTTCTAACGACAATCTTAATGGGTTAAAATGTAGTACAAAATTCTTTGAAACATTGTCATCATATATAAGCATGTTACTCCCATATAGTAGCAAATAGTTTCATAAGTTCTCATTTTTCTACCATTGTACGATCCTGTTTTAGTGGAATCAGATAAAGAAGAGATGATGATGTGAGACGACCTTATTGGAAGCTTATTTCTTTATAAGAGGAATGGAGGTAACTTTTGAATAAATTATACTAGAATGTATTCAATTTTTTCACTTCTGTTATAATATGTGTAGTATCTAAATGAAAATTAATTCTTAACCTTGTGAAGAAATTTTCTTGAATGAGGTAAAAACGGCATATTAAATGTCGCATATATTATCATTAACGGTGTCATATTATGTGACAACCGGCAAATTAGGTCGTCATTTGTATTTAATCATAAATCATTATTACTTGTATTTAGTATGGAATAGGACTAAGTACACTAACATTTTTGTATGTATGTAAATATATATACGCGTACGTAATTAAATTTTAATTACGCAAATTCGATCGAATGGAATCCGACACAATCATACGGACGTTGGTGAAAAATATTTTATTAAATAACGTAATTATAATAAATAATTGTTATTCAACTTATATCGTGGTAATGATATCTAAGACGTTTTACGTTTCGTATAAAACGTACTGTACGCGATAAAAACGCGCAAATCGCGCCCGACAACCGAACGAAACCCGAAATATATTTCAATAACTTAAAAAGAAGTATTTTAAATAAAACTTCAATCAAAATATACGCGAATAAATTATTAACGAAAAGCTTGAATAATAAACGTTTAACGTTTAAACGGACGACGAATTGAACGGATAAACGGACACCGCGCGTAACGTAAACTTGGGGAACAAATTTAAACATCCCACACCTCAAGTGGGGCCCAAAAAATCTGCCATCACTTGCCCTCCATGCCAAGACACCCCTTTACTCCCTCCCATACCTCCATACCTTCTCATTCACTCCAACAATTTCACACACAACCTTTTCTTTTTCTCTCAACTTTCCCATTTCTCTCCCTTGTTTCTCTGCGACTCCAGCCCCAAAACACCTCCCAAATCACCACCACAAGCATCACCATAAACCACCATAGCATCATCTCTTTCGGTTTGCAAGAAAAAGCAAGAAAACGAGCTTTCGACCTTCATTCTTCGTGCTTTCATCAACTTCTTTGTAAGAAACTTTTTCCCCCTTTTATTTTACTTGGAACACACTTATATTCATGTTATAATGTCCATATAACAAGATTATGTCCAAAAACAAAGTCGAAAATCGTTTTTGAAAACATAAAAACCTTAATAGTTTCGGGGCAGAAACTTGGCCTGACTTCAAGGGAAGGTTTCGTGCTCAAAACTTAACCAAAATGGACGAATCAAAAGATAAAAATTAAGTTTAAAGATTTAACTTTTATCTCCAAGTGGTTTCATAATTTTTCGACACCGTTTGATATCCAAAAATGATTTTACAAAAATGTGTCGCCAAACTGTCTCGGGTGACAGATTTTCGACTCAACTTCTCGAGTCTATAACTCAAGATACACGACTCCAAATGACTTGAAACCACCGCCAAAATCTCAAAAATTTTGTTAGGTACAAATGTTGTTTAGATAACTTCATCTGAAAATGTGTAGATCTTGCTCGGTAATTCGATCTATGAACATGTGTCCAGATTGGTCGATTTTGGACCTCAGAGGACAAATGAAATTTTTAAAAATACTTAGACTTGCTCAAAAATTCCAGAAAAATTACTGAAATTAGTTAAGATGTATATGAACAACTGGTAATTTTCTCGGATTTTATCTCGACACTTTGACTAGTCAAAACGAGCCACGAATACAACACAAAAACTGATGAAATGAACCAATGGACTGTTTTGACATCCTTTTAAAAACATAATAATGTCTGTGAGAATTATTATCACAAAACATCACCAGCGGGCCGTACACGTTTTCTAAACACAAATGATAAACAAACTTTGGACATAACTAGTTGAGTGGACGACTAGCACAAGTGGACATTAACCCCCACTTGCACACATAAGTGGACATTAACCCACCACTTACATACAATCTTATGCGTTTAGGGTGCTAGAAGATTGCACTTTGGGACACGAACACCCACTCTTTGATATAACTGCTTTCAAGACTCAGGTGAGTCTCATAGCCCCACTTTTACCGTTTTATACTATGGGGTGAGATTAGATACACTGTTTATTATAATCACAAGTAACTGAAACCACTCTTATACGGATTGCATGAGACCTTTAATCCACTAAAAGTCTCCACTTTATCATAGTTCGTTAATTGTATGAGCGCGAGTATTATTGGATAGATCTATCGGGGATTGACATCCCCGTCCGGGTCAGTCGCTCTAGCCGACCCATGGACGCATTAATATTTGACTGTTACGGGTGTATTGGATTATGCACCTGCCCGAGGCACAAACCAGGTTAAGCGTCGAACTGTGAGACTCATGACAATAGTATATACTTATTTTGCATTCGTGCAACACTGATTAAATCTTGTGATTATTACCAACTTTTGATAATTGTTTCAAACCTATGAACTCACCAACATTATGTTGACCGTTTTAGTATGTAATCTCAGGTTCGCAGACACAGTAGGATGGCCTACAGGGAACTCTAGCTCGAGTCGCATGCTTTACAAACAAACAGAGAGATTTTCCTGCATTACTATTTTTGTATTGGTAGTTATGTACTAAGATCTCTAGTCTTTTATGCGAACTCGCGAATAGAACAAACATGTATTTTTGTGAACAACATATTTTATGAAATGTATTTCTAAACGTCTCATTTAGAGGTCGTTTGTTATAACTTGTGTAATGATTCATGATTAGTCGCGCCCCGACCCGACTTCCGCTGCACATCAAATTTGGGGGTGCGACATATTATCAGTTTAGTTGTTATAAGAGGTCAAATATATACGATAACAAGGTTTCAAGTTTAATATATATATATATATATATATATATACTAGTTTTTTACCCGCCCGATTGACGGAAAGAGCAGAATCAGGAGCAATTAATATACATAAAAGTTAGTGATAACATTCGACGTTAGAAAACTTTGTATTCGCATTAAAAAGATGATTGATTAACATTATTAACCAACAACCTTTTTTATAATTTAGAATAGTGCTTGTTAGCAATCAAATGGATTAATCATAAAACGCTTTTGCGTACCATTTGTACATATATAAAACCAACAAAAATAAAATAATTAAAAATCAAAACTTAATTACATATGGATATTACATAGACTTACAAAAATATCATTAGGAAACAATCACATCATGTTATCTACAGTACTTTATGTGTACTGATTAAACAAACAAATAAATATAAAAAAATGGTGATGATAACTACGTATAAGGAGATAGGTTGGTATAAGGATAAAATATGACATTCAATTTACCATTCTTGTAGGAATTATTTAGGAAAATTTTATTTGTTTAATGAAATCTTTATTTATTACGTATTGTAGAATTTATTTTTAATGTCATGTAGGATTTTTTTAAAAGCTATGGTAAAGGCACATTGAATTTTTGCTTATTTGTCGAATGAAGAAGGTTTCCACATAGAGTACCTCCTATCCTCTATTAGTTATATATATATATATATATATATATATATATACCAATTTATAATCAATTTATAATCAATTTATACTTCAAATAATGGTTTAATTCAATATCATAGTTATAGATCTCAAGTTTAAACATTGTATCTACCAAAACTCAACAATATTCAAGTTTATTTGTAGTGAACTTTTGATGGGTTTTCTATTCTCTTACTAGATTAACATTCGATGCGGAAATAACAATTAATCTAGGGCATGAAAGAAACTAAACTCTAAAGGATCTTTAACTTAATAATAATAACTTATAAAACAAAATAAATAGATAAGAAAATACTAACCTTTGAGAAAATCGGATTTCTCACAGGCACACCATCTTGACTTGGTGTTGGGTCACAAGGTTCCCAAAACTTAGATACAGATTAAATAACAATTATCTTAACGTGTTAGTTTATATCCAAGTTTATATCAAACAAGTTTAAATTAATCTAGGCGGAAAAACAAGATTAATTTTGACACAAAGTTTATTATGAATCAAAGTATTATTCACAATAAAGGGTTTGTCTCACAGAGATGACAAAGTATTCAAACCCACACAGATGGTTTGAATACGATCTAAGTATTAGTATATTAAGATAAAATTATCACTACAAACTTTAACATTTAGTGTGGTAATGCTTTGAGCCTAAGCTTAAAGGTCTTGTATACTATTTTCCTTTGAGTGCTTGAGTTACTTGGATGCATAGCAGTGCTTTTTGAACTGCTATTTATAGAGCTGGGTGTAACTCTATATTATCCAGTTCATGCAGTTGTCCAAGGGATAACAGATTCATCTTGGCCAACTTTGCATGCTCCCTTTTTGCTTTTCTTGGAAACAGAAAAAGCAAAAGGTAAAAGGTTTCTTTGCTGAGAAGAAAACTTTTGTTCGATGTTTGACCTTTCTCAAACATCTTATCAGTTGTATCTAGCCTAAGGAAAGAAGAATATCTTTTGTTCAATCTGTGCTCTTCAGTCTGTGCTCATCAGTCTGTGATCTTCAGTCTGTGAACTTCAGTCTGTGAAGCCTTCTGTATTCAATCTTCATTCTTCAGATGATGAATTCATAAGTCTTCAGGAAGAGCATGGCTTTCAGTCTGTGAGATTCTTCAGTCTGTGCAGCACAGACTCAGAAACAATTCTTCAGTCTGTGTAGCACAGACTCAGAAACACAGACTCAGGAATTTCACTAAGTTTCCTGAATACAACTAAGTTAGATTTTGACTCCTCGAATTTATAATTTAGGTTTGATCATTGTTTTTCCCAACAATCTCCCCCTATCTGATGATGTCAAAATCTATTTATAAAAGATAATAGAGAAATAATAAATACTAAAGTAAAGCATAACTTATGAATTTAGACTTATATACATAAGGTCAAAGTGATAGTCAGTTTACAAGAATATTACAATTATTACATGAAATTGTAAATCAAAAATTTAACAATCTTCACTTCTTTCTCTGAGCCTTGATCTCTTTCATCTTTTCCACTTTCCTCTTCAACAGTTCTTCCATTTCCTTATCAGATTTGTCTTCAAATTCTTGATACTCTAGGATGATCTTCTTGCAGATATCTTCAAGTCCAATCATCATCCTGATTTGGGAAAGGTTGTTGAATAACCAGCTAATCAGTCTTCTTCTGAATGGTCTGGCTTGAGAATGTTTGCATTCCTTCAATAGGGCAATGCAGTGCAGCAGAGACTCTCCATATAACCTATTCTAATCCTGGAAGCACTCTATCCCATTGATATCTCTATAGCACAGACCTTCAATGCTGTCAGTCTGTACATATGATCTATCAATGAAAATGATACCTTTGGGTAGAGGATGCTCCCTTCTCTGCTCATTCTCTATGGATAACCCAACTGAATTCTTCTTGATTACAAAGTTGTTTGCTATGCAAAACAACTTGTATTCTTCTTCTGAGATGAGCCCCAGACTGAGAACTAGCTCAATCAGGTAAGATAGCTCATCCAGAACTTCTTTCTTCAGATCCTTGTCAGCTGCACTCTTCAAAAGATTGGCAATGGATTGCCATTCCTTAAGCCCTAGAGTGTACAGTTCATCCACCCATACCGTCTTCTTGCTCTTGGTCAAAGTCAGCTCCAGCTTCAATTTCTGTCCAATCTTGTTCAGATGACATTCTCTAATCTTCTACTTGAGCTTTGACTTTTGGAAAGTGGCTTGTAGCTTTGGTTTCAGGCTCTCTATCTTCTGTAACCTTGTTGACAGCTCCTCATCTTCTTTGATTTGTTGCTCAACTTGACTCCTTCTGATTTGGGTCAGTGAACAACTTTCTTCTTGTAATTTTTGAGTGAGCATGTCAACAAATCTTGCTTCCTTCAGCTTCTGCTCTTCAAGTGTTAATACCTCTAGTATTCATTTAAGGTCATACCTTGAGCAGTAGCTTCTTGTTGCAAGAGTTCATCCTGTAGATTTGTCAGTTCAGGATTTCTTGTTCCAGTAGCATGATCATCCACCATCTTCTTGATCTTGCTTAACCTTTCCTGCTTGGATAAGGGAATCTCCTTGCCCTTATCCTTAGCCCTATCTACCTCTTCCAGTGTAGAACTTGACCCAAGATAAGTGCTTATCAGATGAGCACTTCTCCATTGCATTCTGTCTTCAATTTCACTTCTACTTGGAGGCAGTGTTCTGGTTGTTGTGGTTGGTCTAGCAGGATTGGCTTCAGCTTGAATGGCTTCAGCACTGATGATTATTGCATCAGTGCATGCTGCTGGTTGTTCCGAGCTCTGAGTCTGTGTCTGATGCTGTGTCTCAGTCTGTGCAGGTTCAGAGGGCACAGACTGAGACTCTCTAGTCTTGACTTTTGAGGCCCCTTCATCTACACCTCCAAAAGTAGCATCATCTTCATTATCATCTGTTCTTCTAAAAACTTCAGACTCAGAACTGCAGTCAGGATTGATGGCATCATCATCATCACCATCATTGCCCTGTTCTTCTGCCAGCTTTATAAATTGGTCCCAGGTTTTGATCCCCTTCATTTTTGGTTGGGAATCAAAGATATCCCTTTCAGGAATCCTCCTGGCCATTCTTTTCATCTTCCTGGCTCTCTTGATCAGCAGAGGTTGAACATCTTCTTCTTCTTCCCTTGGTCTCTTCAACTCCATCTAACCTAGGGCTGAGATAGTTGCAATTGGGTCTATGTGTAAGACAATGGATGACTCCCCCTGAGTCTGTGCAACCATCTCAGTGTGTTCACCTCTCTGCAATCCTTCTTGCTCCCCCTCAGTCTGTACACTCATATTTTCAGTCTGTGGCACAAACTGAGCTTCAGTCTGAGACTTCACCCTAGCACCTTCAGGTCCATCATCTCCATCATCTCCCTCACTGCTATCTCCCCCTAAATCTAAGGATTTATTATTTAAATCTTTATCTTTTGAGGTTTTAGCTTCTGCAGACCCATGCTTCATCTTCTCCCCCTTTTTGACATCATCTACTAAGTTTGAGAGGGTGGTCTGCATTTTATCTAACCTATTGGATACCTTCTCCTCCAGCATATCCACTTTATCCACCATAGTAGAGACTAGATGCTGCATCTTCTCTAGCTCTTTCTTATTATTATTGAACTCAGTCTGTACCCATTCAGACAACTTGTTGATGGCAGAAAGCACATCATTAAGTGTACTAGAAGGCACAAACCGAGTCTGGTTGGATGGGTTAGAATTGGGTGATGGTATGTGTTCCTCACTTGACTCATGTTGTAACTGAGCAAGGCCACTGGAATCTTTTGGGATTGCACTATTTGCCTCACTCTGTGTCCTGTGCATGGAAAAGCGATCATAGGCATTGAGTGGTGTAGTTGTTCCCTCTGATCTAATCCGGTGATAGGATAAGATATCACTGGGAAATGATTGTGTTGCACCTGTTGCCTCAAACAGTCCCTGGTGTAAAGGAACAGTATCACTGACAACTGATGTGGAAGTTCGTATGCCTTCACTAACCATCTGGTGATAAGATGGTAGTTCATCAGGCAAACAAGAGGAGATCTGTACCTCAGTCTGTGACATGACTGGGGCATTGGCGATCTGTGCAGAGGGGTGTAAGAAAGGACTCACTGGAATGTGAACTAGTACAGGACTAGTGGTCATTATGGGCTCAGCCGTTGTGAGTGGGGTAAAGAGGGGGATGGTAGTGCTCAGGATTGGAGCATCTTCTTCAATGCATACTAGAGGGGTCAGTGTAGTAGCAGTAATGTGGGTATCCAAGCTGACTAAACTAGGTGTAGGTTGGGTCAGTTGGGTAGCCATTGGCACCACAGACTCTAGCAGAGCTGCAGTGGAATGGACTACAGCACTAGAAGGTGTTCTATTGACATCCAATTCCATGGATGATGATTCCACTTGTGCTATACTTTTTGGGGTTGAGTCTGGTGATTCCTCCAGAGTGAGTGGTGACTCATCTTGGTTGGTTTGTTTGGGACTCTCTTTTGTGGGTGAGGATGGGCTAGGATAAGAAGGTTGATCTATATCCATGTCCTCAGATGAAGAAGAAGTACTACCTGCATCTTCTGTTGAAGATGGAACAGACTCAGGAATGTTTGAGTCTGACTCCAAGTGCACAGACTGAGTTGAGTCTGTGTCCCTGGAGTTTGTGTGCTCTGCTTCAGCCACACGATCTTCAATAGCATGGGTCTCAGTACCCTCACTATCACCTGAATTATCACCCTCCATAGATGCAGAAGCAACATATGGGTGATCTATCCATTGCTGCATAGCAGCAGTGATAGGTTCTCCAGAAAGTGGAACCGGATGGTTAAACACTTTATAGGTGAACACTGGTACTGGTATATCTGCAGATTTGTTAGTGAAAGACATATACACAGACCCAGATAATCTGAATTGGATGCACAGGGAGAGTAACCTTATAAAAGGTACATTAAAAATTCTCTGTGACTCATTCACTAGTTTTAAAAGTTCTTTAAAATACAACTCTGTAAAGTTGATGTTTAATCCTGTGATGAATGAGCTCAACAGTTGAGTTTCAAACTCATTTAACTCCCTTGTGCTACCAGATTTTCCTCCTAGACTTCTAATGATGCCAGAGATTAAGAATTTCCATCTGGGGGTGAATCCTGACATCAAGATGGTGCCTTTTTCTTTGGTATATCCAACCAAAGTAAGAGAAGCCCTTGCTGCTTCTTTGGTTGGAATGGGTTCAAAATTATTTCACAAGGGCAAGTCTAAGACATTCCTAATTAGCTCCTGATCAATGGTAACTGCCCGTTTACCATGATCAATAGTACCAGTAATTGCAGTATTGGTACTATTTGAGGAGCAAGTATACCACCATTCCATTAAAAAATGTGGGTATATTTGAGGAACTGTGTTAAAGAATGCTCCCCTTAATGGATGAGCAGACATAATAGCAGTTAGTTCCTCAAACCCTTTATTCTTTTTAGAATTAGGAATGGAAATGGTAGCTACTTGATTATTTATACAGAGTTTTACCTGTTTCCCTTGTTTGAAGGGTTTAGCCGCAGCGATGTTGGCAGGTGCCGTGTAAGCCCATTGATCAGCCATTTTGTGTAAAGATTAAATCTTGAAGTTTAATGTGAAAATGGAAGAACGATTTAGGGTTTACAAACTTTGTTTATTTTTGGTGTGCAAGTACAAGTGAAGAAAAAGAGAGGAGACCGGAAATGGGTATTTAACGAAATTAAATTTCCGTTAAACGGGACCCACTGATGATTATCCCTTTTACTGTAGCAACGAGGCTTAGGCACGTGCACCTTTTTGTATTGAGCAGATAAAAGAATAACAAGCGCTAAAAATTTTAATCATTATTTCCATAAAGATGGTATTAGCATTAAATGCAAGGATATTGTTGTTTATTTATTTTTAATAAAATAAAATAAATTAAAAAAAATAAATTAAAATTAAAAAGCATTTAGTCTGAGTGTATATGATCAGTCTGTGCAGTGAGTCTGGGTGACGTCACACAGACTGAGCCATATAACATACAGACTGAAGGAGAGAATAAAAAGAAAAATAAAAGGAGCTCAGTCTGAGTGTATATTGTGAGTCTGTATAGTGAGTCTGGATGACGTCACACAGACTGAACTACAAAACAGATAGACTGAGAGAAAATAACAGAATTTAAAATCTTTTTGGTATTTTCTTTAATATATTTACAAAGATATCTCTTAGTCTGTGCTTTTTGATTGTATGTAGCTGAGAATACAGTTATACAGATTGAAAAGCAGACACAGACTGAGAATTGAATCATACAGATTCAAGGTTTTACTAGGGGTTGAGCATTCCTAGTTGACCAAGCAGATACAAAAATCTATCTTCATTTAAAGGTTTAGTAAAGATATCTGCTAATTGGTCATTTGTTGGCACATATTTGAGAATCACTTTACCTTTCTCAGCACAATCTCTGATAAAGTGATGTCTGATCTCAATATGCTTTGTTCTGGAGTGAAACACAGGATTCTCAGTTATGGCAATAGCGCTTTGGTTATCACACATGATTGGAGTTTTTAAAAACTCCAAATCATAGTCTGCTAGTTGATGTTGCATCCATAGCAATTGAGCACAGCAACTACCAGCAGCCACATATTCTGCTTCTGCAGTGGATGTAGCAATAGAATTCTGTTTCTTGCTTGACCAACTGACTAGTTTGCCACCTAGCAGTTGACATCCACCAGAAGTGCTTTTCCTGTCTAATTTACAACCTGCATAATCTGCATCTGTATAACCAATTAAATCAAAACCAGAATCTTTGGGATACCAAAGACCCAGGTTAGGAGTACCTTTTAGGTACCTAAAAATCCTTTTTACAGCTTTTAGATGCGATTCTTTAGGTTCAGATTGATATCTAGCACACAAACATGTTAAGAACATGATATCTGGTCTACTTGCAGTGAGGTATAGTAGAGATCCTATCATACCTCTATAAGTGGTTTGACAGACTGACTTGCCAGACTGATCTTTATCCAACTTATCTGCAGTGCTCATTGGTGTTTTCATAGTTGAACAGTCCTTTAAAGAATATTTAGTGAGTAGGTCATTGACATATTTACCTTGGTTGATGAAAATACCATCAGGTTTCTGATGTACTTGTAGACCAAGAAAGTATGTTAATTCACCCATCATACTCATTTGATACTGTTTTGACATTAAGTTTGAAAACCATTTACACAATTTTTCATCAGTAGACCCAAATATAATATCATCAACATAGATTTGGACTAGTATGACATCTGCCTTGTTCCTTTTGAAGAACAAAGTCTTATCAATTGATCCTCTAGTAAAGTCATTACTAAGAAGATAGGATGATAAGGTGTCATACCAAGCTCTTGGAGCTTGTTTTAGTCCATATAGTGCTTTCTGCAATTTATAGACATGATTTGGAAAAGTGGAACTTAAAAAACCTGGAGGTTGTTTCACATAGACTTCCTCCTGTAAGTTGCCATTCAGAAATGCACTATTGACATCCATTTGATAGACTTTGAAGTCCTTGAATGCAGCATATGCCAAGAATAACCGTATTGCTTCAATTCTGGCTACAGGGGCAAAGTTTTCATCATAATCAATGCCTTCTTCCTGCTTGTAGCCTTGAGCAACTAGCCTTGCTTTGTTCCTTATTATCACTCCATCCTTGTCTATCTTGTTTCTGTAAACCCATTTAGTTCCAATAATGGTTTTCCCTTTTGGAGCAGGAACTAGGGTCCAAACATTGTTTCTGTCAAATTCTGTTAACTCTTCCTGCATTGCTTCAACCCAATCATCATCTTTCAAAGCTTCTTCAGCTTTCTTTGGTTCAATGATTGACATGAAGTTTGTGTAGTAACAGAAATTTGCAGTAGGTGAGCTTGATACTTGAGCTCTTGTTTGTACACCAGAAACATAATCTCCAATTATTTCTGTAATTGGATGATACTTGTGTTCTTTGAATCCTAGAAATGATTCATCATTGGATGGTAAATCATTCTCATTTGGTGGAAGAATAGCAGGACTAAGTTCTGCATCATCTTTTACATAGGGCAAGTCTGAGTCTGTAGAGTTCACAGACTGAAAACTACCAGACTGAACACATGTATCAGAAGAATTCGAATCTCTGGACACAGATTCATCTTCTGTTGATGAAGGTACTGTCATTGAATGAGCAGGTTGAGCATCTTCATTATCACTTTCAGAGTCCTGTTGTCGGTTAGCAACAACTGGGATTTGAGATTCAGATCCCACAATAGATAAATCTTCTAATAAATGAACATCAGACTGAGAAACATGTTCTTCATTAGCAGAGAAAGCATCAAAGGTGATATTGATGGTTTCTTCAATTTTGTTCCTTCTGTTGTTGTAGACTCTGTAGGCCTTTGAAATAGATGAATAGCCAACAAAAATTCCTTCATCAGACTTAGGTTCCATCTTTGCTAATTGATCCCTTTGATTTAGGATATAGCATTTACTTCCAAAGGTCTGGAAGTAATGGATGGTTGGAACCTTCTTGTGATACAGCTCATATGCAGTTTTGCCATGCCTTTTGACCAAAATAGATCTATTTTGGGTATAACAGGCAGTGTTAACTGCTTCCGCCCAAAAATAAATCTTCATTTGACCATGGCATAACATGGTTCTTGCAGCTTCTATGAGTGTACGATTTCTTCTCTCAGCAACACCATTTTGTTGAGGAGTTCTGACAGAGGCAAAGTTTTGAGTAATGCCTTTGTCAGTACAGAATTCAATGAGAGTAGAGTTTTTAAATTCTGTACCATGATCACTCCTTAGTTGCTTGACAGGTGCATCAATCTGCAATTCTTCCCTCTTGATTAGATTAATAATCTCTTCAGGAGCATCACTTTTTGCCTTAAGAAAGATGACCCAAGTATACCTTGTGTATTCATCCACAACCACAAGTGTATACTTCTTTCCACCCAAACTGCTAATGCTCATGGGTCCAAACAGATCCATATGGAGCATATGCAGTGGTTGATCAATTGTAGCTAACAATTTGGATGGAAAATGGTTTTTGGTCTGTTTCCCTAGTGTACAAGCAGGACAGAGTTTGTCCTTTGCAAATGTAACATTAGGCACACCTCTAACCAGTTTCTTCTGTGACAAGAGGTTAATATTTTTGAAGTTCAGGTGGGATAACCTTCTATGCCATAGCCAGCTTAGTTCTGGCACAGACTGAGTATAGAGACAAGTCTCTACATTGTTGTCTGCAGAAGAAAGATCCAAGAGATAGATATCTCTTTTTCTTTTGGCAACTAATATAGGTTTGCCTTTGAAATTATAGATAACAGCAGCCTTCTTTCTGATTCTGATTTCACCATCATCATCACAAATCTGGCTTGCACTAAGCAGGTTATGCTTTAATCCCTCAACATAGGCCACCTTTGTTATTCTGATGTTGCCAGCTTTCACCACACCATAACCTTTTATCTTGGCAACAGAATTGTCACCATATTTGACAGAAGGCCCTTCTTCTTCTACAAACTCTGTCAGATTCTCCAAAGAACATGTCATGTGTCTTGAGCATCCACTGTCTAGGTACCATTTGCTGTTACCCTGCACAAGACAAACAAAATCGATTAGTTACTTTTGGGAACCCATCTTTTGATGGGTTCTTTAGAGTTGGTTGGAGTCAATTCTTTAGCAGTTTTGGTGCTAAGTCTGTGAAGTTGACTTTTAACCTCTCTATTTTTGATTTTGTTGTTTGTAGATGACATTTGTTTGATCAAAGCAGCCTTTGGCTGTTTAAGAATGGACTTTGTGCATTTAATACCTTCATGTCCCAGATTTCCACAGTTGTAACATTTTCTGTCCAACATAATGGTCCTTTTGAATTTTGGGTTATTATTTGCACTAGATCCTCTATTAAACTCTTGCTTTGACTCAACAAATGTTTTAAAATCTGTGGTTAACTTCATTAAGTTTTCACTAAGCAGCTTAATGGTCTCAGTCTGGTTGTTAAGATATGACTTTTGAGAGTCAGACTGAGTGTTAACACAAACAGATTTGGAGTTAAGTTTGCCAGACTGAAAATTGATTTTTCCAGACTGACAGTTAGATCTCACAGACTGAGATCTTTTTAACTCCCTTGTTACTAGTTTTATGCCTTTAGATTTGTCATTTGGCATATTATTGTCTGGACCAGTTACAGTCTGGTTGTTTATTGTCTGTTTATTCTTGATTCCTTTTACCTCTTTTTGTCTTTTTAAGGATGGTACTGTGAGAATACTAACTTTGCCTTTTATAAATCTTTTCTTTTCAAGGTCTATAGTTTCTAAAGATTCATTAGTGATTATAAGTTTAGGTTGTTCAGATTGAGAAGTTTCACAGACTGAGATTTCTGAGTCTGTGTCTTCAGAGTCTGGCTCTGTCTTATATACTAGTTCTTTAGCAACTATTTTTGGTCTAACAAAGGCATTTGTCAATATAACTTTGTCTCCCACAGTATGACTAAAAGTATGAGGTAAAATCTCAGATACAAATATAGTAGGTTTTGAGTTTATTTCTGAATTTATGTGACTTTTAAGATCAAACTCATCACCTATGACCGCTTGTATCTGAGCTGGAATCTGTTTGGATAAACAGTCCACATTTTTAAGTGATGAAATACACCAAGATTTACAGATCCTTTCATAATGATCAGCTTTGTTTTTATAAGCTTCTTTTTCCAGCTTGATCTTTTTGAGAAGGTCATATTGAGCATCAAGCTCAAGTTTGTACTGTTTATTTCGGTTTATTTCATTCACTTTTGATTGTAGATCTTTTTGAACTTGACTGAGTTTGGTTTTTAAATCTTGTATTTCCTCCAGTCTTTTCAAAAAGTCTACATTGATGTGTTCAAACATCTTCTGTTTTTCTGCATCACTATAGTAAAGTTTAAAATGATTTACATTGTAAGCAGATCCTCTGTCCCAGTCTGGATGAACACATGCCTTTTTTGCAAATTTGACATCTTTGTCAAACTGGCTCTCTGTGATCGCCATTAAGCACATATCTTCATCATCCTCAGATGATGAAGATTCTTCATCTATCCATTGTTCAACAACCAAAGCTTTCTCTAGTTTCTTTGGTTGTTGTTTCTCTCCAATTTTCTTGGAGTTGAAGTACTTTCTCTTGTACTTCTTGGCCTTTTCTTCCCACTTATTAGAACTTGAAGATTCTGCAATCTTCACTCTGCAGTCAGAAGAAATATGACCAAGTTGCCCACATTTGTAGCAAGTAGCTTTCTTAGGATCAAAAGTTGGCCTTCCTTTTGAACCCTTGAATCTTGCTTTTTCTAACCTTTGGGCTAGCAATGCCATTTCAGCTTCTAGAGACTCAGTTTCATCATCTGATTCTGAGTCTGTAAGAGTAAGATGGTAATCTGCTCTAGAGAAAAGTTCTCTATTTTTCCATGTTGTTGCAACAAGGGCAGCAGATGGATCTTTTGCAATCCGTTTGGCATTTAGATCCTTTCTGGCTTTGGTTTCTTCAAAATTTAGTAGAAGTCCAAACAAGCCAGAGAGATCATATGTCTCCAATTTTTCACTTACAATTAATGAAGTGATAATTTCAGAAAAAGTGTTTGGAATGACATCAACAAATTTTGCACAGATTTCAAACTGTCCCTTGATGATATTATACCTTTCAAGATCATTGATTAAGATCTGAAATCTGGTATGAATATCAGTTAATGACTCATTTTGGCCAGCAGAGAAGTTCTCATAATTTCTTATGAGATTTTTCTTCTTTTGGGATTGTACCAAACTTACACCATCATATTGGTAAGTTAGCATATCCCATATGGCTTTAGCAGTTTTGCAGCCAGATATCTTAGCAAAGATAGGCTCAGTAACTGCATTGCCCAGTATGGACTTGGCCTTAAAGTCTAAAGCATAAAGTTGCCTGTCTAGATTAGTCCAGGTATTTTTGGCAGCCTCAACAAATTTTTCAGGTGTCAAAATAATACCATTTGCATCTAAAGTTGCAGGAACTATTCTGCCAGGAATAATGGGTCCTTCCTGAATGACTCTTAGCATTTCATCATGAATGCTAGCAAGAAACCATTCAGCTTTCAATTTCCAGTGGGTAAAATTTACACCATTGAAGATTGGAATTCCCTTCCCAGCCATAGCAATAGAAGAAGTCATTTTTCAAAGAAGAAAATGTAGAGAAAAATGGATTTAGATGATTGTTTGATAAACTGGGTTCCTTTGATCGTTAAAGATTAAATCTTTATTTGCTCTGATACCAGTTGTTAGGTCACAAGGTTCCCAAAACTTAGATACAGATTAAATAACAGTTATCTTAACGTGTTAGTTTATATCCAAGTTTATATCAAACAAGTTTAAATTAATCTAGGCGGAAAACAAGATTAATTTTGACACAGAGTTTATTATGAATCAAATGTATTATTCACAATAAAGGGTTTGTCTCACACAGATGACAAAGTGTTCAAACCCACACAGATGGTTTGAATACGATCCAAGTATTAGTATATTAAGATACAATTATCACTACAAACTTTAACAGTTAGTGTGGTAATGCTTTGAGCCTAAGCTTAAAGGTCTTGTATACTATTTTGTTTTGAGTGCTTGGATTACTTGGATGCATAGCAGTGCTTTTTGAACTTCTATTTATAGAGCTGTGTGTAACTCTATATTATCCAGTTCATGCAGTTGTCCAAGGGATAACAGATTCATCTTGGCCAACTTTGCATGCTCCCTTTTTGCTTTTCTTAGAAACAGAAAAAGCAAAAGGTAAAAGGTTTCTTTGCTGAGAAGAAAACTTTTGTTCGATGTTTGACCTTTCTCAAACATCTTATCAGTTGTATCTAGCCTAAGGAAAGAAGAATATCTTCTGTACATTTGTACTTTCATTCTTCAATCTGTGCTCATCAGTCTGTGCTCATCAGTCTGTGATCTTCAGTCTGTGAACTTCAGTCTGTGAAGCCTTCTGTATTCAATCTTCATTCTTCAGATGATGAATTCATAAGTCTTCAGGAAGAGCATGGCTTTCAGTCTGTGAGATTCTTCAGTCTGTGCAGCACAGACTCAGAAACAATTCTTCAGTCTGTGTAGCACAGACTCAGAAACACAGACTCAGGAATTTCACTAATTTTCCTGAATACAACTAAGTTAGATTTTGACTCCTCAGATTTATAATTTAGGTTTGATCATTGTTTTTCCCAACACTTGGAGGCGAGTACTCAAACCAAAGCACCTCAAATGATTCACACCCACGAACCAAAGAGAAAATTTTAGCTCCTAAGGTCCCGATTAAATCGAGTAAACTCTTATAAGGAGAGGAATAAGAAAGAGAGAATGATGTCTTTTGAAACCATGGCATGCCCCCTATTTATATAGGGAGGGGAAGGCTTGGGTTTGTTCCTCTAGCCGATGTGGGATATATTGATTTCGGCATCCAACCGCCGGTTAGAATATCCAGCCGCCAGTTTGAATATCCAGCCGCCGGTTGGAATATCTAGCCGCCGGTTGGACTCGCGTGTTCCACCGCCAAACAACATTTGGCTCCAGCCGCCGGTTGAACATTCCAGCCGGCGGTTGGATGTGGTTTTCAGAATTTTTCATCCGTTTCATTTAGTTTCTAATTAATTCATCACTATGATAATTAATAAACCGAATAATTAACCATAATATTAATTCCAATTAATATTATCTCTCATTTATTTCTCTTTAATTGTTCGTTGAGGGCGACCCAAAAAGGTCTCTACTTTTAATGATATACTTACGAATTAGTTATGAATTTAGACACTATATCCAACAGTCTCCCACTTGAACAAGTCATCAACTATTATTGATCTAAGTCTATCCCATTAACTAAGCAGAGAGTGCCATCCAACGCTACTGCCGAACTCTGAATCATATCTAGAGACGGCCCTTAGATAAGTGATCAAATATTCCTTTGTTTTACTGATATCGTATGAAACTGAAACATTGATTTTAATCAATCTCAAGATTTAAGATTATGTTTTCTGATTTCTGATTAATTCGACTATATGAGACTACTGAATTGTGCACATCAACTTAGTCTCGGCTAAGCCTAGCATTTTAGAGTCAACTTTTAATCATCAGAGGGCCCATGATATCGCTTTTCCAATTTGGCAAAAGGAACAAATAAATTTCGACTACAGAGTACTAGTCAACTCATCATGTTATACCTAGCATACCCTTTATAACTGGCATTTACGCGCAGCGTTTGAATAAACTAAAGTATAACAGATTTGAAAAACTAGAAACTCAATGTATCTCCATTTGAAGAATAGAGGATATTATCATCTTAAAATCACTCGTGATTTTAATCGATGAAGTGATCTCTTTAAGTACGGGTCTCTCCTATACTTAAATCCCCATCAAGTACTCATGAGTGTATGTCTAATCTCCAAAGACAATCTACTAACACTCCATGACAGTCTTAAATCAACACTAACTTCCTGTAGTATGAACGACTGAGGAGGTTCGAGTAAAACTAATTACTCGGGAAGTGAATTCCAAACATGCAAAACGAAACACAATGACAAACAATAGTAAATGGTAGAACTCTTTCAAATAAATAAATCTCCATTATTTAATCACCAAATCTATTACATTTCAATCATTGGTATAATGTTTCAGATTCAAACTAACAACTAAAACTTTATATTATCTCTTAAACCTATGCTCCTAGCATGTTCATCGTGTTTGGACCTTGCCAGTGCCTTTGTGAATGGATCAGCCGGATTATCCTCTGATCGTACATGCTTCACAATCACGTGTCCTTCTTCTACCTTTCTTCAAACAAAATGGTATTTCCTTTCTATGTGCTTTGACTTCCCATGATCCTTGGGTTCTTTAGTCAAAGCGACTGCACTTTCATTGTCGCAAAATATATCGATGGGGTCTTGTACTGTTGGAACAACTCCAAGATCTCCAATGAAATTCCTCATCCATATGGCTTCCTTTGAAGCTTCGCAAGCTGCAATATACTCAGACTCGCATGTGGAGTCTGCTACTGTATCTTGCTTTGAACTTTTCCATGTTACCGCTCCCCCATTCAGTAAGAATACCCAACCAGACTGTGACCGACTATCATCTCTATCTGTTTGGAAACTTGCGTCACTATAATCTGCTACTCTGAGTTCTTCTTCTCTGCCATAAACTAAGAACCTGTCTTTAGTATTTCTTAAATACTTGAAAATGTTCTTTACAACTGTCTAATGACATTCACCAGGATTCTGCTGATGTCGACTCACCATGCTTAAAGCAAATGAGACATCACTCCTTGTACACGTCATGGCATACATGATCGATCCTATAGCCGAAGCATATGGGACTCGACTCATTCTGTCCGATTCTTCCTCAGATTTCGGACATAGATCTTTACTAATCTTTATGCCATGATGTAAGGGTAGATTCCCTTTCTTGGAATTTTTCATTTTAAATCTTTTCAAAATTTTATCCAAGTACGTGTCCTGGCTGAGTGCTATGAGACGTTTCGACCTATCTCTGTAAATCTTTATACCAAGAATATATGCTGCATCTTCCAAATCTTTCATAGCGAAACATTTTCCCAACCAATCTTTTCCACTTTGTAATGTTGGGATATCATTTCTTATGAGTAGTATATCATCTACATATAATACTAGGAAGACTACAACACTCCCACTGACCTTGACATATATACAAGACTCATCTTCGCTTCTAGAAAATCCAAACTGAATGACTTTCTCATGGAAGCAGAGATTCCAGCTACGAGAAGCCTGTTTAAGTCCATAAATGGCCTTTTCAAGCTTGCACACTCTTTTAGGATACTTTGCACTTTCAAAACCCTCTGGTTGTGCCATAAACACATCCTCTGTAAGTTTTCCATTAAGGAAAGCGGTTTTGACATCCATCTGCCATATTTCATAATCATGAAATGCAGCTATCGCAAGCATTATCCTAATTGACTTTATCTTGGCTACTGGGAGAAGGTTTCCTCATAATCAATCCCATGTGTTTGAGTATAGCTCTTCGCTACCAACCTAGCTTTATAAGTGTGCACCTTCCCATCCATGTCTGTCTTCTTTTTGAAGATCCACTTACAACCCACCGTCTTAAGACCGGGTGTAGTGTCAACCAAATTCCAAACTTGGTTGTCATACATAGACTGAATCTCGCTTTTCATAGCTTCCTTCCACTTGGCAGCCTCAGGGCCTGCCATCGCTTCCCTGTAGTTAGCAGGCTCATCCAAATTAACTAGTGTACCATCACTAATCTTGTCCTCTTATTCAATATGGAAACCATAATAGAACTGAGGAGGATTGCTAACTCTATTAATGGTACTGCGAATGGGTAAGGATATGTCTTCAGGTTCAACATGTGTCACCACCTCTTGTTGAGTGTCAGTGTTTACTATAGGTTCTTCATCGGTCGATTCTTGAATCTCTTCAAGATCTATCTTACTCCCACTGTCCTCTTTAGATATCATTTCTCTCTCAAAGAACACTCCTCTTCGAGCTACAAACACCACATTTTCCTTGGGTCTGTAAAATAGATATCAAAACGACTCTTGTGGATAATCGACGAAAAGACACTTTTCAGATATGGACTCTAGCTTGTCCGGAGTTTCTCATCTAACGAAAACCTCGCAAACCCAGATCTTGATGTGACCAAGAGAAGGACGTTTTCCCTTTCACATCTCATAAGGTGTCTTTGAAACCTTCTTAGTGGGTATTTGATTTAAGATATGTGCGGTTGTCTCTAATGCGTAACCCCAGAAGCTTATTGGAAGTGTTGCCCGACTCATCATAGATGGAACCATGTCTAAGAGGGTTCTATTTCTCCTATCCGCAACTCCATTTAGTTGTGATGTTCTAGGAGGAGTCAACTGTGAAACTATTCCACAGTTTCTAAGATGATCGAGAAACTCGATACTAAGGTATTCTCCTCCCCTATCAGATCGGAGTACCTTTATCTTTCTGCCCATTTGATTCTCTACTTCGTTTTGATATCTTTTGAATATTTCAAAAGTATCGGACTTATTTTAATTAGATAAACATATCCAAATCTACTGAAGTCATCAGTAAACGTAACGTAGTAGCGATTTCCATCTTTTATGGCGCATCGGAATGGTCCACATACATCTGTGTGTACCAGGTCCAATAGTCTTTCACCTCTTTCACATGATCCAGTGAATGGTGATTTAGTCATCTTGCCCAGTAAACAAGATTCGCATACATCATCCGATTTGATGTCAAATGATTCTAACACTCCATCCTTTTGGAATTGGGCGATGCATTTCCTGTTTATGTGCCCAAGACGATAATGCCACAATTTGGATTTATCAAGATCATCACACGAATCAACATTTAAAATCACATTGCTAACACATTCAACATTTTCATATATGCCTTTGTCAAGAGAAGCTTTTAAAATAAAACCACCATTTAAATAAACCAAAATATCTCCATTCTCATTATCAAATGAAAATCGATAACCATCCTTGAACAATGCATAAAATGAAATTATGTTTCTAGTCATTTCTGACGAATAACAACAATTATTTAAATCTACCCTAACTCCAGACTTCAGCATGAACTCGAATTTTCCAATCTTGATCACGGGCGTGAATTTTCTGTTTCCCATGATTAAATTGAGCTCTCCATGCTTCAAACTTCTACTTTCCTTTAGACCCTGTAATACAGTGCAAATGTGAGTACCACATCCTGTATCGAAAACCCACGAATCAGAAGTTGTAGTATTATGGAGTTCGATCATAAACATACCTGAGTGACTACTCTTTTCGACCTTTCCGTCTTTAAGGCCATTCAGATTTTTTGGACAGCTACGCTTTCAGTGCCCCTTTGTGTTGCAGTAAAAGCACATTGCTTCCTTTGGATCATTTGTAGGTGCAATCTCAAAATCAAGCTTTCTCTTGGAACCACGACTAGACTTTCCAGTCTTTCCATTCCAAGTTTTTCTTTTCTTTGCATTATGACCAATAGCAAACACAGGAGCTGATGTGGTAGAGGGCACATCAGCTTTCTTGATCCATTGCTCAGCGGTTTGCAGCAAGTTATGGAGTTCCATTATTGAGGTTTCTTTCTCATTCAAATTCATTTGATATGAGATTATAAACTGATTGTAGACAGCTGGTAGGTGAGATAGAATTATGTTTATCAAGAGCTCAATATCAAACATTACATTCAAAGATTCCAACCTATCAAAGTACCCTTTCATCTCCAAGACGAAAGCACAAATAGAGGCTCCAGGTTTGGGTTTGCAAGCCATGAGTGATTTAACCACATCAAGGCGTTCTTTGCTTGCCTTTGCCTGAAACATTTCCTTTAGTTGTTGTTTCATTTCATAAGCCCAAGTATTCTCAAAAGTCTTTTGTAATTCAGGGCTCATGGAAGATGTCATGATGCAAGACACTTTGTTCGCATCATCATAATGTTTTCGGTGAGCTTCAATCTCCTCTTGGGTTGAATCATTTTCAATAGTGGGAATTTGCTCATCGAGAACATACTCCTTGTTCTCGTACATTAGGGTAAACCTAAGGTTTCGCATCCAGTCAATATAGTTTGGACCAGTAAGTCTTTCCCTCCCAAGAACTGAGAGTAGTGAGAAGTTCGAGTTATTTGCGGAACTGAGAGCGGGAGGAATAGTACCATTTTCAGTAGACATCTATAATATAAAACAGTTTTAGTTAGTATGAATATTCCTTAATTGTTTAATTACCCAATTCTAAATTAAGGCTAGGATCCATATTTTCGATTCGTTTTATGAAAAGGTTTGCCGTAATCATATCACGAATTTATTTTAGGTAGACAATGCTTTTGTCAATTTCATTCTCTATGAAATTCCTAGTTCTTTTGAGATTCATTGATTCAATCATTGGTATGTTAATCTCGGATATGCTTATCTACCATTCATGACTGGGATGACGAGGATCATGAATAAGATAGTGAACTTAACCATACAAAACCCGCGTGGTCCCCGGCCCGAGTACGCTCGAGAATCGCGAGTCTCACATCACCTCTCACTTATGTCCTCTAATTAATGTGCCGTAAACCACACACGCTCCATTAATAGTCCATATGAGAGATTTGCGGTTTTTTAATGGACTAGCATGCAATTCACATTTGTTATACATAAAACGGGATTTTGTTTTAGTACTTTAAGTCAATACTTTTGATCTTGACATCATCCTATCAAAAGTCCTCGGTAGCTCCATTGAACGCGCAAAGAAGCGGAGAAGTAGGTCAGCGCAAAGCATATCAAAAACCCACTTCTTTAGGGAAGTAAATTATCCCGCCTTATACCTCTCTTATAGTTTGTTCACCATGGGTGAGCCGATTTATCAATTGACTGATAACGTATTTAAACTTTAAATGATACATATATATTGATCATAATATATATAGGTCTCTTTAAACTTTTAAAGTTTAGGGTTCTATTTAAAACATTTTAAAATTTAAGGTTATCATTTAAACAATTTAAATATTAGTATTTACTCTAGATCTATATTACATTTAATGATCATATAAATTTTATCTATGGATTACTATTTACAATTAACCATTAACTAAGCAGTAATTCCATGTTAAGTGCCTATATTATTAAGCTAAGGCTCTGATACCACTGATGGGTTTTCTATTCCCTTACTAGATTAACATACGATGCGGAAATAACAATTAATCTAGGACATGAAAGAAACTAAACCCTAAAGGATCTTAACTTAATAATAATAAGCTACAAAATAAAATAAATAGATAAGAAAATACTAACCTTTGAGAAAATCGGATTTCTCACACGCACACCACCTTGACTTGGAGGCGAGTACTCAAACCAGAGCACCTCTAATGATTCACACCCACGAACCAAAGAGAAAATTCCAGCTCCTAAGGTCCGAATTAAATCGAGTAAACTCTTACAAGAAGAGGAATGAGAAAGAGGGAATGATGTCTTTTGAAACCATGGCATGCCCCCTATTTATATAGGGAGGGGAAGGCTTGGGTTTGTTCCTCTAGCCGATGTGGGATATATTGCTTTCGGCATCCAACCGCCGATTGGAATATCCAGCCGCCGGTTGGACTCGCGTGTTCCACCGCCACACAACATTTGACTCCAGCCGCCGACTGAACATTCCAGCCGCCGGTTGGATGTGGTTTTCAGAATTTTTCATCCGTTTCATTTAGTTTCTAATTAATTCATCACTATGATAATTAATAAACCAAATAATTAACCATAATATTAATTCCAATTAATATTATCTCTCATTTATTTCTCTTTAACTGTTCGTTGAGGGCGACCCAAAAAGGACTATAGTTTTAATGATATACTTACCAATTAGTTATGGACTTGGACACTATATCCAACAACTTTTTCATGCATGGTAGACAACTAAAGTTTTTAGGCTAATTGAAACATCATTAATGAAATAAGATAACACAAAACAAAGTCATCAAGCAAATTAAATCATTCGATTGTACTTGTTGTATAAAAAGAAAAAAATAAAAATGAAGTTCTCGAGATGGAAAGCTATGAGCCCTCTTAGTTAAACATTAGCCTTATTAATTTATTCTATTTGATGATTGATGATGATTTTAGGATACACATTAATTAATTAATTAATATTCATTCACAGTTATAATTATCCTCCATCTCATATTCTCACGAATTGCATTCTAATTCTCTTTATTAATGATTTTTATTTTATTAATTTTAGTTTCATATTTTATCTGTAATTGGGATGATATACTGTTTAATAAAATATTATATTATCTATTGATACATTCTACTTATCTGAACTTTTATTTAAATCGAACTAAATAATTATTTTCAAAAGTACGAGGGATTGTCACGTGGCATCTTTGCTTATGTGGCAATTCTAGAGCAATTTTTTATATTCTTTTAGTATATACTAGGTGAAAAACCCGTGCAATGCACGGTAATTTATTATAATTATTTTAGATATTACGTGATTAAATGATAATTCTGGTACATATTTTTTAAAATAATTTATAAAATAATATTAATTAAATAATTTATAGGACTTTGTTTTCGTACGTGACTCCTCTGTCCATATTATTATAATATATGTAGCATTTATATTTATTATTTATTAATTATTATAAAATAATAAAATAATAATATATTATTAATTAAATAATTTGTTAACTGAAGTTAAGAGATTGACACGTGGCATTCATGCTTACGTGGCAAAATTCTAGAGTTTTCTTTTATACTCCTTTAATATATATATATATATATATATATATATATATGTGTGTGTGTGTGTGTGTGTGTGTGTGTGTGTGTGTGTGTGTGTGTAGTCGTGGGTTCAAATGAGAAGGGCAATTTTCGTGAGAACGTAGGAAACACTTCAAAATCACTTTTTAACTATCCAAAACACGTTATTTCACAAAATTTTCTTCGTAACTCTTTACTCAAATAACTTTTAGAAGCTATTTTTCAAATACATTTTTTGACGTTTTTTTATTTTTTTAATTAATTTTTATTAATTTTTTTATTCATAATAATCACATTTTACAACTTAATAATCACATGAATAATATGTGATTATCATATCATATTTTGTGATTATCTCGAACACATGATAATCACGTTATATTAGAGAATAATCACATGTGATTATCATATTATATTTTGTGATTTTCTTAATTAATCACAACACTAACGACCGTAAAAAAGTTCGAAAAAAAGTTAATATTTTTTATTTATATTTATATCATAGCTTTCAAAAGTTATTTTATTAGCAATCATTGAAAAAGTTTTGAAGAAAAATGTATTTTGGATAGTTAAAAATTGATTTTGAAGTGTTTCCTACGTTCTCACGAAAATTAGTCTTCTTATTTGAACCCAACTATATATATATATATATATATATATATATATATATATATATATATATATATATATATATATATATATATCTTTAATATAATAAAGGAAACATACTTATGACATCATCAATCTTTAATTGATCAATTAATTTAATTTTGACTTTTTTAGTTTTGACTTTTACTAAAATTATATATTTCATAAGTAATAATCAACGTTCATTTATTTTACTCAATTAGGATTATTCTAATATATATATTATTATTATTTTATTGTTATTATTATTATTAATTATATTATTATTATAATATTTCACACGAATGAAATAATCCTAATACTCATCCACAACTAATATCATTTAATAGTTTATTATTATTATTCTTGTTATTAATTATTATTATCATTATTATCACTATTGTCATTATTATTATTATCAAAGATTGCCATTGTGATTAATCTTAAATCTTAATCTTATCTTAAATATAATATAAGAAACACTTTAATGATGTCATCAATTAGCTAAATTTTAATAAATCAATTTAGTCCCTCAATTTTACTTAATTTTAAAAATAAAACTCCTAAAATATCTCAAATTTGATGATAGAATATAAATAAACAATACTACATGTCGTTTGCAAAAAAAATTAGGAGTTTTTGTTACCTATATGTGTGCTAAGGATTCTTACACTAAACAAACCCTAACTAAAATACACAACAATATTTATTACTCCTATATATTGTATATCTTTTCATCCTCATGCGTATTTTATCTTTTCTTCTCTTGATGATATTATCAAAATTTCAATTTGCCAACCAAATTGTTTGATTTTATCAAATTGACTAAATTTATTACATGATAACATCATTGTAGATCCCTTATTTCAGATCTTTTAATCAAATCGTCACTTAACCCACGCGCGGAATTCGTAGGTCATTAAACACACGAAATATAAAGATTAAACAATCACGAATAAAACAAAATCACTTTATATTTCCTCAAACAAATTCTCTGATCAGATTTACACAGCAAAACGCAGAGAGTAAAAATTAAATCAAAAGTCTAACCCTAATTACAAAGTAATTAGGGTATTTAAACAAATCTGGCCGACTTATGCGACACAATCCTTGTGTCGCAGACTTCACTAATGCGACACAATCACTGTGTCGCAACTACAACTAATGCGACACAGGCCTTGTGTCGCATAACACAGAAAATGTAATATTTACTAAGTCTATTACATTTACTAACACTTTACAGACTCGACCAACTGACAGACACACTAAGATGTATCAACAAACTCCCCCGTGTCTTCAGCTTGGTCTTCAAAATTCTTCAATTAACCCAGCCTGCTGGAAATACACCGCCAGCGTGTATTCCATGTGTTACACATACGTTGACAATCCTTTGAAATTGCAATGCTATCTTCTTATTCGCAGCATTTTTCTGATTAAAGCGTATTGGATTGTCGAACAGCTTTCTTAAGTCATTTGATGATAGGTTTATCAAGCTCATTGGATCAAACACTCTGAACTGAGCTTTCTTTAAACCATATAATGACTTCTTCTCTGGTTGCTCCGTCTCAGGCACAAAAATCAGCACTGCCTCACCAGTATGAACATCCAGTTCCCAGTAATGGAATCTTCTCAAAAAGTCCAGGGGAACTGTTTCCAGAGGAATCTTCTTCAAGCAATCAGCCGGAGGATAACGCATTCTGATCAATGGCTGATTGGTGACCGGATCTAACCGTTTTCTGTAGATAATTCTCGTTCCCAGCGTCGGTTTGATAAAGCTGTATCTTTTAGTACGGATTTCTCTTTTCAGAGTTGTCTGAATAAAGTTTGCCCAGTCATCTCTTGAAGGATTTATCAAATTTAGCTGAGCGGGACGATTAACTTCTCCTTTCGGCAATGTGCTCAGCTTGGTGAATGATCTCTTGACAATTGAACGCCATATAATCTCTTGATCATGAAAACACCATTTGATATCTTCCAACTTTTGATTAGTCCAGTATCAGCTCCACTGACTTTATATGATTTGCAGGTAACCGGCACTTGTTTTCCATCTTTTCCGTGCGGCCACCATTTAGCAATCTTTTCAGCTTTTGTTTCAATGATTTCGTCTTCTTGAATTGGAGCTTCAGAAGGTCCTTTATCCTGATCCTCAGATGCATTTTCAGCTTCATCTTCAGATGAATCAGTTTCAATTATTGGAGCATCATCATAGAATTCATCTTCACTCAAGACTTCTTCTTCATAATCCACATCCTCATTTTCTCCATAATCTTCATTCTCAGATTCAGAATTTTCTTCGTTTAGCATTCGCTGAATAAATGAAAGATCAGCACACGAGTAGTCAACAGCCAAAGGTCTCGGCTGGCCTGGAGTGTGGTGCACAGGAAAATACTCTAAACGGGCTGTTTCATTATCAGTATCAAAAGTTACATTATCAGTTTACAGACTCAGACTCCGGTCCACTTGGTTCTATTGATGGACCAGAGGGAACAGACTCCCCCGGGCCAAGTGACCGGGTCTCAAACTCCCTAAACTTATCCTCGAGACCTGTAATCCGGGAGGTTTGAGCTTCGATCAGCGCAGCTTGAGACTGAATGATTTGAGCTTGAGCTTCCACAGTCTTCTGCATTGCCTCCATCCGTTCTAAAAGTTGCTTGATAACCTCCGGATGAGGTTGCACGGGTGTCTGAATCTCTGACGGTCCAGCGGCTGAAGAAGTACCATAGACCAGATCCAAGAAACTGACATCCACCAGAAGTAGACTTCTTATCCATGTTGCATCCACCATAATCCGAATCCGAGAAAGCAGTAAGCTCAAAGTTTTTCTCATTAGAGTACCATAGACCAAGAGTTGGTCTATATTTGAGATAACCAAAAATCCGCTTAACTGCTTTCATATGAGACACTTTTGGTTTGGCCTGATACCTGGAACAGAGAGAGACGGCAAAGACAATGTCCGGACGTGATGCAGTGAGATACATCAGAGACCCAATCATAGATCGGTAATCTTTCTCCAGACAGTCCTCTTCATCCTCTGCTGGACCAAGATGATGGTTCAGCTTCAAAGGCGTCCCATAGGGTTTACAATCAGTCAAGTGATAGCGAGTCAACATATCGTTAACATACTTGGACTGATGTATGTATATGCCCTTAGCAGATTGTTCGACTTGAACTCCCAAAAAGAATTTCAACTCCCCCATTGCACTCATTTCAAATTCTGACTTCATTATCCTCTCGAAGTCGCGACACAGATCATCCTTGGTAGACCCAAAGATGATGTCGTCCACATACACCTGTACCAAAAGAAGATCCTCGCCAACATGCTTGATGAAGAGTGTACTGTCAATTGTCCCCCGTACGAAACCATGCTTCAGTAGATGAGTTGCAAGTCTCTCATACCAAGCTCTAGGAGCTTGATGAAGACCGTACAACGCCTAATCTAACTTGCACACATAATTTGGATGTACGGAATCCTCAAAACCCGGTGGTTGTTTGACGTAGACTTCTTCAACCACTTGACCGTACAAGAAAGCACTTTTCACATCAAGCTGGTATACCCGAAAACCCTTGAAGGAGGCATATGCTAGAAAAATGCGAATGGATTCCAAACGAGCAACCGGGGCAAACACTTCGTCATAGTCCAAGCCTTCAATTTGAGTAAAACCCTGGACTACTAATCGTGCTTTGTTGCGAATAACAACACCCCGATCATCCTTCTTCACGCGATAGACCCAACGAGTACCAATGGGATGAACCCCCTTGGGTAGAGGCACTAGAGTCCAAACTTGCAACTTTTTGAATTGTTGAAGCTCTTCTTGCATGGCCTCAACCCAATAGGGATCCTTCAACGCATCAGTGGTCTTTTTAGGGTCGACTTGTGAGAGAAAGCATTCTTCCATCAGTGACGCAAGACAAACTTGAGCAACATCTTCATTAGAGAAAAACGGTGAAGCAGATACTTCAGCGGCTGCAAGTTGGCGTCTTGTTAATACTCCTTTTGCTAAGTCACCAAGTATAGCATCAACAGGATGTGACACATTGATCTGAGAGCTCGGAATTGTAGCTGGAACAATGACAGAGTCAAGGTTTGTGAAATCAGCTTCAACCTCGAGCTCAGGTTCAAGGAATTCAGCTTGATCAGATGCTGATAACGGTTCAGGATTAGAAAGGTCAGGTTCTTCATCATTGACTATTTCGGGAACATCTTCAGTAAATGGTGGAGATGAAGGAACAACAGATACAGCAGGAGCAGTATCGGGTGTGGCTGTAGGTGGTGAAGGAACACAGATGGGTGAAGTATTGGATGCAAGATCCAACCCATGAAGCAACGTTACCATTTCCTCTTCTTCAAGTTCCGCAGGGAGATTGAAGGAATCAAACAATGTTTGATAATCAAACAAGTGTTCGGGTCCTTTTCCCTGAGGATTGTCAGTGTAGTGGAAGAAAGTAACCTCAAAATGTTCTTCCACACGCTTAGTCACGAGGATATACACACGCTTGTTAGGTGAGTTGGTAGAGAATCCCAAGAAAACTCCCTCACATGATTTCTCACCGAACTTTGCAATTCGTTCCTTGGTGTGTAGAATCGTACATAAGCAGCCAAACGGTTCAAGAAACTGTAGATTAGGCCTTCGGTTGTTGAACAACTCATAAGATGTCTTGTTCCGTTTCTTAACCGTTAAAACCCGATTAAGGACATAGCAGGCCATGTTCACAGCTTCGGCCCAAAAGGTGATTGGAAGCTTGGAATCAGATAACATTGTACGAGCAGCTTCAATCAATGTCCTATTCTTTCGCTCAGCAACTCCATTTTGTTGTGGAGTCCGAGCGGCACTGAATTGATGTTCAATGCCATTACTTAGACAGTACAGTTCCATAATAGAATTTTTAAACTCTGTACCATTATCACTTCTTATTCGTTTGATTTTCATCTCACACAAGTTTTGCAACTTGTCGAACAAATAGATGAGAATCTCAGGCACTTCATCCTTAGTCTTCAAGAAATAAACCCAAGAAAACCTTGAATAGTCATCTGTGATCACAAGACAGTATGAAGCTCCTCCCAAACTCTTCTTAATAACCGGTCCAAAAAGATCCATATGGAAAAGCTCCAATGGTTTTTCAGTTGAATTAACCAGCTTTGGTTTGTGAGGCTTCTTATGTTGCTTTCCCTTTTGACAAGGAATACAATGATCATTTAACCCAAAAGATTGCTTAGGGACACCTCGCACTAGATCATTCTTGATCAGGTAGTTTATTTTGCGAAAGTGCAAGTGTCCCATACGCCTGTGCCATAGAAGTGATTCCTTCTCGGGAGCTTTCGATAAGAGACATGTGAGCTGTTTGGTTTCAACAGTACTCATGTCAAGGATATAAGTATCTCTCTCCCGAGGTGCCCTCAGTAGCACCCATTCTTCAGGGATAACAAATCCCGGCTTCAGAATACAACACTCAGTGTCTGTGAAAACAGTAGTGTACTTCTTATCGCACACTTGAGAGACACTGAGTAGGTTGTGTTGCAGTTGTTCCACGAAATTTACCTTCTCAAAGCTTACACTTCCATTGGTAAGCGTACCCTGACCCGAGATGACACCTCCCTTATCACCCGCAAAAGCCACATAACCACCATTGTAGTCATGTACTTCAGATAATAGAGAGATATCACCGGTCATGTGCCTCGAGCAACCGCTGTCGATGTACCATTTACTATTCTTTACAGCTACAGATTGTTGTGGCACCACAAACAAAGGTAAATCAATTAGTAATGGAGACCCAAGCCTTGATAGTCTTGGGTACTCCAGTGACATCATCAACAACAACCACATCAGTCAAAATTTTATTTTCAAACATTTTAGAATGTTTGACTGATGGAGTATTGTCTGATGTAGAATCGTTTTGAGATTCTTTAATCTTCCAAACCTGCTTTGGTTTGGGTGCTTGCGAGTCAATAACTTTGAGTTTTAAATTGTGCAATTTATTTAGCTCAATTTTATTTATTTTAACAGTTGGGACAGGAGTCTTCAAGCCATTTATTGATTTCTTTGAAAGAGTTTTATATGCTGAGACTCGAGAAACTTTCTTCCCCAACTGTTTCTTAGCAAGCACAGGACACACATTTATTAAATGACCTTGCTTCTTGCAGTAGAAGCAAGATCGTTGCTCAACACTGGATTGAGATTGGGGAACAAACCGAGGAGCATGACCAAAAGAAGCACTTGTTGAACATTTACATTTATGTGAATTTTCAACAGAAGATGCTTTAGGAAAATGTTTAGAAGATTTCATTTGAATAGTTGGTTTAGAACTAATCTTCTTTTGAGGTTCAGCCATAGCTTTACCTTTTCCCTTAGACTTAGCCTGTTCTATGTTTTCTATAGTATTTATGTGTTTTTCAGACTTAGTCGTTTTCTTCATTTGGTTGTACTCTTGTTCAGTTATGTCCTCAATTTCAATTTCCTCTTCAGTGATACGAGGAAGCACAGAAAGAGACTTGACTAACTTAGGCTGAATGACAATATTAGACTGAATTAGCTCAGTCTGATGAGTTACAGCCTTGGTAGCATTAACTTTCTCAACCTTTTGAGTCTTACTTGTTTCAGACTCACTAGTAATAGCCCTAACTGGCTCGGGCTTACTAGTTTCAGGTAGTTTGGATGCAATGATGACATTTTCAGCCTTAAACAGCTCAGGCTTACTTATTTTGATGCTAACTGCAGGTTTAACAGGTTTGACATCTATCTTAGAATAGATAGGTGTCAATTCATTCACGTTTTCCCTGACAGGCATAGGAAGATAGTCTTTAGGAGGTGAAACTTGATGAAAACCAAGTCCCGCCTTACTTTTTGTATCAGTTCTCTGTGCCTGTAGGATTTCATCAAAAACTAGAGAGGATGTGGAAAAGTTTGAAAGCTTTTTCTTAAGATTTAGAACCTCATTTTGAGATTCAACAAGTTCCTTTTTAACAAAAGATAGCATATCGACATAGCTGCCAATTTCATCTTGTTGTTCAAAAATCTTAGCTTTTAGTTCCTTTTTCTTTCATCAAAAACTAGAGAGGATGTGGAAAAGTTTGAAAGCTTTTTCTTAAGATTTAGAACCTCAGTTTGAGATTCAACAAGTTCCTTTTTAACAAAAGATAGCATATCGACATAGCTGCCAATTTCATCTTGTTGTTCAAAAATCTTAGCTTTTAGTTCCTTTTTCTCTTCCAAAACAACTTTTAACTTTTGACCACTCGCCTTATCACTATTTCTTAACATTTCATTAGTTTCATTTAAGTTTTCGATGATAGTGTTAAGGCGTTTGGTATCCTCTCTATACCTGTTTAACTGATTTGTTAGTTTTATGCATGACACACATTGTAAGGGTTCATAATCTACCTCATGCACGTCAGCCATCAAAGCTCTTTCTGTAGCTTCTTCATCTGGATCAGACCAATCCCAAGCATTGTTAGAAAGCAGCAGCGCAGCGGAAACCATAGCTTTCTCATCACTCTTAGCCTTATCAGATGAATGATACTGTGAAGGTTTAGACAATCCAGAGGGAGGGTTCTTCTTACGATCACATTCACGAGCAAAGTGTCCATAATTTTGACACTGGTAGCATTTCACTTTGCTTTTATTGAAACCCAGACCCTTCTCTTCCGGATCAGTAAAATTCTTCCGCCCAGTCTTCTTCAAGAAGTTCTTGACACGTCTAGTGAGCATAGCCATGCTCCACTTCAAGTCCATTCTTTCCAACTCTTCTTGATCTATTTGACTGAAATCCTCTTCAGTCAAATTCACGGTACTGTTCTTGTTAGACAGAAAATCATCATATGCAGACAAGAAAGCAGTAAAGACAGTTGCATGTTCCTCAGCTACTGCAGAAGATACACCTTGGAAATTTGAATGAATACCACCTCCACCTGAGGAGGTAGTATATCCAAAACCATTAGAATTGCTTGGAGCACCAGAACTCCCCGAAAAGAATGCAGTTCCAGCAGCTTGAGTCGCTGCAGTAGGAACATCCACACCATATAATTTGGGATTCTGTATATGTGCAGTAGCCTTTGTCTCCTTTTTCTGCATGTCTAAGAGATCAGCAGCAATCTGTCCAACTAGGTCATCAAGCTCCATATCCATGATATATTCATCTTTCTCCATAAGCAGCACCCGTGTATTCCACTTTTTGGGTAAAGAGCCCAAAAGCTTCTTATTGACATCAGTTTTGTCAAGATGTACACCCCCCTCGACTAATTCACTCACAAGTTGTGAGTATCTACTGCACATTTCCTCAAGAAATTCAGTAGGCAGCATGACAAAAACCTCAAATTGTTTCTTGACAAGATCCAATTTATTACGTTTGTATTGATCACTGCCACCACATTTCTTTTCAAAAGCTAGCCATAGATCATATGCAGTCTTGTGATGTCGAAGTTGTCTTAACAGCTGTTGAGGTAAGGCCATTGTAATTGCAGAATAAGTTTTACGTTTAGTATCAAAGGCCTTACGTTCCTCAGGAGTCATTGATTTAATAGTCTTTTCAGGTGCAATTCCATTAAATACTCCAGTCTTGACAGGTCGTTCATATCTTTCTTCCAAATAAATCATCATCTCAGGATCGTTGAAAGATACAAAAGCTTCAAACCGTTGACGCCAGTCCAAATAGTTCATTCCATTTGTATACATAGGAGGTTTATTTGTTGAACCCACCTCACTATTATGTTTTAGCATGGCCCCAACTTGTTGAAGAGATGTTGATGTAGAAGATGTCATTGTAACTTACTCGAGAGACTTTTCAAATAAAATCTGAAAATTGAAGTAAGCGACACTAATGTTGTGTCGCAGAAGCACCGATAGCGACACTAAAGTTGTGTCGCAGAAGAACAGATAACGACACTATAGTTGTGTCGCAGAAGAGCAGATAGCGACACTAAATTTTGTGTCGCAACAACCTTTATGTCGCAAAATTATGTCGCAACCTTTGTGTCGCAATATTATGTCGCAACACAATGTCGCAAGAATAAGGTCGCAAAACTTTATGTCGCAAGATTAAGGTCGCAGAAACCCTAAAGCGACACAGAATTTATGTCGCAGCTTGTGTCGCAAAACGGCGCTGTCAGATGCCAAAAACCCCAAAAACGAAAATTTTCGAAAACTAACGTGTTTTATCAAAAAATTTCGTAAAAACTTAGGTTTTTTAGGTTTACAAACTCCAATCTTCAGCTCCAAAACACCTATAATGAAGATCAAACACCAAAAAGATGTTAAATAATCAAAATATGTATTTAAAACACGTATCCTAACGATTTGATACCACCAAAATCAATGATTATGGCTCTGATACCAATTGTAGATCCCTTATTTCAGATCTTTTAATCAAATCGTCACTTAACCCACGCGCGGAATTCGTAGGTCATTAAACACACGAAATATAAAGATTAAACAATCACGAACAAAACAAAATCACTTTATATTTCCTCAAACAAATTCTCTGATCAGATTTACACAGCAAAACGCAGAGAGTAAAAATTAAATCAAAAGTCTAACCCTAATTACAAAGTAATTAGGGTATTTAAACAAATCTGGCCGACTTATGCGACACAATCCTTGTGTCGCAGACTTCACTAATGCGACACAATCACTGTGTCGCAACTACAACTAATGCGACACAAGCCTTGTGTCGCATAACACAGAAAATGTAATATTTACTAAGTCTATTACATTTACTAACACTTTACAGACTCGACCAACTGACAGACACACTAAAATGTATCAACAATCATGAATAATTGTTGATAATTTAATAAAATTTAAATGAGGCTAACGAATTTGGGTTTTTATCTCCGTTTATATCTCAAATTTATTACTCTTTTTTTTTTAATTTTCCTTTTATTTCATAGTTATTTATTCTATTTTATTTTCGATGGATTTTCTAACTAATTTGTAGTTCAATTACAATTTTAGATTACATAAACAGACTTCACAAATGTAAAATTATTTTTTCAAAAGGTAATCGCATGATCTAAATGACGTTTGACATAAATTTACATAAATTGACATTACTATTGGTACATATTATGTGATAATAGGATTCTAGATTGTACTTAGAATTGTTTATGTAAATATTTTGTATCTGGCGAACTTATAGGCTAGCAAACATATGATTAGCGAACATAGTATCTAGTGTACTTAAAGTAAGATGTTCATGGGCCAGCGAACTTGGCTAAGTTCGCCAGGCCCAGTCCGGCGAACTTGGCATATTATATATATGTATGTTCGGTTTAGGGTTTTGTGTTAGTTTTAGGCGAACGAATTTAAGTGTTTACGATATACAAAGGATACTAGCGAACGTATAATATGTGTTTGAGTTTAATATTAATTGTAATCGCGTTTATAATTAATATAAAGCTATGTTTAATAGTTTCTCGTATTGTTTATTGTTTAGATTACTTGTGTGTGTTGATTGAACGTTGACAGGGATTCCGCACCTGTGAACATTTAGATAACCTTGTTATCGATCCAAGACTAAGGGACTTACAATTACTATATCATGTTCTGTGATCCTAACATGCTATAATTAACTTGCACTTAAGATCAAAAATAACTTGAAATATTTTTTTATTTTATTTTTATAAAATTATTGAACTAACGTAATAAATAAAATATGAATTATTGTATTTAATACTTACTCCGTGTTAAAATAAATGTCCACATAACTATTTATATTTGTCCCAAAATAATTTTCTACTTTCAAAAAATAACTATTAAAAATCATTAACTCCTAATTTTACCCCCATTTATTATTTTCAATCATTTATTACTTAAATAAATTCTATCAAACTTGTCTCTAATATAATGGTAAAATTGACATTTACCCAAGATATCTTATATACAACAAAAAAAGTTGTGGGGCAATTTTTGTGAGATGAAAAGAGTGGTTACTATAAAAGCCAATCATTTTTATTTTGACGAATTAAACTTGCAATCATGTAGGTTTGTTTACAACCATTTTACATATGATTTTTATTAACCAATAAAAAAATCTTATTTTTTATGTTTATCTATATCTTTTGCAATTTATTTGCAATACCAAATACATTGATCTTTTCGATCACTAATTTACATTTAAGATCTTTTAACTTTATTTTATGACATACTTCATGTACAATATTAAATTAATGACATGTTAGCCAAACAAAAACAATAACATCTTTCTTTTTTGTTATCAAAATAAAAAAAACCAGATGAATCACTAAATTGTTAGCATCATAAATATCAAGAATCATCATTTCGTATCCATAAAGGTCTACATTATCGATAAAGTGTTAACTAATAAAAAAGAAGTCTTATAGTTATTAATTAACTAATTGAAAATCTTATTTTCCTTCAAATTATATTTTCGATCTATTAGTAAATAAATAATAGGAGACTTCTGATGCGGGCTCAAGTGTTGAAGATCGGGTCTTGGTGTTTATGGAGGCTTATGATCGTATTAGCAAAGGGGCTTCACGAAAATGGCCATAACTTGGGCTACGTGGCTCCGTTTCAGGCCATGAACTGTCCAATCAAAGCTTGGAACGAGACCACCTCTTTGTAAATTGTCGTAGGTCCAAAAACGCCTTCTAGAATAAGTTTTGGCCCATTTTATTTTTTTAGTTATTTTTGGGCTTTCTGTTTGGACCGTTATGTTTTTTTAGCCCATTTCGAATTTCTATTTCCCTTTTAACATTTATTTTCATGGATGAACATTTCAATTTTGGATTTTATGAAAGTTGAATTTTCTCTCAAATTGTGTTGAACATTTGAGTTGAATTTTGCCTAAGGTCGCGGTATTCGTTGAATCAACGCGTGTTGGAAGTGATTAAACAGGGCTAATTCGTGTTCGTATAATTGTACTCTACATCAACTTCATTTTTGAAATTTAAACAAACCACCCATATATCATGTAGGGTTAAAATTCTTATACAGGTGACAAAATCACTTAGTTTAGATATTTTTATTTTTTTTCGTGATCATAATAAACCAAAAATATATACATCGTACATCTTTAAAAAGACAACTAACTTTTATAAGAATAAAAATTTTACCTTGCATAGCCCGTGTGTATACACGGGTTTAAGGGCGAGTATATATTTATATTGTTCTACGGATACAAAAGTAAAACATAAAACATGATAAAGTTGAAGATGTAACCAATCCTTTAAGATTTTCTTTTTAAATGCAGATTTCAGCTTTGAAACCATCATTTATTACCATTATCATTATAATATTTATTTTATTTTACCGTACGTTGGTTGAATGATTGTAAAAATTAAATAAAAATGAATTTTGGGTGTAGAAGTAACATTGATTGATCATTGATGATTACAGAACATTTATTGAAAGTTAAAGCCCATGAAGTCTATATCGAGTGAGGTTGGTGTACTTGTATTTGATTCCGATGATTGTACCTCTCTCTATTTATCTTCATCACTTTATTACTCATAAAATAAAAAATAATAAAATAATAATTGATGCAGAGATGGTCAATAGTTAAGTTAACGCGGTAGTTAACGGAAAAGTTAACGCGACAATTACACTTAGAGCATATTTTGCTGAAATAGATTTCGGTGGCGGATTGGGTTGAAATTCGCATTGTCAGTTTTCGGCGTTCCGGGATCGTTAAGGGGCCGAAAACGTCAATTTACTATTTTTCGAGGTTAATTTTGAACATTTAGATTTTGTTTCCTTTTATTTCGTAATTATTTTTGTGTGAGAATTCCTTAGGATCCTTAAATACGTTTTAGGGTTTTTTTTCTCTTCATTACGGTTTGACAAAATTTGATTATTGATTGAATAAGAGATTTTTTCTCCTTGAGAATTTCGATTAGTTCTTGCTTGATTATTGTTATTATTTAACCATTGTTTATCGATCCGCATCAATAATATTTTTTTATTCAATTATTCAGTTTAACAAAAACAAGTATTTATTCACTTGTATTGCAACAGTGTTTCAAACCGTTTAATTTTGCTTTCAAAGGAGCGAATGTAGATATTAAAAGGAGTATAAATTAATGGTTCATTTATAAAATAAAACCAAAAACAATGGGGAAGCCAAAGAGAGATAAATTTGAAGTCTGCAACTCTTAATTCATTCATCCATACAAAACACATGAAAAAATTAAAACAAACAAACAGAGAAGCCAAGAAAGTTGAGTTGATCTCACAGGTCAACTGAGTCAATACCCGAACCACAAATGTTTATCGCGGTTCGTTCTTGACTCAAACCCAAGTTCAGGAGATCAAACTCAACCCCAGTACTCACCTCTTCATTCCCTACAAATTAAATCCACACCATCATCTTGTTCAATTAAAAAAACACAAGAAAATTCCCGTCATTAAGAAGACTAAAAAATAGATAAATCGATATATGCATATCGATCTAGCTACTGATCTGCCTTCCTTGTTGATTAGAGTGAACCACCTCTTTGATCCCTTGAACCGTGCGAGAAATGAGATTAACAACAGTGTTGATTGACTCCATTGTGAGCTTAGATGATGGCAGATCGTTGACTAATATCTGGAATCCAACTGTTAATAGAGATCCACCTTCGCTAACGGCTTTTGTGATCGGTGCACCTGATTCAGCTACACAGTCAGGCACTATAGCAAACCCTGATGGTAGGAGAGCTACACAGGATGAATCTCCACCGTTCATCACGACTGTGATTGATTGCACGTCCACTGCAGCGTATACGATGAGCGACCCTGTAACGTCTGTTGTACTTTCTTGAACCACCAGCACTGAATTCTGATTCGCATTAGAACCCGTAGTCTAGAACATGCAATGAGCAAAAAATGGTTTAGAAGTTTGACTTTTGTGGTCAACCATATAACTTTCAAAATAAGACTAATGTTAGCTTAATTGCATAAAATATATCAACGACTTTTAATGGATACTAAAGGTTTTACACCAATTTCAACGAATGAACGGACACTTGCAGCTAAAAATACATCAGTTTGACTTTTGAAGTCAACCAAAACCTCTATATCATTCAATATATTACTGTATAATATAGTATGAAATAACATTTGGTGTATTTTCTAAGTATGAACAAGTTCAATTTGTTTATATCATTTTTCAACGTACGAGTAACATGTGAAAAATAAAAAGTAATTAAGTCGATTTAGTACTCACATTGGCACGTAGAAGAAAGATGGTATTGAGGTTGCCATGATCTTGACCCGTCGAGAAACGGAGCACGTTTTGCATAGCACTACCATGGGACAAAACGTCCCATTGACTTCTAAGATCTTCATTTAGCATCAAAGCGAACAATTGCTGATGTGGCATGGGCATCCAAACTGACATAGTAGCACTCAAAACCGCTCCCGACGGGTCACCAGGATTATTCAAACTCTTACGGATCATAATCTTAGCTGCCTCGGCTGAATTACTAATCACCTCCCATTTGTGACCACCAGTTGCACAAACACCAGCACAAAAGTTAGCCGTCATTCGCTGTGCAAGACTCGTTAAGCTTCTTTTACCACCCGGTGACAGCACTGTCAACAAGTAAAAAAAAAATCATTTTACAATGTCATATTTGTTAAACTTTTGGTTTTAAAAAAATTTATAAGTAAAATGATAGGTTCAATGTTCACTTGGACTATCGTCGATGGCTGCTTCAGGTGACATGATGGTTGCTATGCACTCGCAATGCCTTTGTAGTGTAGATATCCACTTCTGAGCACCGAAAGCTAAACCTGATCTAAGCAGAGGGCGATACTGCTGGTGAACAACATGCTCATCATATTCGGTATGCTCAATCCAAATGACCTGCAAACATTTGATTGAATGTTGTATGATAGTCAACACAGTTAACACCAAAGTTAATTGCATAGAGATAAATGGTAATTGTACTGGATTCACCTATAAATTAGTTGATTTCAATTTTATTTGTATCTATAATTAGTGAACTGAAGAGGGTAAAAAGGAAATGGGCCAAACAGGTGAAAATAGTCCAAATGAATAAACATTGCCTTAGTGTATTCGAGTGCACACAGTATTTTACTTTGTTTTTATATAAAAAATAGGGACACTGTAACAATTTAGTTTTTTGTAATTATATTATTAAAACATAATAATTATTTATATAATTGAACCTTTTTTAAACTGTATCGAAAGTTACCCCTTTTTTACCCAAACCCATCTTAGTCACCCATTTTCCCACCTCTAGAAACAAAAACCATAGCATAAACAAAACCGTAAATAAAAATGAAAAATCTAATCCCAATCACATTGCAGCGAAAGTTCAAGACTCGATAACAAATATAATACATTGTTTACTTCTCGAGGGGCGAAACAATATCGAGACAGACCACATCCAGGCCATATGTAGCCTCGTGGTTCATAAACAGCATAATATATAGACGGAGTGTGAAGTACGGAGGGGTGGCAGATTTACTATATTATATAACCCAGTAAGAAATGAACATTCCAAGACTTTTTTTTTTTTTGGCTTCAACTCTATCTTTACATATAAATTTTTACTAATATTTATGGGGATGCACCACATAAAAGAATCAACTAATACTATAAAACTGATGCATCGATGTACTTGTATCAACAGTTAAAAGGTTAAAATAAAGTAGACATGTGACAATATTGCTTCAATCTTTGAAAAATGTGCAGCATACAAGTTATCCAACCTCATAATGCAGAAAGAACAATAACGAATTGAAAGAAGCCCAAATTTTATACTTTTCACATCTTTTAGCAAAATTTGTAAACTTTAATTAAATTGATGACATTTATAAGCTGTTATTTACATATTTATCAGCACGAAGAACTTTAACAAGTTTATAAATGTAAGTTAGACAAATGGCCTATTTAACGTACTATCAAGCTAATGGAGAAGTAATCATACTAAAACATATGTAATGAAGCACTTATAGACTTCAGTTGGATGTAATCCTACCTTTGAGCAACCATTGGGCATATCGTGCACGATACAGCCGGACGGAAGTCTCCGAGCTATAAAACCTTCCCTTCCGCCGTCAACAGAGATATCAACGATGGCCCATACACCCTCGGCTTGCTGCCTGCAGAATCGAATAAACCTCACTTGACGAGCCGGTACTAAAGGAGAAACCAATTGAATCTCAGCTTGCATCTGCATAAAGTTTAAATCTTATTAGCATTAATATTCAAGAAAGGTGCACTTTGTAAACAAGAATAGAAAAACTACTTACAAGCTGTACAACCCCATTTCTAGAATCGCCCGTCCCACTAGAAATTACATCGATCGTGCTACTACTCCCTACAACACCAAGAAACATTTCCCTCCACCGATTCTGAATAAGACAAAATTATAAATCATCAATTAATAACGCTATAAATAATAATCATGCAAGTAAATTAATGATTGAATACAAGAAAATAACTTACAGAATCTAGCAGTGCCTCAACAAGAGCCAAACTATTAATCATCACCATTCCACTAGCCCTTGAGGCGTCAGAAACGTATCCATGTGGTTTCATACCAAGACAAAGAGGGAAAGTCCTCCCATACTCCTCTAGATCAAGTACTTCACCTCCACCTTCCATGTTACTCATCCATAAAGGGCTATTAACCTGCCCAAGTTTCATTAATTCATCCATGGCATTTAACGCGAGCTCCAAGAACATATTCTTTTCATAAGGCATTTCGATCCCACCGCCGCCACCATGAGGCGCCATCCCCATTCTTGAAGGTGACATCAAGGGTAAAGCATTAGACATCCCGTTGCCGTAATCAAGCCCCATAGGTAATCCAACATCCATTGGGTTCATACCATACCCATTTCTCCCAACCGCAAGTTCTAAGTTGGAACTCGCCATACCGTGAGGCATTGAACCACCAAAAGACGATAAAGGCCTGCCCAAAAACTTATTAGCAAGAATAGATATCCTGCTGAGTTCATCTCTTAATCGAGCATTATCAATTCTAAGATTATGTTCATCAATTGAAATGTCTCCGAGAATCGCCTGCCCACCGCAATTATTACAGACAGGAGCCCGAATCGCTTCTTTCATAGCTATGTTTTCAATTCTAAGCTTATCATTTTCTTGCTTCAAAATCGCATTCTCATGGCGCTCCAATTGTGTCTATATATCATACAATGTTGTTAATTAAACAAAATTAATACAAATCAAAGATCTTTTCGAATCTAATTATTATTATAAGTTGATAAATAGTAATAATTACCTTCATTTGAGTTCTTCTGTTTTGAAACCAGAATTTAACTTGCTTGTTTTCCAAATTGAGTTTCTTTCCAAGTGCCAATCTTTCTTTCTCATCAGGATGAGGATTATCTTTAAAAGAACTACATACATTACCACAAATCAAATAAACATTACATCAAAACACATATAAATAATAAATCTTTATATAAGTGACTTAAGTTAATTAATTTATTTATTAGTAAAAAAAAAGAAAAGATTACGCTTCAAGTTCTTGAATTTGGTAGGGAGTATGTCGGTGATATTTCTGTCGCCGGCGAGAACTTGAGGAAGGTCCGGCAGGAACATCTTGCTCATCACCAGATGCACCTTCTAAATTATCACTTCCACCAGACCTACTTTCAGATCCATCGCCTCTAACCCTACCAAGATTACCTTCAAAGTTTTCACCAATCAAACCCATTTCACCAAGTCCTTCCATTTTTGGTTTCTGTACACATCATCAAAGTAATAATTAATTATAATCAATACCCACATAAAAATATATAAAAAGATCAAAATTTTATGGAAAAAAGAAAAACACAAACCCAATAATATTTATTTAAAAAAATGAGTAAAAAGTAGAATAATAAATAAAGAATGCATACTAAAGCAAGTGAGAGTGATTGTGAGTTATAAATAGGCTGGGGAATAGTTGAAGTGATGAGATGTGGTTGAGAAATGGGAGGAGCCCTATGCATTGGCATATTGTTAAAGGAACCATCAGCAACCACCATTCTTGAATCCCCACCACCACCACCACCATAAAACCCCCCAAAACTCATCAAAACCAATTAGATAAATACCCTTTTTCTAACAAAAAATGAAATCTTTATCAGCGTTTGAAAATGGGTTTGATCTAAATATTCACTTTTTCATCCACATATCACCAACCCAGATCAAGAATGTGTGTGTGAGAAGTGCAAGTGTGGGTGTGGGGGTATGTTATTAAGTGTGCAAGTGTATGTATGTAACTTGAGTGTCTTAAATTCATATACAACAACCAAAAGCCACAAAAATTTAAGACTACCCAAAGGGGTGGGTACAAGACAACCAAAACCCTTACTCCCTTGCCTTAATTCCCACTCTCAAAACCCTAGACTCTGACAGAGAAAGAGGTTGACCGTTTAGCTGTCATCTGTGAAGATGGCCCCATTTAAATGTACCCCTAAAAATATAATAAATTTTCCATAAATATTCATCAAAATAACAGAAGAAATAAGGGCTAAAAAAGGTTAAAATTTCAAAGAATCAAATTTGACTTTTTGGGGTACATTACAGAAATAGAGAAAAATAAAAAAAGAGACATCAGTTGACTCTCTTTCTCTCATAGAAAAACACAAAGAAAAAATACAAGCTTTTAGAATCTTTTTATTATTTTTTATTCAACCCCACAAAAAATAATAAAATATTAAACTCAACCAGATACATACAAAGCTTCAGATTTGTGGACCTCCCCCCTCATCTTTCTCTCTCTCTTTTTTAAGATCAGAAATACAATAAAAATTACAAAAAAAGAAAAGAAAAAAAACACCCAGAAACTAAAACGAAACAAAAAAACAAATAATGACCAAATGATATATTAATTAATTAATTAACATTAAAATCAATGATTAGAACTATGATAACTTACAACGAACAATTTACAGTGAGTGACGATATCAGTAGTTGAAAGAATGAGTGAAATCTTGATGATGATGAAAATTAATTAAAACCCTAAAAAAATGGTCTGAGTGTGTGTGTGTGTGTGTATTGAGGGTTTATAAATGATGAGAAAAAAAGGGGGTAGGGGCTGGACTGCTGGAGGCTGTGTTCTAAAAAAACAGAGGTTCGAGATATCCGCCCAAAGATTGATTTTTAAAACGCGTGTGCGTATGTTGCGCGTGCTGATTTTTATTTTTACAATTTTATCCTTTAAATTTAATTTTGATTATTTTTATTACAGTATATTTTGGTTATTTTCTTGCATATCATTACTACAATTAAAACCATAGATAACGTTCGGGAGTTTTTTTGTAAGATTTTCATTAAACTTTTTTCAAATTTACGAATATTTTGTTTAATGGCAGATATTATCAAATGGACAAAAACTAAAATGTCAAACAACATAAAACATAAACAAATCGAACACGAAAAGTAACACAACCTTAAAAGTAATAAAGCAAAGTGAAAAAAAGAACCTTTTACATACCTAGAAAACTAAAATGCAAATTCTCTATTAATATATCCAACTTGTCACAAAGTTCTTGTTAAAATAAGCAATTTAATTATGTTTTGTTATGGTTTTATGTTTCTCTATTAATTGTTTCGTGGTCAAAGTGTGAAGATTGAAAGTTGTGCTGGTATTTTTGAAGTTTGGTGTCAGTTTTATGAATAACAGAAGTTTAAGGGCTATTCTGCAATTTAGAGAAAAGATGAAAAATATATATGTTAGCTTTACTTGTTTATGCTCTAACTTTTCATTATTAAGAAATTAGGGTTTGAACCGTTTGGCATCCGTGGTTTACATATACAAACTGTTTGATCTATATCATCTTGATGTATGATCTAGGATAGTTTTAGCGTTCTTTCTCTGTTGATTAAGAAGACTGATATAGTTTTGGTTGATGGTTTGATGATAGCAGGTTCTATATTCAAATTGTGATTCTGATCTTGCTTGATCTTGTGGTTGTTTGATTTGTGATTAAGTTCAATTCTTTAGTATGCATTCACCTTCTAAAAGTTATACAATACAATTTATATGCATCGAACTTACTGAACTTACTAATAACTCATATTGTTTGTAGTCATTAACCTTAAACTGAAATTTTACTTATATGATACCGCTTAATTCACTTTTGTCCACGTCGTACGCCACTTAGGTGGCACTGGGACTACATAAATGTAACGAACTTACATAAATGTATCAAACTTTAGATTTTTTCTCATTTCATCAATTCAAACAAAATTATATCGTCTTCTTCTTCTAATAGGGGAGTTTCTAAAAATTGGCCATGTGCTTGTGATTGTGACCATCGGATGTACGTGTCTTAGTGGTGGTTATAGTGGTGTTGCCGGAAAATATGATGTCACCGAAAAAAATGGTGTTACCGAGAAATGTGGTTGGAGTTGTAGATGGTGGTGACACCGGAGATGATTGTGAAGTAGAGATAATAGAGATGTTGGTTAATATATCGGTTGTGGTGGTGTTATCGGAAAACAAAGTGTCGCCAGAAAAATGGTGTTGCCGAAAAATCTAGATGAAGTTAGAGATGGTGATGACGCCGAAATTGATTGTAAAGTAGAGATAATAGGGATGTTGGTTAAGGTAGTGGTTGTGGTGGTGTTAGCGAGAAATATGGTGTCGCCGGAAATAATGGTGTCGCCCAAAAATGTGGATGAGGATAGAAATGGTGGTGATGTCGGAGATGGTTGTAAAGTAGAGATAATAGGAATGTTGGTTAAGGTAGTGGTTGTGGGTGTTAGCGAGAAATATGGTGTCGCCCAAAAATGTAAATGAGGTTAGAGATGGTGGTGATGTTGGAGATGGTTGTAAAGTAGAGATAATAGGAATGTTGGTTAAGGTAGTGTTTGTTGTGGTGTTACCGAAAAATATGGCGTCGCCGAAAAATGTGAATGAAGTTAGAGATGGTGATGAAGTCGGATATGATTGTAAAGTAGAGATAATAAAGATGTTGTTTAAAGTCGTCACTACTAGAAAAAAGTGGTTAGAGACATATTTTAGCGATACATTTAGCGACGGATTTAAGGCTGGCGACGTGTTTAGAGACGATAAGTAAGATGTCGATTTAAAAAAGTCACAGATTTTTAACGTGTCTCTAACTCTGTCGCTAATTCAAAGACAATAGTAGCAGTACGACGCAAAATTTTAACGACTTGTTTTTCCCTAACGTTGTTTGTGTCGTTGATTATTTAAAAATGACGTTATATATGTTGCTACCTGTGTCGTTATTCTTAACGTTGCCAATATTTGGCGTCTCGTTAATCCAAATTGAAGTCCATGTTTTTGTTCCTATTTCATCTATTCATTGAAATTTTCATATTATAGATGTAAAAATGAAATGGTTAAAAATATTTGATATTAAAGCAAACCATGCATTTACAATTTACTAATTCAAATGGAAACTTCAAATTATAGCCAATCTACAATGTTAAACCGCAAATCAAAAGTTTTCTAGCTGGACACGAGATATCAAACATGTTCTTTATTGTATGACTTCGAAGCATTTTCATACTGAGCATCAAGAGTCATCTTGACCATATCTTTCATTATATTGTTCCTGCATTGAAAAAGTTTAAATAAATATAGTTAAACATGTTAATATAACCAATAATTAAGCATTTTGTTTTGATAACACACAAAAACTTGATGTTCCTTTAACAAAATAAAGGCATTTAAAAGTTACTATTGGAACTTACCGAAGATTCTCGAGCTAATCTTTATGCTTGTGGGTTCAAATAAAAGTCTCTCTAGCAAAGGTTTCTCTTCCTAATTCTTTTCGTTATTTCATTCATATAAATAAGACAATAATTGAGAAAATAACAAAATAAATAAAATTTTACCGGTCTCCTTTTGTGCTCAAGAATTGAAATCGTACCTCATGTATGCAAACGTTTGTTAGCTCTGCGAGCAACTTTCCCTCTGCTAGATTTTAGAGTGAACTCCGGCAATCCCCATCTCCTAGAAAGCAAAGGTACAAAGTCCTCCAAGCTGATTAAACGATATATCTACCACGATGTTCTCAACCAGACACTTGATAATCTGCACCTGTAGTTGAATCGTCAGACTACTACGTTATGATCACTTAAATAGTTGCAAATAGATAGAGATACACACATAGATAATTACAATGAACAAAGTTATTTCGCGTATTATTCAATTCTACTACTACTACTCAAATAGATGGAATCTAATTTTCCAGGAAACTAGGAATTAGTTCAGGCTCCAAATAAAATTTCGTAAGCTAACACGATCACACACATTTTATGCACATATGTTCTCCACAAGTAAGATAGTTGTTTTTAACTTCAAAATTTTGACAAATCAACAAAGTTAAACAATAATTTCAAATTACTATGTGTTATACTGCTATAATTACTCATATACTAAAATATTATATGTAATCAATCGTGATATACATACATCTATACATACACACCAAAAACGTAACATCAAACCTAAATCTCGAGACATAATTAGATGAAATTTAATGATGTAATATCAAACATATATAGATATATAGAGAAACACTATACTGAAATCGAGAATTAACGATCGTACAGATTCAGTGAACAGTCTCCAGAGATACGAGATCAGTCTAGGTTATAGTCGTCGGAGATACGAAGTCGGTGTAGGTTACAGTCGTCGGCGTTGTAGGCCTTAGTGAACAGTCACCGAAGATACGAGGTCGGTGTAGGTTACAGTCGTCGAAGATACGAAGGCGGTATAGGTTACAGTCGCTGGCGTTGTAGGCCGGCGGTTGTAAAATTTGGGGGAAACGGGGCTTAAGTAAGGTTTGGGGGGAAATTTGGGGGGAAATTAGGGCAAAATTTCAAAACTGGGGATACAAATTAAGTTATAAGAAAAAAAAGAAAGTCAAAAAAGGGAGTCAAACGGAGTTGAACTCTAGACCTGTTGTTTATAAAAACAAACACAAGCCGCTAAGCTATAGTAGTTATTACACTTGAAGTAAAATATATATACCATACACATATATCAACAACTACACAGACAACGTTAAGTATGTCGCAATAATAGAGATGCACTCAGAGGCATGTGTGAGCAAGTCGCAAATTTAACGACGTATCAAGCGACATGTTGAGACGTCACAATAATAGTGTCACATTATGAGTCTTCAATAACAACAACGCTAAATTGGCGACATAATTAATGGCTTTAAGGAAAATGACATCAAACTAGCGACATAATTAACGACTTTAAGGAAAATGACACTAAACTAGCGACGCATTCAATGACTTAATTGGCGACTTTGTCTTTTTGAATCTTAACTTCCGACATCATTAACGATATGAACAAAATCCGTGTCGTCAAATATGTCGTTAATTGTGTCAGAATTTTGGCGACGTTTAGATGTGTGTCGCAAAAAAGGTCTCTAAACAACTTTTTTCTAGTAGTGAGTGGTTGTGGTGATGTTACCAGAGACAATGATGTAGCCGGAAATATTACCGGAAAAAATGGTTGAAGACGATGAACTTGATGAAGGTGTATCAATGTGGTGGAAAAAAAATGAATTCAACTTTTTGTTGAGGTGGCAATGACGGGAAACAATAACTCAACAACCATTGACCGCATCAACAAGCGTAACCGGTTACCTTTGTTTCCAGTTAATGACTACATACAATATGAATGATTAGTACGTTCGATAAATACAATATAACTTTTAAAAAATAAATGCATACAAAAGAATTTCGTAACAAGTTCAATGCATTTATCGAAAACTTAAAAAGCATCAAAATGACACAAGTAATCCACCGGTATACGTGAGATCACTGTTGTTTTTTTCACTCATTAAGTTGTTTTTCCCCAAAAACCTCATTTGTGATAAATTATCATATTTATACCCATATCCATATCCATTTAAAATTAAAATTAGACACCCTCTTAGATACTTATAAATAAAAATAAATTTAAAATACATCAATCATCAAATATCATATATTTGTGTTATTTTCATATTGTATTTCTTTTAAAAAAAAGACAATAGTTAAATCTCACCTGTCACACACATAGGTTTTAAAACTAATATTGTTGACTAAATCAATTTATACATATTATTGTTATATTATTTGTTAAAAATGTTTGTTTAATTAAATATTTTACATTTAATTTCAAACATCCGAGGAGTGACACTAACTCTGATGATCAGAAATTCCTATTGTTTATATGAATTTCAAATTGAAATAGGAAGAGACATCTCAATTGGATATGTAACCTGAAAAATATTCATTTGTGACAATTGTATCTTTTCGTTTTTTGCCTCTAGCATCTTGCTAGTGTCTCTTTTTTAATGATAAGTATGCCGTTTAAGTTTTTTTTTTCTTTTACATTTATCATATGTATAATTTACATTTATTGTAAATACGTATGTATACAATTATCGGGTTATGGATGTAAAAGTGTACCTTTGTGGAGTGGATAACCCTGTAAAACTGACCTTATAAGATGAGACTATGTATAAAAAGAAATATTTGTAACGGATCTCACTTCTACATTACCTTTTTTAGATAACTTGACCTTTTTTAGATAACTTGAGTTACATATTCGTGAAACACATTTGATTTATATGTGAAGACGGTCGCAATATATCAAATTCCGCCCATACCATTTTCATTGTCGATAAACAAAACAAAAAATGTATCTTAAGACATACAAAGTGTATAACTAATGCAATATAGTAATTAAACTCTATTCAAAATAAGTTTCAATTGATTAACAATTAATTAAGTTTAAATAGTAAAAATAATTAATTATAACTATAACTATTCCTAAAAATTGACAGTTATTTTAGTAAAAGTTAAAATACAAATGTGGAAAATAAATATGGATAAAGGTACTAGCTAATATTAATAAACGGACTATTAATTTTATTTAATTTAGGGGAAAGTTCAAATATGAACACTTCTTATAGTGGGAACGATAAGAACAAACATTTTTATTTTTAACTTTAAGATTAACTAACTTTTTTTATTAAAAAATTATATCAAATTATTAGAATTTTATGTACTTTTATATGAGATAAAAAAAATTTAAAATATGTGATACACATCATAAAAAATTTAGTGTGTATCATAGTATTACGTATGAAAGTTGTGATACACAACTTTAATTTGTGTATCATATATTTTTTATTTTTTTTAAATCGATACAATATTAAAGAAGATAAAATTCTAATAATATTGACCCAATTTTTTTTTTTTACAAAATGTGTACATATGTTGAAATTAAAAATCAAAAAAGTAGTTCCTACGATTTCTACAATAAAAAATGATTATACAATAACTCTCTCCATTTAATTTAATATAAAAAAGACAAACTATATCATATGTGAAATACGGAGTATTTAATAGAAAGTTCATGACAGTTAAATCACTCCCAACTGGAGCGTCTTCCTCTCGTCGTTGAGAGTGGTGTTAGAGTAAAAGTTTCAATTACGATCATATTATCAAAATCATTTGGATTTATGGATCTCAAGTTTCAATAATTACCTCTTTATTATAATTGCAATTGGTTGTTCTGTAAAGCTTTCTATTTTTTTTTTTTTTTTGAGTTATTTATCTATGATAAGTTGTATGTTAATTAGTTACATGTTTTGATGATATTCTGTTTTGTTATTTTGTAATATCTTTATCTTTATTTATTGCATACAAATCACGTATTCGTAACCTCGTAGGTATGGATATAAAAGTCACTAATTTTATGTGAGTATGCGGACTGAAAAAAATTCATTTTTGTACTCGTGATAAACAAATTAGAATATTTATCCGTCTAATTTTTTACTTATCATCTAAAAATCTGAATATATATACTTAATTAATTATTAATATTAATATAACTTCAAAGCTGCATTTAAAAGATGTTTTTCTTACAATCTAACATTTATGATTTTGATTTCATCAAATTTAATAGTAAATAAGATACCATATTAATTATTAATTATTAGTTAATGAATGATGATTGTGATATGAGGAAATCAAATAATATTGTATTGTATCTTTTATAAATAACTTTTACAATTACGGGTGTGTTTGGCAACAACAGGCTGGAGCTGGAACTGGAGCTGAAGTTTGTGGTTGAAGCTGGGGCTTGAGCTTCTATTCAAAAAACTTATTATTTAAGGGCTTATTGGCACTTATTTTTTCAAGAAACCCCAATTTTGTTTTGCTTCCAAACAAGGCTTATAAGCTGAATCTTATAAAAGAAGAAACTCAAACCCCTAAAAGCCCTTAAAAGTTTTGTGTCAAACATACCCTACAACCAAATTTATCAAAACTAATTGTTACAAAGCAACGCCATTTTTATCTATCAGAATCAGAAATATATTAAAAGAATATTTTCGTTGCACATCAACACTCTGAAAAGTTAATTAATGTGTTATATAAAAACCAAAATATTGCTTAAAAATATTGTTGCAGTGGTGCACAAATTGTTCATCTAAAGAAATTGTCACCACCTATTTCCACCATTCAACTTAGATAAGTATTTTGTTATTGTTTTTCTATATAATATAATATATATGTATATGTATATATATATATATATATATATATATATATATTATTTATATTTATATAAAGTAAAAAGTTTAACTAAAAGATAAAAGCTTACTATCCATATAATATAAAAGGTTTAACTAAAAGATGAATGTGAAAGAAGACACGGACGGTTCACACTTAATCTTTTTGTAATTTACATTGGATGAACGGATGACGAAGGCGATTGGGCTGATATGGACATTTTTAAGAATTTGATGGGTATGAAATGTAATTTGGACATAGAACCAAATTATGAAAAGGTGTGTTTTATATAACAAACGTACGTATATGATAAATATTTTGTACGCCAAACTTTAAATTACAAAGCTTTTTAAAATTTTTTTTCTTATAAAGCTTTTTATAAAAAACTTTTGCTCCATCAATAAAAAGCTTTACAAAGCTTTTTCACAATTAAATACAATATGATTTGAATGAAAGAGAGTCTAATGACTTGAGATTTATCAAGTCATTGCAATCTCTTTCTTTGTAATTATATTATATAAAATTGTGAAAAAGCTTTGTAAAGCTTTTTATTGATGAAGCAAAAGCTTTTTTATTAAAAGCTTTATAAGAAAAAGCTTTAGAAAAAGCTTTGTAATTTGATCATTGTGGATGCTCTTATTAACTAATTGAGTAAAATTTCAAAGCAAAAACAAGTTACTCGGCCATCCCAATTTAATATGGTCCACCAATAAATCTTTGAACTAAAATTAAGAGGCTAACTAATTAGCCCACTGCCAATCGTCTTTCTCTAAAGACGGAGTTATTGAGATATAATTCAACTTACTAAAATAAAGAGACCCGCTATTCGATTTTATGTTTTCCGATTTGTAATAAATTTATACTGTTCATTAGTTCTTGATTGCTATGTTTTGATGTAGCTCACTTCTCTAAAGTTTTTTCTTATTGTGTTATATTTGTTCTACTCTTTTTTTTTTACTTCCATACTCCAATTCGTGTTCTCGCCATGTTATCGTAATCTAAATTAGAACGCTAATTTATCAAATTGCCCTGCTCGAATTTATTTAACTAATAGCGCACTTATATTTTTTAATTAGTTCTTACAGTTATCACGTTTGACTTACCTCCTAGCTTATGTGGATGGTTTATATATAAGTTAATTAATACAAATCTTATGGGATATCTTCATAGTTGATCTTCAAAATTATGAATCCATATTATACTTGACTTTTCATTTAAATTCCTTTGAATTAATTATATGATTTTTCATATAAACTTATTTTAAGTAACTTTCAATAATAAAAAGTTGTTTTCAACGAGATTTTAATTGCTCTCGGCTTGCGATGAGTTAATAGACTATAAGTCATAAAAACTATTATGATTTTTTAATGTTACATTATAATATATAAATACAATATTCGTTAGGTTAGCTGCTTTAGTATTACATATCAAAGTTTATATCTTTTGTCGCTAAAAGTAAACTGCGAAAACATTTAAGCAACAATGGAACAAGTTATTAACTTTATTTGTAGTGTAAATTGTTTCAATGCATTTAAGTCCAAAAATCTGACACCCAGCCTCCAAAATCAAAATTTAAATTAGCGATTTAATGTCTTTTTCTTTTCTTTTTAATGTTTAAATTAAAATAGAGAGAAATAAACCAAACTGAGTTGTAGTGAGAGTTTAAGTTAAGTGGAAAATGATTTAAGAAATTAGCGATTTTTATAGAGTTTTTTGTCTCTTGAAAATCATAAGGGGTTTAGAGAATGCGTTAAAATGTAAGGGATGAAGTTTTCATTTTTTCAAATTAGGAAATCTAGAAAACCTTAAATCATATATTTCATGTTCTTAGAAAACTTATCCGGAAAACTCCAACTTGAACGCGTTTTCTAATTTTTCAGTTTTCTTAAAAAAAAAAATTTAAAAAATGGAGAAGTTTTCCGTAACCAAACGCGCCCTTAAGAAATACTTTGGGCTCCTTAAATTGATAGGTTGATTAGTGGGATAGGTTGATAAGTTGAAGTACAATATTACTCTCAATTAACATATCATGATTTATGGTACAATTACATAATTATCCTCTAAAATCCATGATAATTTGTTAGTTTTGGTTGTGAATTGAATATAAAGAGTAATTAGATACCACATTTGCTATTTGATTGCATATTAGTGGCTTATCAAATATATTTGTTAAAGTGAAGCTTCGTGAATAAGAACGACAAGTTTGTGTATATATCTATATCTATATGTACATATACGATCACTATATTTATACGTTAATAAGATCATGTATCTCGGCCTGATAAACCATATAAACTATAACAATTGTCACTATTCTGATTTTTGTGTGTATGTCAATTATCATCATTGTGATTGTATATAGAAAAATGCTAGATAGACCTAAACATGACACATGTGAAATACCAATTGGGCATTGCCCAAGTGGTACCGCACCACAAAGATCAGACTCCACATGTGTGATCGACAAGTTAGGGGTTCAAATGTGTACCTCAACAAATGTGGGTGATTTGTAGACAGTAATTTGCCCGACGTTGATTCTCATTACGGGTGGGGCAGACGCGTAACATTGAAATATGGTACAGGGGTAAGGGTACCCTCCAAATTACTCTTTTTTCTGCACATGTAAAATTTAACAAATAAGATTAAGAGATAAAATATAAAATCAACGAGTGAATTAGGTTAATATTTAAGTCTATCTAATAGGTCTATGTAGTATTACTCATTAATAATATAGTTACAATGTTAGTGAATTTAACACATCACCACCTACTAATTAATTATTTTTTTTTTAATTTTAAACTACATTAATCATTCTACAAATAAAAAAATAACACAATCTTTAAGTTATTATGAAAACTAACATAACCTTCAAATTGATAGAAAAACAACATATTTCTTAAATCTTTATAATAAATCTTTCCCACAATATATATACAAAAAGACCTTATACCTTAAAACTAATAACATTTCATTCGGCATTTAGATCATACTTAATACGCCTAATAACATTTTTTCTTCTTTATATTAAGCTTTAAAAATCAATAAATCATCATACTTAAGTACTTAATCTTAAAGCTAATGACACTTCATTCTAATTCTATGAATATTTACATCATACTTAACCTTAAGGCTAATTACACTTCTTCTTCTTCTTCAAATTTAGGCTCTAAAATCACCATATCATCATACTTAAGTACTTAACCTCAAGACTAATGAAATTACTTTACTTTATATAAATACCTCACTTAACTTTAAACCTAATTACATTTCTTTTCTTTTTTTCTTTTTATTAAAATTTAATAATTTGTAAGTTCAACGATGTTAGTAATTTATTTTGACTATTTTATGATCATATAACGATACTAATACTTCAATTTATTTTGACTATTTGATGATCATATAACGATACAAATACTTCAATATGCACATGACTATTCGTAAATAATATACAGCTACACAAAATAATTCACCTTTAAATTTGAATATCGACTTTGGTGGGTCAAAGTACTTACTAGTAATCTGTTACAAAGACGAGCAAAACATAATATTTGACATTTACAAAAACATTCTCATTGGTTCGTTAAGAGGTTACACACTTATAAATACTACTTCTGTCCCAATATTATTGCCCGATATTATTGCCCGCCTTTCTATTTTTGTATGTTAGAAAATAAAATTAAGAGCATACATGTCATTATTAAAGTATTGATACATTTTTAAACTATGTAAATGTTGTAAATAAAACCTGATTCTAACCCAAAATGAGTACAAAAGCTTCACAACTTGTCATCACTTTTTTATGTCTATCACCGGCTCGTTGCTCCTACCTCCGCTGGCTTTGTGTGCCATCAAATTACCACATTCCGCCATAGCTCACTCGTCACAAGGGTCCAATGCACTTGTATCTGGCTTTCTTCCCCACCGCTTCCAATCACACAAAATCACTTACATACTCACTTTCTTTACTTCTTAGGGCTTATAAAAGATGATTTAAACCCAGAAAAAGTGCGTTTCTCTTCTTCTTAAGATTAAACCCAAATTAACTAACTCATATGTTTATTTAGAATATTACCCAACATATTTCCACCATTCAGGACGTTTATGAACATGGTATAGCCGATGTAAGTTTCCAAGAGCGCATGTGGTCATGATTGTTTGTCGTGCACAACTGAATGTCAGATCAACACGATTAACCCCCTAAACAACCGTAGTCATGACATCAAACTCTTGTCACACTTTTTGAAATGGTATAATAACATATAAGGAGAAGGGAAAAAAAATACACCATGAACGTCACTACACAAGACTTACTAGTCACCACAACTAACCCATGAGTTGGATGTCATAGTCATGACACACCGTCATGAGCCACAACGAGCCCATAATGGGTCAATAACAACTAATAATATTATTGCATTCATTAATCTCTTGCTCTCTTTTTTTCATATGTGATTCAATGAGTTTTGGGTTGTCTCCATCCTTTAAAAATGTAAAGTCTTATGTTCTAATTGATTGTAAATGCGTAAGATATTCCCGCTTTACTTTACTGTTATACTTATTCAACTAAAAAAGTTAAAAGGGAAAATAAATTGTGTTGTCGACATGTGCTGTTAACTAAAATTAAGAATCAAAATTGTATATTTAAAAAAAATTAAAAGGTTAAAAATGTAAAATAAAAAATCTTATTTAATGCTTAATTTGGACAGCTCTATATTTTTCAAGGGTGCAATTAGCTGCACAAATGGTTTCCTTATGATTGAGTTTTTCATTACTTTACTATGTTTTCCTTTTAATTTATTTCCTTCGAAAATAAAAAAACACCATTACTTCTTATTTTGTTGGGCTATGGCCCAATATATAACAGAGTAGGTTGGGCTGCTTATGGCTACTGCTGGCTTCACTATTGGGGTAAAATATGTAAAAAAACAAAACTAAAAGGGTCACAATCACCATCTCTATAATTCCTCAAGGGAACGATGCTGCTATATATATAAACACGGAACCGATAACTAATTTTAGGGTTTCTATTTTTCCCGTCAATTGTTGCAGCTGCCGCCGTCGTCGTCATGGTTCTAAAGTATGCTTTCATTTTCCTTTAATCTTAATTGTTAGTACTCTAATCTTATTTATTCGTAATTTATTTCTATTTGGAAATCTATCTTTTTTAATTGTCATTTCCCCCCAAATCGTATCACTCAAATCTGTTCGTTAATAGCTGAATTACCTAGTTCAAATTAGGGTGTAGAGGTCTTATGAATGAAATAGGGCGGTGACATTGTATTATTAGGGAAATTGAATCAATGTGAGTTAAATAAGGATTCATTCATTTCAGTTTTAGGGATTTATTCTGATGATACTAGCTGCACTGGTTTTGTTTTTCGAAAATAGGTTTTTGAGATCTTTATAATGAAATTTGATGATGATATTGTATTATTAGCGTTAGAAATCTAATCAATTTGAGCTACTTAAGTATTCATAGATTTCAAATTTAGGATTTTTTCTAGTTGCATTGGGTTTACTTTCATTTGGGGACTGATTTTTGTTGCATTTTATTTGTGTGTGCGCGCGTGGGTGAATTTCTTTTGAGTTGTTGGTGTGCTGTGCATATTGGTTTAATTAACTGATAATGTTAGTTGTATCTCTTATGGTTTATTACGATTTTGACACTGTTGGTTGTTTGTAGGACTGAGCTTTGCCGTTTCAGTGGCCAGAAGATATATCCAGGAAGGGGTATTAGATTCATTAGGTCGGACTCACAGGTATATGCTGTGATTACACGTTATGATTGTTACTTTTGTTCCCTGTGTTGTGCATTTAATCTTTAAGTTCTACTGCATAGCTTTTGTTATTAGTTTATTAGGTTTCTTTCCCCTATAACAATTTTGAATAAAGGATTTGTGTTTTTGTAAATTTAGGTGTTTCTATTTGCAAATTCCAAATGCAAAAGGTACTTCCATAATAAGTTGAAGCCCTCAAAGCTCACATGGACTGCCATGTACCGTAAGCAGCACAAGAAGGTTAGTCAATTTGTTTTGTTGGCGTGTTACTGTTTTTCCAATGTCGATGTGGTATTTTTGACTTATTTACCTGCAGGTTAACGTTTTATTATATCTAGGTTCATTGTGTTAACTTAAATGATTTACCGAATACTGAAACAAGGTTTGAAGTCACCTGAAGTGTGTTTAGAGGGTGTTTGGGAGTGCATAGTTCTAAGTGCTTATGGCTTAGAAAGTGTGTTCAATTAAGCACCACGTCACCGGCTTTAGAAAGTGTGTTATTCCTGAAAAATAAGCTAAAATGAAGTATTACCTTAACACTGATTTAACTGCATATATTCTTTTGGCTTTTGCAATCTTAATGATATTCTTCTTAATGTCTAAAACGGTTCAACTATGTATTTGCATGTCAGCTCAACTTGACCGAGTTGTTTTCATTTGTACTTAAAAGTATTTGCACATGAACCCTTTACCTGTGCATGATTTTCCACTTTAGTTTTCTATTTTTTCTGTCATATTGGTGTAATAATCTGACCAAATTTTCTACTTCCTTTCAAATCCTGCAGGATATTGCTCAAGAAGCTGTGAAGAAGAGGCGTCGTGCCACCAAGAAGCCATACTCTCGTGCTATTGTGGGAGCCACTTTGGAAGTTATTCAGAAGAAGCGAAGTGAGAAGCCCGAAGTTCGTGATGCTGCTAGGGAGGCAGCTCTTCGGTATGCTTGTTTTTCATAGTTTTTGTTGTCATGATTCCACCATATGTCCTTAAAGTATCACTTATTTTACATTCATCAAATTTCAGTGAGATCAAGGAAAGGATCAAGAAAACCAAGGATGAGAAGAAAGCAAAGAAAGCTGAAGTAGTATCAAAACAAAAGACTCAAGCCAAGGGTGGTAATGCTCCTAAAGGCAAGGGCCCTAAGCTTGGAGGTGGTGGTGGCAAGCGTTGAAACTCCATTGTCATCTTCTTGTTGCTAGAACCTTTCAGTGTTCTGTATTGTTTATGTTGATTCCATTGACAGGAAGTTGTCTTTTAGATACTCATTAAGGTTTACATTTTCAAGAGTGAAGCATTTCAATCTACAATTTTGAAAGTAATCTGAAGCTACGATTGACTGACGTGTCATGCGATATTAAGATCTGTTTATGATACTTTGCTTGCATTTTGCATAGGTTCTCTTAGAAAATGCTTATTCATTTTGCGTATGTTAAACTCTCTGAATGTTCATTGTTGTCCCTTCAAAAGAAGTCACTGTATTCTGTGCCATGGGTATTTCTGTTTTCCACATGTTTTGCATATAACTGTTGACTAATTTGTTAACTGAAGCTCTAAATATCAATGATAAAGAACTGCAATTGATGATTACACTAGTGTTGTGAAACTATTCCTAAATGATTAAAGCTTTGTGCACTTGATAAAGATGATTAATCTCTTAGTTTGATTATTCATCTACTGGTCTACAGTAAGATCAACAGTGTAAAGACAGTGTTATGTGAAATGTCTTTTGAAGTTCTATTAAGTTCCCATTGAAATAGGATCAACACAAGGAAAAGCACTTGCCATTAGTTGGTTATTAGCAGCATCCCGAAAACGTCCGGGTCGAAATATGACATTCAAATTAAGTTCCGAATTAGTGGATGCTGCCAAAGGGAGTTTATTGGTGATTGGTCAGCAAGCCTCATGCTGTGCAAGTTGCGTGGTCAAGTAACTCATGCAACCTTAATGCCCCAAGCACACGTTTGTTATTGCTAACCCACCACACTCCATCATCTACGCCCGCTCATATAAACTCATAATTTGTAACCCACCACACTAATCCGAAAATGAGTTTGCTGAAGATGATAACTGGTGTGTGGTTTCTAGTGATGGTGGTGCTTTGGGTGGCATTAAAAACCTCAGCCACCGTAGACTGTGTGACTGTAACAACACTTATATCAACATGCTCTGCATTTGTAACCTATGGTACTCCAGACCCTTACCCAGAGTCCCCTTGTTGTGATGCAGTGGCTAGTTTAAATAACCTTGGTGACTCGGAAGAAAATAGGCGATCATTGTGTATGTGCTTGATGGGTGTAATTACGACTTACAATCCGAATGCCACCGCCATTGCTACCTTGCCTGGCTTCTGTGGCGTCTCTTTGGGCTTCACCATTGACCCAAACACCGATTGCAACTAGTAAGAACCTCTACTTTTTTTCTTTTTTTTTGGAGATGTCTAGACTGTATTTGTTACAAATCTTGCATACCTTCTTTTCTAACAAACAAAAATTGTGACTTGTTTTGTTTTTGGTGTAGTGTATGATTCGAATCTGCTGGCAAACTTGTTCAAGGATACAAAAGAGAAGGTTATTTTGCGAGTATGGATCGATTAAAGAATTAATAACTGTTATTATTAAACATTATTCAATTGCTATCAAAAGTAGATATTAACAAATGCTACTTCAAGAATGATGCTTTCTTTTGTATTGAAGGAAAACATCATATAAGAAATATGTGCTTTCTTGCTTGATTTCCTTGCCATGTCTTGTACTGCATTTATAACTCAAATACAAGTATAAAACATGAATTGCACACATTAGCCACCAAAATCATCATTATATTTACAAATTTTCAATATCATATGGTATTTTAGCAGTGACGAACCCAGAAAATTTAGTTACCAGTGGCACAAAAAATTTAAAACTCACTATACTTGGTAGTTCTAATTAACTTTATTTAAACAATGAGGTGCACCACCTAAATATAAGTGGTAAAAAGAACCAATAACTTTTCAACTATGTTTCCTTAGGTTAATTGAATGATGTCACGTGATACCGATGACTATAACGTAGGTCAACTCTGTATTTTAGGCTAATGACATGCTAAAAGGTGAAGAAATAAATGGTGCATGATGATGCTTTGACCCACAATGACATAAAAGAATCATTAGGGTCTACAAATCAAGAAAAGTATAGCATCCGTGAGCTGTAATAGAGATTAGTACAAAAACTCATTATCAAGCTTTCAAAGATAACTACTTTTTCGCCTATTCGTTTAAGATCAGTTAACTTTTATACCATTTACACATATGTCTCCCATTCTTTATATAGAACACAACATTTTAAAACATGGGTATTGTGGTCATTTCATATCAGTTGGTCACAAAAACTACAACCTGATGTTGGAGTACCAATTAAGTAATAATTAGGGTATAACACTATTGAGTGATCACCCTGGAGCATTTTACTCTATTCGTTTCATTTTATTGTCCGAAAAGATTTTCTATTTAAAAATAATAATTATTAAAAATTATTAAACTCTCTATTTTATCATCTCCATCAGTCAAATTTGCTATTGAATATAAAGTCATTCATTCAACTTATCTTAAATTCAACAGAATTTGCTAGGAGACAATAAAAGTGGGACGGAGAGAGTATTGCATTTTTCTTGGGGTGTTAGATATATACAACAAATCTTTTGGTTCATACACCAAACATATGTATTGTAGTGTTGTAGAGTACTGCACCAAGAAGCGTAAAAGTTGATGTATGGATTAACCTTTTTCTAGTATGATATCTTTAGCTACATTAAAAATTCAGTAACAATAGTTTGGCAAAATTAAAATCTGTTAGTTTAAGAAGACAAAACTACTAAAAACATATACAATTTTAAAATTACACCGTGTAACATCCCATTTAGGTTTCATCATGAGTAACACTCCATTAGAACACAACATGAAAACTGAAGCTAACAATCTAATCAAGTAAACACACTTCATATTTGCAATACAACAAGTACTTTTTAGCTTCGAAATCCTCTCTCCGAAATAGTATCTGAATAATCCCATAGTCTAGTCGAACCCGATTTTTCAAACTGAATCCTCTGTCTTGGAGCACTGTGGGACCGCAGTTTTGCTTTTGACGATTCTGTGTTAGCCATGTAGTTTGGATAACTTGGGTAGTCACCATATACACTCCGTGAGTATTCAGTAAAAGGACTTCGTTGTTTATGGCTACTCCCGGGCCTAGAAGCAGGAGAACGAAGGCGAGGGGTGTTATCAGCTGTTGATACGGTTTTTTCTGCTTCTCGAAGGATCATTGAACCCAATGGCAACATTTCCCTTGACCCATGTCTAGAACTCGGGTTCCATGGTTTTGTTGGTGTGGAATATGAGTCGAGAGTGGACTTGTTACTTGGGCTCTGGTTGAGGCGAGGCTTCCAAGTATCAACTTCAAGAATCTTGTCACTTCTTTCATCATCGGGGCGACATTGTTTACTGCTCCAAGACGTATCATCCATCCAATTTTCTAACCAATTTAGTCCTCTAAACCGTTCGTGGATGAAAGAGCCTTTCACATTTGTAAATTTCTGTATTCACACGAAATAAAATATCTTCACTCAATAAAACGAGTACTAGAGATGGCAAAACTACGAGTTTGGGTCAAAATGTGTATTTTTAGTCGGGTTGTGTCACAATGACCCACAAACAACTTTTTGTTCAATATAATCCGTAAAACTATATTATAGTAACAATAATCTAACTTTATAATAAAGGGGTTTAAAAGGTTGTATGCAATATAATTTACAAGTACATCTTTTGCCGAATTTTGACCCATTTCAGGTGTTTGGCGCATAATCTTGTTAGCCTATTTCTTTAGTTTACCCTTTTGACCCGTTATAATAAAGTGAACACAATCGAATGTAAATGGGTTGAAATTATCACATCTAAAAATGAACAATCACCTTAATGTTGCTTTAATAAATGTATCTTAAATGTGAAAATCGTCATAAAGCACATGTTAACTAGCAAGGACACAGTTGTATGATGGATAGTGAAAACTTACAGGAAGAGAGTGTGAGTTGGACGACCTTGTGCTTGAATGTGGTGAGGCCGATAAGGAAGCTCGACTAGCACATGCTCGAGCCTGGACACGAGCCATGGCCTGCATACGCCGAAGCATGTCTGCACTTTGGTTTCTTACGATGCGGCCTCTCACAAGTGCCTGAAGCTTCACCAATCCTCTAAGTGCCCTTAGTGCTCTCCTAGCCTACATTTGCACTATAATTAGTAGCAAAATTTAAAGGGAATTTACAATTGATTATAAAATTTAAGAAAATATGTTTGCTCATACAAATTTACCAACAATTTTGATAATTACAATTGATTAGTAGCAAATGTTAAAAACACAATTTTCATAACAAAATAAAAAGATGTTTCCAATTATGCGGTCCTTACAAAAAAAAAAAAACATTTCTGTCCAAAAATTGAAAAACCAGAACCCATGTGCACATTTTGTAAATAGAAACAAAAACATTTTGTATTCCAAATATAATTAAATAAAAATTGACATCACACAGAAATAGTACAAAAACCACCACAAAAAACCCATCTCTCCATCCATTAAATGCCACTGTTACAACCGACGTAATTCCACATTCCACAAGGGGCAAAACAGTAAATTCAGGCACCAACATTTATCAACATTAAACTCACCAAATACGCACGGAACGCCGACTGTATCTTCAACGCCGCCGTACTCCTCCGCCGTTCAACATCATTATAAACCCTACTACCACCGCCTGCCGTCAACCTCACCACCTCCGCCGCCGCATGTGCTGCAGCAAGCGCCGCCTCTGCTACCGCCGCCGTAGCCGCAGCTACAGCTATAGCATGCTTATTAGCATCCAATGAAATTTCCGACCCGTCATATTGTTGTTTTAATGAATCCGACCCGGTTGAAGATGAATGGGTCTTTTTGGGTCGGAATAGGGAACGGATCCACCTGGTTGTTTTACCCATTTACCATCGCCGCCGGTGACCAGAAATTTAGAGATTTATGAATGTGTGTGTGTGTGTTTTTGTGTGTGAAGATTTTGTGGCGGTACTTCTAGTTATGGACCCACGATTGATTATTTATTTTTTATATTTAATTTAAAAAAGAAATGGAATGGAATTTTTTAATTTTATGTTTTCTTTTGACAGATAGGATGGACAGTGAGTACCTGACCACTCTGATCAAAAGGACAAAATATTCACTGTTTAGTTATGTCTACTTCATTGTTTACCAAAATTTAAATGTTTTGTTGTATTTACGTATTGCTTTTTTTTTTCCTTTGTGTTAAACGTATATATTTTCCTTAGCGAGAAAAAATTATGATAATCCGTAATGTTGATCGGTTTTATATGTTTTGCCCTATTTATAACGTATGAAAGATAATATTTCAACTGACTCGTGATAAATTGTCTTGCTTCACGGCTAGTTTTGATGTTGCAACCAGTAAAAAATTGAATTCGAGTCTTCGTCGGAGATTTAGAAGTCTTGAAAATCTCAATGCTTGTTATACTTGATGATAGAACTATATTAGTGAGGCCGGATATCGCGTTTGTGTGGTTTTAATCAACTTTAATAACTAAATGACTAATTGTAAATTAGTTCCAGAAGTTAATTAAACATAAAGTTTGCGATTACGAAACATGTAATTTATGGTGTTAATCAGATTAACCCGACCCTAATAAGGGTTAATCGGGTCAGATTAGTCTGGTTTTTGAAAAATGAAAATTTACCTGCAACCCGACCCTACTAAACAATCGGGTTTTTCTGAGTTCGGGTTAAACGGATTGCACGTTAATAGGATCGGGTTAATTCGAGTTTCATGTTACCCGTATAACTAACATGATAGGATGTGGATCACCATTCCTACAAAATTTGATTCACTAAAAATTGTTCATTAAACATTGTTTATGAATTAAACTTTTAAAAGCAATCAAGATGTAACAAAAAATTAATAAAATTCTAGTGCAACACCTAAAAGTCTTCAAATGTGTGATCGTGGTGCTAGACTTGATATAGATGGTATATAATAAAATTCTGTTTTCGGGTCGAGGAGTACCAATGCAATGCAAATCCAATTATAAGCTTCGTTAGTTTGAGCCAATACTAAAGTATACTCGCATGTTGCAATAGCGTGTTGGGATATGATGTATATAAATGATCAAATCACACTTAAGATTTTTTAATTATCATATAAAAATGGGTAAACTATCAAAAAAATCTATGTAAATAATAAAATTTTACCACATGTATTTCAGTCATAATAAAAATGTTTTGTGTTTACTAATCATTTTGACATTCATTCCAATCATTGTATTAGGCACAAGTATCATTTTTCATTCAAAAATGATATTTCTGTTCATTAGTGTGAAGATTTGGATGATTCACATGACAAACGATCGAATTACATATGAATCAACCTGTACTTTTATTTATTTTCAACTTTTGTTCTTTTATTAGAACATTTCACAATATTTATGTGTAATTTGATCCTTTACATATGGATTAATACAAAATTTTGGGTTCCACTAATTTTCAATCATTTTGCTGACGAAATAAAATTAATAAGCCTATCTAGATGGGAACTTTAATATATAAAAGTGCACAAACTATGCAAAGAACCATAAAAAGATACACTCTCTATCTCAATTTATAGTCCATCTTTTTATTTTGAGATATTCAAATTTATCGTCCACTTTGAACTTTCAACTAATTAAAATATTTTAATGTGGTAAGAGATTAAATTCAACAGTACAACTAGTACTCTTTTTTTAAATTGCGTATTTTTTGTCTGTAGACAATAAAATTGAAACGAAAGGAGTAGTTGATAAATGCAAAAGTTGTCTCACATACATACCAAAGGTCACTGAATATCTAATTGGAAACTCCTATATTTAACGGGAGGTAAATATGAAGGCACTATCGAATGAATAGTGAAGAGTTGTTCTTTTTTTAATGTATGACAAAGTTAACTACAAATAACTATAACAATTATATTACCTTAAAATGTTGGTATTTTTTTCTATCATTCAAAAATCAAATATTAAATTACCATGTTTGATCTATAATTTATAAAATTGCATATTTTGTAAATTGCATAAACTTTATCTAAAAAAACTTTCAAAATATCCAATTGATCAGTGTGTCGTCTTTTAATTAATCGCTTAACTCGGTATGATAAAAAAAAAGATTACACGTGTCTTATTTAGCACTAAGTGTCATTTTCGTTTGTTCATCATTTAAAATTTATTTAATAAGACGGCAAATGGGTTCATCCCATGTAACACTATTATCTTATTGTAAATGGGTCATCAGGCACAACTTTTAAATTATTGTATTATATATTATTTATAATTTCTTAAATTGTATGTTTTATAAATTTCATATAATCTATCTTACATAACCTTTCAAACATCCGACTAATGAATGTGATGTGTTTTAATTAATTGATTAACTCGAAATAACAGAAAAAATACAGTTTAAGTTTATTTTATTTGACGTTAATTGTCATCAATGTTAAATAATTATTTATAGTTTTTTAATACAATGACAATCATGTTGATCTCCAAATTACACTATTAACTTAGAGTAAATGAATCACTAAGTCACAATCGTATTATAGATGGTGTACCAATATAATGATTAGTTTGACAACCATATCAATTTTAAAAACGATAATTCAAATGTCATTGGACAAAGTAACGATTTTTTTAACTTCATATATGCATGTAGAATTTGAACGTGACTAACATATATATAGTTAAATGTTCAAATGAGTACCAGAAAAGGTACAGAACGGCAAGAACTTTTAAATTATAAGAATTTTTACATTTTAATGATTCAATCACATGTGATTATTGATGTAGATTAATGTTAAAAGCAAAATAGTTTGACAAAACCTCAAAATAACCTTTAAAATCAAATTTATATTTTTTGTTCACATGTGCATATTTGACCTGTGTATATGTGAACATTTCATATATTCAATAATTTAACATATTTTTAGTGATTTTTAACTTTATTTTGTCAATAATATGAACATTAAATAACATTTATATGTAATTTGTTGCGTTTACATGTATAAAAACAGTGTAATATAAAAGTTCTCGCAGTTCTGTACCTTTTTGTGGTTCTCGTTTGAACCTAACCCTATATATATATATATATATATGTGTGTGTGTGTGTGTGTGTGTGTGTATGTAGTTTTGATAAATTTTAATAAAATACAACATGTATTCATAGTACTAGCATAATACCCGCGTTATACAACGGAGTTTAGTATTTTTATTATAAAATGTGACTCAACGATAGTCATATATTATTTTTGTTATTCAATGATGAATTACCCGTGATTATGGGTTAATATTAGTAGTTTGCTTGTATGTATAGCTCGAGATTCGATATATAATTGGTGAAAACTGATAAGTGAAAAAAATGTGATAGCTAAATACGTAAATGTTGAGTCTTAATTTATTAAGAGTTTTCTAAAAATAAAATACTAAGATGCTTTATAAGTAGTTATAGATAATCATGAGATATATGGTTTGTACGAGGAATTAGCTTAAATGTTACTATTGAATAAATAGTACATGTTACTATTGAATAAATAGTACATGACCAATCTTTTAACGCATTGCTTTATCCTTTTATTTTCTTTATTTTAAATTTTTAACATATACCTCACTTCTTATCTCTTTCCTTTCACTGCATTTTTTTTGTTTTAATATACCTCACTCTAAAATACAAGTAATCTAATAGCGTATAATATGATATTTATAAAAGGATATTAAAAATTGTTCATCATGATCAATAAGAGGTTGTTGAAAATGAGTTGATTATGAGTATATAGGTGTGTGTGGGTGTTAGCGAAAAATAGAGAGGAATGAGTATGGTAAAAATTACTAAAATTAATTTGATTTTTTTTATGTGGCTATGGTATAAAAGTCATATAAATTTAAATGCTTATATAAATCTTGAACAATGTTAAAGTAATTTTTTAAGCAATAAATAAAAACTATATACATCTATTTCTAAGGTAAAGACCTTGTATGTTGTAGGTACTTTTATTGTCTTGTCAGATAAAGTAGTTGACCAATGAACATAAAGTTACGTCCATACATAACTCCTTAAACCATTCGAATATCCGAATTTGACTAGATACGAAACACTGACTTTTAAGTTGCATATATACCAAATTATTTCATAAACTAATTCAAGTATTTTTCTTCCGCTGCAACGCGTGGGATTTAAACTACTTGTTTGCAAAAAAAAAACACCAGTTCCAAAAGTTCAAAAAACCATAAAAGAGTGCAGTTGTTCGATCTCACCTAATACCAAAGATGCAAGTCAAGAGAAAAACCTGTTTTAAAAAGATCATTATATCCATCTTCCCCGTATTCTGACTTCCTATTTAAGCATTAAGGAAGTACGCATAACACAAAGAAATGATCAGACATTACTTGGATTATGAACATATTGGGAACTTTGAGCCATGAAAAATGGACTGTTGACAGGCTAACAAACCTTCTTCCCTCTGTATGTCTTCATAAAATCTTTGCCTTTTCAAAATCAACTCCCTAAACTCGTTCTCAGTTTCAATGTAGACCTCAGGTATATAAGAAACCCCGAAGGCTACTGCGAATTTAACATCAATCTCTTCCCTGTACAAGATAATTCGTTTTGATCTAGAATACTTGAATATGTTGGAGTCAAGGATATGAATTTAAGTTGCTTAAAAAAAAAAGATAAAAAAGAAAAAGAACACATATATTATGATAGTAACAATATCTAGCTTACCGATTGTTATGCGAAAATAAGAAAGAATTCATAATCATCCCTCCATCAAGTGATATGGCTCCATGGCATAAGAAAGGGTGGGCCTTATCCATCCATGTCTTCCCTAGTTTTGTAAACTTGCAAGCCCGAGAAGAGGTTATAAATAACGGTCTCTCTTAAGCCGTTGCCATTGGGTGTGAGACTAGACAAATGCTCATTATCGACATGTATCATATTCACAGCAAACCCAATAAACCCAGACGGATTTTCACCATTTGGTAACCTTTGTTTGTGAAGAGCAAGTCTCATTTGCGGGTCATTTGGCATAAATTCACCAGAATACGGTCTAAAGCCACAATCAGAAACAGAAAAAGAGGTCCAAATTGTCAGCAAATAATATAATCATAATATAAAAGATTACAATAGACAATAGAAACACATACCTGATATGTTTTAGACAAAAAATATTATATCTTCCCTTGAGAGTCATTCCTATGGCAGCTCCAAGGCCACCAAGACCATAACCTTTTCTTATAGAACCGTTTTCGTCATAGGATTCAAGAGCTTTCATTCCAGTGTATGTCAAGCAAACTAGGCCCAACATATTTTCCAGCCCAACGTACTCCGATAAAAGTCTGCTCTCCATAGAGAACAATGAACCTTATTGTGATATGATGATGCCATTCATGCTTTCAAGACTTTACAACATATTAAAACAGTATTAAGCCGTAAACCCAAAATTTATTATGAAGACAATGAAGTTGCAAACAGTGTATGTAACACGTTAACTAGTACCGGCAAAATCCATCCATTTACCCCAGATCCGGGCAATTTTGGGTATTATATCATGAAGTTTGGGTTCTTCTGGACAACAAAAATTATAGGAATGAGTCTGACTGGGCGAAACTCAAAATATATATGGATCTAAATGGGCGGCCATCTTATAAAACCTCTTTCATGAAAAAACCTTTTTCACAAATACAGAGAAAAGAGCGAAGAGCGAAGAAGATGAGTTTGTCAACGTATTGCATTTGCATTCCTCAATCATATGTCTAGTACAAAGCATATATAGCAAAGATAACATTAAAATGGGATCAGCCCAATAATAATAATAATAGGCCTGCTATATGTCTTAACAACCCCCGCAGTTGGAGCGGGAGATGGATGGACGCTCAAACTGACTCGAATCTCGTCAAATAAAGCCGTGGGAAGATCTTTGGTGAAGATATCTGCATACTGATAGCGTGAGGGAACATGCAAAACACGAACTTGACAAGCATCAACCAAGTCACGAACAAAGTGGATGTCAATCTCAATATGCTTTTTGCATTGGTGTTGCACGAAATTAGAAGAGAGATAAACAACACTAACATTATCACAATAGACAAGCGTAGCAGAAAACAACGGAGTATGGAGTTCGTTTAATAGATTGCGAAACCAACAAGTCTCAGCAACACCTCGATATTCAAACTAAGCACTGGACCGAGAGAGCGTAAATTGACGCTTCGAGGACCAGGACAACAGGTTGTTGCCAGGAAACACACAATATCCAGATTGGACCTGTGAGAAGTAGGGCAGCCAGCCCAATCAGCATCAGAGTAGGCAACCAAAGATGAGGTCGAGGAAGAGTACAGTTGGAGACCATAATCCAATGTACCCTGAACATAACGCAAGATCCGCTTAAGGGCCGAGAGATGCGGCTCACGAGGATCATGCATGAATAAACAAATCTATTGAACATCATAAGACAAATCAGGACGTGTAAATGTGAGGTACTGAAGAGCACCCGCAAGACTACGAAATAGTGTGGGGTCATCAACAGGAGGACCATCGGCACCCAACTTAGAATCTGTATCAACTGGTGTTCTACAAGGGTTACAGTTGATCATATGAGCACGCTCAAGAACCTCAGTAGCATACTTCTTCTGGGAAAGAAACATCCCAGAAGTTGTACTAGTAACATAAATGCCCAGTAAATAGTTGATGGGCCCAAGGTCTGTCATAGAGAACTCCGGATGTAGAGAAGTAATAAGCTGCTGTAATAGTGTTGTTAAGACGCAGTTAAAATAATATCATCAATATATAGTAGCAAATAAGCGGTATCAATCCCCTGTCGATAAATAAAAAGTGACGAATCACAACGACTATGATGAAAACCAACACTTGTGGCATACCCTGCAAACCGTTGAAACCACTCTCGAGGAGCCTGTTTTAGGCCATAAAGAGATTTTTGGTGAAGACATACATGATTAGGACGTTATGAGTCCCTAAAGCCACGTGGCTGATGCATATAGACTGTCTCAGATAATCGGCCATGAAAAAATGCATTCTCAACATCTAGATGATGAATAAGTCAATGTCGAGAAACAACAAGACTGAGAACAGTGCGAATTATGACTGGTTTGACAACCGGGCTAAAGGTCTCATCAACATCAATCCCAAGCTGCTGACTGCGACCATTCGCAACAAGGCGAGCATTGTAGCGACTAAGACTGCCATATGCAACCATTTGCTTGTATTGTGTGATAATCATAAGTTAGTTATTTTCAATTTCATTATAAATATAAAACATGAATCGCACTCATCAAGTTTTTGGCGTCGCTGCCGGGGAGCGGTTTTAGTTTTTATTTGTTAAATTGGAATTGATAGTTATTCTGTTGTAAAAGTTACTCACACATGTTTTGATTGTAATCTCTATGTTTATTGGTTAATCACACATGTTTTGATTGTAATCTATCGTCGCTGGTAACCTCACTATATGACTGGAAGCAAAATTTGACTCAACATGATTGATGTATGCATTTCGATTTGCTAGAAATCAATAATACAAAAAATAAAAACCCCGTCAAATAACATTATATACTTAAAATATGTGAATTTATGAATATCCCCGATCATAATCTTTGATAACACTTTAATAGTTTATGGTATATGTATATGTTGATATGTGAATGTATATACATATATAGGTATATGTGTATTATTTATGTATTTAGATATGTATTTCGGATGATAATAGATAAATCAATCGATGATAAATTGTCATTCATATTCGATATACTATTCATCCACATTCATATAAATATCTACTATTCATCCATTTATATCGTCTATATCCACCATCAAATGAATGGATCGAATGGATATCTGCTGAATCCGGTGATCATTTACATCCTTTACTATAACATTATAAATTATAAATAAATATTGCCCAACATATATATCCTGAGATTAAAATATTACAGCACCGTTTCACTAGATTACATACTATTCCAATTTTCTTATGGCCAATTCTATTTGCACACCCTTCTATTCCTGGACACATACCCCTGTTAAATTATTTAAATGTTTTATGTTTTTATTTTTTTGTCTATTTCGTCTTGTAGCCTTTTTAATTATTTATAGAATATAAATTTTTATAAAATTATGAAATATTTATAAAAGATGATTTTTTATTATATAAAGCAATTTATGTTTTGAATTTTTTTTTTATAAATCAACTATTCATTGGTCAATCGACTACATTTTTATTAAATATATTAGACAATAATTTACAATACTCAATCGACTAAATAAAAATACATAAAAATAAACTTTTATCTTCTAAACATAAATAAAATTTGCAGGATTGAAATTTTCTCTCGAGTTTTGTTGAGTGTACTTATCTAGGCGATTCTTATACATGGTCTCTCATTCAGCTGCACACAATTGTCTATAGTAACGCCATAGTGTCATAATTCGAGGCATCGAGTATTATCCCTGTAACTCCACCGACACATAATGATTGCCAAACACAAGAGCTTTGCAATAACTATAGTAATAATGTTTATTTATAAAAAAATTAGTAAAAAATATTTTAAAACATAATTTTTTTTATAAAAACATATTATTTTTATAAAAACGTATTATTTTTATAAAATATGAATCCTTTAAAATATTAAAACAAAATTATGAAAATCGATTTGATAGTTAGAAAGGGTGTACAATTAGAAATTTGGATAAAAAACAAAAAAAAATACGATTTGATGGGATAGGGAATGTGCAATCAATAAATAAATAGGGTGTGCAAATAGTATGTCCCTTTTCTTAGAGCATCTTTAATGAAAAAAAATTTTAAAGCTTTTTTTATGTAAAAAAGCTTTAGAAAAGCTTTTTATTATTGGGGGGAAAACTTTTTCAATCAAAAGCTTGAGATTTCTCAAATTTTTAGTGTAAAACTTTTTTCTCTAAATATTTACACTTTTACCTCCTAATTTAATATTAAAAATTCATTGAAAAGATTTTTACATCGGAGGTAACACTTTTTTATAAAACTTTTTTAAAATTAGAAGACGTGACATGTAAAAAGAATTTTTGAAAAATTTTGTTGTCACTGAAGGTGCTCACCTACAGGATCGGTGCGAATATATTCTGACACACAAGAAAACAAGAGCCCTCAAGTTATTCATATTTCATGTCAAAGATGCCACCTTTATTACCAAATTAAATAATTATTATTTCTTTTTAACATGAAAGATCACGTCGGTTATCTAACTCGGCGACTTACAGCTTAGATCTATCTCAATCGTTCACAGCATAACACTTCCAATTACGCAATGTTTTCCGATTACTTATTCCTCCTTGTACTGCTGCCAATCTTGGCTGTAGTAATCGTTGTCCGAATACGAATTAAAGCCGGATATAGTCACCGAGCACGAAGACTTCCACCGGGGCCAATTTCATGGCCAATATTAGGCAACCTTCCACATATGCTAAAAGGACCACATATCTATCTCACCGAGTTAGCCCGTTCTTATGGCCCGTTGTGCTCGGTTAAACTTGGCACCCATTTGTTCGTCATTGGTTCGTCTCCCATGGCTGCAACCGAAATCATGAGAGCCCATGATAGACTACCCACATACAGGTGTGGGTTTGAATTAAAGCTTATTTTTTATGGGCTACTTGAAGACGCTTTTATTTCAACGGTTTATTTGTTTTAGTTCTTTTTTTAGTCGGATAAATTTAATTTTAATTTATTTATTAAAGCAGAAGCTTATTAAAGTCCTATGTGCCAATCATACTTTACACTCTGTATGTTGTATATTTTGCTTTTATATTATGGTTTTTGTTATATGGTGAAACTTTTTCGTGGTAGTGTAGGTGGGTGCCTAAAGCTGGTCAAGATGGTTTACAGGAGTACTCTCTTATTTGGGCGACTGAGTGCACCAATCATTGGAAGCTTTTGAGGTCATTATGTCGAACGGAATTGTTTTCGGCTAAAGGTCTAGAATCACAGTCTTTTATAAGGGAGAAAAACGTCGATGAAATGGTGGGATTCTTGAATAGAAAACAAGGGAGTCTTGTGAATGTTCGAGAACTTGTGTTTGCTACGACTGTAAATATACTTGGAAATATTTGTTTCTCGAAAGACTTTGTTGGTTTAGAGAGTGATGGGAAGGAAAGTAGGGGGTTAAAACGAGCTCTTTATAGGTTGATGAAGCTGGGTACTACACCAAATGTTGCGGATTTTTATCCTATATTTGAAGTATTGGATCCTCAAGGTTTAAAGAAAAAGACATCAGAGGCTATGAATGAAGCATTTAGTGTATGGGAACATATAATTAAGGAAAGAAGAGCTGAAAGAGAATCTCAGAAAGAGGTTGGTTTCCACGAGCATGATTTCTTGGACACCATGCTTAAATGCGGGTTTTCGGATCTTCAGATTAACCAGTTGACTGTTGTAAGTGGGTCCCTTTTAAGTCTATTTTTTTCCCTCAAGTCTAGTTATCTTGTTTTATATTGGGGTCTGTGTAAATCTGCTCAATATTAGCAGGTGGTAAAATGGACGGATCTAATGGCACCGTGTTGGGGTCAAAGCACATTATTTTTGTTGCAGGATGAAACAAGTTGGACAGAGTTAGCTTGAAATAGCTATAGCTATAACTTGCACACCCTTCTGCATACACTCTTGATCCTTTTGGGCCTGTTACAAATTTATAGCATTGTTTTTAATATCATATGGTTTAGCAGGTTCTGAGTATACCTCTTTTGTGATTTTCAACCCACTAAAGTCGTTTCTTTTTCTGATATCCTTATTTTACTTCCTCGGTTGACTCTTTGTAGATAAAACTGAACCGAAATTGATTCATGTATGCATAAATGGGTCGAAGTTGACACTTCTAGGATATTTACTGAAAAAAGTTGTGTTATAGGAATTATTCTCGGGAGGAACACACAGTACAGCTTCAACGATAGAGTGGGCATTAGCGGAGTTGATCAAGAACAGAGAAGCTATGTTCTCAATTCGAGAAGAGCTCAATAAAGAGATCGGTTCAACAATGTACATCAAGGAATCACAGGTCTCCGAGCTTCCTTATTTACATGCCTGTGTTAAAGAAACATTACGATTACACCCACCGGCACCACTTTTACATCCACAAGCCATCCTTGAAGGTTGTGAAATCCTGAATTATAAAGTCCCTAAAAATTCTCAGCTAATAATCAATGTTTGGGCAATGGGCCGAGACCCAAGTCTCTGGGACGACCCATTGTTATTCAAACCCGAAAGGTTTTGTGGCTCGAATGTTGATTTCAAAGGGCAACATTTCAAGTTCTTGCCTTTTGGTGTAGGAAGAAGGATGTGTCCTGGGTATCCCTATGCTATTAAGCAAATCCATCTTATGTTGGCTTCATTAGTCCAAAACTTTGATTGGTTTCTTCCTAATAACATGGAAGATCTTTCCAATTTAGACATGAGTGAAAACTTCGGCATCATTTCACAAAGGAAAAAGCCTCTAATGGTTATCCCAAAATCCAAAAGTTGACCGTGCATTAAGCAGACTAATTACCAGTGGAACTTGGTTCAACCAGAAAATTTGGCAATTTTGGTTTCAAGTTCGAAGGCAGTCACGATCCACACGTTTTGTTAATTTCTTAAATGTTGTCTCTATTTACCTGTGTGTTTAGTTTGTACGTGATCCCTCTTTCCAGCTCTCTAAAATGATGTTGTTTGTTATTTGATCCCCCTTTTCGGCTCTCTAAACTGATGTTTTCGGTTAGCGCTGCCACTGTCAGTAGAATATAACGTGTGTTGTATATATTACGTTGATGATTAATGAAAATTGTATTATGTCTCGATCAATTACGAACGATTTAACACGTCAGTTTGTTGCAAATATTATTCCAAAAAGAAGTTACTACCGAGCAATATATGAGTTGAAAATATACAATTAAGTTTGAAATTAAAATATTTACGTAGTATGTAGTTGGTGCTATATTAATTATAGTTTTTGCGTACGAATTTGAACTGGTTGGTGCTATATTAATTATAGTTTTGAATAAATTGGTAAAACAAATAGAGAATTTATAATCTCACCTTATTTTAATATTGTTAAAACAAATTAGAAAAGTATAAATTAGTAGGATAAGATTCTTGATTTCTACGTATATATAAAAAAACATATGTTTATAATAAAAATAGTCTTATATAATGTTAATGATTTTTAAAAGTTAAGGAGTTTTATTTTAAAATTAAAAATAAATAATTAAGGAACTTAATTGATAAATTAAAAATCTTTTAATTGATAACATCATAAAAGTATTTTCTATAGTATATTTAGAATAAGATATTTAAAACACAAAATTAAATAAAACAATTTCATTAAAATTAAAAACATTATATTAATATATTTAACTTATATATTTAACTCGATTAAAACAAATATATTAATATTTTTAAAACATAAATATAAATATAAAACGTTCATTAAACTAAGCACATTTCCAAAAACACTTAGCCCATTAATAATCATTAAAAAAGCTGAGCTCATTTCCAACCCTAAAATCATCCATCGTCGTCATCGTCTTCTTCTATGCAATTGGAAAAAAAGGTAACCAAACACTTTTTTTTTATTTCTAACGTAAATTTAAATAAAAAAAAGGTTTTTTTGTTGAATTTGAGTCCATCACCGCGTCTCTTCTCTCGTCACTTTTCCGACGTCAAAACTGACGTCTGATGGCTTGGTACCAACGACGTCGGTTTAGCCGATTGCCGTCGGTTGTCAACTGATGGTGTTGTTGGCACGAGTTTAAGTACTATGAAAATTAAAATAAGAAATCCACTGATGATATTAATTTAGAATTTTCAATCAGTCAATTAGGTCCTTTAATTTTGTAAAAAATTTAAAAGTACAACCCCTTCATTTTTTCAATTTCAATAAAAGGAATTTAAATAACTAATTATATTAAATAAATCAGAACAAACAAAAAATATAGTCTAAAATCTGTTGAAATTATCCTTAGGCACTTAAATAATTATTAATTAATATTAATAAACAAACCGTAAACTTTTTTTTTTTTTTTTTACTTCCATTAACATACGAATTCTACATAGCTATAACTAAAATAATAATATTTGTATTTATTTAATTTAAAAATATACATATAAGGAAAGAATTACATGAATAATAAATCCTAATTTATGGTAACTACAATTCTACAATCGAATGTATTGTCCAAAAGGGCAATCATCGTTATCATTTTCTCATAGTAATTACAAATTACTTGTGCTATTTGATAATATCTATTAATTTTCAATTTTTGTTTACTTTAATATATGTACAAAACTAAATGTAAGTTAACTTACAGTTTAATGGAACTAAATTAATTAATGGTTTAAAAGTTAATTATGATATATCATAGTTGTTCTATTTAATAACAAAGTATAAGTTTTTGTCATAGGTTTATCTACTTATGAGATATGCACGAATAATGTGGTTGAAAAACTTTACAAATTACTTCTTCATATGATCTTTTTATGAGTGAGAAAACAATAAGATTATTATTATTATTATTATTATTATTATTATTGTTATTATTATTAATTATTATAATAATAATAATAATTATTATTATTATTAGTAGTATTGTCGTTGTTGTTATATTATCGTTATTATTATTATCTTTTATATACAAAGCGTGTAAAATCACGAAACAACTCAAAGAAATATCAAACATTTGATTGATTAAAAGGGTATAATAGTTTATTGTATTATTATTTTCAAGACTTGAAAAAGACTAAACTCTTTGTAAAGTAACACAACAACTCAAAGAAACATCAAACATTTAATTGATTAAAAGGGTATAATAATTGATTGTATTATTTTTTCAAGACTTGGAAAAGACTTAACTCTTTATATAGTAGTAATCGTAACATATACATATCTACCGTGGTCACTTTAAATATTCATATACTAAAATGTAGACCACAATTTAATATTTGCAACGCAACTTAGTTATAAGCCTTAATATTAATATTCATATTTGTTATGCAACTTAGTTATAAACCTTAATATTAATATTCATTCTTTATAAGAATGTAAAAGATTCCCGTAAAAAACTCTAATACAAATGAAAACGATGTCAAATTCGATGATCAGTGTATAAGAGGGCCGTGTATAAGAGGGTATTTGAGATTGCTTATTTTAGGTGCTTATCTGCTTATTACTTATTTTAACAACAGATAAACAAAAATAAACACTATTATGAGACTGCGTATCTGCTTATTTTTTAAGCATAAAATATATCCTTATATTTTAAGTAGATAAACGCTTACAAATAAGGAATCCCAAACACCCCCCAAATACGGGTTTAAAAACGATTCGCTTGCTTATGTATAATCAGATACCTTTACAACTCCAACTGAGTAAAATGGATAAATTCGTAGGAAAGGACAGATAAAAAAAAGGGAAGGTTCTGCTGAGACTCAAGTTCCCCTGCCTAAACTTCCCGAACTTGAAGTAGAAGTCGAGGGGCTGCTCAGTGAGAAGAAGCGACAAATGTTTCAGACAGTTGTCGCGTTGATGGAGCAGGGAGCCTACAGGGAAGATTGGGGCAATGAGGAGTTCGGCGATTTCATTGTATAATGACTTATTATATAAAATCTTACCGTTCAAAATTCACTATTTACATTCTCAATTTCGATACAGACTACCTAAATATTTGTCACAACCCCAAAAACGGTCAACTTTGGTCAGCGGAAGCAATTTGTGTACGAGCAGTGATCGTGACGTCATAGGATCATTACAACACAGAACATATGATTATCGCAGAACAAAGTGATTAAGATGCCATAAATATAGTTGTTACAAAAGCTACGACTTTACAAGTCGTAGTAGTAGTGTTATTGAAATACATCATTTTAAGTGAATACAATATTCAAAACCAGAATTTCGTAAATATGATCAAAAGTTATAGTTTTACTAAGGAAATCCCGTAAGTTCCAAAAGTGGCATCCTAATTCGTCTCGGGAGGTCGTTGTTCCAAGATGCATGCAAGTCTTACGTGAGTACTAATTCCCTGAAAAACATAGTAGAAATCGTCAACAAAAATGTTGAGTGAATTCACAGGTTTATTATCGTTGTTAAACCAAGTTGTTTGTAAACTGTTGACGTACAAGTCAAAAAGTGATTAAATTAATAATCAAATATAGTTTTCGTTTTCGTTAACATACAAGTCAAATAAGTTTCGTTTTGTTGGAATGTTATCCAAAAATATCGATTCGTTGGGATGTTACCCAAAAATATAGTTCGTTGGAATGCTATCCAAAAATATCGATTCGTTGGGATGTTACCCAAAAACATAGTTCGTTGGAATGCTATCCAAAAATATCGATAGTTTCATTGGGATGCTATCCAAAAATATCGATTCGTTGGGATGTTACCCAAAAATATAGTTTCATTGGGATGTTACCCAAAAATATAGTTTCGTTGTTGTTTGTGGGTAAACATTGACGGTGATCCCTCGAAGGTGAGCTAAACCTTACGAGTTAAAGTAACGCAACCCAACCCATAATCAAGCCACGACACAAATTCGTTGTTGCCTAATCGGACATGTAAATATACGCTCCGCTCTTAGTTGAAGGGACATCACCCCGATAGTACTATCCATATATTCAGTGGCTAGAGTCACCTAGCTAATGATTATGGTTGTAGCCATAAGGTCTTTGATGCACTACACATGTAAATCGTGGTTCGTACTAAGATTCGTTGTCCATGCTCCCCAAAATAGTATGCAAATCATTTCGTAAACAAATAGTATTTCGTAATCATATAAAAGCATTCATAAGAAGTCAAGTTTTCGCATATAGTATCAAAATAGTTGCTATGTTTTCCACCCCTAGTTTAAAAGTAGTAAAATAAGTAAAAGTAGGGGCTGTGATGTGACACCCGGCAAATTAGGCCGTCATTTGTGTTTAATCATAGATCATTATTACTTGTATTTAGTATGAAATAGGACTAAGTACAGTAACATTTTGTATATATGTAAATATATATACACGTACGTAATTAATTTTAATCACGCGAATTCGATCGGATGGAATCCGACACAATAAATACGGACGTTGGTGAAAAACATTTTCTTAAATAGCGTGACAATATTAAACCATCGTTATTTAAATTATATTATTACGATAATATATAAAACATTTTACGTTTCGTATAAAACGTACCGTAGGCGACGAAAACGCGCAAATCGCGCCCGACAACTGAACGAAACTCGAATTATATTTTAATAATTTAAAATGAAGTATTTTAAATAAAACTTCAATCAAAATATACGCGAATAAATCATTAACGAAAAACTTGAATAATAAACGTTTAACGTTTAAACGAACGACGAAACGAACGGGTAAACGGGCACCGCGCGTAACGTAAACTTGAGGAACAAAATTTAAACACACCACACCCTAGTGGGCCCCACCTTTGACCGGCCATGCCTCCCCCTCCCATATCTCCCATCCCCAAGACTTCCACACCATACCTCCCACACTCCTTCACTTATTCTACACACTTTCACAAACACACACTCCATCTTCTCTCCCTCTTCTCTTCTTGCTCTGCATTCCCAGCCCCAAGAAACCCCCCAAATCACCACCACAAACCACCAAGATCATCACCACAAACCACCATAATTCCTCCCTTTCGGTTTGCAAGGAAACTCAAGAAAACGAGCTCTCGACGTTCATTTCTTCGTGTTTTTCATCATCTTCTTGTAAGAAACTCCATCCCTCTTTTATGTTACTTGAAACATACATATAAACATGTTATAATGTCCATATAACAAGATTATGTCCAAAAACAAAGTCGAAAAACGTTTTTCTAAACACAAAATATCAACAACTTTCTGGGCAGAAACTTGGCCCGACTTCAAGGGAAAGTTTCGTACTCAAAACTTAACGAAAATGGACGAATCAAAAGACAAAAATTAAGTTTAAAGAGTTATCTTTCATTTTCAAGTGGTTTCGTAATTTTTCGACACCGTTTGTTACCTGAAAACAATTTTACAAAAAACGTGTCGCAAATCGGTCTCGGATGGCAGATTTTTGTGCCAACTTCTCGAGTCCATAACTCGGGCTACACAACTCCAAACGACATGAGGTTTTCGCCTAAATCTCACAAATTTCGTTAGCTTTAAAAGTTCTATGATTACGTCTCGTGAATTTTTGTAGATTTTTTTCAGTAAATAAAACAATGGGCATGTGTCCAGATTGGTCAAAATTGGACCTCAGAAGACAAATGAAATTATTAAAAATACTTAAACTTATCCAAAAATTCTAAAAAAATTACTGAAAGTAGTTAAGACATATATGAACAACTGGTAATTTTCTCGGATTTTATTGCGACACTTTGACTAGTCAAAACGAGCCACAAAAACGACCCAAATTTCTGAAAAATGACTAGAGGGACTGTTTTGACATTATTTTAAAAACGACACTTTCGGGTTGACCAAAAAACGTAACGATAATTTTTCTAAGCTTTAAAAACATATTTAAGACTTCCCTAAAAGTTTCGGGTCAAACCGAGCACGTTTGACCAAAATCCCGAACCCGAAATCACAACAGGTCCTCTGTGTCGCAGATGGCCCAAAACCATTGCGACACAAGCCCTGTGTCACAAAACTGATTTTCGAAATACTCCTGTGACACCAATCCCTGTGTCGCAACATTTATAAACCAGCAGTACTAACTTCTGTCACAACCTGCGACACAAGCCTAGTGTCGCTAGACAAGCAGTGTTAACTCGTGTCGCAACATTTTATATCGAACATTACTAACCTGCGACACAAACCACTGTGTCGCACACCTATTTAAAATCTCGATTTGCGACACCAACTCTTGTGTCGCACAACTATTTGAATTTCATACTTTGCGACATTACCTTTGTGTCGCAGCATCTCGTAGCGACACAACCTCTGTGTCGCATAAAACAGACTAATTGAAAAACATATTTTTACTAATGAATGTTTTCGCGAAACAACAACTATGTCATATACGACACTACTCGTAACACAATACATATACTTTTATAAGTATACAACGAAATAATGTCTTTGAGAATTATTATTACAAAACGTCACCAACGGGCCGTACATGTTTTCTAAACACAAACAAGAAACGACCTTTGGACATAACTAGTTGAATGGACGACTAGCACAAGTGGACATTAACCCCCACTTGCATACATAAGTGGACATTAACACCCCCCCCCCCCCCCCCACTTACCTACAATCTTATGCGTTTAGGGCGCTAGAAGATTGCACCTTGGGACACGAACACCCACTATTTGATATAATCGCTTACCAGACTTAGGTGAGTCTCATAGCCCCTCTTTTACTGTTTTATACTATGGGGTGAGATTACATACACTGTTTTTATAATCACAAGTACTGAAACAACTCTTATACGGATTGCATGAGACCTTTAATCCACTAAAAGTCCTCACTTTATCATAGTTCGTTAATTGTATGAGTGCGAGTATTATTGGATAGATCTATCGGGGATTGACATCCCCGTCCGGGCTAGTCACTCTAGCCGACCCACGGACACATTAATATTTGACTATTACGGGTGTATTGGATTATGCACCTGCCCGAGGCACAAACCAGGTTAAGCGTCGAACTGTGAGACTCATGGCATAGTATACACTTATTTTGAATTCGTGCAACACTGATTAAATCTTGTGATTATTACCAACTTTTGATAACTGTTTCAAACCTATGAACTCACCAACATTATGTTGACCGTTTTAGTATGTAATCTCAGGTTCGCAGACACAGTAGGATGGCCTACAAGGAACTCTAGCACGAGTCGCATGCATTTCTAACAAACAAAGAGATTTTTCTGCATTACTGTTTTGTAATAGTAGTTATGTACTAGAATCTCTAGGCTATCTAGTGAACTCGTGGATTAATACAGGTGTATTTTGTAAACAGTATACTTTTCGGAATGTAATTTACAAATGTCTCATTTAGAAGTCGTTTGCTTGTAACTTTGTGTAATGATCCATGATTAGTCGCGCCCCGAGACGACTTCCGCTGCACTGTAAATTTGGGGGTGCGACATGTGAACTCACCTCGTGAGCTAAAGTATGAGAGCTAGCAAGTGGTTGCCCAAATAAAGTCTCCTAACGCCCTAAACGCAAGAGTTAGTTTATATAAGTAGTTGGCTAACTGCCAAACTATGTTAATTGTTCATTCATTTCGAAAGATCGTTGTGTTTAAAAATGCGTAGGATACGTTGGTGATGTTTTCGTTCGGGTTTAGTTTATACGAGTTGTTTTTGTCTAAGTTTATTAATGAAGTTACCAAAACGCATTTTGGGCATGAATCCTAGTGTTTTATAAAATGGTTCGCGTTTTATCGTTTGAGGCTCGTTTTTGTTGACTTGATCAAACGTGCTCGGTTTGACCCGAAACTTTTACACATAAAATCTTAACATATTTGAACCCATAAAAAGTAATTTTCACATTTTATCTCAAACTCGAAGTGTCTCGTTTTTATTCACGGGAACGCGAAATCAGTCCCGACAGTTTCTATACCTCAAAATACGCCCTGTTCCGAGCTCGTTTTAACTAGATAAAGCTTTGTGAAAAATTCCGAGAAAATTACCCAACGTTCCCCTATGTCTTAGCTACTTAAAATAATTTTTGCACAAGTTTTAGTTATGTTAAAGAGTCCAAATATTTATGTGATTCCCCTGACGTCCAAAAATGACGAATCCGGATACAAGTTCAAAGATCTAATTACTGAGAAAAATCTACAAAACTTCAGAGGGTGTAATCATACTACTTTTAAAGCTAACAAGATTTGTGAGATTTTGGAGAAAATCTCATGTCGTTTGGAATTGTGTAGCTCGAGTTATGGGCTCGAGAAGTTGGTGCAAAAATGTGTCACCCGAGACAGAATGTCGACTCGTCTTTGTAAAATCATTTTCGGGTATCAAACGGTGTCGAAAAATTACGAAACTACTTGGATCTGAAGGTAACACCTTTAGCTTAATTTTTGTCTTTTGAATCGTCCATTTTCGTTAAGTTTTGAGCACGAAAATCCTCCTTGAAGTCGGGCAAAGTTTCTGCCCGGAACAACTGTTGATGTTTCGTGTTTTCAAAAACATTTTTCGACTTTGGTTTTGGACATGATCTTGTTATATGGACCTTATAACATGAATATAAGTGTGTTCCAAGTAAAATAAAAGGAAAGTGGAGTTTCTTACAAAGAAGTTGATGAAAACACGATGAAATGGAAGTCGGGAGCTCGTTTTCTTGCGTTTCCTTGCAAACCGAAGAGGTGGGGTTATGGTGGTTTGTGGTGGTGATTGTGGTGGTTTGTGGTGATGTTGGGTGGAGTGTGGATCTGCTGGAAATCTCAGGAGGAGAGGGAGAGAGTGAGAAGAGAGGTTGAGTGTGTTTTAGTTGTGTGTTTGAATGAATAAAGAGTATGGTGAGTATGGGTGAAGAAGAGGGAGGTATGGGGGATGTCTTGAGCATGGTGCAGATTTTGTGGGCCCCACCTAGGTGTGGGTAGTTTAAATCTTGTTTCTCAAGTTTACGTTACGTGCGGTGCCCGTTTACCCGTTCGTTTCGTCGTTCGTTTAAACGTTAAACATTTATTATACGCTTTTCGTTCACGATAAATTCACGTTAATTTTTGATTGTAGTATTATTTTTAAATACTTTATTTTATGTTCTAAAGATGTTTCGTTGGGTTCTCGTTTGGTTGTCGGGTTCGATTCGCGCGTTATTTTGTGTTCGGTACGTTCTATATAAAAACGTATAACGTTTTCGTTTAATCGTTATGCTTTATCTTTATAGCATAATGTTTTCAAATAAAATAACTACTATTAAAATAGTTTTACGTTATTTATAAAATTCGTGTCACCAACGATCGTGTAGTTGTCGGGTAACACCCGATTGTTTTCGTGTAATTATACATAATTTACTAAATTCGTAATACTTCGCGTATTAAATTAGTGGGCTTTGCTAGACTTATCTCATAAAAATAGTTTAGTTTTCATTACGTCGGGTATTAGCCTAAGACATGCATAAAAAAAATGTACGATTCCGTACCGTAAATGGAGGGTTGTCACAATATTTTAATTCTAAACAATTACAGACATCTTAACTCATAAAACGTTATAATTTATCATATATCATATAATAATTCATTCAAAATTAATGAAATGATAATAAAAAATTCATGGGGACATGTGTATATACGGATTTTCGGATTAGTAAATGTATATAATGTGTGGGGTTCAAAAAAATGAGTGATGTACTACTGTTGGCAGTGTTTTGTCAATTTTGAGAAGTACTGACGTAACGATGATGTGACGGAAACTGACCCGTCAATTTGTATCACGGTCGAGTGGTCTTACTGCATACTGCATGTTTGAGTTTTTAAAGATCTTAATCAATGTTTTAAAACCCATGTCAACCCGGGCGGTTGAAACGGTCGGACCACGACCCGGGCATCAAAGTGGGCCAACAAGCAGCTGGTTTTCCATGGTTTTAAACTCGGGTTGACCCGTCGAATTTTCCAGTTGGACCAGTGACTCGGTAACCCGGAACCCAATGGGTTTTATGTTTCTCCTTTTCTTTTTTAACTTTTTCCTTTGACCAGTTGACCATCATGAGTTGTTTAAACCCATGTGAGGGAGCATTGGGAGAAGTGAAAGATAGTACGAGTATTTAATTTAAGATGGGATGTGAGGGAGCATTCGGAGAAGTAACATGAAGAAAATTATTTTTGACTTTTGTACTTTCTAATTTCTTTACGCATCTTCTCATAATAGTATTCAGACTTCTTTTGAAAATTGAAAAGAGTAATGAATTAATATTAGATACATGCTACTTTTAGGAACCGGTTTGACCAGGGTTGATCCGGGTTGACCCGGACCCGACACTATCAACGAGTCAACTTAAAATCTGATTTTTAAAACATTGATCTTAATTCAATCTAACGTTAGATGAGTGCCGCACTCGGTGGAGACTTATTGAACTCAACTCAGTTTGGTGCAACATGAAAAAGCCCCTTTATGGTAAAGATGGAGGTCTTAATACCATAAGTCCTCCCAAAACATTATTAAACCCATGAAAATCAACGTCAATTTTCTTTCTCATTTTAATAAGCAGATTGAACATAGAGAAAAACAACATCAGTTTTTGACATGACATTTGGGTCGGTAAAAGCTCAAGGATGAGTACAACAGATTATTTGCTCTAGAGCTAAACAAAGATTGTGTTAGAATGTAAACTAAACTTTAGGGGTTTAATTGTATTTATATATAATTTAGGGGGTTAGTTTAATAGTTAAGGGGTCTAAATAGGGCAGTTAGTATCCCTCACGATCCTGTATATTTGAAGGGTTATAACCCTTCAAATGTGTCTCCTCGTGGTGTATATATTCCCCTTTTGTAAATAATGTTGATGAATATATATTATAATAAATAGTTTGTGCAGTAAGTTTTCTGCAAATTCTGTATTGGTGTTCAAGCAATTCAGCACAGCATATTTCTTATAGGCTGTCATATTTTCTGTTTTCCAGTGATATCAGAGCAAGATTGAAACAATCCAGAAAATACAATCTCTTTGGACAGAAAATGACAGGAATAAACAATAATATTATGCAGCTCAAATTCCTCGATTTAGCGGGAAGAACTATCATCAATGGAGCACTATGATGAAGGTGTTGTATGAGTCTCAAGATTTGTGGAATATAATCGAGAATGGGGTTGAAGAACCATCAAATATTGGTGCATTAATGGCACAACAAAATAGCGATTTAAAGGAATCGAAAAAAAAAAGACAAGAAGGCACTATTTTTTATCTACCAGTCCGTTGACGAGATCATATTCGAACGCATATCGAACGCCAAACCCGCAAAGGAAGCATGGGACAATCTTTTCACTTCCTACAGAGTGAAGAACGAGTGAATATTGTTTAGTTACAAACCCTTTGGTGCGAATTTGATCTACTACGAATGAAGGACACCGAATCGGTTGAAGATTTCTTCAATCGGTGGTCGCGCTTGTGAATCAGATGCGTTTAAATGGTGAAGTTGTGGAAACGCAGAGGGTATGTAACACCCCAAAATTTTCCGAATTTAAAAGTTAATTGAAATTACTACGGTTTAGCGACACTGTTAGAAGTGTCGCAGGAGGCGACACTTAGTTTAGAACGACACTACTGAGAGTGTCGCAGATAGCGACACTTCGCCTGTAGCGACACTATTGAAAGTGTCGCTAAAACTGCTGTAATGACGGCATGCTTGGGTTAAGAGTGTAAAATTGTGGTATTGAAACCCACTTTTTGTTCCCAAACTTCTCCAGAAACTTCAAGACTTGGTGTGTATGTTTTTAGGTGTTTTAGAGAGAGAAAGAAGAAGAAATCAACAATTTATTTGAAGATTTAAATCTTGAAGGTATTCCCAATTCATCCAAGGTAAGAATCTATACTCCCCGTTAATTTTGAGGATGATATCCACATGAATTGTTGAGTTATGGAGTTTGTAATAATATTTTTGGTTGTGAAGAAATTTGGGGTAAAAGTTTGTATTGTTAGGGAGTGAGTTTTAGGTGTACAGCAAGTTGCAAATCATAAACACTTGTATGAGCTAGGGGATTAAAAAATAGTTTAAAACTCGTAAAAAATCGAAGTTTTTCTGCTGTTCTGTTCGTCATTGCGACACTATCTGCTGGTGTAGCGACACTATGTTAAGTGTCGCAATTAGTGTCGATGAGTTGTGTTGTGCGACACTTGTGAAAGTGTCGCCATTGCGATTAGCGACACTAAGAGGGAAGTGTCACGCAGTTTACATTAGAATACTAGTTTTAACAATTAATAAGCCGAGTTAAATCCGTATCTGCATATTTTACGGACATGTATCTGGTACGTGGAAGACTCAGGTTAATAACTAGACAACAGTTTCGAGGTAAGTAATGGGAAGGGAAATACGGGAAGGATATAAATGTTTTAATTGTTTAATGGTTAATTACTAGTTGTATTGAGTAGTACATTTAGAACGACAATACTTAGATCACGTGTGTGGTTAAGTAATTGCCGTCTCAAGTTATTTTGGAGTGAAAATACTTAGATCACGTGAGTGGTTAAGTATTGATTTTATTATGATTGTTATTTTGAACTAGCAATACTTAGATCACGTGTGTGGTTAAGTATTCGTTGTCCTGAGTTAATCATTGAGTGACAATACTTAGATCATGTGTGTGGTTAAGTGTTTGTCAATTGAGGTAGATTAGCGGATATGTCAATTGAAAGAGTAAACAATTGAGCAATTATCCGTCTGGACTCGGGGAGCCATGTGGAGACAATTTATATATTTTAACTAGAGATATTGAGTTTGTAAATAGTTAATTATTTTTACTATATTTCCATTACTTATTAAGTAGTGAGCTTACCCTTATTGTGTGTGTACTGTTTTGATAGGTACATCGAGCGGGATTAGGGTGGAAATACGGGTAAAAGACCTGAAGGCTGCTAATGGTGGAAACTTGCTATACTTTTATAGTAAGTTAATATGTCTCGTAAATCATGCTCTCGATAGAAAGAAGACCCTTTTGAGAAGTGACGAATATTTTGAATTTGAATGTATATTTTGAAAACATTAGGTTGTTAACCTAGTCGTATTATTTTCAAGTAAAGTTTGATAATTTTGTATGAATCTGACTGTGAAATGTTTAATGTATAACGTGTTAATATGATTTAACTTGTTGTTATAAATTCTGTTCTTGGCGACACTCCTGAGTGTCGCATGTAGCGACACTTCCTCTGATTGGCGACACTAGTAGAGGGTCGCAAAAAAAAAAAAAAATTAGGGCATTCCAGGGTAGTAGAGAAGATACTCAGAAGTTTATCTCGAAGTTTGAATATATTGTTGTTGCCATCGAAGAATCAAAAGACTTATCGACTTTGTCCCTTGAAAGTTTGTTAGGATCACTAAAGTCTCACGAGTTTCGCATGAGGCAGTTTGATACTATGACAATAGAACCAGATTTTCGATGTCAAGTGTCTGTCAAGGGAAAGAAACTTGAACATGGTTCTGATGGAGATGAAGCCGAAGATGATCATGGGGAAGAGAATTCCAAAGGCGAAAGTTCTTCCAATAGAAAAGGCTGGAGAAAAACTTTATCGGAGATGCAATACTACTAGAATCACAAATATGGGCATACAATGTAGTTTTGCAAGAAAAAGGAACAAGATGAAAGCGAGAATTGAAAAGGAATCCAAAGAAGTGGATACGATGTTTATGGTGTTTGAAGAATCTGTAAGTGATGACATGGGATACAACGATGGTATCCAAATCAACTTCGAATAAAAAATCAAATGGATGTTTGTGTCTATGGATGATACTCTCCATAGATTGGTGTTGATTGGTGGTTATAGAAAGTGATGGATGATACTCTCCATAGAAAAGGTGTTGTTTTGGTGATTATGTTTTAACTGAAACTGGTGGATGTGTGTTTGAGTGGAGCAACAAGTTTTCTGCAGTAAAGTTTCAACAAGTTGGTGTGATGTGGTATCACATCTTGTGTGTTTGTGTAAAGTTTAGTTTAAGGGGGAATGCTAGAATGTAAACTAAACTTTAGGGGTTTAATTGTATTTATATATATATATATATAATCTAGGGGGTTAGTTTGATAGTTAAGGGGTCTAAATAGGGCAGTTAGTATCCCTCACGATCCTGTTACAACCCTTCAAATGTGTTTTTTCGGTAAAGTTGTCATTTGTTCTTGGAGAATCATTAACGAACAACCTCCTATAATAATAAATTGAAAAAACGTAGTATTGATTTAAATTTCAAAGGATGTCCAATATGTGATGAGGATCATAAACGTCTAAAGTGGTGTAAATTGGGAGGTCTGAACTTTAACAACATCAACGGCTCCAATTTTGAGGTTGAGATCCATATGACTATTTGGATTTGTGGACATTCAGAAATGGCCATACATCAAGTCTTAAGAAGCCGTCAAAAATCACTTTGAATGACGACATAAGTCTACTCTCTGTTATTCGGATCGCAAATATTTGCCTCTTTTTTTTATTCAGAAAACTCATCGATCCATCAACAGACGGTGACGATGATTATCAAATAGACTTTCTTTAAAAATGGTAAGAAACTCACAATTAACACAAATTTAAACAAAGAAAACTAGCACCCGTAATTCATTCAAAAATCGTCACAGATTAAACTTAGACCTTACAAATTTATTCAGTAATTTTTATTGTTCAGTTTGTCAGATGTGATAAATCTTTTTACAAAGAAGTAGGAGGTTCTTTTAACTTAAAAATCTGATTTTAGTATACGTACGCTATAACACATGACATTATTTTCCTTTCTTGTTCAATAACCATTACTAATTAAAAAATATTCATGAATTCATGCTAATCACACTAACACGTCATTGACTCTTATAATTGCACTTACTTGGAGTTTCAATAATTGAGCATGTTAATATATTCATTTTTTTTTATAGATATTATGTATTGTATTGGTATTTAAGATGGTCATACTCATAAACTCTTGGGGGTCAATTTTAGGTGGGAGTTGAGGGTCCCCGTTGAATTATACAACTTTGAAAAAGGGTAAAATTGGAAGAAAAGCTACTCAGATATACAAATAGTACTTTAGCTTTCGTGCAGTAACCGGTAGTATCTTATTTTAAATTTGATATTAACACTAAACTTTACCATAAAAATTACTTGCAATTTAAAATATCCGAATGAAGTTCAAATGAGAATGAAAATTTCTATAAGAATGAAGGAATCAACAGGAATGTGCTCCACTTTCCCTCAGGTTATTAAAAATTAAATATCTTAAGAATAACTCATTGAAAAATTATAAACATTGCACCATAAAAGGCATACTTCCAACGATATCTTTTTTTGGGGTTTTACAAATTGTACAATATTAGTATCACATGTGTTATTCGCTGGTATCACATATGTTACCCGATGGTATCACATGTGTTAGCCGATGGTATCATATGTGTTACCCGCTGGTATCACATGTGTTAGTTGTTTTCAAAACCCACTAAATAAACGAAAAAAAAAAGTTGTCGAAAGTATACCTCGTGAGATCTCTAATCAAAGAGAAAAAATTAAGTTACAAGCCACTCTACGATATCTATAAATCCTTATACTAATATGGTAAGTCTAACCATTTATTACTCATTATTACTCAATCACAATACTATGTATAATAATACTAATAACTAGGCAGTATTTTTGTTTATTTAAAAAACTAAAAACAATCAATAAATTATTTGAACAATTGTAATAAATCGATAATCTATAACCTATAAATCATTTAGGGTGCCAGGTTTAAATCTTATAAATGGAATATTAAAAATGCACGTTTTACCCTTTTCATTTGACTAAACTAATATGGTAAGTTTAACCATTTATTACTCATTATTACTCAATCACAATATACTAATACTAATAACTATAATTATTTCTATATATTTCTATTCGTCTTGTGGTTTATTTAAAAAAGGTACAATTCAAAGGGCAGAGGGCATTGAAGGAGGGATTAATTTGCAATTTTGACAAAGTTGCGGATTTACCTGAAATTTTGTCCAAAAAATACTCAAAAATTGTCCAAAAAATTATTCAATCAGAAAATTTTTTAATATACAAAATTCGGTAAAAAAATGATAAATAACGTTAAATGCAGTAACAAATATACAAGATGCAGTAAACAAATAATAAGTTTGTTAAATTCAAAATAAAACCAATATTTACAAACACATAAAAATGCTAAAAAAACATAAGATGCAGTAACAATATACAAAAAAGATGCAGTAAATAAGTACTAGTAGTTTTTTATTTCAACACATAAAATGCAAAAAAAACATAAGATGCAGTAAACGGAATTTTTCAATTGCAAAAATAAAATTAAGTTGTAGAAACACATAAAAAAGTTAAAAATCATAAAATGCAGTAACAATATATAAGTTGCAGTAAACAAGTACTAGTACAAATATACATTAATCGCATTTAAGATGCAGTAATGTAAGATGCAGTAGAAAAAATGTACGATGTAGTTGATCTATTTTTAGATCTAAAAAGTAGATATAGATTTAAAAAATAGATCTACTTTTCAGATCTAGATTTACGAGTTTCCAGATCTAGATCTATATAGTGGTGGTGGTTGTAAAGATGATGGAGCGGCGGTGGCGGTGGAGCGGCGAGAGAAAATGAAGAAACAATCACGGTTGGTTACGTCCGGTGGAGGTCGGTTCACCAACAGTGGTGGTTCGCATCTCAACTCTCCAGCCACAAATCCGCCGTCGTTTCTCCGCCTCTTTTCTCCGGTGACGGTGACGGTGAAACGGTGGTGGAGGCTGTTGAGCGGTGGTGGTGAACGGTGCGGAGGTGGTGGACGGTGGTGGTGTGTTGGTATGTGAGTGTTTGTGTGTGAAATGAGAGAGTTTGTGTGTGTGTTTGTGAAGAGAGAAAGAGGGGATGCCTAATTGACCCCTTTAATGTTAACTTTGTAAAAATTGCAAGTTAGTCCCTCCGTTCAAAAACAATTGCAAACTAATCCCCCATGACGTGGCATAATCTGCACCATTGATCTCGAAAATGGATAGTCCAGATATTCTGGCCCTCCTTGCCCTCCTAAAACTCTATGCCTTTTGGATCTCAAACCATTTAAAAATACTAAAAAGCAATTATTAAATTATTTGAACAATTGCAATAAAATAACGGAATCTAATTTAAGTGTAATATATAAGTTCGCGTCTTGATTGTCTGATTCATAACATAAAAATATTTTGATTTGATTGATTATAACATAAAAGTAGATATTTATTTCGGACAACGGAAGGAGTAATATTGCTCGGTATTACCTTATTAAGTATAATCAAATATACTTGCCCAAAACCAAAATAGGGTGGTCGGTTTTTTCCCCTCTCTCTTGACAAAGTCGTATGTATGAAAATCTTCGTTGACTATTTAACTCATTCAGACAACTTCCAGGCTTTTAGGCTGAAACTTCTTATTTTATTAGCTCCGACTTTTATAAATAAATTATTTTTGTCTGATAAATAATACTAATATAGTTTGTTGAAAGAATAAGTTTTTAATTAAAAGACTTGATCGAACTAATATTTTAGCTTCATCTAGTCGTCAAACATATGCATGTGCGTACCATAGTTTACGACTTCACAAATGAAAGTAATTTACATGTGCTTGAGGTTTCGCAGATGCCCGTCATCTTTGGTTACTTCATAATTATTCATTATAGGTTGACGTGTCTCGTTTTCGAATATATATATATATATATATATATATATATATATATATATATATATATATATATATAGTTTATTATTAGTTTTACTGTAGTAATTAACAAATGATCCCAGAGATCCCTGCTCTTTCTTTATATATGATGATGATGATGATAAAGACAACAAAACTAGCAAAGTTTCATGATAAAGACAATTATAATCCAAATAATACTAACACTATAAAACAACAGAAACAATCCCACTGCACCTGATATCGGCTGATCCTAATTATGCAGTTGACCTTTGACTTTTAGCTATATTTGAAAAACACCCTTTAAATCCATTATTATCACTCATTTATTTCGATAGACAATAACTCGTATTCAAACATCAATGTACATAAGTCAGGTACAGATAATTAATATCAAAATATCACAATGTGAAGGAAAAATTACACAAAAATTTTACACCGATCGAAAGCAGCATTCGCCTTTTCAGAATTCAAGGTACAAAATGATATATAGAAGATAAAAATTATGTAAGAGCGCGCTGGCTAAATTGTTGAAGAACCTTGTTTACGTTTGAAGATGAGTTCTAGAGGTTTTTCTTTCCTCAAAGTGAGTAGAAATTTGTCATTCATATCAAGTTTCTTAGGATCTCCATTGTTTGGGAGAACCCAATCAAATTCATGAATCAAAGATGCTAATATAAATTCCAAATTCAAGCTACCTAAAGGTAAGCCGGGACACATCCTTCTTCCTGAACCAAATGGTAATAACTCGTAATCATGGCCTTTAAAGTCCATATTTGAGCCAAGGAATCTTTCGGGTTTAAAAGATAAAGGTTCGTCCCAAACTTTAGGGTCTCGACCCATTGCCCAAACGTTGACAAATACTCTTGCATCTTTAGGGATTGTATAACTCATGACCTCACAAGTTTGGTTCGCTAGACGTGGAAGAAGAAAAGGGACGGGTGCGTGTAATCTAAAAGTTTCTTTGACACATGCTTTGAGATAGGGTAATTTAGATAGTTGAGATTCACTGATTTTATCAGTTTTAATTTCTCTTTTCATCTCTTCTTCAATTTTTATCATGACTTGTTTGTTTCTTACCAGCTCAGTCATAGCCCATACCACTGCAGTGGTTGTAGTATTTGTTCCTGCTACGAATAATTCCTAAAAACACGAAAAGGCTCGGTTTAATTATGGTCACAAATTTTATGATCATTACGAATTTGAGATAAAAAAAATGATCATATTCAAAGAAGATAAGAAATAAACTACATAATTACTAAAACATAACATTAGACTTACAGTAATGTATTCATTGATCTGGTCATTTGTGAATCCAATTGCCATCAAACGATCCAAGAAACATGTTGCTTGTTCCGAAGACAAAGTTGTAGACTTGAAATGAGCTCTTCTATCTTCTATTATGTCCTTCCAAAAGTCAAACACCTCTTGTATATATTTCCTTCCTCCTTTCCTTATTCCCTGAAGATCCAATTCGTTAAACATCGGAAAAAATGAACCAAAATCCTTTATACGAGCTCCATACTCGAGTATCATAAATACGGAAGCTTTTAATCGTGTACAAGTCCCATTTTCTTTTTGTATATCAAGCAAGTCTTTGCCAAATATAATACAACTCAAAGTATTGAACAATGTAGTAAACAGTATATCTTGAGTGTTAATTACTTCTCCTAGTTTACTATTCAAGAAACTCAACATTTTATCCATCTTTTCCACGCGTAAACTAGAGTGGGTCTCAAGGGCTTGAGGTGAAAAAAATTCGGTTCGACAAAGGGTTCTTAAGGTTCTCCAAATTTCATTGCAATCTGACCAAAAGATTGAATGAGATAGTAACGATTTATGATCAAGTGCAGTAGGCACTGAACGTGATGAAAGAAAACGGTCTTGAGTCTTGAGGATTCCCATAGCTGCCTCAGGAGAAGAAGCAACAACGAGAATTTGTGAACCTAATTGAAGAGATATGAGAGGGCCATACTCTTGGGCGAATTTCGTTAAGGAAACATGAACCTTATCGCCTACTTGAAGTAAGTTTCCGATGATCGGTAGCTTTGGAGGACCGGGTGGGAGATTTTGGATGGTATTTGAAAATAGTCTTTTGGTTTTTTTGATGATTAATAGAGGAAAAATGAGTGTTGATAGAATGTACAGAGGGGATAAAAAGTTTTCTGTAAGAAAAGCTTTAAGATCCATTTGTGTTACGTAGTTTGTTTATTGTAATAAATTGATCTTGATATATATATAGGATTGTATATTTGTATATATAAGATTAGTTTAATTAAATTAGATGATGACTAGCTACTAATTGAATATTGGAGATGTAGAATGCTAAAAAGATGTAAAATAAGAGAACGAATATGAATGATTCATTTTTTTTAAAACTCAATTTTCACTCGAATATTTAAACTTAAATATTTCACAAACGGCATGACTAAAAATTATAAAAATTACATATTCGAAATCAGCGTTTTTTCTCTCTTCGATTAGAGATCCGACAAGCTATAGTTTCGACAAACTTTTTTTTCTTCATTTTTGTCGGGTCTTAAAAAATAAGAATTATATAATCACATGTGATTTTATGTATAATTACATGTGATTTATGATAAAAATATAATATTGGTACACAATTATTTATCAATGGTGAATGTTAACTCACACATAATTACGAGTTAATATTCATTCACATAAATAACTATAAATAAGATTTTAAGAATTGTATTCGTTTACGGCCAAAATTACATGTGATTATTGATTTGAGATTTAATCACATGTGTTTTTCAAATGAAGTATGTGATAGGACTGATAATTAACATGTGATTTCACCTTTATATTTATTTACATGTATAATTATAAAATAATTATTTGAAATTCGTATTTATTTACACTTTATTCACATGTGATTACTAATTTAATGTTTAATCACATGTGATTATAACTATTTTTTTTTTGAAAGTTTATTAAATTATCAAATAAATTATTTTTATGTGATTTTAAACTTATAATTTATAAATTTGATTATTCATATGTGATTATAGCTAGTGATTTAAAACTTATAACCTGATTGAAAATATATTCACATGTAAGTGTTAAATCACATGTGATTTAACATTACGAATTTCACATGCCCATTAGAAAACGAAAAAAGAAATCGTCGGAAGTATGTCATGTGAGATCTCTAATTAAAGATAAAAAGACGCTGATTTTAAAGGTGTAATTTTTATAATTTATAGACATACGGTTTGTGAGATATTTAGATTTAGAAATAAAGGTGGAAATGGGTAATTGAAATGTAGCAATCCTATTAGTTCCTCCATTCTACATTTTTTTAGCATTCTACATTGAACTTTCCTCTAAATATTGATTTATATATAATTCATCCGTTTCAAAATAAGTGTCTACATTTTCATTTTACTTTATCCCAAAATAATTTTTCACTTTCAAAAGTACTATATTGACATTACTATTTTACCCTCAGTATACTTTATCTCAAAACTGATACATGAGAGTACATGCAAAAAATAAGAGTAAAAATGTCATCTTCACTATCAATGTAATTCTTAAACTTTGTGATAATTAATTGTGGATACTATGAAACTGAGGGAGTAATATAATTAATAATAATAATAATAATCATCCATGCATTTCGATAAATGTGAAAAATGTTAAAAGAACACAAGGAATCATGGATCATTACGAAATCATAAACTAATAATTTGACCTAATGTTTAGACTCAACTTACAACAAAATACGCTAACCACATCCCTTCGAAAATAACATACACTCATAGACGTTTTCGTGACTTATACGAACAAGACGATGAAGCATGAAGAAACTAGGGCTTGAATACCAAAACTTGAAAAAATACTAACCTTAACTTTTTTGGTACAAATACAATAGGACTTGAAAGAGAATAAGAAAAGTAAAAATTATATCGTTGTCGACTATCTTAGACCAGTCCCAACAGGACTTCAGTTTGGACTTCATTTCAAACTTCGATTTTGAATGTGGTTGGCACACAAACTTCAGTTTGGCTTCAGCCATTTCTCCATTGGTTTGTCGACAGTGAACTGAAGGTACTAGTGGAGCCCGTGCGATTAATTTGTTTAATGTATAGAAATAAAAATGTATATTGGTAAATGTGCAGTACAGAAAAACTGAGTGATGTGTCATGGCTGACAGTGTTCAGTCAGTTGTTAGTCAGTTTTGAAGAGTGATAACATGTTGTTGATGTGGCATAAATTAATACATCAGTTTGCATCACTGGGAGTGACCTTATTATTCATTTTTCAAATGAAATATTACTTTATACAACCCTCATCTTCCTTTTCTTTTGCAGCTACTATCCTTTAGATATTATACTTGTCAAAACTGCTCCCTAACTTTAGGCTTTTATCACTTCTGATCATATATTCTACTGTTCTAGCAAAGTCAGTCGTGTAATTTGCAAATGTTTCTCATTAGAAAAGTTAAGATTGAACTATTTACATTATAGAGTGAGATTAACAGGAATCCGCCACGTGTCACAAAACTCATTTTCTCTTACGTTTTTAAAAATTAAATATCTCAAGAATGACTCATTGAAAAATTATAAAAATTATAAAAATTGCATCATAAAAATCAGCATTTTTTTTTTCAATTAGAGATCTCACAAGGTATACTTTCCACTATTTTTTTGGGTTTTACAAATTGTACACTATTAGTATCACATGCGTTACTCACTGATATCATATGTGGTAGTTGTTTTCAAAACCCACTAAACAAACGAAAAAAAAATCCCGTCGAAAGTATACCTTGTGAGATTTCTAATTGAAGAGAAAAAATGTTGATTTTTATGGTGCAATTCTTATGATTTTTTGACTTACCGTTTGGGAGATATTTAATTTTTAAAAACGTAGAGGAAAGTGGGTTTTGTGACACGTAGCGCGTTTTTGTTGGTTCTTTCATTTTTACAAAAAGTTGATGTATTCGTTTGAACCCCACTCTAAAACATTAAGCTATGATTAATACTTTCATAACGTATATATGTTCATTGTTGAGGGTGATAAATTAAAACCATGTCCTAGTCATACCAGTGGCGGATTCAGAATTTAAAGTGATCCATAGCATTGATATTCTAATTTTTGTGAATCCGTAGTACAAACAAAGAATACAACTCAAATTGTAATTTTTTATAAGAAAATTACACTATATATAGTGAATGAACCCGTAAGAACTGATATATCTACGTTTTATATGACTCCGCCTCTGAATCATGCATCCAAGGAAGACCCTAGTTAAATTTAGTTAAACCAGAGTAATTCGGTTGATTTCCATATATGGACATTCTAGATATGATGGTACATGAGGTCAGGTCTCCAAGATTTATTATATTCAAGGACATCTAGATGCTGTCAACGTGACTTTATTACGGATTTTGTGGAGATGCAAGAATACCAACAATACTCGTGTGCATTCATTTAATTTAATTTATATTTTTTTCGTTCTAATTTAATTGTTTATATTTATATTTATTTATATTTTAATTTGTCACAAAAAATTATATACTTTCAGATTTAGCCAATCAAAAAATGTTTTTAGCCAATCAAAAAATATTTAACTGAATAAATATAAATTTATTGATTAATAGGGTAATTATTGTATTGTTTAATGGAGAAGTAATTGGGATCGAGCCATACAGATATTAAATTCTTTCTATTTGACCATCGATGGTCTTAATAAATTGTTATCAAGCCTATCTCATTACCAGTTTTAGTTCGTTTTAGTGATTTAATTAAAATCCCATATCACAAATCGTAAACAATTAACTAAAACCATTAATTAATCAAATCTATGTCAGAGTGATTAATAAATCACCAAATATTTAATTTAATTTAATTAATTAATACTCCGTAATATAATTTTCCTACCACTAAACAAATCCCACTATAGCTGATATACGAATTGACCTTCTTGATTTTTTTACTATATTTGGTACTGTATACTTAGTTAGTCACCATGTTAAATTGGGTGCTCCATAAATCCACCACTACTTTTGATAAATCCACAAAAAATATGCATTAACAGATTGTACAGTACAACCTGTTAATGCATATTTTTGGTGGATTTATCAAAAGTAGTGGTGGAAATATCATTAGCCTATTAAATTATACCAGTATGGTACGTATTCGGATTTGGACGTAGCAGGATAATAATATTATTGTTTTATTTTAACTTTATTATATATATATATATATATATATATATATATATATATACACACACACACATTGAAAGAGTATAAAAGAAAATTTCAGAATTTACCACGTAAACACGAATGACACGTGTCAACATCTTAATTTCAGTTAACAAATTATTTAATTAATATTATATTATTATTTTTTAATAATTAATAATTAATAAATATAAACACTAATATAAAAAGAAGGAGTCTCATATGAAAACAAACTCCTACAAATTATTTAAATAATATTATTATTTTATTAATAATAATAATTAATTAGAAAATAAAATATCACTAAACAATTTGACATACAGATAGTTACGATCTTATATTTAGTGTAATAACATGGACTTCTTATATTACGTACTAAACAGAATTATATTTAGAAAATCGCTTAAAAATTAAATTAATAAGAATAAACTTTGTATGCTTTAATTGCCGTGCATCGCACGAGCTTAAAACTAGTTATTATTATATATAAATATAAGTAAGTGCTTCTGTAAATGTTTATTTAACTAATTGCATACCATTCAATATTAGTTTGTTACTTCAACTTATAAAGATTTTTTACTTAAGTGAAATTAAAAATGTATATTTAATTGAGCTATTTTTATTCAATTTTATCTTAGCTTGTACTGAATATGTTTATTTATATGAAATGATTACAAAAAACGATCACGATATGATGCCTGAATTCATTTTATTCTTTAAAGTTATGGAAATCTATGACTCATTTTTCATATATACTAGTACGGGCGATTGTAAGATTTTTATATGTAAATTTCTTTATCGTTTGGCGTATAGGAAGTCGGTTCAGTTGACTATAGATCCTATACATGCCGGTACGTGGTATCGCGAGAGTCTAACTCGTCTTTTTCATGATTGGTTGGATAGATAGGTTTCATATATCAAGCATGAGCTAGATTTGGTACTTAGTTTTGCTGAAATTAACGAAGGTTAAACTATTATGTGATTGTTAGAATGAATTAACTTCTAGGTATATAGTTATGTATTTTATATTGTATCAAATTGGTAGTAGTGAACTTTTCTATCTAGAACCAAGAAGCTAATGATGTATTTGCAGTCATGATACTTATATTTAGATATGATTATTGAGTTCTATATTAAAAGTTAATTGTTGAAACATGAATAAGTATGGAAAACCAGAATCCTTGAATTTGAGAAAGTACTCGTCTTTTTCAATATTTGCTATTAGAAAGAGACATAAAGATGATCATCAGAGTTGCATATAGAAGATTCATCTCATATGGTTAGTTAACCATGAGGTACAATATTTGAACGTGAGAATTGCCATTAAAAAACATTACACTAAAAGGCATTACATTACATTAAATAAATACCCACTAAAATTAATTCAAATCAACAGCAGGATATGCGAATGACTGTGTCAATGTCATCGAGATACGACATTGACTTTGATTATGAACATCTGCACCACATCGGGAGCATGTTTTCGTTTCGACTTTCTCTTCCTTTGAAGGAATACGATCCTTATTTTTCGGTCTATCAAAATTACGTTTATTATTAAGGGTGGTATAACCCTTTGCATGCCTTCCGGATACACCCAACTATGTACATCTCCTACAAAGTCAATTGCCTCTGCATATGTTGCCGTATAAGTTGGAATCTTGAATCAGTGACTTGCTAGATCAACAAAATTGGTAATTCTGATATACTTTAACACTACTACAACATGACCGCAAGGTAAACCAGAGTGTTGTCATTTCAAATATTGACACTCTCTTGTTGCTAAATTCACGAGTATCGTTGGTAACGACTTTTGTCAATGAGATATACTTTCCACCTGTCCGATTTTATAATTATCCTCTAAATTATGAATTCTGCCTTAGGTGTAAGTTGCTTATCCTCCTGTTCGTAGCGACGTTTATAGTTCAATAAAGAAAATTAGTATAAATCATTGTGTATGTTGTATTTTGTAGGAATAAATAACATACCTTCATCTTGGCCTCTTTCAAAGTACCACCTTTGTACTATTCTTCAAAAAAAACTCAAGTAACGTTGTAATTGGCATTTTTCGCACTTCTCTAGATACTACATTGATTGACTATCCACAGTTTGAAGCCAATATATTGTATTGGTTAACAGGGCAATAAGTCGTTGACCATCTTTCTTTGGCCAAATCAATAATATCAAGAAGTTGATCAATATCAAGAAGCCAATATATTGTATTGGTTAATGTGATGCGTCATCAATATCAAGAAGTTGATCCATAACTTTATCATACTCAAAATCTCTATGAGCTTTACATAACTTTCAAAACTCCCAGTTATTTTTTATGTAAACCGATTTTCATCAATAAATGACGACAAGATAACACATGAAATGCTTTTGGGAAAACTTATCTTATTCCTAGAGATGCCTATCAGAAATGAAAACTAAATTTGGAATTTCTCCAATGCATTGCTTTAACTTGATTTTAAACCAAGTTCAACTCTCACCAGACTCTCCAGGACACACCCTGAAAGCAATTGGCTCAATTTGATTGTTGACACCCATTCCTACAACAATTAAATTTGATCTAGAGTATTTCCCCTTTAAGTGTGCACCATCAACTATTAGCACATGTGGAAAATGATCGACAGAAGTTTGTATATGTCATTATATAAAGAATATATCATATAACTTTATTATTTAATATAACTAAGAAAATTACGACAATTGCATAAACTAGAATCGCAACTTACCGATACACCAATGGCGAGAAAATACATCTCGAAACGTCTGTACTGATCGGTCTTGATACTGGTGTGGATTCCTGAATCCTTTAGCTTTAGATTTTGGAAATAATACGTCAACTTGCAAAACGAATCTTCATGACCCCCTCTCAACTTCTCCAAAGCGTTCTCCCTATCTTGTCAAGCTTGTTGATAAGAAATCGTAATGTGATAAGTATCACCTATATCATCGACTAAATCTTTCCCTCTGTAAAGTCGGTTGGGATCTTTCATCTTCGCCATTATCATATCACCTAGCACATCTTTTTATTTGTTGCGATGCTTGGTGTTAATCTGTGTTTTTGAACAGGTGTGGATCTCATACAACGTGCTAATGTAGAAAGTGTCGCCATAGTTTGCCCGATTAGTTAGTATCTTTCACCGACACCCATTATTATAACATACTACATCATACCTTGCGGGGTCTAATTTCCTTACTTTGTATTGAAATCCATCTTTCTATAGATTTTATTGCAATGATATTTTGGCAATGTTTTTTGTTTTAAAACCACACACCTTCAGCGAACTTACCTGTTTTATCCGCGTCTACTATCATAAGTAATTTTTGTGTCATATTACAAGATGGGGTTGGTAGTAAATTAGGCATATGAGAAAATGTGTTTTGTTGCCAATCATGCGGAGATGTATATTCTGCATTTACATCATACGGTCTGCTATCTTCGTCAAATTCTTCCCCACTTAGTTCGACATATTCTTCGTCATTATTTTCATCGTTTTCTTCATCACTTTGCCACTTTCTTGTTTTTTCTTATATAGTTTCTACCCAGCCATGTTCCATCGTAAAGTTGTTTTTTGAGGAACAGACGTCTTCCGATTGTTTTTATGACGTTCCTACGTCGTACGACTGTTTTTGTGAGGTGCGGACGTAATACGTTTGGTTTTCGTAATTTTGATTTGGATGATAATGTTGAAAATTTGAGTCGTAAGGTGCATAAGAAGCATCTTACTGAAATAAAGGTGCATTAGGTATGGAGTAAAAATTTGTTAACCGAGGAGGTATTGATTGACCTGGGAAGTAGTTTTCCACGTGGCGTATTAGTTGGATTAGGGGTAGTTCGCTTAAGTGGTATTTGTATTTAGGCGAAAAGTATGACTATAAACGGAATTTTTTTTTTTATTTTTTATACAGGTTAGATAAGAAAATTGTGGCGTGAATGTCCACTTTAGTAATTTTCTCAATTATAAATTCTAAATACCAAATTGCAGACCTTGGTACAGATTTGGACCTGATCCACATGGGCCCAAGTTGTTCAGAGGCTCCATTTTTGGGCTTCTATTTTGGGTAATGATACTATAGCCACGTTTTTGGCTCATTTGGTAAAACATGTCAACTATTTGTGGGGCTCGTTTGTTACAAAAGTACGTTATTCCTCATCATTCCTAATTATATGCGCATCGGTTTGGGCCACTCTCTATTTGGGCTTTTAGCTATTAATTGGTCTAGCTATAATACAAGACTGAAGACCAGTTTGATCACTATCTCTTTTTGGGCTTTTTAACTTTTAAATGCTCCAAGTCTCTAACCATAATACCAAGGTTGATAAACGGGTATATCGATTAAAAAAAGGGTAAAACCGATACTGGCGGCTTCTCACTGACCATCTTACGGTCAACATTGAAAAGTCAAATCACATAACTCGTGATTAAAGGAATGTGAGAATGGGGATTGAACTCATAACATCTGCATTTATGCTGCATTTTTCCATTACTAAACTACCATCACAGAGACGAGTATATTGATTAAACTAGTTATTTTACAAGTTTTGAGAATCACTAATGTTGGATTACATGAATCACAAATGTTGGAGTACAAAATCTGGAAGGTTATGTTGAACATATGCTCTAGACCGACTCATCAGCCCCTAAGAAGGTATCTATTATCCAGTTTGGAAAACATGACTACTCTCTTACAAAGTCTCTTGTGCGGAACTAACTGTATTATGTGCCTTATGCGCTTGAAGTCTGACCTCAAAGTTGCAGCTAGTGAGGATTCACTTAATTCTCCTTTAAAAAGAATTTAGTGGTAAAGTCTCCACCAATAAACTACCACATTAAAGTTAAAAACCACTTTATTTTTATAATACTATATTAGACAAGGTGCCAGTTGAATGGCAACTTTGAAGAGCTTAACTGATGTTTCTGAGAGGGGTGGGGAACTTGTACGATTATCGATGGAAGTTGATTAATTTTCTAATGGATTTTAAAAAGGGTTAAGTATATAGAAATTCAATTAATTAAGGTTTGAACATTCTTTGTATATGTACTCAATTACGTGGAAATACATTCTACGTAAGAAAGTTGTTATTTATTGAAATTGTATATATTTTGGTGATGACGTGTCAACTTGTAAAGATGTCACGCGTCACCTTATAAAAATACACGCAACAAAATATTCAGTAAGTTAAATACAATAGCAACAAATAACAAATTTTTTACATAAAATGTATGTCCGAATAGTTTGGTACATACAATATGGGGAAGGTTATTGTAGAATTATTCGTTATGGTAGGAACCGTATAAACGATCTTTTTCATTTTTAATTTCATCATATGTACAATTTTTGCAAACTATTGTACAATTTATATATTAGAATGAAAAAGTGTTCACACGGTTCCCACCATAATGAATACTATCAATATTATTAGAAGTTTATTCTCTTAAATATGAAATTGATTTATATATAAAAAATATATATATGTGATACACAACTTAAAGTTGTGTATCACAACTTTTTGGTATGATAGTGTGATACATACTAAATTTTTCATAATGTGTATTACATTTTTTTTTTAAATATCTCATCTTAAACAACATATTATTCTAATAATTTTGATATAATTTTTTTTTATCAAAACAATTAGATAATCGTAAAATTAAAAAAAAAAAATACTTTCCTACTATTATCATTATAAAAAGTATAACTATTGGAACATTTCACATACAATATATGTCATTCTCTATTCATTTTATTAGTTGGTATATATAACACGTGCCATGGCTTAATTAATGGGAAATAAGCTAGTGATTTTACATTTGAGAAATGTTAGCTCATTAACTATTTACAAAAATATATCTAGAAAGTGACTTGAACTAATAAAATTAAGAGACATATATAATATAGATAAACTATAAATAATTATAATTTATTTATTTAATGTGTCGTGTCATTCTTTGAAAAAGTATTTATAAATTATATGTAAGGTGGAGACTTTTCCCCTAATCCATCCATGAATATACTTTTTTCGCTAAGAAAGTCTCTACTGGGCCGGCTACTTCAATAATTACTTTTTTTCTGGGTTCTTCCATAACATAAAGTCATCTAAACAACGGTGTAAGCTGAAGTACATTTTCTCCCCCAAAATATAGCGCCGCTCCTTTTGACATTTGTGCCCTTTTTGCGACAATTTCATGTTTTTGACGTTGTTTTCACATTATTTAATGAAGAACGAAATTTTTAGTTGAACTTGCTGTTCTGAATAATGACAAAGAATTCTACGTACCTGACGACGACATAATAGCGATCAACTCACAATGTTTTGAGAAATGTGTAAATTTTTCCTATTTACTCCGTCTCAAAATAATTAAAAAATATTTATATTATCATTTTTATTTGTCTTGCAAATATTCGATTGTAAAAAATAATTATTTAAATACTATTAAACTCTCAGTTTAAACTCATTTAATACCTTTAATAACTCACTACTGAATATTTATGCACATATATATAGTACGACAATTTATACACATGACATATGACGTATTGTTACGCCGGGCTATCATATTATTCCTTCTAGTCCTTTTCTCTTCTTCTCGTGTTTAGTCAAAGTAATACGTAACGTGATTTATTCTCGATCTATCTTCTTTTAAATAAATTAACTGTTATTTCTAAGCATTAATTTCTTGGTTTAACGCTCCAAGTTTGTACCCCACGCGTACGTGAAACACGTGATACAAGAGTTGCCAAAAAGGACTTGGCTAATTGCATGGCTTAATGATTGAACAACTCGGAGATAGATAGATGGCAGAGTCAAAAAGGTGAAAGTTGCTTTCTTATAATTTTTGGTCAAAACAAACTCGTTGTTAGATTTTTGAGAGTCAAATCAAAGGTCGATGCAACTGGTCTTCCTTTTCGTGTATCGTTTGAAGTTGGTTTATGGCAACGGTTCTAGTTTCGGCTCTTCAAACAAGTTGGCCAGAGGTTTCTAACACCCATTCAAAACTCGACTCGTTGTAGATATTTATGCTTCTTGAGGTCGATTCACTTAGTAGTATAGTTGTCAACTTCATACAAGGTTAAGGCTCAATTGTTTCATCGTTTAAACATGGTAATTATGTTTGTTTTCAAAGTCGAGAGATGTGACGCTCAAGTGTTTGTTTTAGTTAATTTTAATGGTTCAATTACGTTGTAAGAGTATGGTGTATTTTCTCAAATCGTATCACTCTCGGGTTTTTCTTACCGTCTTAATTAATATATCATTTTGCTTTCAGCCTTAAAAAAGAAAGAAAAGAAAAACAACTGGGGGATATAATCTTAATTAATTATAAAAAGTTATTGTCTTTTGTTTAATTTACAGAATAATAATTTAACAAATAATAACAGAATTGAATCATGGTCAATTAATTAAAGCCCTAGTTATAAGATTCCATCTGTTTGGATTTTGATTACAGCGGTAATTAGTTAATCTTTTTCTACGAAAAATCGACTAGATCACGACTCTAAACAACTCGAGTGTCGTCTCATGCGGCATCGATCTTTTGGCAAAATATAAGGTCACCTGTAATTTATAAGCAATCTCTCGGGAATTCATCTATTCTTAATTATTCAGACGTGCACACTTTCTCTTGTTACCTTTTTAGTAAAAGCCGAAAAAAAAAATCATACTTTTCAAACTTTACACATGTATATATGCAATTTATTTTTGTCATAACCCTTTTCAGCTCAAGTCTATATATATAAGCTCAGATGATGTTACACTCTAAAACTAATTGGTGATAGAGAGAGTAGCCCATTAACTTATATATGTCATGCTTTATTATTAATCCGATGTGGGATATGTGTTTGTACCAAACAATCCTCCCCTCAAACTCAAATTCTGCGTTGAGCCTCCCTTTTAATGTGAGCACATCCCCCTATATCAAGTCTTATTATTCTCGTGGGGGATCAGGACGAGACCAGGCGATCACCTGGATCATTGAACAGAGCGCTCCTTCGATGATGTTATAAGATCAAGCCTTATTATTCTCAGGTAAAGACGAGACCAGGCGATCTACTGGGATCATCGACCGGAGTTGAGAGTTTTCAAGGATTCCGTCCACATCAACATTGGGCTTCAACTGTAAATCCGATACCACTTGTTAGGATCTTTTTCAGCTCAACTGGTTCAAAGCCCATGTATATAATCCCAGATGACTACCATTTTGGCAAAATAGTTTTAGCGACGATACGGGTCTTTAGCAACGACACTTGTCGTGGTTATAGATATTTATTAAGAAAAGTTAAAAAGAAAAGAAAATGTCTTCTACGACGACATAGGTCTTTAGCGGTGACACTTGTCGTGGCTATTGATATTTATTAAACAAAAGTTAAAAGGATAAGAAAATGTCTTCAGGGAAGACATAAGTCTTTAGCGGCGACACTTGTCGTAGCTATAGATATTTATTAAAGAAAAGTTAAAAAGAAAAGAAAATGTCTTTAGCGACGACGCGTGTCGTGTCCATATACTTTCGGACCAAGTCGGATGTGGGACCCAGATGTCGTCGCTAAAGAAGTTACAAGTCGTCGCTGAAGAGCATCAGATGCGAGGACATAGCCACGACATTTCAGTGACGGCATTTTGTGGCTATAGGTCTATAGCAACAATTTTTGGGCCTATTGCGACCACTTTCGTAGCTAAAAGTCTCATTTCTAGTAGTGTAACTTCTCATGACAACATTTACAATTCATACAACTCTATCGTTAACACACAATTTAACCTCATACGACACTTGAATATATACTTGAGAGGAATTGAGTGTTGCATCACATGCAATCAAACCCGTGATGTATGTAACCAACCCGTATCCTTTTTAGTAAGTACTTAAATAAATTATTGGGTTAAGTGCATGAAAATGAAATTAACTAAGTTCTGACATTCGTAGTGTGTATTCAACTATTGTGACGTAAATTATGTGTAAGAAACTCATTATTTGGTGCTATTATGTGTAATTTATGGTATTTTTGAAGTGTGTCATGTCTATAAGATGACACGTGTCATTCTTACAAGTTGACATGTCACCAAACTACATACAATGTCAACAAATAATAAGTTTCTTATACACAATGTACAGTTGAATAGTTGAATACACTATGAATGTCAGACCATAGTTAATTACATTTCTATGCATTTAACCATGAATTATTTATATGACACATAAGGCCCACGTGATTGCAACTTCACGTAAAGATGTAATATTGATAGATCATAACTATTAGACCACTAGGAGTAGTAAATGCTAGTCGCGGTACGACTAGTTGTCACGTCACTCACGACTAGCAGACGTGAACGACAGACAAGAATGGAGAGTTTCACGACTAGTCACGACTAACTGTTGAGTTCCACATTTTTATTTACCTTTGATTTCCTTTAAATAATAATTACTTTTGGGAAAAATGTTATTTGTAGCCCTAAGGGCTATGAATAACAACTACCTACAATTAAAATAACCGTCAACTCCTTCAACTGCCATAAAACCGTCAATCACCCATAAAAAGTTGGTTGTTATTTATAGCCCTAAGGGATATTTTTAACAAAATCCTTACTTTTAATTAAACAAACACTAAATTTTATTTAAAAAGTAAATAATTAATAAAAATAAAAACGTTACAATAATAAAAAAAGTTACTTTACTTAAAAATTTAAAATATGATAACAATAATTAAAGCAACAATCCTAAAACTATTCTTCGTCTTCGTCTTCTTCTTCTTCATCGTCGATGTCTACAAATTCCTCATATTTTTTGTAAATAATATTTTGTCACTTCTTAATTGTTTTTGTGTCCTTTGACTTAGATTTGAACAAAAAACCCGGTTCCCGACCCGAAACCGGAAAAAAAACCGGAAACCGAAACCGGTCAAAACCGGTTTTGACCAAAACCGGTTCGGTTTTTGTATAAACCGGCAGTTTGGGAACCGGTTTGGAGTTTACCGTTGGGGTACCGGTTTGTAACCGGTTTTACCCGAACCGGTTTGGAAAACCGGTTTTAAAAACCGGTTTGGAACCGGTTTTTGTGGATTTCGAAAACTAGCCGTTTTGTATCCGTTTTGGAGCGGTTTTTTGTGTTTTTTTTACCATTTTGCCATCCTAAAACTAGTATAAATAGATACCTTGGGTTTGGTATAGTCACAACACTCAATCTTGCTAATTCTAGTCTTTAAACACTCAAAACGCTTACGATTTACGTACGAAACTCTCAAAAAATTCTCTACTCCTCTCAAAACGCTCTCGAAACGCTATCAAAATGGCCACTCAATCTTCTTCAACTTCCGCCGGTGTTGGTTCTTCAAATGCACCAACTATTGTTCAAGTTTTGGTAACCAAACGAAATCCCGAGATTTGGTGTAATTACGACAAAGTGTTATTGTCGGATGGTTCCACTAAGGCATTTTGTAAACGTTGCGGGAAATTTTTGAAAGCCGACTCCAACTCTACTTTGAAATCACATGCTACAAAGTATTGTGATGGAGTCAAAAGTAATCCCGAGTCGAGTCAAGCAACAATGTCACGGGATGGGGGTATTTTTGCATACGAAGCGGAGCGGTGTCGAGAAGCATTTGCCGGCTTTGTGATTCAAGAAGCTTTGCCGTTCAACCACTTCGACAACCCTCGGCTTACTAGGGTCATTCAAAATACTCTTCAACCGCGATATAATCATGTAAGTCGTCTTACTCTTAGACGTGATGCTCTTAAATTGTGGAAAAATGCTAAAAGTCAACTAATAATTGGTTTTGAAAACTTAAATACAAGTGTATCATTAACAACCGATGTTTGGTCGGCTCCTCATGGTTTGCCCGGTTCGTACCTTTGTGTTACCGCACATTGGGTTGAACCTGCAAATTGGCAAATGATGAAACGTACCATTGCTTTTGAAAACTTTGACTATCCTCACACGGGTAAAAACTTATTTTACATGTTACGAGATATAATGAAAATGTTTAAAATAGAACAAAAGGTTTTTTCAATCTCGTTTGATAACGCGACTAATAATACAAACGTCGTTCAAAGGATAATACTAAAATACGAACCACCTTTGAAAGGCATTTTCTACCATAGTAGATGTGTTGCACACATCATTAACTTGGTTGTGCAAGACGGACTAGCGGTTCAAGAAATAAGCGTAGTAAAAAACGCGTATAAAATTATGTTACAAGATATATTTTGTTCGGGTAAGGCTAAATACAAACATTATATGAGATTATGTAAGGAAACGGATTCCATCTTTTTAACCCCTAATTGGGACATGCCCGTAAGATGGAATTCGACTTACAACATGTTTATGTGTGGTTTACGGCAACGCGACACTTTATACGTTTTTCATGATCAACTTGTTCAAAAAGGTCTTGCAACATCATTTTCCTCCGACTATTGGGAGGTTATTCAAAAGATAACCGAATTGCTCAAAGTTTTTAAAACCGCAACTACTTTATTATCGGGTGTTTATTATCCCACAAGTCATTTGGTACTTAATCAAATATTTTTAATGAGTTCAAAACTAAGCGAATACGAATTTTGTGGTAATGTATATGCAATAATGGTGGCTCCCATGAAAGCAAAACTAAAAAAATATTTTAAAGAAATGCTACCGGTAATTAGTTGTGCCGCCGCGTTAAACCCATGTTTGAACATTTCCGGGGTGGAATTACTTATCGATAACATTTGTAACGATTTGGATTTGAATGATGAGGATCCATTTTTTTCACAAAATACAAAAGACTATTTTAACAAATCTTTTAAAGATTTATTTGGTCATTATTTTCAAAAATATAGTTCAACAACAATGGTTTCTTCTAGTTCGGCTTCCACAATGTTTGCTTCATCATCTTTTTCCCGAGATCCAATGATTAATTTATATAATAGTTTAAGACAAGAAAACCATAAACGGGCAAGGGGTGATGGTGACCAAAGGGCCACTAACGAATTTGGGAGATATACCGGAACGGATTTTTTAGCCTCAATGGGACCCGAAGAATTCGCACATTTTGACATTTTGGCTTGGTGGAGAGGGAGGGAATCTCAATTTCCCATCCTAACCATCATGGCCCGAGATTACTAACCGTCCAAGCTTCTACGGTAGCTTCGGAATCCGCCTTTTCTCTTAGTGGCAGGGTACTATCTATACGAAGAACAAAACTCACACCGGCCTCATTAGAGATGTGTATATGCTTGAAGGATCACTTAGACGCCGCGGAACGTATACAAAACGTTTCAAGTCTAGAAGGTGAATTGGAATACGAAGGAGATATACACGATATCGAGGTGGAAGCGGGTATGGCAATATCACTTTCCGATGAAGAAATTGCTCTCGATCAAGCTTCGCGAGAGGCTTCCTCCGAAGAAGATTTCGACTTTTGAAGACTACCCAAGTTGAAGATGTTAGAAGAATTAAAGATTAATAAAAGTTGAAGATTTTTGACGAATTATATAGAATTATTGGTTTCGATAATATTTTTATGAAGATTTAGAAGACTTTTTTTAAAGTTATTGTTTAGTTATGTTTCCATTCATAATGTACTAGCATTCTATCGGAAAAAATTTGAAAAATACGTTGGTTTTCCCTAAAACGCTTAACGTTCGAATAAGATTGAATTATATAGAATTATTGGTTTCAATAATATTTTTATGAAGATTTAGAAGACTTTCTTTTAAGTTATTGTTTGGTTATGTTTTCATTCATAATGTACTAACATTCTATCGGAAAATTTTTGAAGAATACGTTGGTTTTCCCTAAAACGCTCAACGCTCGAATAAGATTGAATTATATAGAATTTTTGGTTTCAATAATATTTTTATGAAGATTTAGAAAACTTTATTGTAAGTTATTGTTAAGTTATGTTTCCATACCTAATGTACTAGCATTCTATCGGAAAAATTTTGAAGAATACGTTGATTTTCCCTAAAACGCTCAACGCTCGAATAAGATTGAATTATATAGAATTATTGGTTTCAATAATATTTTTATGAAGATTTAGAAAACTTTGTTGTAAGTTATTGTTAAGTTATGTTTCCATACCTAATGTACTAGCATTCTATCGGAAAAAATTTGAAGAATACGTTGATTTTCCTTAAAACGCTCAACGCTCGAAAAAAAACCGAATTTTAGAGGAAAACCGGTTTGAAACCGGTTTTTGAACCCGAAGCGGTTCCAAACCGGTCCAAACCGGTTACAACCGGTTAGGGGTTTTTCTCCCCCCAAACCGGTTCGGTTCCAACCCGGTTTTTGGAAAAACCGATTCTTGACCATTGACCAAAAACCGGTTCGGTTTTCCAACCCGAACCGGTTTGACCCAAAAACCGGTTTTGTTCATCTTTACTTTGACTTGTAACAATCAGCATCTTCTTTTAGAAACTTCAATGTGTTGTATAGAATAGTGTGTTGTGAATTGTGTAAAAACATTATGTATTTATAGTGTAAAATTATGTTTTTAAAAAAATTAACTTTTTTTACCGTTATGGAACCAACGGTCATAGATGCTTTAAAAAAAACTTTTTGTTATTTATTTTACAACGGTCAAAAGGCTTTTTTTTGTTAAAAAGAAAAATAAAACAATTTTTTTTTGTTTGTAAACAAGTGTATTGAAAACTGGTTCATATAAGAAATTTGTTAAATAATCTAGCAATAATACACATCATAAATTATATGTGAGACCAAAAAGGTTAAAATCGACTAAAAAGTAATTTTTTGTATTTAATACACTAAATCGGTTCAACCGGCGGGCCAATCGGTCCGACCGAAACCGAACTCCCTTTCGATTCAACTAAAAAACTGATTTTCAAAACATTATTTTCAGCAGTAAAATGCGAAAGGAAAGAAAATAAAAATAAAAAGTAGGGCTCAATTACTTCTCGTCCTCACTAACGAAAATCCCATAATTTGATTCTCACTCAGCTCGTTGTCTTCATGGTGGGCTGCACGGGCCCGTTATGGCGCCCACTCCGCACAGAGACAAATTTTGGCTTTTGTCTTAACTCTTTAACTATATAGTCAAATTCTCCGTACTTTTTTTTGGTATGAGTCGATTTATTACGAACACCAATTCAACACAACTCTATCAATAGCATTAAATATTTGAAACCAAAATTCTAGTCAATACTATGTCTCGAGTTTTCATATTACACATGACAATTATTTACAATTACTTGTATCTTTTCTAATTCGAGTTAAAGAGTATGTCCCATCTTAAAAATCCACATAATTTTAGAATTAATTTTCACCAACTATATTCTTCAGCAATAAATTATCATTTCTATATATTGCTAAAAATATTTTTAATTAGTAAATATGAAATTAAAACTTATTTTAGAACAAACAAAAATAATTATATTATATTAGAACGAAGGTAATATAGATATAGAGAGCAACATCATAAATTATTAATGTTGCACAAACAAATTAAATCATCACTTGTATCAACCTCAACAAAATTCTTCAAGTTATCATCATTTACAACATTAAAATTAACATAAAATTCACCTTTTAAGGAGTCAATCCATACCTATTAAAACCACGCATAAATGAAAATGGAGCAATAATACACGCCACGTCATTTACTTTTCCTCTTAATACAGTATTATACGATATACTTATCTACTGATTATTGTCTAACTTTGAGATCGACACAACTGATAGAGGAAATTGCATATGAACATTGAAGTAAAGAACGCGGGCTGATATCTTATTTTCTTTTGAATATTTGCTTTAACGGCTTTTCGCTTTTCATGGCGATTTCAAATTTTTCATTCATGTTGAGTTTCAAGGTGCATGTTGGAAAAATGTTGGAAAAATTAAGTGACATTAATTTTTATGTCACACTATAGATTTGATGAGACAAAGTGTAAATTGATTAGGAAACATTAAAGGCAAAATCTATAAGACTTGGAAATAAAGTTAAATCAATTGAAGATCGGCTTTGAAAGATAGGAGGACTTAGTTTCCTAATAGATATCTGTTTTCTAATGTAAGTCTTGAGGGTCTCTATAAATAAAGAGAACCTTAGACATTTAGAGGTGTCTTACTTTTTGGTAAACCACGATCTCATAAGAAAGATCATTTCCCTTATTCCTCTAGGTTGTTTATTGTAGATCCAAGGTTATAAATCCTAATACAAGTTGTGTATTCGTCTTATTAATTTTATTGATTAATAAGATTGGAGCTTTGAGTTGTTCTTCAATGATTAATACATATGATTTAGAGAGATATCTTCTTTGTGTTCTTCATATTGTAATTATTTATGTTTTAAATCTTTTGCTTGGTAATTAACGGGATCACTCAATTGGTATCAGAGCGCGTCGAATCTATTCAAGATTTGTAAAGATCCAATCCAAGCAAAAGAAGCCGTATTGAAGAAATCAAAGAACATTGAACAAAACAAGTTTTTCTGTTCGTCATAATCTGCGCAGCGGTACTAAAATCCTCAGTTCTCATTCGTTAACTGTTCAACCGTCGTGAAATTTGAACTATAAGTTCTTAACACATAGACGTACAATCTGACCAGAGTTTCGATATGAGCTTTTAATCATGAGATATTTGTTTTCGAAATCTGCTGCAGAAAGCTTATGGGTTTTCTGGACAGCTGTAGTAAAAGGATCACCATGTCTTCGTTAACCGTTAGATCTTCATGATATTTGGATATGTGGTTAAATACATATGTACCTACGTTGTGTAAAATTTTTATCGTGATCGAATGTGTCTAGACTGAGGTACATAATTTTGAATTTACTACAGAAAGTTTGTGGTTTCTTTTCGCGCAGCTGCAGTCAAATAATTACTGTATATTCGTTAACCGTTGGATCGAATTAACTTTTGGATATGAGTTTTATGAAACATTGATAGACTTCGTGTAAAAATTTGAGCAAGATCTGGGTTTTCCACAGGAAGATACACTCTTCAGAATCCGCTGCAAATTTTGAGTTAGTGCTGCTCGTTAACAGTTAGTGTTGCTCGTAGTGTTGCTCGTACACTGTTAATGCTGCTCACACACCGTTAATGCTGCTCGTTAACAGGTAGTGCTGCTCGCACACTGTTAATGATGTTCGTTAAGTATTAGTGCTCCTCGTTAAATATTAATGTTGCTCGTTAAGTATTAATGCTGCTCGTATAAAGTTAATGCTTAATGCTGCTCGTTAAATATTAATGCTGCTCGTTAAGTATTAATGTTGCTCGTACAAAGTTAACGCTGCTCATACAAAGCTAATGCTGCTAGTACAAAGTTAATACTGCTAGTACAACGATAAATGCTGTTGACTTATACGACTCGAAGGCAGACTAATACAACTTCAGACTTACATGAGTTCAAACTTAAATGATGATTAACTCACATGAACTCAGACCCAAAGGAGGGCAACCCCATTCAGACCCAAAGAGTCTACTCAACATTTATGAAACAAATGATCAAGTTTTCAACTGATAAGTTCGATATTTATACGTTCAGAGTGAGGGTTGATATTCTGTAACGGGTTAGCATGCTTATGTTCAAGTTAGTTGAATATTTTTTCTTTTGGTATTATAAGTGTTGTCGAGGATAAGAGTGGTTCAAGTTTTGAAGCTATACACGTTTAAAAGTGTTGAAGATAAATGCTTAAAATCTGTTCAAGCCAAATTATACAAACCTTCGTTATTTTTGCTGAATAAATAAAGAAGGATGATGACAAAAAGGGTAAGAACTATTTAACATTGGGTAGCTGATATTGAGGGGGAGATTAAAGCTTCAAAGATTACAACTCGAACATGTACAAGTATCATGAAGATATAGTGAGTCAACCTGAATTGATCAAACTGTTCAAGTTAACTTTACAGAAATGAGTCTTGAAGATAAAGAAGAATCTTGTGATATGGGGAGATTGTAATCAGTTTACCAGTTGTTTTGTCATCATCAAATAGGGGGAGATTGTTGGAAAAATTAAGTGATATTAATTTTAATGTCACACTATAGATTTGATGAGACAAAGTGTAAACTGATTAGGAAACATTAAATGCGACTTCTAGAAGACTTGGAGATAAAGGTAAATCAATTGAAGATCGGCTTTGAAAGATATGAGGACTTAGTTTTCTAATAGATATCTGTTTCCTAATGTAAGTCTTGAGGGTCTCTATAAATAAAGAGAACCCTAGAAATTTAGAGGTGCCTTACCTTTGGTAAACCACGATCTCATAAGAAAGATCGTTTCCCTTATTTCTCTAGGTTGTTTATCGTAGCTCCAAGGTTATAAACCCTAATACAAGTTGCGTATTCATCTTATTAATTTTATTGATTAATAAGATTGGAGCTTTGAGTTGTTCTTCATTGATTAATACATATGATTTAGAGAGATATCTTCTTTGTGTTCTTCATATTGTGATTATTTATGTTTTAATCTTTTGTTTGGTGATTAACGGGACCACTTTCGGAAGAACCCAATCAAATTCACTAATCAAAGATGCCAATACAAACTCAACACTCTTGATGCCCGATGGCATACCAGGACACATCCTTCTCCCTGAACCAAAAGGTAATAACTCAAAATCTTGGCCTTTAAAATCCAACCTCGAGTCCATAAATCTTTTGGGTTAGAAAGACAAAGGTTCGTCCCAAACTTTATGGTCTCGACCCATTGCCCAAAGATTAACAAAAACTTTGGCATTCTTAGGAATGGTGTAATTCATAACCTCACAAGTTTCTGCCCCCTTATGGGGAAGTAGAAGAGGCACCAGTGGTTGCAACCTCATGGATTCTTTAATAGTAGCCTGTAGATAAGGTAGTTTAGATAAATTCGAAGAGTTGATATTATCCGTTCTTGTTTCCCTTTTCATCTCTTCTTCTATTTTCGACATCAATTCTTCTGCATGAAATAAGTTGTTTTGAATAAATCTTTGAAACATGGAGTTTCTCATCTCAATAAAAGGTTCAGTTTGGATATTAACGTTGCACCAAGAGAAAAGATTTTTCTCTAAACACATGATTACTGGGATTACGTGGATGAGGTTAAACAAGCATGTCAAGTATTATATTCCTTATTGGATAGTGTTAGAGATCAGATTTCAAAAACATATGAGTTCAATGAACCTGACTTGATTCATCTGAATTTGGGTGATTTCGAATTTCTGTACAAAGAATTGAAAGAAAGGAAACACATGTGTTTTCCAGTCCGCAGAGGGTTTGAAGCACTGAAGGGATTCTTGAGATACAAGATCGTGATGGCACACTTTTATGATCTCCAGATGGGTTTAGAAAGATGTGGAGAAAAGATAAACATCACAAGACCAAACCAGAAGTGGGGAGCTTTTCACCTTTTTGAGCCATTACTGTTCTCAATCGTCATGCCTTTGGAGTTTTATATAAGAATGAAAAGGGAAAGAAAAAGTATATGTGTGAAGATGAACTTGCTCATTATTGTGACGGTACGTTGAAGATCGTTCAAGAAAAGTTGACCCATGCACTGAAAAAAGAGAAGAAAAAATTTAAGAAGAAACAAGCTGGTCGAGATCATGTCTTTACGGAGTCAAAAAGAACAATAGACATCCAGAGAATGACGAAGTCAATTCAAGATCGTCTCGATTATCGAAATCAGATTCGAAGAATTGAACAAGTTCTCGGGCTTCATAATTGTCGGCGTATCACTTATTGATATCTATGCTAAATCCTAGGAGGAGATTGTTAAAAATATTATTTATAATAGGATTTGCATACATTAAATTACTTTTACTTGTACGAATTACCAGTTCTAATCATTCGACTAGTTATACTTTGTGAATAAAATGTTGTGTGATGGTGGGAGTATAAATACCTAGTGTACTCCTCAGTCCTCACCATCATAATATATTATAATGACTTGCCCTAATCATTGTTAGCACACATATCAAAATGAAAGTTAGTATACTAATTTTGGTCTATGTGCTTAATTTCGATTTATCAATAGTTCGATTAAATCGATTACAATTATTAACATAAAATCCACCTTTTAAGGAGTCGATCCAGACCTATTAAAACCATGCATAAATGAAATGGAGCAATAATACACGATAACACGAACCTAGCTACAAGTAGTTAAGCACCACGTCATTTATTTTTCATCATAATACAGTACTAAAGAATAAAATTACATAAGATATACTTATTTACTGATTATTGTCAAACTTTGAGATCGATACAACTTATCAGAGGAAATTGCATATGATCATTGAAGTAACGCACACCGATATCTTATTTTCTTTTGAGTATTAGCTTTAACGGTTTTTCCCTTTTCATAGCGATCCCAAATTTTTCTTTCATGTCTAGTTTCAAGGGATTAACACCATTCGGAAGAACCCAATCAAATTCCCTAATCAAAGATGCCAATACAAACTCAACACTCTTGATGCCCGATGGCATACCAGGACACATCCTTCTCCCTGAACCAAAAGGTAATAACTCAAAATCTTGGCCTTTAAAATCCAACCTCGCGTCCATAAATCTTTCGGGTTTGAAAGACAAAGGGTCGTCCCAAACTTTAGGGTCTCGACCCATTGCCCACAGATTAACAAAAACTTTGGCATTCTTAGGAATTGTGTAATTCATAACCTCACAAGTTTCGGCCGCCTTATGGGGAAGTAGAAGAGGCACCGGTGGGTGCAACCTCATGGCTTCTTTGATAGTAGCTTGTAGATAAGGTAATTTAGATAAATTGGAAGAGTTGATTTTATCCGTTTTTATTTCCCTTTTCATCTCTTCTTCTAATTTCGACATCACTTCTTTGTGTCTCACGAGCTCCGATATAGTCCATACCACTGTACTAGTTGTAGTATTTGTTCCTGCTACGAATAATTCCTGCAAAAACACGAGATTGGTTAGATTAAAAAATCAAGCTACTGTAAACACAATAGATTGTTTATTTTTAATTAAGAAATCAAGCTTACCGTAACCAATTGATGAATCTGATCGTTTGAGAATCCATTGTCTAGCAAACGATCCACAAAAGATTGTGCCTGATCCGAAGACCATATTGAAGAATTAGCAAGAGTTCTTCTTTCTTCTATAATATATTCCCAATAAGTAAAAATTTTTAAAAATTGTTTCATGGTTCCCCTCCTAATTCCATGAAGATCAAATCTTTCAAGAATAGGATAAAATGAGCCGAAATCAATGATCCGCCCTCCGTACTCGATTACTTTATATAATGAATGTCTCAACCCATCACTAGTCCCATAATCATCTTTTAAATCGATCAAATCTTTCCCAAAAATTATGGAACTTAAAGTGTTGAACAATGTAGTAAAAACTACATTTTCAATGTCAATCGCTTTTCCTTGGTTTCTATTCAAGAAATCTAACAATTGATCTAACTTATTCTCTCGTAATCTAGATTGCGTCTCTAAAGCCTTGGATGAGAACATTTCTGTTCTACAAAGTGTTCTTAAGTTTCTCCATGTTTGGTTGCACTCTGACCAAATGAGAGAGTGCGGTAATAGGAACGTTTGTTGAAATGCAGTTGGTACAACCCGAGATGAAAGAAAACGATCTTGAGTCTTGAGAACTTGCATGGCTGCCTCTGGTGAGGAGGCAACAACAAGTATTTGTTTGCCTAATTGAACAGATATAAGAGGGCCATATTCTTGGGCGAATTTGGCTGTCGACACATGCGGTTTATCTCCCACTTGATGTAAGTTTCCGATAATCGGCAACTTTCGTGGACCAGGTGGGAGGTTCTTTAAACTCTTTGAGGATAATGAAATGGTTTGTTTAGCGACGAACAAAAGCAATGAGATTGTTGAAAGAATAAGGAAAAAACTTGTGATATCCATAAGGGTTTTGTTTGTGAATGATTTTTGGATGTTGATGTAGCTAGTTAGGTTGTTTTTATAGGCGTTATATTGAGTTAATTGCTTCATGTTTGAATGAAACATAAAGGCGGCTTGGTTTTAGTAAACGGGCCGGTTCATATACAAATCATTCAATTGTTTTGGACTTACATATCTTGATGGAGCAATGTGCTCATAAATATCTTCTGTTTGTTGTTATTAATTTATTATCATTGGGTGATAAGAGAACCGATGAAGTATGAACTAAAATCACTCATATATGGTCAAAGTTGTATTTTTCTGACTACGTGTGTTATTATTTTTTGAAATTGAATCTAATACAAAAAGGTTTTAGATACGAGGATAAGGAGATGACGGAAGTAATTATGATGCATCTAACTTATAAGTATGATGCATAAACTCTTAACTACGATGATGCCTGATTATCAGACGTTCTATCTGTCAGTGCCGAATTCCGACTGCTACAGTTGCTGTCGGATTCGGGCGACCGGAAAAATATTAATATGATGCACTTGATTTTTTAATCAGTTGCACATGACTTATAACTATGATGCAACTTGATTTTTAACTACGATGCACTCAACTTTTAAATATGATACATTTCCTTATTGATTTCGTATCTTCTTAACTAATTTCTCTTTTTCTCTGAAGCCACACCCTACTAATTTTTGTATTTTACATTTTTGCATGTAAAACACTAATGTCGACAATCTATATAAACGTAACTGGTCTGAAACAACGATAACTTCGTAAGTATATGATAAATCTAATAAATAGGTAACGTAAGTTCCAAAAGAATTGAACAAATATCAAAGCAAATATTGGTCTTATTTTTCTAGGATCACTAAGCGTATATTAATTAACAATAACTAGCAAATAACCCGCGTTATGAGGCGGTAATTCATAAGAAAAATATAATATTGTCGACTGATAACTGAAATAATGTGAATGACAAAGGTCTATAAATAGTTATTGGCCGTGGTTATCAACTATTGGTCAACATCGATAGTAAACGGTAGTATTGTTCTATTATGAATTCAATATCTTTTAAACATTTTGTTAATTTTCTTATAATCATACAAGTTATATGTATTGTATATATAATTTTTATGTCATCTTGAATGCATTCATTTTACAAAATTAGAACTTCTTTCAAAAATTAAAATATTTTATTGAGAAAATCAAATATATGATAATAAAAAAGAAAGTCGGTAATATGAATGTGTGATATGATATTAATTTTAATGAATGTTTATCATTCAAGTGAGGTTCAAATGAGTACAATAATATTTAGTGAAATTGAAGAAACCAATCAAAATACGTCATGTGTAACAAAATTAATTTTTCTCCATTTTTTTAAAAAATTAAATATCTCAAAAACGGCAAGTCGAAAAATTATAAAAATTGCACCATAAAATTCAGTATTTTTTTTCTTCGATTAGATATCTCACATGAAATACTTTCATCAAACTTTTTTTTTCTTCATTTTTTGGTGGGTACTGTAAACGACTATCACATGTGATACCAACGACTATTGTGATACCAACGACTATCACATGAATACCAACGACTATCAAATGTGATACTACACGGTATCACATGTGATACTACACGGTATCACATGTGATATTATATTGTACAATTTGTAAAACCCCTCAAAAAAGAAAATCGTCGAATGTATGTCATGTGAGATGTATAATCGAAGAGAAAAAAATACTGAATTTTATAGTGCATTTTTATAATTTTTCGACTTGCCGTTTTTAAGATATTTAATTTTTAAAAACGTGAGAGAAAGTGAGTTTTGATGAAAATGAATGATTGAGATTGATTCCTTCGTTCTCACAAGAATTTTCATGTTCATTTGAATATCACTCATCATTTTTATATATACGTAGTCAATGAAGGGACAAAGCGATAATTTCCGATTTTCAAACCTTAAACGAGTAAGGAAAAATATGTAAATGCTTTATAACAGTGCACAGATAGTTAAATTAAATGTGTAGCATAATTATATCATTTCTTCATGTTTACTAATAGTATTAGAAAATAGACTTGAGTCATTAATCATTTGACACATTACTAGTGTGTTTTCTCTTTCTTAATTTTCACCTCTAATTTTTTTACATTATTAAATTAAATTTTTAAGGGTGTGCTTGGTAACAAGATTGTAAAGGATTCTTAGAGATTATACTAGATTGAGATTTCAATTTCAAGAATCTCATCCCTATAACTTTACAATCCAAGCATATGTTTGATAACAATTAGCCGGATATTGTAGCTCAAGTTGGAGTTTGTAGCTTAAGATGAAAAGAGATTTTAGTAGATTCTGTAGGATTTTGTTTCCAACAATTCATATTATGTTTTTGTTGCCAAACACAGAATATTCATTTGGATGAGATTAAGATTATTAAAACTATAAGCTCAAGCTCCTAGAATCTTTAAAAATCAATGTGTCAGATACACCCTAAGTTTGACACAAAATAAAATATTGGATTTTTAAAAAAGAATCTCTTCAAACTACCATCTTAAAATAAAACTCTATCTCCTAATTATTAAATTACAATACTACCATTCTTCTATTAATAACTTAATTAGAATGTCATGTCTATTATGTCATTTTATATCAATAGGCTTCAACTCCAGATTGTTTGATAAACATTTATGAAAAAATAAAATCTTTAACTCCAGCCCTAAATAAAAGGTCCAACTCTAATTTCGGCATAATTTCGGCACAAACTCTAACTTCAACTCAAGCTAATTTTATCTACTTCTGTCTACTCAATTTACATCCACATATCATTTCTTTGTACAAGTATTGTGCTGACACAACTGGGCCTATTCAATTCATTACGGACAAGACATATTGCAATTATTTGAAAGACAATTTCTCGATTAAGATGGGCCACCTTACATAATTAGGTAGGCCAATATCAAGGGCATTACGAAAAAGAGAACAAAAAATACTTGTGTACAAAGTAGTTCAGGCTAATTGTAGTTAGGAGTCCAATAAGATATTTAATAAGCCATTTGTGTAAAAAATTTTAAAAAATGTAGGAGAAAGTGAATTTTGTGATACGTGACATATTCCTATTGGTTTCTCCATTCTCATGAAAATTTCATTCTCATTTGAACCTCACTTTAACTCATTTATCTATTATTTATTATTTGATAAACTGGATATATTTGAGAATTGAGATGGGCTAAGCTTTCATAGGTTGTTTAGGCAAGTAAGCTGTACACCGAGATTGGGCCGAAGCCCATATCGATTTGTTTCAACTCAATTCAAGCAGAACATTTTATAATAAATTGGTCGACGACGCTGAAGCAAGTCACTTATTTCATTTTTTAAGCCCAAGTACTCGCAGATAATCATCACGAATATTTTAAACACATCTTATTCTCTAAATTGAACCTACAACCCTATGGTTGAAAGGTCGACTCGATACCAAAAGGTTAATCGCCTTTTGGTACAATCTTACAGTTGGAAGTTAGTCGATAAAACTGAAAGTTAGCTAAGTTTTCAAGTACTATCATATCATGTTTGACCCCTAATTGAGAAAGGGAATAACATTCGTATTGGTACTTCCATTCTCATGAAAATTTCTGTACCCGTTTGAACCTCACTTAAATGTCTTAATATATATATCTATCCATCTATATAACTAATAGATGATAGAAAGTATCTTTTATACTTTCTCTATTGATAAATAAACAAGAGTTCAAGGTGTCATACCCACAGTTTTCTAAAAATCTAATTGCCAAGTCATAGGATAACTTGATTTTATTAAATATTTATCTCAATACATATTTTAAAACTTATCTAATTAAAATATTACAATTTATTTAATCTAATATAATTAAACTATTAAATGAAGTGAACAACCGTTAAAAACATCTTATGTAGAGCATGTATATCAAATTTTGATTTATTATTAAATTAATATACGTAGAGTAATATAATAGACTAAGATTGTTATTAACTAACTAATAATGATAATAATATAATAATAGGAATAATTAGGATTGTACTGTCAAATATAAACTATTATTTCTATTGTGTAAAATATTAGTGAATCGACGTAACGTTGCGAACACGAGGACTTTTGGCAAACATTGCTCTTGATCGATTTCATAAAGTCAATTACACAGATAATGTATGTACTCTTTTAAATTTCAAATCCAAGTTTCATTTCTTAACTTATTATAACTTATGTATGGACTTATTTGAATTATTTGGTCTCTAACAAGTCAAACGGTTAATTAAGAAGTAGTCAAAATGATGAAATGAGCTGAGTATGCTAACCACGGTGAAAGATGTCAATTTTATATCAATTCAATAACTATCAAGTAATTTTCGATTTAAAATATTCTCATGGATGTAATGGATTCTTGAGTTATATGACAACGATAAATCTTTCACTGTATAATTTTCTTATGAACAAAGTCTTGATTTAAGATGATGATATCTCCTTCTTTCTTTCTTTTATTATTTATGTTTTTTGTTTCTTACTTAAGTGTATGATTATATATTTTCAACGTTTTCATCTTCCATGACCTACTAGCCGTGCATTGTACGGACATAAAAATTAGTTTGTAATATTTGTATATACGTACATCTGTAGCTTTTATTTAATGTTTTAAAATGATTATATTTTTTAAATACGGATTTAATCTTTTAATTGAAAATTATAACTAGATAAAGAAAAAAAAATTAATACACGAGGAAGTTTCCCTGTCCAGGTTACCCGCAGAGGGCGAGTATTTTTTACTCAATGTATGTTAAGAAATGATGTCAACTTTTGTTACTTTCTTTGGTTATCTGGTAGACCTAAATATGTATCTATGAAATTCCTTCCTAATCTCACTACAACATGAAGTACCTATAGCGAAACACAAATTCTTGGAACTTACAGCGATAGAATTCACGACAGACTTATAGCGATGGTTATAAACTAAAGATTTTGCTATAGAAATTGACAGAGACTATAAACTAAAATAGGTGTCAAATGTCACTTATGACGATGATTGGCACGCATATGTAACTTTGCGTCGGATAAAAGTTGTCGCAAAACTGTGGAAAGATGACCTTTTAACTTATAGAAGTCCATTTGCGACCACATTGCGACTTGTGACATTTTGCTGAGGCAATATACGACATTTTGAAACACACATTTTGATGGTTTATCTTTTGCGACAAAACTAAAGATTTCTACGAATTTTTAGAATTACTCTTCCTGATGGTGTTATTTTGTGTTAGAGAGAATGTAAACACATTCTGTGACGAGATACTGTAATATAATTATACTTTTAAGTGTATCTTTGTCATTTGACAGCTTAAGATGTAGCAAAGCTTTAAACGTAAGAGTATCAATATTCTTTTACAACTTTACAACTCTTTTTGTCGATTTATCACAAATAAAATCAGATTAATATTTGAATAACCTCTAAAGTAGTTTCTCTATTTGAGTGGCCTTAATGAAACTTGTGAATACTTGAGTGGCCTATGCATACGTTACCCCTTTAAAATAAGACAAAATCACACAATCGATTTTTTTTCGAACGGCTGTAAATTTATTAGAAAGCGCTCTAATAAGAAATTAAAGGCGAGAAACAAATACAATCGATAACCAAACTCCTCTTAACCACCTAGCTTCTACTACTGACTACCAAAACCGATGCAATACCATTCATTGCCAAACTGCCCATCCGAGATTAGTATTGGGGGTATGATTCAATTTTCTAAATTAGCGAATTTGGAGATCAAGTATCTCGGGTAACAAGTTACGTGAAGCACAAGTTGAGAATTGCTTATGAATAGGAGTCAATGTGTAAGGATTTAGGTGAGGGAGTTGAGCAAAAGAGAGAGTATATGAGAGTCTCCCTTCGTCCGTGTGGTGATCTTAGTGATTCAATAACGATGGCACGAATTTCGTTATTGTAATCAACTGTTGAGAGTGGTGTGAAGATATTCAAAAGTGTCGAGAGTTGAGCGTCTCCAATTTTGAATATCTTTCATATAGTGGATGTTAAGTGGCTTACGAGTCCTATAATTTTTACTCTCATTTGAGAGGTTTTTCGGTGGTAATCAATCACAATGAGCAGTATGAGAACGAGGTCGATCCCAACGATTATCTTCCTATAGATCGTTGGAATAAACATCACATCATCTTTGAGAACACAGTCTGTATCAAGATAAGTTTCAAGAATCACGTACATCGTCAACATTTGCAACATCAAACACCCTCTTATCTTAGAGAGCACCTTGCTTTAGTCTGAAAAACTTCATCGCTTCCTTGCACGAGATCTAATGAAAAGATAAACCGAATCCATAATTCAGTATTTCACAAAGCTCTTACCACAACTAAATCAAAATGTTCTGAATACCGTAAAAAATCACACGAGAAAACCAAAAATCGTGTTACGATTCTCACTTGGTGCGCATACACAAAAAGTCGCCCCACGACTTTTCCAGTGTGAAACTAATTACATAAATCCAATAACTCGCGATTTCTGAACCGTCAGCTGAACTTCAATTTACAAGTTGCAAACATATCCATAAGATTTCGTTCTAATTGTTTCCAGATGGCTCTCTTCTTCAGCATTTTTGTACTCAACAACGACTTGCATAAATAATCCCACATCTCTATCTTTCAGAAAGTGAAGTTGTGCCCATCAAATAACCTAATCTTCATATCAAGGTTGTCAAGATCGGGATTATACATGTGATCGTTTTCACTTTTGCAAGATCGGAATTAAGATCCTACGAAAATGTCATTATTTATTTAACAGTATTCAAATTCGTGTAGAAAACTAACAATTAGAGAAATTAATGTAACATAGGAACTTTAAATTATTAATAATGGTACAATTTGTCAAAAGATCCTACGTTTTACTTGGATAAACATAATAAAATAAAACGTAGTACAATTGCACCACATGTCATGTTAAGTTTAAAGTAATTGATAATTTGATATATGCATTTTAAAACAAATACCGTATGATGATTTTTGAGCGTACATTTAATTTATTGAGCTTGGAACTTGGACTATGAGCCATATAAAAGTTTCGTCCATTTACAATCATTAAAAAAAAATTCAACTCATCCTATAAGAGTGGGATCGGATCGCATGTCGATCCTACAAGCGATCCCACGATCCTAGTGTGATCTTACATTCTAAGTGATCATAGTAAGATCTATCACAATTTGGTTGGTGGAATTGTACGATCGTGTGATCCTACGATATTGGTCGTATTATCTACAACCTTGCTTGATATTGCTCTCGATCTTCAAACTTTAAAAATCTAATACCAGTTGTTATGATCCACTAACATATATATATATATAACATCCACCCTAAGGGCCTAGTAATATACGGGTAATTTTCTAACTTTAAATTTATTATTTAATGTGTTAAGAATATTTAATATTATTATGTTTATTTGATAATATTAGTCAAAAGGATAAATGAGTTATTATAACTAATACATAAATCATTGTTTTAAACTAATCTAGTTGACGGTAAAATAAAATAGTTGGTTCTCGCAAAATGATTTTAGGTTCCACACAATAGATTAAGAAGGGAACTAAAATTGTAATGGTATTGGGTTAGATTAATATATATATATATATATATATATATATATATATATACACTCTTATTCTAAAAACTTCTACACATATACGTTCTCAAAACTTTCATGCCCTGCGAATTGAAAACAAAACTGAAGAAACTTTTCTTGTGAAGTATTAAACATCAGTAGCCTCATCATCATCTTGTTAAAATCGAATTTCATATCATCATCATCATCTTGTTCTTGTGAGTATTTGAGTTATAATTTGTTTTTATGAAAATAACCAATTCATGAATTATTTGTGAAAAAGAAGCTTGAAAGATGTTATATGATGATATTTGATGTATATGAGTTATTAGAAAGCTTGTTAGAATGATAGGAAGTCGAATTTGTGAGTATTGGAAGAAGAAAGTTCGGGAATTCTGGGTTGCAGTAGCGAACTTCGCAGGTTGAAGATGAACTCAGTTCGCAGTGCTTGATTGCGAAGCGAACTGAGTTGCCCTGCGAACTGAGTTATTGCGAACTGAGATTTTGTCTTGCGAACTGAGTTCTTGCCCTGCGAACCGAGTTGGGCTGCGAACTGAGTTTGCTGCGAAGCGAACCGAGATCCCTGCGAACTGAGATTTTTAAAATTTTGTTTTGCAAATTTTGAAATTGCGCAATTTCAGGGTAGCGTCTAAGTGACAAATTTCACTAACTCGGATTGGGTAGAAATTCGCATGGTCACTCAAAAAGTCTGTACAGATCATAAAAGTCTTCAGTATATGTTTTCACAAAAAGAGTTGAATATGCGTCAGAGACGATGGTTGGAATTGATAAAAGATTATGATTGCGAAATCCGATACCATCCGGGAAAAGCTAATGTGGTTGCAGACGCTTTGAGCCGAAAGGTATCTTCTGACAAAGTTTATTTTATGCGTTTGGAAATTTCTTCTGATTTAATGAATCAAATAAAAGCTGCCCAATTAGAGGCTTTGATGGATCATAACTTGAAATCTGAAATCATGTTAAAAAGAAAAGATTTGTTATTTGATGATTTGAGGGGATTAAAAACTTTTCAGTCTCGTGTTTGGATTCCATTGATAGGGGGTCTTCGAGATGTAATTTTGACTGAAACTCATAAATCTCGATTATCGGTTCATCCTGGAAGTAATAAAATGTATCATGATTTGAAACCTTTATATTGGTGGCCTACGATGAAGACAGACGTGGCACGGTTTGTAAATTCTTGTCATATTTGCTCTCAAGTTAAAGCTGAATACCAGAAACCGTATGGGTCATTGAAACAGCTTGAAATTCCAGAATGGAAGTGGGAACATCTAACTATGGATTTTGTAACTAAACTTCCGCGGACACCACAAGGTAATGATATGATTTGGGTGATTGTGGACAGATTAACGAAAAGTGCTCATTTTCTTGCTACCAATGAGACAGCATCTTTAAGCAAATTAGCCCAGTTGTATATTAATGAGATTGTTTCGAGGCATGGGATTCCGTTATTTATTGTTTCTGACAGAGATTCGCGATTTGTATCTCAATTTTGGCAAAGCCTACAGCATGAGTTGGGCACCAGAGTAAATTTAAGTACAACTTATCACCCCCAGACAGATGGCCAGACAGAGCGTACCATTCAAACTCTTGAGGATATGCTACGTGCTAGTGTATTAGAATATGGTGGGTCTTGGGATTCACATCTACCATTAATTGAGTTTGCTTATAATAACTCTTATCATTCGAGTATTGGCATGCCTCCCTATGAGATGTTATATGGGCGACGTTGCAGAACCCAACTTGTTGGTTAAAGGTCGGAGAGAGACAGTTTGCAGGTCCAGATATTGTTCAGATTACAGCCGATAAAGTAGCTATTGCTCGCGAGAAATTAAAAGCAGCTCGAGATAGACAGAAACAATATGCTGATCCGCGTAGGCGACCCGTTTCATTTGCCGAAGGTGAATTGGTATATTTGAAAGTTTCCCCATGGAAAGGTGTAATTCGATTTGGATAACGAGGAAAATTGGCTACTAGATATATTGGTCCTTTTAAAATTCGACGCGTTGTTAATAATCAGACAGTTACTCTTGATCTTCCACCGGAACTTGCTGGAATTCATGATACTTTCAATGTTTGTTATTTGAGGAAATGCAATGTTGAAGATCAGTCTCAAGTTCTTCCTTTGAAAGAATTACGTGTCGATCAGAATCAGAAATTAATTGAAGAACCTGTTGAGATCTTAGACAGAAAAGTGACCAAATTGCGTAAGAAGCAGATACCTATGGTGTTAGTTAAATGGAAACATAGTCTAGGTCCGAACCTTACGTGGGAGACTGAGGAAAGCATGAGATCACGATACCCTAGATTATTTGTCCAAGATGAGATTTCGAGGACGAAATCTTCTTAAGGGGGGTAGATTTGTAACATCCACCCTAAGGGCCTAGTAATATACGGGTAATTTCTAACTTTAAATTTATTATTTAATGTGTTAGGAATATTTAATATTATTATGTTTATTTGATAATATTAGTCAAAAGGATAAATGAGTTATTATGACTAATACATAAATCATTGTTTTAAACTAATCTAGTTGACGGTAAAATAAAATAGTTGGTTCTCGCAAAATGGTTTTAGGTTCTAGACAATAGATTAAGAAGGGAACTAAAATAGTAATGGTATTGGGTTAGATCAATATATATATATATATATATATATATATATATATATATATATATATATATATATATGTACACTCTTATTCTAAAAACTTCTACACATATACGTTCTCAAAACTTCCATGCCTCACGAATTGAAAACAAAACTGAAGAAACTTTTTTTGTGAAGTATTAAGCATCAGGAGCCTCATCATCATCTTGTTAAGATCGAATTTCATATCATCATCATCATCATCTTGTTCTTGTGAGTAATTGAGTTATAATTTGTTTTTATGAAAATAACCAATTCATGAGTTATTTGTGAAAAAGAAGCTTGAAAGATGTTATATGATGATATTTGATGTATATGAGTTGTTAGAAAGCTTGTTAAAATGATAGGAAGTCGAATTTGTGAGTATTGGAAGAAGAAAGTTCGGGAATTCTGGGTTGTAGTAGCGAACTTCGCAGGTTGAAGATGAACTCAGTTCGCAGTGCTTGATTGCGAAGCGAACTGAGTTGCCCTGCGAACTGAGTTATTGCGAACTGAGTTATTGCGAACTGAGTTTTGCGAACTGAGATTTTGTCCTGCGAACTGAGTTCTTGCCCTGCGAACAGAGTTGGGCTGCGAACTGAGTTTGCTGCGAAGCGAACCGAGATCCCTGCGAACTGAGATTTTTAAAATTTTGTTTTGCAAATTTTGAAATAGCGCAATTTCAGGGTAGCGACTAAGTGACAAATTTCACTAACTCGGATTGGGTAGAAATTCGCATGGTCACTCAAAAACGACCCAATAATCAAGGCTCTATTTTAAGAACCTAGGCAGTTTTTGGCCTTTCGGGGTCATCTTGAGGTCGAAAATGACATTTTTCAGTTTTAAACCTCGTTTCGGGATTTTCTGGTTTCACTTCGGATTGAACTTTTGTTTCTTAGACTTCAGAGATCTGCTTGTTCGCTTAAATATGTTATATGATTATGGAATGAGTTACTAACTCATTATTTGTTGTATTCTCAGATGAGCAGAAGACTCAGTAACATTAGACTTATGAGTTATTGGACTGAGACTGACAGGTGAGTGGATCTGGAACTCACAAGTTTGATTTGGTTATAACGGTTTGGTTGCAACAAGTAAACGTAGATATAATTGATAGACTGTTTAGTCTGATTTGCTGATTATGAATCTACGTGCAATGTGGCCTTCGGGCATTGGATGTTATTAAAGAGGTCAACAGATTATTGGACTTGGTTATTACAGGATTACAGATACAGGGTTTTGTACATGTGTCGTATTAAAACCTGTGTCGTGAAATGGTAATATCAAGTTATCGGTATATTATGTATAGGCCAATACAGATTGTGATAAGCGTTCTTTGAGGGCCACCGCGGCAGTAGGGTTCCTCAAAAACCACCAATCCTCTTTGACGATATGTGTTTACGATTAATTGATGTAAATAGATTGTTAAGTTAAATTGAATTGTTAGTTTCATTCATTCACTTAGCTTTGTGCTAATCCCCCACCTTAATCCCTGCAGGTCATGTTTGAAATGGGCGGGCAGGAAGATTATGTTCAGGAATGTTTGACCAGCTGGCAACTCTGATTATGTTTTGATAACTTAAATGAAAGTTGAAATTATGTAACACCTGGTTATGTACGATGTTTTAAACAGTATATGTACATTATATAAATGTTATTAATGCAATACATGTTTTGACCTACGCTTCCGAAATAAAGGAATACTTTATAAAATATGAAGAGAGGGTGTTACAATATATATATGGTTGGAGGTTCAAATGAGAACCACATAAAATTGAGAACTTGTGAGAACTACTAGATAACGTATTTGTTTACATGTGATTCGCTCCATTCATATGTGAACATATATGATAGATTTATAAAGAAAAAAAATGCTAAAAAACTCTAAAAATCACGCCGTTAAACATATTTGAACCAATGTATTCACATGATCATTTACATGTGAACACATATTTATATTTTTGTGTTTTTGGATATACTTTTAGGATTTTTTCTGAATTTTTATTTATCAATTAAACGTACATCAATATTCACATATGAATGAGATTAATCACATGTTAACAAATACGTAAACTAGTAGTTCTCTTAAGTTTTCAACTTTATATATATATATATATATATATATATATATATATATATATATATATAGGAGAATGTTCAAATGAGAACCACTTTAATGTTGAGAACTTTAAGCGCTACAAAGAATACGTAAATGTTCATATGTGATTAACTTTATACACATGTGAACATTAATATTTGTTCAAATGAGAAATAAAAAAAATGTCAAAAATGTAAAATTGCATATAAAAACCCGTAAAAACACATATGTTCACAACTGAACAGTTCACATATGAACAAAATCGGTTAAAGTTAGTTAAAATAAGTTTTAACACATTATTTTTCAATTTTCAAGGTTTTATTGATTTTTAGTAACATTTTTATAAATATTTTGACAATATCACATGTGAACAATCACATATTTGAGTGGTTCTCACAAATTCTCAATTTTTTAATGGTTCTCAATTGAAAATATATATATATAAGCCCAAAAAGGTTCACTCTAAAAATAATTAGTAAAAGAAAAAGTAGTACTTCTTCCGTCTTATTTATTGTACTTTTTACTATTTTGGTTGTTCTAAAGTAAATGTACACTTTATATTTCAACAAATTAGAAAATATTTTAGTTAGTAAAAATTTATAAAATTTTATGCACTTTTAAAGTGAACATTTTGAACGAGACCGAGGGAATATATTAACTTATATACAAACAGTCCAACATTATATCTTTCGATTATAAATTTGAGAACAAGTTTACTCTAAGCCGCCGCCATGTCGAATAAAATATTTCATGTCCACGCAATTGGGGAGCTGACCTTTTAGCACCAAGCCATCAGGCCAGAAATAGATGAGATGCAATATGATATTTGATTATTTTCATTGATAATTCCCTTGTTAGTATTTCTTTATCCTTCCGGTGTAGACCTTTTTGTTTTCTTCCCATTATTTATTTAAGATTCTCTATCGAAAGATATATAAAAATATCTTATAGGAGTTACAGATATCATTAGAAGTCAATAATAATAATAATTAATTTAAGGGTTAGGTGACCGTAAATATATTAAATTATAGTACGACATTCGTAGTATATAGCAAACTACTCAAATCTACATTGTATGTAATGAATTTGTATTTTATTTGCACTATATGTATTTTAGTCAAAAGGTTGTAAGGGACATCACGGGGCAGTTTATATAGTCGACATGCGAAAAAAATATTATAAATTACTTACAATGTAAAAAAATTATAAGTTAGTTACATACAATGGAAGCCTGAGTAGTTCGCTACATACAATGAATGTCAAACTATATTTTAATACATTTGCGCGTATTAAACCCTTAATTTTATGAGAAGAATAAATATAATAGTGTTTTAACTTTTGTATAGTGATTTAATCGATTAATTAAAAGGAAAAAAAGTCGAGAATCAGTAAATATCTCTTTTGGGTTTTTGTTGCACGTTGATGCACAACTTTGTTATTGTTATTCTATTTATTGTACTAATTTGATCGAACTTTGGTGCCACTATTTGATAGGAGTAATTCTAAAGCATCACATGTTTGGAAATGAATTCAACTTAGGACACGATTTTAACGATTTTAACTGTGTGTATTCACTTTTTCTTTTCTATTGTGTGTATCCAACTTTCAAAAAGTGTATTTTTTTCGTAGTGTTGTTAACGTTGTTGAAAGCTCATTACTTATTTAGGTAGGCCTCGCTTTTCGGAGCTGCTCCCAGTTGATGTATTTTATTGATGTGTCATATGTTAGAAATGCTATATGGTATCTGTATAGATTGACACATCATCAAAAGTACTACGTTATAAATTAAAATATACTTTTTAAAAGTTGAGTACACATAATAGAAAAAATTGTCGAGTACACCCAATTAAGATCGTATTCAAGTTGGATGCATTTTCAGATACTAAACTATTGAACTTTAAAAAGAAATTCTTGAGCTTATGAACGTCCAAATTACCTAACTACCGTTTACTTCATTTTCATCTTACATAAACCATAAAATAAATAGTTAACTATTGATTGATTATTTTGGACCAAACCCACAAAATAAATAGTTAACTATTGATAAATTATTTTGGACCAAACAATGAATAGAAGGGTGTGAAATGAAAATAAATTTGAAAATAGAGTTTATAATGTATGTAGTAACGAATTTATGAATTATAGTCAATAATCTTGGAATTGAAAATTTTAGTAGCTAAAAATTAGATGGATTTAAACATTTTTTCATTTTGAATGACACATAGAATTTTTTAGAAAGCTAGGGTAATGACACTTAAGATTTTTACTTAGTTGTTAAAAGAATAAAGATGTCACGTAGAAAAGTGACTATTCTCTATTAGTTATACTAGTAAAATACCTGCACTATGCAGCGAAAATCAAGAAATAATTTTTTTTGCAATTTTTAAATTCGAAAGCAGAGATGTTATTTTTCGACGAACATCCTGAAATTATTTCGAATACATATTTCAGGTAAAATGGTAATATAAAATTTTTCATATATGTTTGCAACAATTACATAATATGTATTCAAATGATTAATTTAAAGGTAAATTGATATACTATGTTAATTTAAAGGTAACTGAGAGATATTAATTATGTGTATTAATGTATTACCATATTTAACAAAGTCAAATATATTATAATTATTTCAGAGTGCAATTTAGTCTTTAGACAATATTGAATACACTTTTAAGACAATTATAGAAATGTATTATATGTAATTAAGATAGGTAGATATAAATATAAATATAAATATTTAAGGTTTAATTTTCAACCATAAATATTACCTATAACTAACGATTTCATTTATAAGCTTCCGACTACAAGTTTCAACCATATTTGTAGTCCAAATACTCTTTTGATCTTGAAGAAAAAAAAAATAGAGTTAGAAAAACGTGACATATATTAAATCGCTCGTGTCAGGATCGACTTGATCAAGATCAAGATTAAATGTAACTATGCTTGAACTTCTTAATAAGAAATTTGCGGAATAATACTTGTTAAGTTTGGAAGTTGTATGTATGTTTTGTATAGATGTTTGTATTTTAATGGACAAAGAACACACAAATTGTATAACAAAAGCTCCAATATTATTAAGATTAATAATACGAATACACTTGATTGTATTAGGGTTACAATAACCTTGAAGCTAGCTAATGTCAATATGTATATTTTTCTAAGCTTACTCACGTCTATTATATACACTTTACACAAGTTACAATGTTAAGCATGCCACAAAAGTAAACTAGACACTCTGTTACACGTTATAGCAATTAATGCACATAAGTCAACTCTTCAAGCATGCTCTGTGTCCATAAAGTAAAATATGCTTTACTGCTTTACTTTTGGGTAGTCTGACAGCTCCACTAAGCAGTAGAAACAAGTAGCAGTAGAAACTCTGTAAATCGAACCAATAGTGGAAACTGGTCCAGAAGTACTAACTCCAGATATCATGCCAGCAGTACTAATCTTTGTAAAATGTACTGGCAGTACTAATCCTGAAATTCCTACTGGCAGTACTAACTCTGATATCTGGCAGTACTAATCTTCATCTTGCTCTGGCAGTAGAAACTTTGAAGTGAACTGGCAGTACTAACTTGTAGACTTTAGCAGTATTAACTTCTTTATATCCCAATAATCTCCCCCTAAACTTAATCTCTCAATCATATAGATTAAGTTTCTCTTCTTAATTTGCTCCGGAGATATGCTTGGATTTGTCTGATCAGTTCTGAAGCAACTCTGAGATTTGCACAGCTCACCTTCAGTTGCAGCATATGTTTGAGCACAGATAAATTCCAGGGATATTCCTTATCCATTAGGAAATATCCTACTTCTGCATCTTTCTGGTGTTTAACATGTACTCTGCACAAGTCATAGCAATACCATTTGTTTACAGGAACAAACCCCTTTCTGAATATGTTCATCTCCATACTGGGTTTATACATTTGAAGAAGACAATCATACAGAAGCTTATTATCATCAAAATATTCCTGCTTGGCATATTTTCTTTGTGCAATTTCCCAGAACTGATCCAAGTCTCTTCTGGTACAGCTTCTGAATATGGTCAGTATTGCAGCATACTCTTCTTCTATACCTCCAGCTCTCACAACTTTATAATGTTTCTTCTTATCATTTCCCATTGTGAAAAACCAATCTAGAATTGGATAGTCTGTAGCCAATGGAGTTGGAGTGAGAGCTGTCTCAACCACTATCATTTCTCTAATCAAATTATCATCATCTTGAGCTGTAAATGGCACATCAGTATACACATCCTTTTCATCATTATGCCTTTTTTGCACCTTTTCAAAGTAACCCTCACTTTGTGTGCCCTCTGCAGCTTTCTTCTTCCTCTCAAACATTTTGATACCCTTTTGAACAGGTGTATCATGCATACCTTTCAGCTTCTTTTCTTTTTCCCACCTTATATCTTCCGTTCCCTTCTTCATTCTTTCTAGCTCCCTCTCATACATCCTCTTTAGATCTTCAAATTGGAGGGTTGCTAGGATTTTTACATGAAATCCAGCTCCCTTGAGAAACGTAATGTACTCCTTCTTCAACTGAGCCTTAGTCTTTGGCTTTGCTTTCTGTTTCTTATATTTAGCCTCTGACTCTCTCCTTTTCTTTTCATTTAATATCCTTTGTAGCTCAGCTTCTCTCTCTTCCTCTGTTTACCTCATTCTTTCCTCCTCCTGCAACTTTCTGGCCAATTCCTCATCAGCCTCTATTTGATGTTTTCTTTTGAGAGGTCTGACTTTTTCAATCATTATCCCTTTTCCCTTATCCTTGGCCCCAATCTGCTGTGCTTTTCTTGTTGGTGTGTGTTTTGATGGTTCACCGAGCCCAGCAGTATTAACTTCTTCATCAGCAGTACTAACTCCAATACTAGTAGTAGTAACTGGAGTAGTATTCATCTTTTCCAATAGCTGCTTCACCACCCCATTCAACCTTACAATCTCATCTCCTTGAGATGCTAGCATTTCCTTCTGCCTAGCCACCTCTTCTGACAAATTGGTACATATTACCATCAATTCCTTAAGTAATGAGCTATCCTCACCACTGCCAGAAGTGTTACCCTCTTTTAGTGGATCATTGGAAGATTTAGCTAATGTCTCAGACCTAGTCTGAGCATCATTAGCCCCCATTGTGGTTTCTTGGCACCTGGGACCACTGGATACATTGATATCCACTGGATCTTCTGCAATAGAAGAGTCCAATGGAATCTCTGCCTCCTGTGTTACCATGGATTGGGTTCTAGTTCCAATACCACTGTCCTGTTCTCCCAATGGGGCAGAATCAGTAGTGGCAGCCCTTTCCATATGGTCACCTTCCTCTTTATTGACCACTTCATTTAGATCAATTGGCTGATGCATCTGAGGAAGAGGAGCCTCAGATGCATGTTTCTTAGCCCTTGTGGCTTTCTTGGAGGTTGGCTTGGGGTCCCTTGTTTTCTTGGATTTGACAGCAGATGTGGGTTGAGAAGTAGTGGGTATGGCTACTTCTTCATCTGCTGTGGAGGGTGCACTAAGCATATGTGCAGTCAAATTTGTGACCCTCCCAGAAAATGTGGTACCTTTAACTAACCCTGTTCTCCTCATGTTTGAAAAAAGTTTTTGTGTATGTGAGAGGAGAACAATTTTACCACCCACTCTTGGTAGGTTAGTTAATTCATTTTCAAAAATGTGTTGTAGAAACCTTGGATACATCAAAAATTTTGAGTCGGGATGTTCCAGGTTGTATAACATTCCAGTAAAAATCATTTTTGAAAAATTGAACTTCATGTTATTAGCTAAGCAGATCAAAGCCGAAGTTATGTTACTGCTAAACTGATCCCATGCCGTTCTCTTCTGAGATATACATTGTTGCAGGGTATGAATAAAAAATTTCCATTGGGGAGAGAACATGGATTTCCAAAAAGTAAGTTTATTCAACTCCCCCTCATACCCTAGCAACAATAAGTTTTCATAAATTTGAGATACAGATAAGCATTCAATACCTTCTTCATCATGAAGTTGAAGATGAGCACGAACAGATGCCTCTGTAACTCTGATGGTCTGCCCTGCAACTTGACTAACAATGGTAGCCACCCCATCGACTTCTGTCTTTTCGGCAGAAGTCCAAAAATCGTTTATATTTGAAATAAAAATGATGGGGTTGACAGAAAGTGCTACCTTTAAGTTGCTATTTTTAAGAAAATTTACAATTTCATAAAAATCTTCTACTCCTTTGGGTTTTAGCAGATAAGCACGCAGATTGTGTTTATCGGCAGTTGGTAAAACAGCGTTAGAAGATGGAGAAGAAGTCATTTTAGAAGTGAAAGTTGAAAAGTTTTCTTGTGAAAAGATGAATTTTGATCGCTTTTGGTTGTGTGAGATTAACAGTAGGTGAAAAGCGAACAGTGAAAAAGGTTTGCTATTTATACTATTTGAAAAGGAGCAGCATTAAATGCCCTAATTTTAAAATAGAATAAATTGCACTAGCAGTATTAAATTTGGAATTTTGTACGAGCAGTATTAAAACATACCCAATACTAAAATTATGCTAGCAGCAGAAACCGTTTATCACAACCAGCAGTACTAATATAACTAGCAGTACTAACTAGGGAAAGCAGTACTATTATATATTAGTTATAGACAGCAGTACTAATAATGACTAACAGTAGTAATGAAAACTACATTAGCAGTATTAATAATGCTAAACATTAACAACAGTACTAACCGAGGACAACAGTATTAAAAATACTCACAATATTTATACTGGCAATACTAAGAGTAACAAGCAGTATTAATGTTGGCAGTATTGGGAATACTTATCAATATTTACACTAGCAGTACTAAAGGTAGCAAGCAGTATGAATATTGACAGTACTAGGAATACATACAGGATAAATTAGTGGATCAGTATTAACCCATTAAGAAGCACAAAGTTTTGCAAAGAACAGTATTAATCAAAGATTTATGAAGAATTTATCATTCCAATACTTGTAACCAGGAATGTAAATCTACCCACATCAAATGCTTTTGTGAACAGATCTGCAAACTGATTATCAGTATGAACTTTAAAAATCTGAATTAATCTTTTCTCATTACCATCTCTTATAAAATGGTATCTGATTTCAATGTGCTTAGTTTTAGAATGTTTTACAGGGTTATTTATAATACTGATAGCAGAGTTGTTATCAATGAAAATGGGAGTATTTAAAAAGGTCAAACCATAGTCCAACATCTGATTTTGAATCCAAAGCACTTGAGCACAGCAACTTGATGTTGCAACATATTCTGCTTCTGCTGTAGATGTAGAAACTGTAGTTTGCTTTTTGCATTGCCAAGACACAAGTCTTCCTCTCAAAAATTGACAACCCCCAGATGTAGATTTTCTATCCATATTGGCTCCTCCATAATCACTGTCAGTGTATGCAATCAAGTCAAAGGAAGAATTTTTTGGATACCAAAGTCCCAGTTTTGGTTGACCTTTGAGATATCTAAAAATTCTCTTGACTGCATGAACATGTGACATTTTAGGATTTGCCTGGAATCTAGCACAGACACAAACAGCAAACATAATATCTGGTCTGCTTGAGGTCAGATACATGAGGGATCCAATCATAGATCTGTAGAGGTGTTCATCAACATCCTCCCCCTCAAGATCTGCATGCAATGGTTTGTGTGTCTCCATTGGAGTGCTAGCAATCTTTACATCTTTGTATCCAAACCTCTCCAGAATGTCATTAACATATTTCCCTTGACTTATGAAGATCCCTTCTTTCTGCCGTTTAACTTGTAATCCTAGAAAGAAGGTCAATTCTCCCATAGAGCTCATCTTGAATTTCTGATGCATAAGAGCTTCAAATTCTTTACAAAGACTATCCCTTGTTGAACCAAAAATAATATCATCTACATAGACTTGAACTAGTAGGATATCATTTCTAATTCGTTTGATAAACAAGGTTTTGTCAATTGCACCTCTTTTGAAACCATTCTCCAACAGATAGACTGATAAAGTATCGTACCATGCTCTAGGAGCCTGATGCAGTCCATAAAGTGCCTTGTCCAATCTGTACACTTTATTTGGATACTTGGGATCTTCAAATCCTGGTGGTTGGCATACATAAACCTCTTCTTCAATAGTGCCATATAGAAATGCACTCTTCACATCCATCTGGTATACCTTGAAGTTCTTGAAAGATGCATACGCCAAAAACAACCTAATTGCTTCTATTCTAGCTACAGGAGCAAAGACTTCATCATAGTCAATGCCCTCTTCTTGAGAATATCCCTGAGCAACCAGCCTTGCTTTGTTCTTGATCACAATGCCTCTCTCATCTTTCTTGTTTCTGTATACCCATCTTGTTCCAATTGCCCTTTTTCCTTTTGGGAGATCCACCAATGTCCAAACATCTTGAATCTTAAACTGAAGCAGCTCTTCTTGCATTGCTTCAACCCAACTTGGATCTTTCAAGGCTTCATTTGCCTTCTTGGGCTCTATCTGAGATAGAAAACAGACAAATAAAGAAGTATTGATGTCTTCTTCATTTAGTCTGGCAGATCTTCTGGTTTGCATTGCAGAGTCAATATCACCTATTACATTCTCCAATGGATGATAGGCTTTGTATTGTTGATACTGACCAGTAGATGACATAGGAATCCCAGATTCCAAGTTTGTATCATTCTGTTCTATGAGAATGCTAGTCTCAGACAAGGATATACTAGTTGGATCTTGATTCTCATCTACATTTTCTTCTGCAATTTCATCTGCACTTCTTTCTGCATTCTCAGATGTATTCACACCATTTGCTTCTTCTTCTTGAAGCATTTCAGGATCTGAGGAGGTATGGCCATCATCATAAGCACCATATTGTTCCTGACTTGATGTGATTGGTTCTGAACTCTGAGCTTGTTGTTGTGGAGGTGGATGAACAACTTCAAGTGGATCAGGTGACCAGAAGGGTAGAGTGATGTACTCTAATGGTGTATCTTTGTTCTGGTTTGCTGCACTTGATTCACCAGCATTTGTACCTGCATTTGATGACTCATACACATATCTGAAAGATTGGGTTAGAGCATCAATATCAAATAACCAATTTGGACCTTTGCCCACAACACTAAGTGTATGTTCATTAAAGGTCACATTCATGGTTTCCTCCACTATTCTAGTCCTATGGTTGAATACTTTATATGCTTTGCTTTGGGTAGAGTATCCAACAAAGACTCCCTCATCAACCTTGCTCTCAAACTTGCCTAGGTGATCTTTGGAATTTAAGATAGTAACAGGACATCCAAATGGTTTTAAAAAGCTAATCAAAGGTTTTCTTTTGAAAAACAATTCATATGGTGTCTTGTTATGAGGCTTTACTACTAGTGCCCTGTTCTGAACATAACAAGCAGTACTAACTGCTTCTGCCCAGAAAGTCATTGGTAGTTTAGCATCTACTAATATTGTTCTAGCTGCCTCAATTAGTGTCATGTTTCTTCTCTCTGCTACTCCATTTTGTTGTGGAGTTCTAGGAGCACTAAACTGTCTTTCTATTCCTTTTGTTTCACAGAATTTATTCATCTCATGATTCTTAAATTCTGTTCCATTATCAGACCAGATGATTTTAACCTTTTGATTAGTTTGATTCTCAATCCTAGTAATGAATGATCTAAGTATTTCACCTGTTTCATCCTTAGTTCTAAGAAAGAATACCCAACTAAATCTACTAAAGTCATCAATGATCACCAAGCAATAAACTTTCTTTCCTATACTACTGACATTAGTTGGTCCAAATAGGTCCATATGCAGTAGATGTAAAGAAGAAAAGTTTGAGTTCACACCTTTGGTCTTATAAGAAGATTTGTGTTGCTTCCCCTTTAAACATGCAACACAATGGTCATCACATAAATATGTCTTTTCAGGTAAACCTCTAACAAGTTTGTTTTTAACCAGTTTGTTAATAGTTTTGAAATTCATGTGACACATTCTTCTATGCCAAAGATCAGACTCATCAACAGATGCCTTTGAGATAAGACAGTTTAAATCTTGTTGAGGTTTCATGTTTGCTAAGTCACAACAGTACACATTATTCTTTCTAGGAATTTTCATCAAAATCATGTTTTCATCTAGTTCAAATTTATCAGAAAGAATAAAGCATTCTGTGTCAGTAAAAAGAACTAGATTCTTTTTCTCTGTGATTTGACTCACACTTAGCAAATTGAATCTCAACTGTTCAACATAATAAACATCTTGAAAGCTTATCTTATCACTGTTGACAGTCCCTTTTCCTGTAATCCTACCACCTTTAGGATTACTTCCAAAAGCTACATATCCACCATCAATCTCTTTGAAATTTTGTAGCTTGCTTCTATCCCCCGTCATGTGCCTTGAGCATCCACTATCAACATGCCACAAACTTCTTGGCTTGCTCTGCACAGATGAAACAATGAAAATTATTAGTTTTCTTTGGGAACCCAAACCAATTTGGTTTTGGGTCTCCCTTGTACATCCACAAAGTCAACTCTTTCAAGAATCACTGCTTGTGGTGTACTGTTGGTTTTGGAAACTTTTGATTTTAATGTAGGCACAGGTTTCCAAACCCAACGAATGTTAGACTTATTAACAGCATTAAGATGACTAATAGTATTAGCATGTCTGGCAGTATTAATTCTGTTTGCAACCTGCCTAGCAGTATTAATTACCTTAGCAGTTTTAACTGTTCTACCAGTATTAATTGGTGCAACAGTTTTAACTGAAACAGTAGTATTCTGCTTACCAGTATTAACATTGATAGCAGTGTTAATACGCTTGACAGTATTAATTTTTAATGCTGCTTGAGTCTTAGTACTGTTAGCTCTATTTCTGATTAATGCTGCTGTAGTAAATTTTGACACAGTAGTACTAACTGATTGAGCCTTTATTTTCTTCACAGTATTAACAGAATTAATTTTAGTTTTAAAATTGTGATGATTAATTCTGTCAGTAACTGTCCATGGTGATCTCATAACCCTTTTATTTCTTGGATTATGATGACACTCATTCTAAAGATGGTTTGTTTTACCACAGATGTAACAAGCCTTTTTTTTAATCATGACAAAACCCTTTCCTAGTTTATGTGAAACTATTTGGTTCCAATTTCTTTGATTTCCTCTAGGAACAGATTTTGTATAATTGTATGGTATTTGAATACCTGCTTTACAATTACATTTATCACAGGCTTGATTCTTTTCATTCTTGTTAGTGGTGTTCTTCTTTTGAGTAGATATAAACTTAGCCTTTTCTTTGAATAATCTTTTACCCTCTGCTAGTTGATTACCAGTTAAGATAGTATCTGATGCACTACTTACTTTCTTAATATCTTTCTTAGTTGATGCAACTAGCTCAGTAAGTTCTCCATCTATGTCATCATCATCAGATACCCAACTAGTAATTTTTACTTTTTCTAAATCTATCTCAGGTTCAGCTAAACTTTTGATTGGATCAGCCTTTATAACTTCAATTTCTACATTCTCCTTTAAAGTTTCAATCTCAATATCACTTTTAGGAGGAAAGTAATTGTTGTTATAAGGTGGAGGAACATTGTTGTATCCTAATCCAGTTTTGAGTTTATCATGAATCTGAGATTTAATTAGATTTTGAACGTTTTGAGAAGCATTTTCTAGATTATCTATTTTCAGTTTAATGCTATCTCTTTCAGTTCTCACATTCTCTAAATCTTTGCTCAATTCATCAACCTTGTCCTTTTGACAATCTCTTTCCCACCTAGCATATTCAATATCATACACATATTGTGATTCATTCTTCTGATATGCTTTTATTTGTTGTTCTAGGTTTTCAATTGATGCAATTGTGCTTCTATTCCTAACTTCCCATTTTTCAAGTTCAGTACAGATAAATAGATTATGATCTCTATAGTGTTTAACGGTTTTCATGCAGATAGATGAACATAATTTATTTTGTACCTCTTGAGGCACTTCAGGAGATTTCGCTTCTGCTTCTGTAATGGCCATTAGAGCTTGATTTGTAACAGCATGCTCTTCTTGATCACTCCAATCAAATTCAAACTCATTTTGTGACATCAGTGCTGTTGAGTTTGAATTGTTTTGAATTGGAATGTTTCTTCTTTGCATTCCATCATAGCTCCCTGTCCTTTGGCCACTATCATTGGTTCTTCCAGGACTTCTGCATTCTCTTTTAAAGTGTCCCATCTTGTGACAATTAAAACACTCAACTTTGCTATTATCAAATCCTGCTCCATCTTCTCTCTTATATGCAAAATTGTTTCTCCCAGTTTTTTGCATAAATCTCTTTGCCCTTACAGTCAACATGGCCATCTGCCATTTAATATCCATCTCTTCAAGATCATCTGGATTCACTTGCTCAAGTTCTTCATTTGTCAGAGATGAATTTACATGACTGACAAAGAATGCTTCTAGAACTTGATCACCAGTTTTGTCTTTTGATGATGACCCAGATGCAGAACCTGTAACGACAGAGATAGATACATATGCTAAGTTTGGATCTACCTGTACTCCTCCTGATGACATAAATGCAGCATTCTGCATATTTGGCGTGTATCTAGTGGCTTGCTTTTTGTTCTCCACTTCTGGCTCAAATGATCTTAGATCATTGTATAGATCATCAAGCTCCTTATCATCCAAATTACTGCCCTGCCTCAAAGCAACAGTATATATAGTCCATTCATCTCCAAGTGATCTTAGAAACTTTCTGTTAAGATCATCTTTGTCAATCTTAACATTGTGATTTTAAAGATCACCCACAAGTTTAGAAAATCTGTCAAAAACTTGTGTTAATGTTTCAGTCCTTACAGATTTAAAGTTTTCAAATTGTTGTTTTAAAAGGGATCTTTTATTTTTCTTGGTGCTTTCATTGCCACCAAATCTTTTCTCTATTGATTCTAAAAGAACCTTTGCATCCTCACAATTTTCAAACTTTCTTTGATATTCATTAGGAATGGATATCAATAGAATGCTAAGAGCTTTAAATTCTGTAGCTCTTTCCCTTCTTTCAGCATCTGTACTTGGTGGTGCCCTTGGAATCCTGACACCATCACCATTAACAGGATACTTAGGACCATTTACACAAATATCCCATAGTTGATAGTCTGTAAGCAACATGTACTGCTTCATCCTATTTTTCCACATATCATACTCATCTGGCCTGAGTATGGGGATTTTGTTTACCTGAGTTTCTTCAGAAGACATTTTAAAAGTTTTTAAAATAGCTTTTAAACAAACCAAATTTTGACTTCCAAAAGTTCAAAGCATCCTGATGCTCTGATACCACTTGTCAGGATCGACTTGATCAAGATCAAGATTAAATGTAACTATGCTTGAACTTCTTAACAAGAAATTTGCGGAATAATACTTGTTAAGTTTGGAAGTTGTATGTATGTTTTGTATAGATGTTTGTATTTTAATGGACAAAGAACACACAAATTGTATAACAAAAGCTCCAATATTATTAAGATTAATAATACGAATACACTTGATTGTATTAGGGTTACGATAACCTTGAAGCTAGCTAATGTCAATATGTATATTTTTCTAAGCTTACTCACGTCTATTATATACACTTTTACACAAGTTACAATGTTAAGCATGCCACAAAAGTAAACTAGACACTCTATTACACGTTATAGCAATTAATGCACATAAGTCAACTCTTCAAGCATGCTCTGTGTCCATAAAGTAAAATATGCTTTACTGCTTTACTTTTGGGTAGTCTGACAGCTCCACTAAGCAGTAGAAACAAGTAGCAGTAGAAACTCTGTAAATCGAACCAATAGTGGAAACTGGTCCAGAAGTACTAACTCCAGATATCATGCCAGCAGTACTAATCTTTGTAAAATGTACTGGCAGTACTAATCCTGAAATTCCTACTGGCAGTACTAACTCTGATATCTGGCAGTACTAATCTTCATCTTGCTCTGGCAGTAGAAACTTTGAAGTGAACTGGCAGTACTAACTTGTAGACTTTAGCAGTATTAACTTCTTTATATCCCAATAATCTCCCCCTAAACTTAATCTCTCAATCATATAGATTAAGTTTCTCTTCTTAATTTGCTCCGGAGATATGCTTGGATTTGTCTGATCAGTTCTGAAGCAACTCTGAGATTTGCACAGCTCACCTTCAGTTGCAGCATATGTTTGAGCACAGATAAATTCCAGGGATATTCCTTATCCATTAGGAAATATCCTACTTCTGCATCTTTCTGGTGTTTAACATGTACTCTGCACAAGTCATAGCAATACCATTTGTTTACAGGAACAAACCCCTTTCTGAATATGTTCATCTCCATACTGGGTTTATACATTTGAAGAAGACAATCATACAGAAGCTTATTATCATCAAAATATTCCTGCTTGGCATATTTTCTTTGTGCAATTTCCCAGAACTGATCCAAGTCTCTTCTGGTACAGCTTCTGAATATGGTCAGTATTGCAGCATACTCTTCTTCTATACCTCCAGCTCTCACAACTTTATAATGTTTCTTCTTATCATTTCCCATTGTGAAAAACCAATCTAGAATTGGATAGTCTGTAGCCAATGGAGTTGGAGTGAGAGCTGTCTCAACCACTATCATTTCTCTAATCAAATTATCATCATCTTGAGCTGTAAATGGCACATCAGTATACACTAATCTTTGTAAAATGTACTGGCAGTACTAATCCTGAAATTCCTACTGGCAGTACTAACTCTGATATCTGGCAGTACTAATCTTCATCTTGCTCTGGCAGTAGAAACTTTGAATATAAAAATCACGCCGTTAAACATATTTGAACCAATGTATTCACATGATCATTTACATGTGAACACATATTTATATTTTTGTGTTTTTGGATATACTTTTAGGATTTTTTCTGAATTTTTATTTATCAATTAAACGTACATCAATATTCACATATGAATGAGATTAATCACATGTTAACAAATACGTAAACTAGTAGTTCTCTTAAGTTTTCAACTTTATATATATATATATATATATATATATATATATATATATATATATATATATATAGGAGAATGTTCAAATGAGAACCACTTTAATGTTGAGAACTTTAAGCGCTACAAAGAATACGTAAATGTTCATATGTGATTAACTTTATACACATGTGAACATTAATATTTGTTCAAATGAGAAATAAAAAAAATGTCAAAAATGTAAAATTGCATATAAAAACCCGTAAAAACACATATGTTCACAACTGAACAGTTCACATATGAACAAAATCGGTTAAAGTTAGTTAAAATAAGTTTTAACACATTATTTTTCAATTTTCAAGGTTTTATTGATTTTTAGTAACATTTTTATAAATATTTTGACAATATCACATGTGAACAATCACATATTTGAGTGGTTCTCACAAATTCTCAATTTTTTAATGGTTCTCAATTGAAAATATATATATATAAGCCCAAAAAGGTTCACTCTAAAAATAATTAGTAAAAGAAAAAGTAGTACTTCTTCCGTCTTATTTATTGTACTTTTTACTATTTTGGTTGTTCTAAAGTAAATGTACACTTTATATTTCAACAAATTAGAAAATATTTTAGTTAGTAAAAATTTATAAAATTTTATGCACTTTTAAAGTGAACATTTTGAACGAGACCGAGGGAATATATTAACTTATATACAAACAGTCCAACATTATATCTTTCGATTATAAATTTGAGAACAAGTTTACTCTAAGCCGCCGCCATGTCGAATAAAATATTTCATGTCCACGCAATTGGGGAGCTGACCTTTTAGCACCAAGCCATCAGGCCAGAAATAGATGAGATGCAATATGATATTTGATTATTTTCATTGATAATTCCCTTGTTAGTATTTCTTTATCCTTCCGGTGTAGACCTTTTTGTTTTCTTCCCATTATTTATTTAAGATTCTCTATCGAAAGATATATAAAAATATCTTATAGGAGTTACAGATATCATTAGAAGTCAATAATAATAATAATTAATTTAAGGGTTAGGTGACCGTAAATATATTAAATTATAGTACGACATTCGTAGTATATAGCAAACTACTCAAATCTACATTGTATGTAATGAATTTGTATTTTATTTGCACTATATGTATTTTAGTCAAAAGGTTGTAAGGGACATCACGGGGCAGTTTATATAGTCGACATGCGAAAAAAATATTATAAATTACTTACAATGTAAAAAAATTATAAGTTAGTTACATACAATGGAAGCCTGAGTAGTTCGCTACATACAATGAATGTCAAACTATATTTTAATACATTTGCGCGTATTAAACCCTTAATTTTATGAGAAGAATAAATATAATAGTGTTTTAACTTTTGTATAGTGATTTAATCGATTAATTAAAAGGAAAAAAAGTCGAGAATCAGTAAATATCTCTTTTGGGTTTTTGTTGCACGTTGATGCACAACTTTGTTATTGTTATTCTATTTATTGTACTAATTTGATCGAACTTTGGTGCCACTATTTGATAGGAGTAATTCTAAAGCATCACATGTTTGGAAATGAATTCAACTTAGGACACGATTTTAACGATTTTAACTGTGTGTATTCACTTTTTCTTTTCTATTGTGTGTATCCAACTTTCAAAAAGTGTATTTTTTTCGTAGTGTTGTTAACGTTGTTGAAAGCTCATTACTTATTTAGGTAGGCCTCGCTTTTCGGAGCTGCTCCCAGTTGATGTATTTTATTGATGTGTCATATGTTAGAAATGCTATATGGTATCTGTATAGATTGACACATCATCAAAAGTACTACGTTATAAATTAAAATATACTTTTTAAAAGTTGAGTACACATAATAGAAAAAATTGTCGAGTACACCCAATTAAGATCGTATTCAAGTTGGATGCATTTTCAGATACTAAACTATTGAACTTTAAAAAGAAATTCTTGAGCTTATGAACGTCCAAATTACCTAACTACCGTTTACTTCATTTTCATCTTACATAAACCATAAAATAAATAGTTAACTATTGATTGATTATTTTGGACCAAACCCACAAAATAAATAGTTAACTATTGATAAATTATTTTGGACCAAACAATGAATAGAAGGGTGTGAAATGAAAATAAATTTGAAAATAGAGTTTATAATGTATGTAGTAACGAATTTATGAATTATAGTCAATAATCTTGGAATTGAAAATTTTAGTAGCTAAAAATTAGATGGATTTAAACATTTTTTCATTTTGAATGACACATAGAATTTTTTAGAAAGCTAGGGTAATGACACTTAAGATTTTTACTTAGTTGTTAAAAGAATAAAGATGTCACGTAGAAAAGTGACTATTCTCTATTAGTTATACTAGTAAAATACCTGCACTATGCAGCGAAAATCAAGAAATAATTTTTTTTGCAATTTTTAAATTCGAAAGCAGAGATGTTATTTTTCGACGAACATCCTGAAATTATTTCGAATACATATTTCAGGTAAAATGGTAATATAAAATTTTTCATATATGTTTGCAACAATTACATAATATGTATTCAAATGATTAATTTAAAGGTAAATTGATATACTATGTTAATTTAAAGGTAACTGAGAGATATTAATTATGTGTATTAATGTATTACCATATTTAACAAAGTCAAATATATTATAATTATTTCAGAGTGCAATTTAGTCTTTAGACAATATTGAATACACTTTTAAGACAATTATAGAAATGTATTATATGTAATTAAGATAGGTAGATATAAATATAAATATAAATATTTAAGGTTTAATTTTCAACCATAAATATTACCTATAACTAACGATTTCATTTATAAGCTTCCGACTACAAGTTTCAACCATATTTGTAGTCCAAATACTCTTTTGATCTTGAAGAAAAAAAAAATAGAGTTAGAAAAACGTGACATATATTAAATCGCTCGTGTCAGGATCGACTTGATCAAGATCAAGATTAAATGTAACTATGCTTGAACTTCTTAATAAGAAATTTGCGGAATAATACTTGTTAAGTTTGGAAGTTGTATGTATGTTTTGTATAGATGTTTGTATTTTAATGGACAAAGAACACACAAATTGTATAACAAAAGCTCCAATATTATTAAGATTAATAATACGAATACACTTGATTGTATTAGGGTTACAATAACCTTGAAGCTAGCTAATGTCAATATGTATATTTTTCTAAGCTTACTCACGTCTATTATATACACTTTACACAAGTTACAATGTTAAGCATGCCACAAAAGTAAACTAGACACTCTGTTACACGTTATAGCAATTAATGCACATAAGTCAACTCTTCAAGCATGCTCTGTGTCCATAAAGTAAAATATGCTTTACTGCTTTACTTTTGGGTAGTCTGACAGCTCCACTAAGCAGTAGAAACAAGTAGCAGTAGAAACTCTGTAAATCGAACCAATAGTGGAAACTGGTCCAGAAGTACTAACTCCAGATATCATGCCAGCAGTACTAATCTTTGTAAAATGTACTGGCAGTACTAATCCTGAAATTCCTACTGGCAGTACTAACTCTGATATCTGGCAGTACTAATCTTCATCTTGCTCTGGCAGTAGAAACTTTGAAGTGAACTGACAGTACTAACTTGTAGACTTTAGCAGTATTAACTTCTTTATATCCCAACAGCCCGTCTAGCATTAAACTTGCGTATACCAAATTAATTATTTATTTTTAAGTTCAAACAATCAAAAAGGCCTTTAGGTGATAAAGACGAGTTAATCACGATATAAACTAACATATGTATTAAAATGAAGATATTATTTATATTTATATTCTCTAGATCGAGTAGATATATAATAGTATTGATGTATAGTATATTAAAATTAAAATATGTATTCAGCGATGGCTATTATCTATAATTTATATAAAAAATAATTAATCTATTTTATTCAATTTAAAAGTAATAAGTAGCTGTCTGTTTACCAAATTTTTTAGAAACCAACTGACAAGAAGTATATACAATTAATTCTAGTAATATATCGAACAATAATGCAGATCAATCGAAAATCACGTACAGTATTAACTAACTACTCCGTAATTAGCAGCAATGATGACATGTTATTAAGGGTATGTGATTGATAACACGGTGGAATGGAAATTGGTATTAGTTCTAAACCCACTCATAGGGTTTGAAAAAATTCACATTTGAAGGGTTTGATTTCTAAATTCTTAAACTTATACCCCTGAGCAAACACCGTATATTATTCTCATTCTCACGTACCAAAACTCTTAATACAAATAACAAATTTTCATCTTCTTTAATTTTCAGATCAGACGCATCTGTAACTTGAAATCCGACCACCTCATAACCATTTTAACGTATCTACAAATAACAACCTAATTATATAAATACGCACGTACATTTGAACGATGAAGCAGCGTGTCTTTTCTACAATTCACAAAGAAAATTCAAAATTTGACAAATATATATTGGTCTTGAAAGTGATTTTATATAAAAACAGTACGTACATGACCATGAGTCAAACAAATTTTAGAAATTTCTACAAGAACGTAGTTACGTTGTAAATTCTAAACGAAATAGAAGGTACTTAAGGCCGTGAAAGCTCGTTGCAAAGCTAGAGCGCCCCAACTCTTATATTCTCGAACTCGGCTCATTATATATTTAAACTTTCAAGCTGATCAGTATATGAGCTTGAGTTTGAGCCGAACTCGAAGTGTTAAATAAAAGCTCTAACTCTTTTACAATACATTTGTTGTGAGTACAAAGTTGTTCTATAACCAAATGATGAATCAAAGAAATTAAAGTCAAAGTCTCAAAAGAGTTTTTGGTCAGTCCTTGATTAATTTCCATATATTCATTGTTTGAATAAATCGTTGATGTTGGAATTTATGAATTTTCTATTACTCATTTCAATATTCTTAAGTCGCTGTTCAAAGAAATCAAGTGTGCAACATTAATCATACTAAATTAATATATCAAAAACTCCATAGTCATATGATAAAAAATGTAAGATGTAAGAAGTAGTCGTTGAAGAAAGTGTACGTACAGTTTTTATTTTTATAAACCATCAGAAGTCGAGCATACATACAATGATCTTCATGCGTGAATGGCTGGGATGAAAGAAAGGGCGGTAGCTAAGGCCAAGTTGTTTGTGATCAAATTTTCACAGCAACTGGCATCTTCATGAGTTTAATTTGAGTCTCAGTTTCAAAATCATAAATATTCTGGACTGCAGTGCACTCCACTCGTTTAAAACAGCCATTTTCTCAGGTGTGTAAAAGATCAGGTACAACCTTGTGGATGAGTACCAATGTTTCAGAGTGTTGGCATAGTGTTTGATAATACTCTACATTCTTAAAGGTGTCATCAAATACGATAAGTCACCATCACCGTGTCTTCATCTTCAATCTTTAACTTCTTGAATGTCGTGCTCAAGCATATACAGCTCACGGAACAACCTTCATGAATTGTAGTCACTTATACTTGAAGGCTGACTAATAGCAATGTGGAAACTGTGTGTTCATACACTCAGCTGTCACCTAGAAAATACGTTCTTTTATAGGCCACCCATGATAGACCACGTAAATAATAGGAAAAATCCTAAAACTCATGGTCCGGCCGTTTGACAAAACTCGCGCATTTTCATTTTTCTTTCGCCAGACTACGGTTAAAAAAAAACAGACAACGGTTCCTACTAGCAGAACGTTGTTTATTCGGTAAATGTCAATCAATCAAATAGTGAGGACACTAATGTAGTATCGTACTTGCACATAATTATATGGATAATAGATGATGGTAATACTATTACTATACTAACAATTTGTAAATAACAAAAGTTGATGCTAAAAATCAGATACGATCAGTTCACAGCCAAACAGGCACCTGAATATATGGAACTTCAGTTGACGCACTTATAACATCCATACTTTTTATAACGAAATTTTATTTATTAAATTTATACACATTAAAAATTACAAATAAATTAAACTTAACATGTCATATGAAGTTGATCATATCAGATACAAAACACAAGAAAATTTTCCATATCAATTAAATTAAACCTTTTAATTTATTTGCTTTCGTTTGGCTACTAGTTTTAAAGGGTTTTCCCGTTTCATAGCAACCCCGAATTTTTCTTTCATGTCAAGCGTTGACGCATCAGCATCATTTGGAAGAGCCCAATCAAATTCACGAATCAAAGATGCGAGTATAAGTTCAACACTCTTGATACCCGATGGCAATCCTGGACACATCCTTCTCCCGGTTCCAAACGGTAATAACTCAAAGTTTTGGCCTTTAAAATCCAACTTTGAGTCGATAAACCTTTTCGGGTTGAAAGATAATGGCTCGTCCCATAACTTGGGGTCTCGGCCCATTGCCCAAAGATTGACAAATATTTTGGCATTCTTAGGAATTGTGTAATTCATAACCTCACAAGTCTCTGCCGCTCTATGAGGAAGAAGAAGAGGCACCGGTGGATGTAATCTAAATATTTCTTTGATACAATCTTGTAGATAACTTAATTTGGATAATTCAGAGATGGCGATTTGATCTGAGTTGAATTCTTTTTGTATCTCCTCTGCTATTTTTGACATTACCTCTTTATGTTTCACAAGCTCAGTCATACCCCATACCACTGTGGAGGTTGTAGTATTTGTTCCAGCTATGAATAATGCCTGAAAAAAATAATAACAGTTAGCTTATTAAAAGATCATCACTGTAAAAACTTACTACGTACGTATCTTGCAAGTGTAATCACTTTGTGAACTCTTGAGACGGGTAAATTAGTGTATAATAGATGTTTTTTCCAGAAATATAGTTACCATGGACAAATGATGAATTTGGTGGTTTGCGAATTTATGTTCAAGCATCCGGTCCAAGAAAGATTGAGCTTGTTCCGACGACCAAGTTGAAGAGTTGACACGAGCTCTTCTTTCTTCTATTATTTCATCCCAGTATGCAAATAATTTGGCAAACTCTTTCCCGGTTCCTTTTGTTGTTCCATGAAGATCAAATCTTTCAAGAATAGGAAAAAATGACCCAAAATCTACTGTACGCCCTCCGTACTCGATTATTTTATTCATCGAGTCTTTCACCCAATTAGTATCCAATCCTTGTTCACCTAAAAAATCTACCATTTCTACACCAAATATAGTGGAGCTTAAAGTGTTGAACAATGTAGTGAAAACTACATCATATATATCAATCACTTGTCCTTCCTTTTTACGCAAAAAAGCCAACAAATCATCGACTTTCTTCTCTTTTAGTCTAGACTGGGCGTCCAATGCTTTAGCTGAAAAAAGCTCACTCCGAGAAAGGGTTCTTAGCGATTTCCATGTTTGATCGCTGTCAGCCCAAAGGAGGGAGTGTGGTACTACGTTTTCTTGCTTAAATGCAGCAGGCACAGCACGAGCGGAAAGAAGATGATCTTGAGTTTTGAGAATTCCCATAGCGGCCTCTGGTGAAGAGGCCACCACAACAACTTCTTGTCCTAACTGGACCGAAATCAGTGGACCGTATTTTTTGGCAAAATTTGCGGTCCAGATATGAGGGTTGCCCGGGCTGGCCACAACTTGATGCAAGTTACCTATGATCGGCAAAGTTGGTGGACCCGGTGGGAGGTTTTTTGTGGTCTTCGAAGAGAAGAGTTTTACTTGTTTGACGATGAATAGAAGGAAGAAACCTGAGGATAGAAGGAAGACAGGGGACCAGAGATTATTATCTCTAAGAAAAGTGGTGATATCCATTAATTAGAGGTAATTAATTTATGTGATGATTGTAATTAAGGGTTTTAATTTGTATTTTGTTTGTGAAATTTTGAATGATATTTGACATGGATTTGGGGTGTATTTATAGGCTTAAAACGGATGCATCTTTAAGTACACATGAAACTTCCGTTTATTAAGGTCGCCGGTCAAATGTGGTTGTTTTATGACTATTCAAATTCAACTATTTTAGTTTCATAATTGGTGCTAAACCAATGATAATGTAGTTAAATATTATCTCGTTACAAATTAAAGTAAATTTATTATTTATTATTAATTTTAATTAATTAATTGATTGATTATTTTACAATTTATAATATACATTTAATCATTTTCTGACCGGAAACCTACAATCAGTATGCTAGCTGTACATGGTTTTATTACTTTATGAATAAATTGTGTAGGATGATGCGAAATTGTTTGTATCATAGGTCGTTATTAAGTACTCGTACATTTTAATTAATTAATTATTAGTTATATACTATATAATATATTTATATTTATAAGAATGAATAATATATGAATAAGTAAATCTTAACTGGAATAAGTCAATCAGTTTACTAGCTATAATAAATATGTGCAAGTTGAAAATGATGATTGAATTGGAAGTCTACTATACACTTACAAATGTATATAACTAGAGTTTAAATACCCGCGCTTTGCGTCGAGATCAATTACTACTTATTGTTAAGCGCGGAGATCAATTACTACTTATTGTCAGGTTTGATTTGATTTAATATCGTTCACTTCAATTTTAGTATAAAGAAATGCTAGAATTATAAAACAAAAAGTTTGAAAGACATTTCTTACAAAGCTAAGCATGTCTTTATATAATATCGTAGATGTTTGATTTCGAGTGCATGTTCGTGTTCACCGACGTGTCTATTTGATGTCACCGTTATCGCATAACTATCTTCGACTTCTATTTGGACTTTATTATAGTTTGATCACATTAGTCATCATAAAAGATATGGCAATTGTTTAAAAAGTATATACATTATCTTCCTCTTTTAGTTTTCCAATTACAAATGTAGAGATTAGAAAAAATTCATCTATGTGGTGTTATAGTTTTATTAAGGTTTTGTGGTGGGATCAAAAGTTAATAACGCTTAAGCTTTCCCGTCTGTTACGTACGTCATACTTTTGTAATTTGTCGAATATAAATTACTTGTTATCGCAACAAGAAAAACAGTAAGCACCAACGAATATAAATTACCTACCACCTTATGTTTAGTCACTAATCTATAAACGGGAACAGGTAAACTAGCAAGTAGCTAGGAAATACAAAACACGAACACAACTTGAAAACCATGCGTCGAGCCAAAACTAAAAAAATGAGTATTTGGGCCACCCACTGGAGCCGCTCTATATTTCAATAGAGCACGACCGAACCCCCCACAGGGTCCAACATCGCCGGGCAAATCACCTCCATCACATATACCACAGCGTTTGAGCCGAAACTCTATTCTCCATTTTTTTTGCAAGAGCGATGACCCCACTTAAAATGATCACGACATGGGTTATATATAATTGTTTTTTTTTTCTTCTGAATACAGTTAAAAGAATTACACGTTTTACTTTTGTTTTATATATCTAACGTGACTTGCCAAGTCAAAGTCATCATTTTCCGTAGTTTTACGCTTCGTTGAATCAGCCAAAGGGCCAAGCCCAACAACGTTACATTTTGGCTCATGCTTGGAAGAAGTGTCTAGCCCAACAACATAATAGTACTGTACGTAAGTTTATGTGTATAATCGCACATTTAATTTAAGGGAGATGATTTGTATAAACACATTTTTTGATAAGTAAATCAAAATTATGTATTAGATATTTAGATGTGTTGTAGATTGTCATCAAGAATGTAAATTTGTGTTGTACACATCAAAAGATGTGTTATACAAATCAACTCCATTTTATCTATCAATAGGTTTGAAGATTGTAAACATGGATCCTCGATCATTATTTAGTTATTTATTTTTATTTCGATCATTCGGTTAGGATTCCACGACCTGTTGAATTAAGGGAGTTGTTTGTAGAACACAACAAAACTCCCACACAAAATACACGCTTTTTGTGGGTAATATTAAAGATTCGTATAAAAAGTTCAGGTCGAATTTAAGCTTTTTATTCGACGTTTCAGGTGTCTTATATCCGGCTAGAAGTTGCTAGAAAGCTACAAAACATTATCGATAATTATGATTCTGTATTCATTGTAATATTTATTTATAATAATAATTCGACAATTTTCAAACACAATATCGAATCGCAGTGTCATGTATCATAGATCGTTAATGGGCTCAATATGCCGAAGTGTATATAGTTTTAAACGAATGTGTATTGTATACATCATTCTTAAAATGTGTATGTGTCCGAAGTGTGAGCATATTATTATATGTAGTTTACCTGCTGCAGCAAGCCAATCCAAGCTACGGCATCGCTCTTAACTCTTCCAGTCATCTTTTTCGCCGATCTATTGCGGCCATATTCAATAGATCTTGTTTAGATTTTATTTTTTATTCGTATAGATTTAGAGTTATGTTCCAACATAAACCTGCAATTCTTGAGACATGAACACAAACCAACACTTCAATAGAGACATGAACTTCTTGCCGGAAAACCCGCAAATCCTGCAATTGCAGGTTATTTGTGGTCTCAACCGAAAAACTGAATACACAGTTATACAATCGGTCTTTGAATGAACAATCGATTGTAAATTTGGAGTAGTTTATGCTTTGAAATAAGGGTCCAGATATATTTACCGATGATTCAGTGTTTATTGACTGTTGATGAAGTGTGTTAAATTTAAAAGTATTATGCAGGTTTTTTTTATTGACCGATAATGCGTTGAGAAAGTTGTGGGGAGTAAAATAAAAAGGTCAAAGGTGAAAGGGAGTGTGGAACAAGGAAGGAGGAAGTCGAGGGGAGTAAAATGGAAAGTTGAAAAATTGAGGGGTAAAATGAAAACTCTTCCTCTTTTTCTTTCTACTAAACATTCCATCTAAAACGCCAACATATTTCCAATTTCTTACCTGTTAGTAATCAAATGTAATTTGTGTCTCATTATGAGAAAGATATGAAATAAAATTCATATTTCCAATTTTTTACATATTGCTTGTCCATTCTATGATTGAAACTGTTGCCATCCAGAATAAACTTTGCGAGACATTTGATATTACTTTCACATAATTTTATTTTTCTTCAATTATGTTTCTCTTATAGACTTATCGTATAAAAAAAAGTAAGTATTATAATTTGTATTATTCTGTTTGCGAAACAGGTTATGATATAGGATCTTATATACCAAACCCTTGTGTTTATAACTCTTATTGTAAGAAAGCATGCTTAGATTACAACCCTCGAGGAGGAACAATATCTGTTTCAAAATGTGTAGCCACCATTTTTATTTGTTGTATGAGTAAGAAATAATGAAAATAATGTTAATAAAATAGATAGTAATAGGTGTTGGTTGTGGTCATTAGCAATGTCGACCTACACTCTGATGACCAATAATGACGTCTTGTCATGAGTTATTCGTTAAATCCTTTTAATATTTTGTAATTTTTAAGTTGATCTTTAACGCTAGTGAAATTTTAAATGTGTAAATTTTTTTTAGCGTAAATTGCATTAATGGACCGGTAGTTAACAAACATTCACATTCTTACAATTAGTCTATGTGCTTTGTTTGTTTCATTTTTAAAAAAGAAAAAAAAAATTGAATTGAATTGGGTCCAGGAATCTAAGAAATAGTGTGAGGAACGTCCAATGCCAAAGTCTTATTAAAGGATTTCCTGCGATTATTTTTTTTATCTTTTTATTTTTTTTTAAATAACTTTGGTGATGTACACTCTACAGATCTGTTTTGCTCGATGAGAAAAAGGTATTTTAGTTATTTTAGACGGATGAGTGACTAAATGTGCAATAACTTTTTACAAACAATAAGAATTTGTTTAAATCATAGGGACTATTCATGCAACTTACTCGAAAGTTTATGCTATCTTGCATGATTTAAACACTCTCTCTATCTCTTCTTTTCTAATAATAATAGAATATATTTTAACAATTATTTAATTCAATTATATAGTAAAAATGTTAGATATAAAAGAGAAAAGTGACCATTCAGTGTATGATATTATACTTTTTCATATTTATTTTGTCAATTTTTAAGGGTCAATCGTAAATTATTTATTAGTTGAGATTTACGAAATAAGAGACTATTTAATTAGTTAATGTTTTATTAGTTTTCATATATCATATATATTAAGTAATTGACAGGGGACGGTCGATATTTCACATTTTATAAGGCGAACAGATCAGAAAAGTAGGAGGCATTGATGAAGGAGATACTATTTTGCAATTTTGATAAAGTTGTGAACCTGTTCGAAATTTTACCTGAAAAAAATATTCAAAAATTGTCCAAAAATTTATTCAATTAGAGCACGGGGTGTGGGGGGGTTTTGTCACCGTTTTCCGACGAGAACGCCGTCGGACGGCGTTCTGCCGCACCGGGACGGCGTTCCCGACGGCGTTCTCGTCGCGTTTTCCGGCCGCCGTCCTTTTCCGAACGTTGTGAACGGCAACGTTTTCTTTTTTTTTTTTTTTTACCGTTAGTTTTTTTAAAAAATTTTTTTTTACTTTTTAAATTTAAAAAAGTAGCCGTTGAACGGCATAATTTTTAAAAAAAAAATATTTTTTTTTCCTATTTAAACACACCTCAAATACAATCTCAAATCACAATTCAAACACTATCTCAAACACTCTTTCACACACACAATCTAAACAATCAAAAATTCATCCAAAAATTCTATTTTCTTCATCTCATCTTCTTCATCATGTCGAACAACCCGAATAACCCGTACCATTTACAATCCACTTGGAACCCATTCACGAGCGAATGGCAAACCTCACAACCGCAACAAAATCAACCATCTTTCAACTCACAAATTCAAGGATTTGCCCAATACGCTTACAACCGACCGATGCAACCACCACCACAATTGTCACCCGATGAATACGTCCAATTTCAAATGTGGCGTCAAAGTCAACAACAACCTGACGTCCAATCCGTTGAAGACACCAACCCGACACCCGAATCATCCAAAAAAACCAAGGGCAAAAAATCCAAAAAAGATTCACCGGCCAAAACCAAAAAAGTCGTTCCACACCGTAACGTTTGGGTACCGGAGGACGAGCTTCGTTTGGCCGAAAGTTGGATTTCGGTGTCCGAAAATTCACAACGTGGAACTGACCAAGAAGGGTCTTCGTTTTGGTATCTCGTTATGGATTCGTACAACGCACGGAATCCACCATATCAACGAGAAAAAGACGCGTTGTCGTCAAAATGGACCAAACTCAACGCGGACTGCAACAGGTGGCAAGGCATATGGAAAAGGCTTTCGGATCAACTACGGAGCGGTGAAGGGGGGGATGATTTGTTGATCCGTTGTGACACGCAATACAAGCTGGAAAACGAAAAAACTTTCACAAGTTTGTTGGCGTGGAACTTTTTGAAGGATAAACAGAAGTGGCTACATCCCGATCCGTTTGTCGTCGGTAGACGAAATGTTCCAAAACGCCGCGAGACGGTCAATTTGGACTCGGACTTTGACGAACCACCGGAGCAAGAAACGCAAAACCCGAATGAGGGTTTATTTGGGGACGATCCGCATCAACGGCCGGCTGGAAAGTCAAGGAAACCGAAGTCTCAAAAAACCACTTCTTCTGGTTCGGCCGGTTCCTCCCGTGCTTCGTTTGATGAATCACTCGCAACAACATTCGAAGGCATCCGATCCGACAAGCAAGGCTACTACAAGACGAAGGATCTCGAGGCCAAACTTCGAATCTTGTCGATGCCGTCTGAGCATTTATCGGACCAAGCAAGGTTCATCTTGGAAATGGAGAAGAAGAAGATTTGCGAGACAATGGGATGATCATACGGAACGGGAGCGGGAGGTGGTGCTTCGGGTTCGAGATCGGAAAACTGATTTGTCTTATTTTATTTACTTTTGTATTTTAAATTTGTAGGACTTTTTAAATTATGTATTTTAATTTTAGGACATGTAATTTTTTTTAATTAATTAAATCTTGTTTTATTTGATTTATTTATTTTTATATATTAATTTATACAATTATCAGCATTAAAAAAATAAATAAAACAAATAATAAAAAACTCCAGAACACTATCCAGAACACTGTCACCACACCACAAAATCCTCAATTACAACATTCTCCAGAACACTGTCCAGAACACTGTGGTGACAGTGTCACCACACCCCGTGCTCTTAGAAAACTTTTCAATACGTAAGATTCAGTCAAAAATGATAAATAACGTAAGATGCAGTAACAAATATACAGGATGCAGTAAAGAAATAATAGTAGTTTTTTAAATTCAAGAATAAAACCAATATTTATAAACACATAAAAATGCTAAAAAAGCATAAGATGCAGTAACAATATACAATAAGATGCAGTAAATAAATACTATTAGTTTTTTATTTCAACACATAAAATGCTAAAAATAATAAAATGCAGTAACAAAATACAAGATGCAGTAAATAAGTATTAGCACAAATATACATTAATCGCATTTAAGATGCAGTAATGTATGATGCAGTATAAAAAATGTACGATGCAGTTGATTTATTTTTCGATCTATAAATTAGATCTAGATCTAAAAAGTAGATCTACTTTTTAGATTTTCTTTTTAGACCTCAATCTATGAGTTTCCAAATCTAGATCTATATAGTGGTGGTGGTGGATGTAAAGATGATGACAAAAGTGGTGGTGACGGTGATGGCGGTGGAGCAGCGAGAAAAAATGGAGAAACGATCACGGTTGGTTACGTCCGGTGGAGGCCGGTTCACCAACGGTGGTGGTTCGCATCTCAACTCTCCGGCCACAAATCCACCGTCATTTCTACGCCTCTTTTCTCCCGTGACGGTGACGGTGGTACGACGGTGGTGGCGATTGTGAGGCGGTGGTGAACGGTGCGGAGGTGGTGGACGGTGGTGAACGATTTAGACCATTGATGAATGGAATGGATGGTCAAGATGGTTTGCCCCTCCTTGCCCTCCCTAACTCTCATTCTCCTATGATCTGAAACCTTTTATAATTGCAAGGTTTTGAAAAAATGTGCACAACTTATATAATGAAGTATGAATGAGATTCAAATGAGTACAACAATTTTCTGTGAGAATTGAGGAACCAATAAGAACGGTAAGTCCAAAAGTCATAAGAATTGCACCATAAATATCAGCATTTTTTCCTCTTCATTTAGAGATCTCACAAGGTATACTTTTGAAAACTTTTTTTTTCATTTTCGATGAGCAGGTAACACATGTGATACTAGCATGTAACACATGTGATACTAGCAGGTAACACATGTGATACCAGCAGTTAACACATGTGATACCAACGAGTAACACATGTGTTACCAACGAGTATCACATGTGTTATTAATATTGTACAATTATATAAAAAAAGTCATCGAAAGTATATCATGTGAGATGTTTATCGAAGAGAATTTTTTTTTTGATTTTTATAGTGCAATTTTTATAATTTTCCAATGATCCTTTCTTAAGATATTTAATTTTTAAAAACGTGGAGGGAAGTGGATTTTGTAACACGTGACACATTTATATTGGTTCATCCGTTCTCACAAAAAATTTCATTCTCATTTGAAATCACTCAATGAAGTATAGTTACTTCTGTTACACATTTTATTCCATGAATAATGAATATATATATATATATATATATATATATATATATATATATATATATATATATATATGGTAGAGTTCCAATAAGAACACCTTAAATATAAGAACCGTCAAGAACGCTTCATAATCACACAACTAACCAACAAAATCATTGGAATCACACTCATACGGTGTCAAATATGTGTAGAAAGATAGATGATTACTCTCATAAATGCATAAAAATTGAAAAATGATTGATACACAATACTAGAGGTAATTGTGCATTAATCATTTTTTCAATTTCTGTGCAGTTTTAGATATTTTTCCTTGCATATTTATGATGTACGAATGTGTATCTAATGATTTTATCAGGAGTAATCGTTAATTTGATTTGTTCTTAGCTGTTCTTATTTTTTAAAGTGCTCTTGTATAGAAGTCGTATGGAACGTTACATGTTATTCGATCGGTATTACTTCCAAAAAGTTTGCTATCATTTTGCGACGGATAGATTTTTGGATATTGGATATATCATGCAATTAATATAAAATTTAAACATGTTTGTGCTTGAATTTGAATAGATTAAAAATGTTAGTCTTACCGGGCCACATGTACCACCATATGTGAATTCCTCTTCTTTTATGATTTTCAAGCCGTACTTAAGTTGAAATTTGTCTTTTAGTGTACTATAATTAAATTAATAATTAATTGTCGTTTGATTGGCTATTTTAAAATAAAAACAAATTGAAATATAATACAGATTAAGTTATACCGATCATAAAATCCCATATATGTTAATTAAACAAGTCATGGGTCAAGTCATGGATCAAGTCATGGGTCTGGGATGGTGGTCATAAACAACCACATTTGACCGGCGACCTTAATAAACGAAGTTTCATGTGTTCTTAATGATCTTGCATCTGATTTATAATTAAGCCTAAATAAATACACTCCATATCAATGTCAGATATCATTCAATTCACAAACAATACAAATTAGAACCCTCAATTATTACAATCATCACACAAATTTTAATGGATATCACAACTTTTCGTATAGATAATAATCTCTGGTCCCCTGTCTTCCTTCTATCCACAATTTTCTTCCTTTTATTCATCGTCAAACAAGCGAAACTCTTCTCTTCGAAAACCAAAAAGAACCTTCCACCTGGTCCATCAACTTTGCCGATCATCGGTAACTTGCATCAAGTTGTGGCCAGCCCGGGAAACCCTCATATCTGGACCGCAAACTTTGCCAAAAAGTACGGCCCACTGATTTCGGTCCAGTTAGGACAAGAAGTTGTTGTGGTGGCCTCTTCACCAGAGGCTGCTATGGGAATTCTCAAAACTCAAGATCATCTTCTTTCCGCTCGTGCTGTGCCTGCTGCATTTAAGCAAGATAACGTAGTACCACACTCCCTCTTGTGGGCTGACAGCGATCAAACATGGAAATTATTAAGAACCCTTTCTCGAAGTGAGCTTTTCTCAGCTAAAGCATTAGAAGCCCAATCGAATTTAAAAGAGAAGAAAGTCCATGATTTGTTGGCTTTCTTGCGTAAAAAGGAAGGACAAGTGATTGATATATATGATGTAGTTTTCACTACGTTGTTCAACACTTTAAGCTCCACTATATTTGGCGTAGAAATGTTAGATTTTTTAGGTGAGCAAGGATTGGGTACTAATTGGGTGAAAGACTCAATGTATAAAATAATCGAGTACGGAGGGCGTACAGTAGATTTTGGGTCATTTTTTCCTATTCTTGAAAGATTTGATCTTCATGGAACAACAAAAGGAACCGGGAAAGAGTTTGCCAAATTATTTGCATATTGGGATGAAATAATAGAGGAAAGAAGAGCTCGTGTCAACTCTTCAACATGGTCGTCGGAACAAGCTCAATCTTTCTTGGACCGAATGCTTGAACATAAATTCGCCAACCACCAAATTCATCATTTGGCCATGGTAAATATCTCTTAACTAGTAGTTAATTTATTCTAATTGTGAACTTACTGTGATGATCTTTCATTAAGCCAGCTGTTTTTTTTCTCTTTCCGCAGGCACTATTTATAGCAGGAACAAATACGACAACCTCCACGGTGGTATGGGGTATGACTGAGCTTGTGAAACATAAAGAAGTGATGTCTAAAATAGAAGACGAGATTATAAGAGAATTCAATTCAGATGAAATCGCCATCTCAGAATTATCCAGATTAAGTTATCTAAAAGATTGCATCAAAGAAATTTTCAGATTACATCCACCAGTGCCTCTTCTTCTTCCTCATAGAGCGGCTGAGACTTGTGAGGTTATGAATTACACAGTTCCTAAGAATGCCAAAATATTTGTCAATCTTTGGGCAATGGGCCGAGACCCCAAGTTATGGGACGAGCCATTATCTTTCAACCCGAAAAGGTTTATCGACTCGAAGTTGGATTTTAAAGGCCAAAACTTTGAGTTACTACCATTTGGAACTGGGAGAAGGATGTGTCCAGGGTTGCCATCGGGTATCAAGAGTGTTGAACTTATACTTGCATCTTTGATTCGTGAATTTGATTGGACTCTTCCGAATGATGCTGATGCATCAACGCTTGACATGAAAGAAAAATTCGGCGTTGCTATGAAAAGGGAAAACCCTTTAAAACTAGTAGTCAAACAAAAACTAACACATTAAAAGGTTCAATTGATTGCTTTGTATCTTATTAAGTTAACATGACATATTAATTTTAATTTATCTTTAATATTAATATGTTAGTCATTTGAGCGCTTTGTTATATTGATATTTCACTTTGGAAATCAAACGATGTAGAAAGGCATTATATCCACAATTAGAAGCTTCATAAATCCGTTGATCATATGTATTCCTCGTACAAACTTGTAATTCTTTGATTCAAATACGAATAAACATTGAGAGTTGAAAGCATATATTATGTTTATGGTTTTTATTAAATTATTCTGTATAGGTTTTAAACTTGAAATTTTTTTATTCACCCTCTCTATATATGTAATTTGTTAAAATTAATTCAAGACCAAATTTGCTAACAACTTAATTTATTTCATAAATAGATTAATTCACAAACAATACAAACTTGATTTATGAGTTATTCACAGTCATGTACAACTCTAGTTAAGTTAAGACATTCTACAATAGAGCCCCTCATACTTGCATCTTTATTCATTTTAACATAAGAATACTACGATATAACGAGAATCCAAACTAGCATAAGTTAAGATTGAAGTATTGCATGATATTTTAACACAATTAATTATAATTACTTTATGTGATTGTGTTGATGTCATAATACTAACAACTAGTGACCAACAAAACTATTATTCATAAGTGTTCAATAACGATCATCTATGGAACTTCTGATTGTTGATTTAACCTTTTTGTTGAGACATGATCCTTCTACCTTAATTTGATGGTATAAACAACTCACAAGTTTGTTCTGTGAGCTAAGTCCAAAGAGAACAAAGGAATTCCATCAATAATTGCCAAATCCTAAATTCAGTCTTTCCTGTGAACCGGCTATACGTCCAGCCAACAGAGAGAATGAATTTTGGACAACTTTCATATTCATCTAATGAAAGTTGTTTCCTGAGCTAGCAATGTTATGGAGCATTCAACTAATTCAAAGATGAATTTGAAGATAGAGACTGAAGATCCAACGGTGGGATATGTAAAGCTAGCTCAGAGAATGAAGATTATCACGCTTGTTGCAGATTGAAGTTGATGATTCACCAACACTTTAGAGCATCAATCCTTATCCAAATGATTTTTATGTATACTAATTAATTATGTATATTACTAAAATTACTAATTACTAATATTTTTCTATTTCTTTTTCTCTGTTAGAAAAGAGAGTACGTCAGAACATACCAAGAGCATGTCCAATTTTATCAAATGAGAATGAAGACACGTATGAAGAGTTCTATTGGTTGAGGTGATACAAGGAATATTCTAGCTCTTCTATAAATAGTAGACTGCATTGTTGAAGTCGAGTGTGAATTCATAGTGAGTTTTGAGAGCATAGTATTAGCAGTTAGCATTTCCTTTTTAATCAGCTCGGAGTGTGTTATCTGGAATTGGTAGTGAGTATTTATCTGTATTCAACATTTTCACTTAAAGCTAACTTATAATTCTTTAATTCAATCGATAAAGAATTAAGTTTGCAAATTAATTTGTATTCTTATTTACTCATTCTTTAAACTGTTAGAAGTTTTGATAATTAAAAAGATTGTATTCTATCCCTTCACGGCTATTGTTGTTAGCTAACACTTTTAGATCATTTAGTTCCAATGGTAACATGCATTTCAAGAGACAAAAGTCTCAAATGACAACATATGAAGCACTTATATTAATTATAAAATAACTTTATTTATTCAAATTTAAAATACACAAATTACAAAATTAAACTTAACATGTCCTATATAGTAACTTGAGGTACAAAGCACGCGAAGATATTCCATATCGATCAGTCAACCTACTGATACACTTGTCTTTGTTTGAATATTAGTTTTAAAGGGTTTTCCCTTTTCATAGCAATTCCAAATTTTTCCTTCAGGTCAAGTGTTGATGCATCAGCATTATTTGGAAGAGTCAAATCAAATTCACGAATCAAAGATGCGAGTATAAGTTCAACACTCTTGATACCTGATGGCATCCCTGGGCATATCCTCCTCCCCGATCCAAAAGGTAATAACTCAAAGTCTTGGCCTTTGTAATCTATCTTTGAGTCCATAAATCTGTCGGGATTGAAAGATAATGGCTCGTTCCATACCTTAGGGTCTCGGCCCATTGCCCAAAGATTGACAAATATTTTGGTGTTCTTAGGAATTGTGTAATTCATAACCTCACAAGTCTCAGCCGCTTTATGAGGAAGAAGAAGAGGCACAGGGGGATGTAATCTAAAAGTTTCTTTGATGCAAGCTTGTAGATAAGTTAATTTAGATAGTTCTGAGATGGTAATTTGATCTGAGATGATTTCTCTTTTAATCTCTTCTTGTATTTTTGATATCGCATTTTTATGCTTCACAAGCTCCGTCATAACCCATACCACCGTGGAAGTTGTAGTATTTGTTCCCGCTACAAATAATTCCTGTGAAGAAAAAGTAGATAGTCTGGTAAGTTAAAGATCATCATGTAAATTAAGTAGTTAATTGGAATTGTACGTTGAGACATAATGTCATTTCCATCTTGGTTACTTAGGAAATAAATTAATGTTTTCAAATAGGTAAGCTGAGATAGATTAATTAAGAATGTGGTATGTTCGATGGAAAGTTAAAGAACTTATTTTGCAACTGGAATCGTTTGTTCATTATGTACGAATAGAACTTTCGAGTCAATTAATTTGCAGGTGTCTCATTATAATCCCATGCAAATGATTCGATATAAGTTCAAGATGTCTGTGATAATAAATAAATTATCAAGGGTTTTTGGCTTAAAACCATGTGAATAACTTATCAACCGGATGGTTGTAAGTTCAAGCTAGTATCTTCGGAGACAATATGCATGTATATAATTTGCCAGACTAGAGTGTGTGCAACTTTGCCGGTCTAGAAAAAAACTTACCGTGACCAATTGATAGATTTGATTGTTTGAGAATTTATTTTCAAGCATCCGGTCTAAGAAAGATTGAGCTTGTTCCGACGACCATGTTGACGAATTGACACGAGCTCTTCTTTCCTCTATTATTTCATCCCAATATGCAAATAATTTGGCAAACTCTTTCCCGCTTCCTTTTGTTGTTCCGTGAAGATCAAATCTTTCAAGAACAGGAAAAAATGAACCAAAATCAATTATACGCCCTCCATAGGCAATAATTTTATGCATAGACTCTTTGAACCAATCACGTGACCCTTGTTCACCTTTAAAATCTAGCATATCTGTTCCAAATACAATGGAGCTTAAAGTGTTCAACAATGTAGTAAAAACTATATCTTCGATGTCAATCACTTGTCCTTGCTTTTTACGCAAGAAACCCAACAAGTGGTCGACTTTCTTCTCTTTTAATATAGCTTGGACTTCTAAAGCTTTATTTGAGAAAAGTTCAGTTCGACAAAGGGTCCTTAACGATTTCCATGTTTGATTGCACTCTGACCACATGAGGGAGTGCGGTAGTAAGCCTTCTTGCTTAAATGCAGCAGGAACAGTACGAGAGGAAAGAAGGCGATCTTGAGTTTTGAGAATTCCCGTTGCAGCCTCTGGTGAAGAGGCCACCACAACAAGTTCATTCCCTAAGTGGACAGAAATGAGAGGACCGTATTTTTTGGCGAAAATTGCTGTGTCGACATGAGGTTTGTCCCCCATTTGAAGTAAGTTTCCAATGATCGGCAACTTTGGTGGACCTGGTGGAAGGTTTTTAACGCTTTTCTTCTGTTTGAAAATGAGTAAAAGTAAGACGATTGTTGATAGAATAAAGAGAGAGGTTGAGAGATTATTATCATTAAGAAAAGTTTTGATATCCATTGATTAGAGGTTGATTAGTGTACGTGATGAATGTAATTAAGAGTTTTAAATTGTATTATTTGTGAATTTGATGATATTTGACATGGATATCGAGTATATTTATAGGCTTAAAATGCATGGCTACATACTGCATTTCATTAAGTACACATGAAATTTCGTTTGGTCAATGCATTTGTTTTATGGCCACCATCGCAGACCCTTAAATAATTGTTTAACACTTTATAACGTACATATATTGGATTTTTATAATTCCTATATGACTATTTCGACGGTTTTAATTTGTTTCTATATTTCTTGCTACCAATGTACTAAATTGCTTGCTGTACACGGTTTTATACTTCTATACATGGTTTGAGGAGATTCGGAAATTTTAGTAACATTTACCTGTTAATTACCATAAAAATTAATCAAGAATATATGAATTGAATAATCAAAAGTCGTTCGTTTTGAGTCTCAGTTGGCCTCCAGTCCGAGATTAATATAATAGGGATTAATTAACTTCTAGTATATAGTCCTGTTTTGAGACGTGTTGGTACCACTTGCAATGGTAACTATGATTTGTGGGGCGTTATGGGTGCCACATCACCGCAACCTTATCTTATCACCACAACCCTTACAATGGTAAAAAAAGGTCGTGGCAACCTTATCTTATCATCACAACCCTTACAATGGTAAAAAAAAGGTCGTGGAGGGTAAATCCCACTAAAAAACGTTTTTTTATATATTTTAATTTTCAAATTAAATTGGCAAAGAAAAAGGAGAAAAAAGTGATACGGGTCCCACTTTTTGGCGTCCTCTCTCATTCTCGGAAGCACAACGGGCCGTCACCACGACCTCATTGCGAGCATTGTGACATCGTGGTGACCATTTTCCGTCGACCATGCTTGCATTGCAAGTGGTCTTGCATTTAAAATATTAAATATTAAAATTTTCACAAAACTTAAGAGTTTGTGCTTATACGCATAGATAATATGTTATGTTAGACTGACCACCTGTAAGCGAATTCATTCAAATTCGGTCGAATCATACATTCATTTATACATATGTTGTTCTGATAAGTATAATCATACATTCAAATCGTATTAAAAACATCTTATTACGTATTTTGTATGTTTATGCAAAAGTAAACTTGTTAGTCATGACACGGTAGATTATTAAATTGATGATCATAACATATAAACATGGTAGGTAATTTGTGAACGTATTGACCATGGAAATGATGATTCATGTTGTATGAGCATGGTAAATCTAGATTACATGCTGTTGTACGTTGAAATGTTTTAGGAAATTATTAAATATTTGTCGACTCGTGGGAAAAAAATAATGTAAATGGTGTATAATTAAAATACCAGACTTTAATTTGATCTTCTAGCTAAAATAAAATAATACTTGGAGTTAAAAAATTACCAGTTTAAAAAACTACGAGTCGGAGTGGTTTTATTAAAAGAAAAAAGTCGTGGTATTATATTGTGGTGACAAGAACCACGTACGATACTATATGTAAAATAACACGAGAGCAAGAGATGAAATCAAATATCAACAAAATTTATTTTTGTTTTGTTGTGCTTTTTTAGAATAGGGATTTTTTTTGATTTCACCTAGGTTGTCGGTTTTGTTCCAAAAGGTTTTTGGTTTTAGAGTAGTTGGGGTTTTAGGTTGTTTTAGAGGTAAGGTTTCATTTTAGTTTTTTAGCTTTTTATCATAATTGTTCGATATAGAATGTTAAATATTTGAAGAAGGAATCTATTTCAAATACATCTTTTCATTTTTTTTTTTTTTTTTTTTAAACACATCTATAATTATAAAAATGACACTACTGAAATACGCCTTTTTATCTTTAATTAGAGATCTCTAACGGTATACTTTCAAGTACATTTTTCTCATTTTTAATGGATGTTCAAAATTCACAATATTAAATCATAACATTGATTGAAAATCAAATTTTAAAATCAAAATAACTAATTATAATCACAAGTAAATAATCAAGTTGCCAATTATAATTTTAAAAATTACATGAAAATAACTCCATTTAACAAATTAAAATTGTAATTACACGTGATTACAATTGCATTCACATATGATTTAATTTCAACGTAATATATAAATTTATCGGTTTTTCGGTTAACTGTTCAAGTCGAAATTGAAAGCGTTTAAACCCTTGAGTTTCCCATTAATATTGATGACTATATATAGGGAATACAAAGGAGTTTAGTATGGCTAAAATACAATAACATTGCCTATTATCACTCCAACAAAATAATCAATATCGTAGGTGATATACATGACTAATATATAATATTTATCTAACACACTCCCGCAATCGAAGTGGAAGGTAGACGGATGTTAAGACTGTCCCAAAAGTCATCAAAGAGAATGTGCAGTAGCCCTTTAGCAAAAATATCAGCTATTTGATACCGTGAAGGTCCATTTCAATGTGCTTAGTTCGTTGATATTGCACAGGATTCCTTGAGAGATAAATGGCACTAACAATGTCACAAGATACAAGTGTAGCAGTGGAGATTGGACAATGTAATTCGAGCAACAGATTGTGTAACCAACAAGATTCAGAAACTACTGTAAGTTAGTGAGGGGGTGGGGGGTGTTGAATCACTTAACTATGATTATAAACTGATTTTTAAATATTGGTAGTTTATCGGGATTTGTCCAATAAGATTCAATCATTTTCATTGGTAGGAATAAAAACCGTTAAAAACGTTGTTTCTCCTTCACTAAAAATACAACGTCATTCTTCTTTATCACAAAGAAGATCACCAATTGCTCCCACCACAACATGGAAGACTTCACTATGGACATTAACTACTACACCTTAATCCCCTTTCACTAAGAAAGTCATTAACACAATCAAAGTCTTCTACTACCAAGTAAAAGACTACTAACCACTACAACTATCTTCCTTCACACACTTGGAAGAGTATCACCATAACTACTAACCTCACTTTCGCACTTCATTCTAGAGGTTACTTATAACAAACTAAAACACAAGTAGTGAATAAAGAATATTACAATATAATACCTCACTACAAACCAACTCTTTGCTTACAAGCTTTAATCTCTCAAAGACACTCGGTGTAAATAATATGAGAACAAGATCACAATTTAGTTGAGAGGGTTCTGGAAATTTTAAGCTAAAAGGGATGAACGTTAAGTTAGAAAAAGGTTGGTTATTATAGAAAGAGAAAACTCACAATATTTTAAAATCACGGTCAATACACGGACTGTCGTGCCCCGTATCTTTTCTGTCAGATTTCTTTCAAAATGACCTTATGTGCAAGGATAAAATCTATATTTCCAAAGTCAAACTCTAAGTTTTCAGTTATCAAAAGTGTTTCGAAGGATTAGTTCAAAGTCTAAAAGTCTAATTACTTTGGAAAGTGCTAAAAACATATTATCCAATAGTTAATAGTACAAAAGGTGTTTGTCCTTGTGTCTAAACTTGGTGGCCAATGTTGGTTAGTGTAACTAGAATTTTTAAAGTGTTTAGTTACACTAATGAGTTGAATTTCTGGCCATATTAGTTTCTTTAATAACATTAATAAACATTTTGCTAAGTTTATGAAATAATCATGTTTTTGTAAAGTGTTAAATATGTGCATTATTTTTGCGATCATGCTCATAACATTTAAACACTAAATGATTTAGTAATCTAATCCTAGATGACATGAGATGATCATTCGGAGATACGAGTACTGAATCTGTTGATTGAAATGTTATCCTAATAAAGTAATAGATTGCTCAGCAGGACACGGTCGATATACGGAAGGCTTTGTATCAACCGTGGATTCAACTAAAACAATTTATCAATCTTTCTTTTGTTTGTTTGGCCCGTATCTTTCACCGTGATGTAATGCAAGTATATAATATCTAGTAATTAACATACCTAATATTAATCTTATTGTTTTACCATCATCAAAGCAAGAGTGTGCATTTTCCATTTAATATAAGATTTGATATTTTCACACGTGCACCAACAATCTTCCCCTTTTGATGATGTCAAACATATTTAATAGTATGATATGTGTGCAATAATTAATAGAGATTATGTTAACGATACTTACATTAACACCGTAAGAGAAAGGAGATGGTAGCTCGATCTTCAGATGCAAAAATTTAAAGCTTTACGTGTAAGGAAGCTCATTATATCTCTCTCCCCCTTTTGCCATATCAAAAAGGAAATTCCCCCTTAAAGTAAGCTCGCCCTTGTTGTCTTGAAACCGGTAAGTTTTACGTGTAAGCTTTAAGTACTATCGTTTCATCACCACTACACTTTAGATACTTAAAAGAGACATGGAAAGCTCCCCCTAAAATTGTTAGCTTTTTTAGAATGTATATAATCCCTACAAAATAAGGCATTTCCAAAACCAAACATGCACTTGCACAAACACATATAATTATATCAACCAAGCATAGCTATCTTGTGTGTGAGCAAGGGTTAGCGATAATAATGTACACTCAGTCGTGAGAAATTATATACGGTTGCTTGAAATTGTCACATTGCATTAGCCATCTTCTTGTGATCTATTGAGATAACCAGAGACATACATTGCCCAAAAATTGCGTATATTTGCAAGAGTTGTCAAATAATTTTGTGTTGGCAATGGTTAGTAGCATTGTAAATTATGAATTTTATGCTAAATGTCAAAAACTATAATCAATTTTGAGAGCATGGTGTACATGACTAATATATAATATTTATCTAACATAAATCTTGAATGAAAATCGAAATCGGAAATCTGAGAAAAAAATATTTTGGTTAATCAACCCAAAAAACGAGAAAAAAAACTATGTTCGATTAATTGAAAATTCAGTATGGTTCAACCGGTTTTCAATTCTGTTTGTAGGTTCGAAATATTTTGAACGCCCCTGTCTAGAAGCACATATTATGGATGCTTCTAAGACTATAAGAGTTGATAAACTTATAGTTTGTACCTTTCAACTTTTATATATGTTTTTTCTCACATAAAATATGTGTTGCTAGAAGTACGTCTTTCCCTATTCACATATTACATTTACACATATATATGTTAAAAGAAAAAAGAAAAAAGAAAAAAAAAAAAACATCGAACACACTTCAATCATTTTTTTCTTTATTTCGGAGAAAAAATTTAAAGATGTCCGGTTAGTCTTCGATTAGGATTCCACGACCCACTGAATTAACACTTATATATACAAATGACAAAGTGAATCATCATATTCTCATGGCATTCTATGCTTTTTATCATGGTTTTATCACATAATATGATAAAATGAGATTTCATGATATATTAAAAGATATGATTGTATTTTTCTTATCTTTTTGGCCCTCACCTATATTTCATATTCATAAATATCTAAACTTTTTTCTTTTTTGATTTATTTTATTTATCATCTTTTTTCTATAACTTATAAGGTACATAACTTAACTCTTATATCATCTTTCTCTTTTTAAACATAGCGCTACCCAACTAGTAAAGTTAAATTATATGGTTACCGATATCATAATATAATAATAATAATAATAATAATAATAATAATAATATTAATATTAATAATAATAATAATAATCATCATAATAATAATAAAAATCTATAATAAATAAAATATACTTAAACCAGAATACAATAGAGGAATACTGACCTTTAATTGTGTTTTCCCAAATCGATCCGACCATCTAGATTAATTCCTAATAATTACAATTAACACCCTTAAGCCCTTAAAAAAAATTAAATCGTTTTATAAAATTTAAAAAACGTAAAGTAGGTAATCAATAAAAGAAATAGGAAAAAGATATCGTCAAATACTAATTAAATTTTAGAAAAACGTAAAGACTATAAAATAAATTACAATCTTCTCTCAAAATAGATAAAGACATATGTATTTATTTAAAATATAAATTTCCCATATATTCACAAATCTCACGCTTTCTCTAACCTTTTTGTTTACTATATATATAATAATAATCATCATAATCCTCTTTTTTCTTCATCTCTAATTTTTCTCTCATTTACAGATTCAAAATGGATCCATAAAAAAAACCCTCCAAATCTCCAATCAATCTTCTATCGATGATATGCAACATGATAAGAAATCGAAAGGTATATAGTATTTATCATTGTATATAGTCTCTATATGGACAACGCATGCAGTTTTGATTATATTTTCTGTATGTTTTAAATTTAAAGTAAAATTGTTCATTGTTGAATGTTTTTTAAATGTGCATAATCATCTGTTTTTTTAAAGGCAAAGAACCGAATGTTCATCGTAATGAAGATCCCAAACGTTTCACAGGTATTAATTATTTTAGTTTGGTTTTCAATAGTAATAGTAATTAATTAAACATATTTTAATTTATTTATATTTTTTTTAGTTTGTTTTCGTTGTTTATCATATAAATTTATTTATTTATTTATATGTTAGGTTTATATTTTAAAAACTTATTTTATGTTTTCTTTGTTGTTGATGAATATTTTGTAGGAGAATTTGAAGATGTGGATGATATTCCTAATTGTTAGACACTTTCTTACGAATAAACATATATAATTTATTTCTTTGTTGTTGAATAATATTCCTAATTGTTAGACACTTTCTTACGAAATAGTTGTTTACAAAAAATTTAATGTCAATAATGGCGTTTGATGATCTATCATGTGTCTAATTGTAATGATCTACACACAATATTGGCTTTAATGTAAATTTTTAAAGCTAAATGATGGTGCTTCAATACTTTTACTTTATGATTTCTATTTCATTGAAACCAAAATGGGCCTACACAATTTTATTATACAATATGGATGTCATATGTTATTCAGATTGTTGAGAATATGTTAAACATAATATTTATTAATTTATAATTAATCCCTGTAACCAAATAAAAATAATGCATATAAAATTTAAAAGTTGTATATATCAACTTAATTATTTTATTGAAATTTTGCAATTAAGAAAACAAAATATGGTAGAATATTGGAATTAAGACATGTGTAAATTATATATGTTTATTCATTGTTACTATAAATAAAAAATTAGATATGTTTCAATGATCACAAATTTTACAAGTTAGGAAAATTCATGTCGGTCAAGTTAATCTACATGTTTTTTAAATGTAATCTAAAAAAAATATTTGTTATGTAACTTTCCTATATTTTTATATAAATATTAAAACTTATTTAACAACATATCTTAAAAGATTTTACCTATCTACAAGAATTTATAAACCAATATAACAAACCTTGAAACTTAATCTTCACAAGAACCTCTACAACACAAACAAATATTAATTGCAAAAAAAAAAAAAAAAAAAAAAAAAAAAAAAAAGTTAAAAAACTTTAATAAATATTACACACTAATAATTATTTTGATCAAACTTACTAATAATTATTTTGAACAAACTATTGAGACTTTCATAAAACATAAATGGAGTATCTACCAACATAAAAAAATATGAAACTTAGACTATCTTCAACCATCTCTAAATCTCCAACTTCAAATTCGAAGGAAAAATGACATCTTTTAAGCATCTTTCAACTCCAAAAACAATTCATCTCCAACTATATATTCCAAATATCATACTCCAAACACTTATATACTAATTAAATAATTTATAAATTTTATTAGTAACAAACAACTACTAATTGTTCACTTCTTACATGAAGATGTAATTTAAAACACATATAAACAATATCTAATACAATACCATCTAACAATTAAACATAAGGTTAACATCAACGCACATTAAAAAAAAAACAACTCATTTTATAAATTCAATTTAAATTTTATTCATTGTCTCGGGTCTTAAATTAGTAAAAATAATAAAAGTAATGATAATAATAATTTACATTAAAATACAAGTTACATGCAACAAATATTTCATTTTATATGTAACTAATTTTCTTATCTAATACTTGATCAAAAAAAACTTGGACTAAATTATAAATAGTTGCCAAAATATAAAGCCACACACTTTATATATTTAAAAAACTTACACTCGGTATTAACACTAAGTTAATTCTTTATATTAAAAAACTCATCATATCATATATTTATATATCTATAGTGTAGGGATCGGGTGAGAACTATTTAAATAAAAACCACAAGAACTTACTGCAAGGGTATTTTATTGAAAATGTGAAGACTTAAAGGGTCCCAATTACACTTTAATTCTCTTTTTTATCCTCACGTTTTTATTTCGCCAGATACTCATATACCTAATTTTATCCCAATTTCATCCAAACACACAATTTTTTAATTTCAGTCAATCACCACCTGATCTTCTTTGCAAAATCACAATAATGATAACAAGACTTCTAGGCGGCCTCAGGAATTCACGACTACGTCGATGCAAACATCATTTTCTCTGTTGTACATAAATGTACAACATGTAAGCTTTTCATTACCGTTTATAACCGAATTAATGCGACAATGAGTGTGCGATCAAATCGGACGACTGTGACAACGATAACGACGGTGAAGAAGAACATTTAATAACTGCGTTTTGCATCTAACTGCGTTTCTGCACCTACATGCAATTATGCACCTGCATGCGTTTCTGCACCTAGTGAAGATTCTGCACCTAATGACGATTCTGCACATATCTATGGTTTTACAATTCTACACCTAATTGTTGTATTTTTTGTATCTGGTGTTAAAAACTTAATTTTTATTAAAACGTTAATAACATGTAAGTGTGAATTAAGATATTGGGTTTTTTTCTAAAAAAATGTGTTCCGGGAAGGAGACGGGTAATTAAATCAGTTTTCATGATTCTCAAGGGATCCTCACCCATATATATATATATATATATATATATATATATATATTTATATATATATATATATATATATATATATATATATATAGTGAGGGGTTCAAATGAAAACCAATTGAATATAGAGAACTGAGGGAACCAAATGTGGACCATTGAATAGTTGATCCGGTCAAAATTGTTAGTGGCAACCTGGTAATTTAATAGACAATGAGGTAACATTTTAGAAATAGCAAAGGGATAATTTAGTAATTTTCTTGGAACCATTATCAAAAGAAACAGCTAGAATTTAACAATTCGTACACAATTTCTGGAAACCACATCTTACAGTTCGTATCTCTCTCTTCTAGTTATCTTCCTTTTCGATCAATAGACCACCACCACTCATTTTAACAAATGATTCCACCGAAATGAAAATGAACATAATACAAAGTTGATGTTTCTTAATTATCATCGCTAACGAAGATGACGATGGTTCTACGAGAAAATAAACGAGATCTACATGATTACTAGGTCTAGTAAACCCGTCATTTTCATTTTTAATTGTAGTTGATGTTTTCTTTTTCTTGCATTTTGTATATCTTTTCGATCCAATCTTTAGATAACAAAGAAATTCATGTGTCAATATTTCCAAACCATCCTCCTTTTTTCGTGACAAAGAAATAATTTATATTTCAGTTTGTTTGGTTGGAATTTCTAATGGTTATAGCTTATCAGGTGTCTGGGTTGCAATATGAAAATTTATGCTTATTATTACATGGAGTATTTGCGTTTGTTGATGGGGATCCATTTGAAAACTTCTTATTAATGTACATAGAAGTGAAACATTAAATATCATGTTCACAAATGCATATAAAAAAAGATGTTCACAAGTGCACATAAAAATAGCTCGTACCGTACAAGCAATAAAACTAGATGTTCATATGTGCACACAAAGTTCTTGTTATTATAGTATAAATCAGAGAAAACTACACAAAAAGAAAACAATATATTTACATGTGCACATCAAATTTATCTTTCAATATATTTTTCTAATGAAGTGTTCACATGTGCATATCAATTTTATCTCTCGATAATGTTCTTTGAATATTGATATTTAGACGGTGAACAAACCAGTGATAAAACTAAACGACTTGTGAAATGATGCACACTTCGACTCTAAAAAGTTTTTGGTGAAATGGTATCGTGTTCACATGTGCACACATAAATTTGTCCAAATTCTTTATGATGGACGACCATAATATTTGTTATCGTTGAAGGTCGGAAAAAATGGTGGTCTTGGAAGTATGGGGCTGAGTTTAGAGAGATAAAGGAGATGTGATAATTAAAGACTGGGTAAAGAGAAGATGAGAGATAAGGTGATCTGTGAGGTCACGTATTTGCATCGGAAGAGTGGTAACTGATTGAGTGTTTACAGAGATTTAATTGATTGTCATGATTTTAATAACTAAATAGTATATTGAAAAACACTAATATACCCCTATCATTATGTTTTTAAAGTTGGTTCTTAATATTTAATTGGTTGTCATTATATATATATATATATATATATATATATATATATATATATATATATATATATAGTAGGAAGATCAAAAAAGAAGAAAATTTAGAAAGAGAAGTGGAAGAAGCAATATGATTCAGTATTTTATCACTATGATTCAAATTTTTATTATAATAATTTTACATTTTATTGCTTTATTTTAATATTTTATTAATAAGATTTAGTCATTTGTTTCTATGATTCAAAAGTTATAGGTAATAAAAATTTGAATCATAGTATTAAAATACCGAATCAGATTGCTTCCCACTCTTCTCTCCCTAAATTTCCTTCTCCCTGGAACCGACTCATATATATATATATATATATATATATATATATATATATATATATATATATATATATATATATATATATATAAAGGGATGGAGATAAAATAAAAATGATAAAAAAAAATTCACCTTCACTATTTTTATGAAGTATGAAGTTGAATTTTTTTTTCATCACACATAACTTTTAAATGTGAAGATTATTTGTTTTTGCTTCAAATAAAATTTATGAATTGTGAAAGTTGAAAATTAAGCTTCACACATTCATAAATTTATGTGAAGATAAAAAAATAAGTTTACATTTAAAAAATTTATAAATTTCTGTTAAGCTAAAAAGAACCAAGGTTTACAACAAAACTTTTTTGAAAAATAAAAAAATATATAAGGGTTTACAATAAAAAACGTATGTGAAGGGAAAAAAATTAAAGTTAACAACTAATAAAATGAATCATAACATGCATATGTCAAAGTTTGCAAAAGTCGCTAGTCGGTCGGGACATTTTAGGGACTAGATGTCCAAGTCGGGGACTAGTCAGCATCTAATCGGATTTTGACTTTTGTTGACTTTTTTACATTTAACTAATAAATTTTCAAAAGTATATGTATAAAAATAGATGAGAACCATTAACATAAACATAAATAAACATAGACTATACATAATTGTCTTAAAACATAAATATAATAGTTAAATTGTTCAAAAACTCTAATTTTAATTTATCTTAAGAAATATTGACCAAAGTTGACTTTGACCAAAATCCGACTTTGAGCCGACTTTAACCAAAAAACCCGAATAAACCCGACTTTGAATGCCTAAAACTGACTTTGACCGGTTGACCGACGTTGACCCGACTTTTTAGACCGTCTTGAGCCTAGTCGAGTCGGTCCCTTCCTACAGCCCGATTAGTCCCCGACTAAGAGGCCGATCAGGCCGAATTTTACAACCCTGCATATACCTATTAAATTTAAACAGAGTTAATGTTGTTTTTCAAATTTCTATGACAAACTTCAGTTGAATACCTTTTGAATTGTGAACGATAATATTTCATATTTCGTTAACACTAATACACACATACCAAATTTAGATTAAATTTACATATCACTTAAAATGTTGACTAACATAGTTATAAATGTATGTAATTTTCAAACTGAAAATACATTTGGTAACGACTGTAATTTTTCAATAATTAATCTTATAAAGTTCATTCATTCTATCCAAAATTGTGATGGCAAATAATACCTAATCAAATGTACATTTTTACATATAAGCAGTGTTTCCTAATATTTTTTTTTTTTTCCGTTGTAAAATCATTAATAGTAATTATAGGATTGATCTTACTAATTCTTAATATCAATATATGTACACTTTAATGCAAAAAAAAATTATTAAATGCGGTTAATCTCAATTTTATAAATTAGTATAATTTTATTCTCATTAATATGAGATTGATTTTTCTTTTAAAAAATGTACTCCGTATGATATACAACTTAACTTTGTAATAGACAACTTTTATGTGTGATAGACATTAAAAAATTTATAGTATGCACTCTGTATCACAAAGATTAGTTATATATCAGATAGTTTCGTAAAAATAATATCTCGTATTAGAATTTAATAATTTTGACATAATTTTCTTATCATAAAAATTAGTTAATGTTAAAATTAAAATTAAATCCGTTTTTTCAATTGTTACTATCATAACAAGCATTGCATTCATGTTTAAACATTTAATTTCAACTATTCAACGGTGTACATTATTTTTATTGTTTATTGGAAGCATGTATCGCATGTACTATTTTTTTTAGATCGCCTTCTATCGTTAGTTTCATTAAAAATTACGTAGTTTGAACAGGTCTCAAAGTTAATTTTTTTAATAAAGTTAATTAATTAAATTAAATTAATTAAATAATTTAATATGCTAATAATCCACTGCAAATTTAGAATAGTGGCGAAAATATTATGTTAATTACATATAAAGCATCCATTGATTTATTAATGATTTCAATTTTATGTTCTTAGATCTAAATTGTCCTTCAAAATTCACTAATGATTTCAATCTTTCCAAATCAACCATTGATTTATTGATTTATACTATTTATAACAAACACTCATTTTAAACTTTTCATATTGTCTTTTAAAGTTTTTAACATATTATTTCAATAAATCTTTTACCAAAAATATATAAAAACTGAATAATTTATTAGATCTGTAAAAATTTCAAATCGAAATTTTCATGAATGTGTGCATTTATTCGTCATCGCCGCTATGCGCGGGTACAGTACTAGTTTATTATGAAGTGAGAACTCATCAAGAAGCAATCTTTTGAATTATAGACAAAATAATTTTGTACATATATTCATATTTCGTAAGACGTAAATCATCAATTATATCAAAGTTAATTTAGAAAAATGATCAACTTTACAAAGTATGTGTTACTCACTCCGTCCCAATATAATTATCCATCTTTCTATTTTAGTATGTTACAAAATAATTGCCCGCTTACAAAATCAATCTGTCAAAATGCTTTAAAATAGTAAAAATAAAATTTTATTGATGGTTAACTATAATAAATGCACTTTTTATAAACTGTGTATTTTTTGTCTGGTTACAATAATATTAGGACGGAGGGAGTAAAAGATTATATTAAGAGAACCAAATTTTGAATTGAAATGGTAAAAGAAACTTGTATTTTGTATAAAATAAACATACTGATAATATAAACATTTTCAGTTCCGACTAGTTTAATCTCAAATAGGTTAAAGCCTCATGTTTTTTTTATGCTCTAGCTCTCTGCTAGTCGCGTGAACTTCTTATTTATTTACACTGTTTTGCCGTTAAAAAATATTTTAGTGAAAAAGATAGTAAAAATTATCACTTAAATTATGTATTTTGTTCATCAATCCATCATTTCTGTATTTATTTATTTACTTTTTTCTTCATTTCAGTTTAGGATGTCAGTCATGTCACGGGTGATCATATCAACATGTGCGTTGTACGTATCAAATTCATATTGATTTAATTGGAAGTGCCATATTAATTGATCGCCATAATTCAATTGATGATCGATTGAATTGGAATGCATTCACAAAAGAACGTGGTACTTAATTTGTTGCCAATGTGAAAGTAGTCCTTCGAATAAAAGGAAGTCAAAGATTATGTGGTCAATTGTTTAGAAAATCAATTTTGAAAAAGAGAAAGTCAAACATTTTTTATCCAACCCTTTTTTATTTATATGTTGATGTTGATTAAATTGGTCCAACTTTGATCATATGCTCTCAATCAAGTATCAATCGATCCATAGTACGGCGTTTACGTTGTAATTTTTTAATTATTAAAATTATTTCTGGATAATGGCTAACTTTCAATTGAAATTATAGTGTTTTGAATAGATACCCTACTTTTTTTTATAATATATAAAGATAAAAGATAAAGACTAGACAAATTTATGTACCGGTGATTTTACCTATGATTTTACCTATCTAAGATCATACAACTATCCTTTTGTATGTATATAATATTTAATTATTTTATGGGTAAAGTTCCGAAGAGAATGTATCATTTGATTAGAAGGAAGAGAAAACTTTTTTTTATTGCATAGACAAAATTGTAAGGATATAAATACACTGATGTTAAAATACAATGAGATTTATAGGTATAACATTCATTGTTATTAAAACGTAGTAGTTTTCGTAATTAAAAAAAATAAAAAATTCACTTATGATCATCCACCTTTATTTTACTAATAATTTGCATATTGTACGTAGTCACTAATTTGAAACATAGATAACTGATTTTTTAAGCTTATTTACCTATCTAAGAATCATATGAAACCATCTTAATAGTTATGTTTATTGCTTGGTTTGTAATAACCCGATTGACCCGAGTGATAAATTTTAACTCAAATCACAATGGGGTAGTTAACAAATTAAGAAATGATGATGCAATCGTAAGTCTAATTTGTATATTATCTTTAAATTTGTGACGAATTCCATTGACAATCCTTTACAAACTTTAATTACATTAATTATCATTTTTTTTGAAACTTGCTATGTAAATAGACTAATGATCGTTAATTATTTCATTAAAAAAATCATATGTGATATTTTTAATATTTTTAATTTGTTTTTCTTTAAGTAAAATATAAATTGTAAAATTTAAAATATGTATAGATACATTATTAGGTGCGCAGAATACTATTTTCATCTTTTTCATTTCACTTAACAAATTAATCACCAAATACAATCTCCTTCTGCATTTAACTTAGTAAATTTATTACCACGGTCACCTTCTTCACTAAAATATCAAATTTTATAGTCTACTACCCATTCCACCACCATCTTTCACCACTGGGCGACCCCCAATCACCAATCATCATATCTGGTCAACAATATCATTAACTTGCAATATCATTCTATTAAACAAATAATAAAAATCAACATCTACAATAAAAAATAAGATTAGTAATTATTTGTTTAATTATTCAATTAAAGAAATTAAATGTGAAACCAAGTTATCGATACAACTATATAATATATTTGCACAAACGTCTTAAAAAGGAGAAGCAGTAAATGACTATGTTACCCTTCTTTAATTTAATATAATTAATTACAAAAGTTAAGATATCATTAATACTATCATTATTAAACTTTAAAAGTAATAAACATATGACATAAAATTCTAATTTATTAAAGCTTTTCGATATCTATCTATACTAATATATAATACATTTGTGATGTTTTTTAAAATGAAATTTACTAATTTACCCCTAACATTATTATTAATATTTAAAAAATCTACTTGAAATTACTTACATAACTTTACATATATATTAAATTTTCATTTATACTACTATCATTGAAACTTAAACTAATAAACATATGACATAACTTTGTAACCGTAAGGAGTTACGAGACGTATCGATTATGGACGAAAAAGTCATAATGAGTCGAACATGTTAGCAAACTACAATAGGCAGTTTGTCCACCGTCTGTAATCAAATTCTATTTCTAAAGCCTCCAAAATTAAGTTTTTTCCAATTTTAAATGTTTTTAAAGTGTTGAATAAAATTAAAAACAAACTCTTAATGGTGTTTTTTTTATGAATTATAAATTTACGCGTTTATTTACATTTTTAAATCTATATTTATACTGTCAATTCCGATATTCTATAGTTTCGATTTTTTGATCAAATTTTACGATTTCAATTTTACATACATAATATTTAACATATCAAAACATACACCTGCTCATATGAATATGCAATCAGACAGTTCACAACCCGAGCATCGAGTATGCAACGACATTTCTTATATATTTTTTTGGATGATAATTTGTTTTATTTTTTTTTATAAATGGAAAAAGATATGATTTTATACTTTTAAAAAATATCATATTTGTAGTATATTGTCATATAAATTTTATTTATGATTTATACTACATATCGAATGAATACGAAGCTTAGTTCCTTTTACCCGCTGCATCACGCGAGTATTTTGCTAGTTATAATGAATTTACTAAGTGGAATGCAGAAGATGAAAATGATATCTGGTGCAACTAATAATGTATCTATATATATTTTGGATTTTACAATTTATATTTTACTCAAATGAAAATAAACTACAAGAACAAAAAAATATCACACATGGTCTTTTTTAACAGAGTAGTTAACGACCGTTAGTCTAAAGGACTATTAGCGTAACACGTTTTAAGAAAATGATGATTTATGTAATTAAAGTTCGTAAAGGACTTTTAGTAAAATTTGGATGAAACTTAAATCACAATTTATGTAATTTTCTCTTTAAATATATTTGCCCGATATTTTTGGATGTCAAAGTACCTAACCTTGAAACTATTTAATAAGAAGTTTACGAGGTGATCCTATTATATTTGTTTCGTGTTGGAGGAGAACGATTTGCATGATTGTATCTAACAAATATTTTAAACCCACACCAGTCACCACATGAAAGTAAGGCCTATCTACCAAACGATCCATTTATGTGTTCACATTGTGGACGTGTTTTTAATTACGATTTCTAACTCAATATATGACTTGATAATCATGATTATCAAGTTATAAATATGATTATTAAGAAAGAAAAAAATTAATAAAAAAAAAATTAAAAACCTGAAAAAAACGTCAAAAAAAAAAAAATTTAACTGAAAAATAGTTTCCAAAAATTATTTGAATAAGAAGCTACGAAGAAAATTTTGTAAAATAACGTGCTTTGGACATTTAAAAAGTAATTTTGAAGTCATTCATACCTTTTACGAAAATTAGCCTTTTTATTTGAATCTACGCGTGTGTGTATACATACATATATATATATATATATATATATATATATATATACATATATATATATACATATATATATATATATATATATATATATATATATATATATATATATATGAGATTCAAATGAGAATGATAAAAGTGTTGAGAATAGGGGAACCAATAGGAATGCGTCACGTGTCACAAAACCCACTTCCCCCCACGTTTTTAAAAATTAAATATCTCAAGAATGGCTTATTGAAAAAATATAAAAATTGCACCATGAGATTCAACATTTTTTTCTCTTCGATTAGAGATCTCACATGATATACTTTCGACGACTTTTTTTTTATGATTGTACAATATTAGTAACACATGTGTTACTTGCTGGTATCACATGTGTTACCTGCTGGTAACACATGCGTTACTTGTTTTCAAAACGAAAATGAAAAAAAAATTGTCGAAAGTATACCTTGTGAGATCTCTAATCGAAGAGAAAAAAACGCTGATTTTTATGGTGCAATTTTTATGATTTTTCGACTTACCGTTTGGGAGATATTTAATTTTTAAAAACGTGAGGGAAAGTGAGTTTTGTGACACGTGGCGCGTTTTTATTGGTTCCTCCATTATTAACTAAAGTTGTTGTACTCATTTGAACCTTACTCATATATATATACTAGATACAAACCCAAGCGATGCACGGCAATATCAAATATGCTTTTACCAACATCACCTGATAGCTAAAATCATAATAAATCGTCACTTCGATTAATCCTTCGAAACTATATACGGCTACAAAATCTGTCAGAAACTAAATTTTTATGAACTATATTAATAACGAAGTATTTAAGGATAATCCTTCGATTTATTATATTTATATTCGATTCGAAATATGTAGTTGGCATAAAATAAAATATAGAACACCACTTCTTATAAATTAAAAATGGTGGTTTGTATTTTAATAAATATAAAACAATTTTTTTAAAAGATCTTTTTGAATTAAGAAATTTAGGATGTGTTGTGAGATGATTATGATACCTCAAATTGTACGTATATGTATTTCTATATATTATTAAAAAATTATTTTTGTTGTTCGTATGGTTATCAAACTAATAATTAAATTATTTTATTTTTTATTATATGTAAATTTTAAGAGATTGCCACGTGGCATATTTGTCTATGTGGTAAATTGTGAAACAATTATTTATACTCCTTTAGTATATATATATATATATATATATATATATATATATATATATGACATTAGTTTCTTCTTAATTTCACCGACTTAAAAAAAGTACATAATCCTAACTCTTCGAAAATAAAATATAGTCAAATCATATGTGTCCATTTCAAGAAATATTGAAATAGAGTTAGGCATTAGAGTGGATGTGAACATACACTAGGAAATATTTTCTTTGTTTGCAAGTATTGCAACATGTATCATCATTTATGTATATAGTCCAAGAAGGCAACTAGCCATTTTAATTAAGTGCGAAATACAAATAAACTAATGTTTGACAACGAAATTGCTGAATTTACAACGTTTAAAAGATTACTTACGCGTACAAAATCTTATTCTTTAGTCAAAAATATAATAATATAATTAATATTTTTATTATTCCATGCGAAAGCAACCGAAGCCATATTCGATTTATTAATGAAAAAACAAAGCCAATACTAATTAGTGAATAAATAACTCAATTATGTTTTCTCGTTACTTGATATTTTTGCTCAAGGACTTTAAATCAATATGTTTCACGCAATAAGCCATGTTTAAGACCACGTGAAGCCCAAAGTATGATTTTCAAAGCCCATTTCAAGTTATACGCCATATTTAAGCTCCTCAGTCCTCACAATATCTACAAATGACAATTTACAAATAGCTTCTATATGCAAAAGTATTAACTCATAATTCCATGCTATTAAGGGCAGTTGACCGGAGAGATTAACAAAACCCGGTTTATAGAAAAAGCGGTTCGGGTTGAAAAACCGAATCGGTTTTTAGTCAATAGTCAAGAACCGTTTTTTTCAAAAACCGGTTTGGAACCGAACCGGTTTTGGAGGGTAAAAACCCTAACCGATTGTAACTGGTTTGGAACCGGTTCGGGTTCAATAACCGATTTCTAACCGGTTTACCTATATAATAATTATTTTTTTCGATCGTTAAGCGTTTTAGGGAAAGACAATGTATTCTTCAAAAAAATTTCGATAGAATGTTAGTACATTAGGTATGAAAACATAACTTAACAATAACTTAAAACAAAGTCTTCTAAATCTTCATAAAAATATTATTGAAACCAATAATTCTATATAATTCAATTTTCTTCGAGCGTTAAGCGTTTTAGGGAAAACCAACGTATTCTTCAAAATTTTTATGTTAGTACATTAGGTATGGAAACATAACTTAACAACAACTTAAAACAATGTCTTCTAAATCTTCATAAAAATATTATTGAAACCAATAATTCTATATAATTCAATCTTCTTCGAGCGTTAAGCGTTTTAGGGAAAACCAACGTATTCTTCAAAAATTTTTTGATAGAATGTTAGTACATTAGGTATAGAATGTTAGTACATTAGGTATCTCGTAACATGTAAAATAAGTTTTTACCCGTGTGAGGATAGTCAAAGTTTTCAAAAGCAATGGTACGTTTCATCATTTGCCAAGTTGCGGGATCAACCCAATGCGCTGTAACACAAAGGTACGAACTGGGCAAACAATGAGGAGCCGACCAAACATCGGTTGTTAAAGATACATTTGTATTTAAGTTTTCAAAACCGATTATTAGTTGACTTTTAGCATTTTTTCACAATTTAATAGCATCACGTCTAAGAGTATGACAACTTACATGATTATATCGCGGTTGAAGAGTATTTTGAATGACCCTAGTAAGCCGAGGGTTGTCGAAGTGGTTGAACGGCAAAGCTTCTTGAATCACAAAGCCGGCAAATGCTTCTCGACACCGCTCCGCTTCGTATGTAAAAATACCCCCATCCCGTGTCATGGTTGCTTGACCCGACTCCGGATTACTTTTGACTTCATCACAATACTTTGTAGCATGTGATTTCAACGTTGAGTTGGAGTCGGCTTTCAAAAATCTCCCATAACGTTTACAAAATGCCTTAGTCGAACCATCCGACAACAACACTTTGTCGTAATTACACCAAATCTCCGAATTTCGTTTGGTTACTAAAACTTGAACAACGGTTGGTGCATTTGAAGAACCAGCACCGTCGGAAGTTGAAGAAGATTGAGTTGCCATTTTGAGAGCGTTTTGAGAGGGGTAGAGAATTTTTTGAAAGTTTCGTACGTAAATCGTAAACGTTTTGAGTGTTTAAAGACTAGAATTAGCAAGATTGAGTGTTGTGACTAAACCAAACCCAAGGTATGTATTTATACTAGTTTTAGAATGGCAAAATGGTAAAAAAAACACAAAAAAGGTCCCAAACGGTCAAAAACGTTCAAAATAACAGCTAGTTCCCAACAGCTCAAAAAACGGTTTTTCTAACCGGTTTTCCAAATTGGTTCGAGTAAAATCGGTTTCTAACCGGTTCTCCAACAGAATTATCTAAACCGGTTTCCGAACCGCTGGTTTTTCCAAAAACCGAACCGGTTTCGGTCAAAACTGGTTTTGACCGGTTTCGGGTTTCGGTTTCTCGACCGGTTTCGGGTTCCGAGGGTTTTTTGGTCACGCCTTGACCCCAACTAGCACGTATAAGGTCGATGCATAAACCCACGAGCCCATGGGTCAAAAAAGTAATCCCCCCAGATATCACTGGGAAACATGAGTTGTCTCTTTTTTCCCCCCTTTTTTGGTACAACCGATATGGGTCATTGAAAACTTGATCTACGTGGATTCAATTGTTCAAAACCTCAAATGGGTCATCAATTAGTTTCAACCAAGGAAATCATATAAACTCAATTTATTTTCTTAAAAAGTTAAAAACTAACAGTATTCAAAAAATCTTACGAGGGTTTTGATATCAGATTCTCTGAAACTATTCTCGTGGTCATATCAGAATTCATATTAATCGAGGATTAATAAGATAACTACCGAACTCCATAACAAATAAGCAGAAATAAAGATCAACGTGTATAATGATATACGATTCAATACAACTGTACATAAGTATTAAGTTTATGCCTTCCAACCAAAACCCATTCCCTCCTCCAATTCATCGTTGTCGAAAAACCCATTCCCGGTAAACTCACTCGCTATATCCTGAACAATATCATCACATAAATGTGACGGCAGATCAGTGTTAGTTGCCTTCTGATTACCGCCGCCACCACCACCACCTACATTGCCAGCCCCACCACCTGCGGCAGATGATTTGAAACTGTTGCTTCTAGTGGGCACAGCAGGTGGGCGGGGTGACGTCCCCGTTGATGAAAGCCCGTATCTCAACCCATCCCTACCCATACTCATACTCCCACTAGCGCAACTCTGCCCAGAAACCGAAGGTTTTGGTACTCCACCACCACCGCTGCCGCCACCATTATTCATGTCTTGAAGCATTTGCTGAATCATGTGTTGTTGCATGGCCTGACTACCACTGTGAGAGGGTGACTGCTGGTGATGTTGTTGAACCTGAAACATAGGCCTTTGTGGGAAGCCGCCACTGCCAACTGCCATACTGGCAGAACCTTGAAATGGGTATCCGTTCGGGTTCGTATTATTAAAAGAAGATGAGGCTTCTTGTTGGGTATTTGAATTCATGGAACTTTGTCTCATCAGCATGTTCTGGTAGTTTGAAAGTGCAAGCGCAGCCTGCGCTGAACCACTTAGTGGAGCTCCTCGGTTACCCATTTGATTATTGTTGTTGTTCAATGGATTGTTGAGTCCCGGATGCAGTGATACTAATTTAGAGAGTGTGTTTCGGTCTGCTGGGACGCCCGGAATACTACTAGTTAGCTGTTCCATTTCCTGCATCTTCTGCATCTGTGGGTTGGCGCTTGTTTGCCGGGGAAATGCTTTTAAGCCCTCTGTAGAAAGAAAACGTCATAGTGTGAGTGATGAACTGTGATCTAATGGTGAGAATTATGACCCTCATCTCAAATGGTTCAAAGCACAAAAGCTATCTAAAAGCATAACAGGTCAGATAGGTTGAACACTTGAACGTGTCAAACAGATTAAACGAGCCAAATGGGTTGAACGTCAGCCAAAGTCTAGTTTTCATACAAAAAATAGTGCATATGGGTCAACTGGACCTAACCCGTTTCGACCAGTATTAACAAAGACCTGTTACAACCCGGACCCATTTAGACCAGTTACCCAGTCAGCTCATCAGAAAGCTTGGTCATCCCACACGTATAGCCAAGCTCGACCCAGGTGTGGAACACGCTCAATGACTTGGCTGGTATAAAAAAAATTACAAAATCACCATGGATGGGAGCCCAGCAAGCCCATACATAGAGCTACCAAGTGCAAAGTAAAATTTTCTACCTTTATTTAGACATTTTATTCGTGGTCTTACCTATAGGGCCAGCTTTAGTGTCTCGGCAGAAATCCATCAAGTCTTTCATGCTATTGACTACTTCAGATATCTATCACAAACCCAGATTGAAGATACTCAAGGTTCTGCAGTAAGGATACAAAAATATACCAAAAACTGACCATATATAAGATCGGGAAACAATTAAAATTCATACCTGTAAGCATCTAACATATCTTTTAGAAAAGCCCAAATCATTCAATGATTGTAACTCTAAGCTCCTCGCAAGCTGCCGGCCAGCAGTCACAACCCTAGAATTAGTAGGCATATGTCAAGATCATAAAAATGATCAGAATCGCAAGATTTTAACATATTTTGAAAACACAGAAATAATTATTTAATACTCACATATTGCTATTTGTCTGCAAATCTTGCTGGGAGACCCCATCAGAACCACTTTCAGCTATTGTGGTTTGACATTTTTGTGCAACTTGTAACAACTGATTCACCTGCAAAACATCACAACATGACAAAATGGTTTTAAAGATTCAATCATTGAGTTTAGAGGTGGAAAGCTGCTCAAAGTATATTTTAGTGCATAAAACCCCTGATAAGATCAATGGATTCCAGAAGAGTTAAGAGTCGATTATTTAGTTTCCTTTTAATAACTAGTTTATGTATTAGAATCATATCAGGAGGCCTTATATTATAAATAGGGTATTAGGGTTAAGAGTTAGGCACGTGAAATTGAGTCTAGAACTTGGGAGGGTTATAAAAGACGACTATTGGACAGATTTCAACAATCTCGAGAAGGTAGTTTGTATGGACAATTCTCGGCGATATCTCAGGTTGTTTCAGCTCGGGGGTATGTAGCTTTATTTGAAAAATTAGCAGGGCAACAGTTTAATGTTCCTGAGCTTGTCCTCGAAGGTACCTTCCTCAAAGGGCTTAAGCCGGAAGCCCGGAATTGCGATCCATTGTATGAGTCATGAAGCCTGAAGTGCTAAACCATGCGATGAAACTTGCTGTATTAATTGAGGCGAATAAATTGAAGGGTGGCGGAACTTACTACCCTGCCATGCAGGGAGGACAGGCAAACACCAAGGGAGGGCAGTATCTAAGATTGACCAAATCGAAATTACAAGACAAGAGAGCTAAACGATTATGCTACCAATGTGATGAGATGAGATGTTCATGATGGGTCACCGATGTGCAAATCGCACTCCGCAAGTGTTGTTGGTCGATGAGGATGACGAGACGGAAATACAAAGATCAAGATCACCTGAGATGAAGGTTCAAAGGCACACCTTGAGGACAAGGTGTGGTTTTTTAGGAGGGGAGTAATGATAACACCCAAGGATTCCAGAAGAGTTAGAGTCGGTTATTTAGTTTCCTTCTAATAATTAGCAATATCTATATCTATACATCTATACATACCTATAATTCATTTAACATTCTAATAAATTCTATATGTGGAAGTTATTCAAAATATAACTACACCTCAATATCCATGAATTTAATATAATAAATATATATTTCAAAGTGCGTCTTATTCTGATATACTTTTTTTATATATTATTTCAATATCCGAGAACTTAACTACATCTTACTATTGCAGATGATATCATTATCGACGATCACAAAGTAATTTCTTAATGTGTTTTTGAATTTTGCAACTTTCAACTACATTTATATTATTTTTTATATATTAAATGTTAACCGGTGTTTTTCAAGTGCTTATAATTATTTATGATTTTGTATATTTCAAGTGTTGATCATAGTATTACGTCATATTGATTGTTATATGTGTGATCTAAGACATATCACTCTGAATCAGTTTTACAATCACTTAGTTATTACTGAATTTCAATTAACATTTCGCCGCATTGCGCAGGTAACCTACTACTTACTTACTGATGAAGTTTAGGTATTAGAATCATATTAGGAGGTCTTATATTATAATTTAAAAATACGATATTAGGGTTAAGGGATAGGCACGTGAAATTGAGTCTGGAACTTGGGAGACCCCTGCTTCTCGAATTGCAATTTGCAGGAACATTTATCGTGTTTTTATTATTTATCTTTCATTGAAAGAATTACATTTGAGTCTTATCACCCCATAAGTCAAATCATTCGGAAGAAAAAGATTAAAAAAAAAAGAATCTTGCGTCATATTCGACATAATAACTATTTATTAAAAATTATCTATAAGATTTCGACAGTAGGTGTTTCACGTCAACCCAACCCATTTTCACTCATACCCATTACCCACCCATTTTCAACTTTCATTTATGTTCTTAGTAAAGAATGATAATTCAGTACCTGAGGTGCAACCAACCTACGGGGAAGAAGCTCTTCATGTCGTCGTGCACAGAATTCCCAGGTTAATATCTGAAGAAACATCCACATATGTAAGAAAACAGATATATCACAAACCAGGAACTATGATGAACTATAGAAATATTAAACTAACCTTTAAATCTGGAGTGAAAATAACTTTGAGTTGACCCTCACGAACTACGCGAAGTTGCTCGTATATACTTTCTTGAACAGCTTGCCCATACTCCAGCACCATGATTCCAGAAGGAAATCTATATTCCCGAGGCAAGTCCAGAAATAAAAGCTCATCGATAACACCGCTACCAAACTTAATTTCATTAAGTCTTGGAAGTACTTCAAAAGTTGCCTCTGTTAAAATATACCACCAAAACAAGGGCAGAAATTAGACGTAGATATCCAAGAGTCAATTACAAAGACAAACAAAACCATGACCAGAAAAATGTTGAAAACAACACTCATTATAGAATAGGAATTGTACAATACTTACCAAAGCCTCTTCCAGATTTTGACCCACAAATATCACACTGCCATGCATCCTAAAAAAGGAAGTCAATAAAAAAATTGTGAGGAGATTCTATTGCAAAGAGCAGGAAAACAAATCCCTACAAAAATCAAGAAGACGATAAACAAAAATGCACCCAACAAATGTGTGTTATAGAATACCAGCCACATTCAATCAGAAAAGTAAGTGTTAGCATCATGTTCAAAATACACTAACAAACCCAAAAAACATACCATAGCTGCCTGTGGGAATACACCCAATGAGTGATGTCCAACATTATCATACAAAGACAAGCACCACCTTTTCTTAGCACGTGGAGAATAATACTCCGCCACAAACTTCCTCCAATAGGAAATACTATTATCCTATAAATATTTAAATCATAAGAAAGGGCATTGATTAGAATTATATCATCAATACATAAATTTAAAAGATAAGCATTGATCCATGATAATCATACTCACAGCTGGCCGTTGCCTCTGATGATACAAGTATTGCATCAGTCTTCGTGAGCATACACCACCATCATAAGGTCGTTTCATTGCATTTGCAGGTTGCAAGCTCTGTTGTTGTAACTGTTGCCTCAACTGCAACTGTTGCTGCTGCTGCTGAAGCAAATGTGCTCGTTGAACTGGTGGCAATGACTGCAACAACTGCTGTTGTTGTTGCTGCTGTTGCCTTAGTCTCTGTTGCTGAATCAAACTTTGTAATTGAGGATTTGGGCTTTGTAACTGCATCGAGTCTTGTCTTTGCAATATCTGTTGTAAAACCTGTTGCTGCATAATATCTTCCTGCTTAATATCTAATCGAGGTTTCTTTTGTAAGTGGGATATACTTTCATTATTATCTTGAATAAATGATCCAGGGATTCTCGACCCATTAGGGAGTGAAAATTGCCCAACCCGTGGAGGAGGCAACGACATGGCAGTAGAAGCTCCTTGACGTTGACCCATTAGTTGAGAATGTGGATCTTGAATGGAACCAGGCTGCATTCCTGACGGACCATCTATTACAGAAGATCCAGAAATACTTATATTATTAGACGTACACGACAAAGGTGATGCAGGCAATCGCATATACGATTCATTATTAGCACTTGCACTTCTTTGAAGACGTGGACCACCACCACCACCTCCTGAAAGCCCCGAGTTAGCATCAGTGACCAATGAACTTGCCCCGATACTATTAGTTATATCCCCTGACACAGGTACCATGTTCGAACGCATATTTCCAGGTCCCGAACCTCCAGAGTTCCCAAATGATCCCAAATGTGAATTACCTAAAGCTTGAGAGGGTACATCTCCTTGGAAGAAAATCCCAGAAGTTGATGTTGAATGTACCATCCCCACACCCGCTCGAGAAGGCCCCATTCGTGATAGAGCCGCTTGCTGGCTCGAATCTAAGTAATTATTCAGCGCCAGTGTTTTAATCTATCCTTGATATCAGTTACCAACAGCTATAGAAATCAAATCTGTTGAACAACCTCAGTGTTACTAATTGTAAACTCCAACCTAGAAATCAGCAGTTTTTCATACAATACCTGAAATCGATAAAAATTAAAAAACACATCAATACTAACAACACAAATATCATGTACATGTACATGTATATGTATATAGATATAGTGATATACATATATAATGAGATCAGAGCAAACATCAGTTACTACAAAAACCCTAATTTCATTCAACAAACAAACCTAATTTATAATTCAACAGCTAGCAAATACTCACATAAGCACCAAATTTACCCGAAATTACCTCCTAAAATGGCGTAGTTTCAAAGAAACCAGCTAGACTAACAGCTAAAACTTGCATATTTTAAAATAAAACAACTTAATTTCATCACATTCATTTTTTCAGAAAAAATGTAACAACGAATCAAATCTGGATAACAATATCGCATCCATAACCTACTTAATATCAAAACTAAACAACTAATTCCAGCTCAAATTCGATCTACTTTTTCTGGCATTGGTCATATAATTGAATTAAATCAAAAATTAATGAACTATTTAACTAATATTATTAAATAATTAAATTAAATGATAATAAAACATTACTTTAAATAAGATTAAAAAAGAAAAAAGCTGACCTTCGAAATTCTAATTCTGAAGAAAAGAAATTGCAGTGTTCGATCAGAGTTTATGTATCTTGCGGGAATCGGAGATTGAGAGAGTGACAGGAAGTGCCGGTGGATAGCCCTAGGTGACTGGCAATAGACGGTTGATAATGGGGACGCGTGTGGTTTAATAGATCGGGCGGTGATCAGGTGTGTTGGTGACACGTGTCAAGATCTGGTAGGATTGATGGATGGTTCGTTGACAGGGACACAGGGTAGGTCTTGAGGGGAATGATCTGGTACAACCAGATTTTGTGTTAATAAAGGTGCGTGTGACTCGGTTGGGACTGAGTTCGACTCGGTTTCTTTAGGGACACTAGAGAAAGAAAAAGTTGAATGATTGACCGAGTCGGTCAGAACTCAGAAGTCGGCTTTTGACTTCTCTTTTTTAAAGTAATAAATTACATAAATAGTCCCTTCATAACCTATATGTTGGTAGCTTTTCTCCTTTAAGAAATTGGTTTATGACAAATCTCCTAGTTTCATGAATTACTAGATGAAGGACTCGCGACAACGCGAATTATGACATTTGACTTTGTAAATGTAACAATTAAATTTTAAGTAAGCATAATGTACAAATGATTATATTATACATATATATATATATACATACATATATATATATATACATATATATATATATATAAAGAAAAGAAATAGACTAATGTTATAAGAAACTATAAATAACAATTATAAAACATAAGTTCTATATCGTTCCATCCCTTTACATATGACATATCTATGTAGATATGTATAATTTTTTTTTAATTTTGTAAGGTGCAAATAAAAAGAGTAAAAGGCAATACCTTGTTTGCGTTAGTCTCGTATTATTCTCGTTATATATCATATGTCTTATAATTTTATTTACTCTTAAACACTATAAACAAACATAAACGTTACATAATATTTAAATGTTACAATTCGAATACTATTATGATTTATAAAACTTATATAATATAATGTATGCAACTAATTTTTTTATTTATGATGATAATTCAACATTTTCATATATATTAAACTACTCGCGACAACGTAGACGACTAAATCTAAGTTTTTTCAGATCAAATAAATATTTCAATTTGTGTCTTAATTTAAAGTGTCATATTGTATATATATATATAATGTTAATATAAAAATACAATTGAAAAGTTTTTATTTATTAATTTTGTATTATATAGCAAAAAGATTGAATGTTGTAGGTAATTAATTTAATTTAATATAATATTCATTAAAGGTGACACCCACGATAAAAGTGGCGACTAAATTGAAATTGCTGTACATATAACTTTTAATTTTACGTTTTAAATCAATTGTAACTCATTTTATTGATTTAATTTATTTAATAATCTTAATGTAATATATATCCTACAATTATATTTTAAAATATTAGATGCAATTTTAAATTAAATGGCTTACAAATAATTAGAGGGGTAACGTGTAATATGATGGACTAATTTAAATCGTTGATCGTTAATGAAGTAACCTAATCAAGGTCTCTAATCTTCTTTATTATATGTTTCATTAATTATAAGTTTGAACACGTATTAATAAAAATGTAAGGATAAAAAATGTCATTATACGAAACTCATGGACATACTTTTTAAATATTATAATTGGAGATACGAATAAATTTAAATCGTAGGATCGTGAAGAAAGAAGGATAATAAAGGGTGGAGATTGCTCAATGCTATCCTCTTTTTATTAATTATATGGATTAAATTAGATAGATAGATAGATAGATTTCGGAGAAATGATTGATTTGTCTAATTATATGGACCTAGAATTAAATATTTGAATTGGTGTATATATGTTAAAATGATTTTGTGAATATAAAGAGAGAAGTCTGTATGATTAAACATAAATCCATACTTATATTTTTACAAGGATGCTCTCCATCTACTCCGTCAGCACATGGTATTTAAAATACAGCTTAAAAATTGGCAAATTGTTGCATCAATCTAAAAACAAAAGGACAGTTTTTTCTTCATCCAGCTATACTTGGATGTCTCAACTCTAAACCTCAAGTTCAAACTTTAAATATCATTATAAGAGTTTGTACATATCGTTTGATGATTCTGTAAAAACATGCTCATATCAATCGCACTAAGGTAAAAATGTAACTCGATTCGTTTGAAAATTCCCGATAATCCAAATGTTATACAGTTTGCTAGCTCGATGGGCGGAATCCATATGGGAAACTTCTTCTCTACAAGAACTTCTCTAAGCCGTAAACAAGATTCTGCAAATCAAGAAAAAGAAAAGGATAGCAAACCATCAAAAGAAAAGACAAATACACACGAACTTTTTAGAAAAATCAGATGCCAAAATGATGTCGCTGCGCGCTTATATGTATTTCTCAAGTACCTTTAGACGCACAACTTGCCTGATGGCTAGAATAAGTCCTGGCATTAGGCACTCGACATTTGTGATATCGTGTTTGATAGAGTACATCTGTGTATAGTAGCAAGCATAATTATGTATGTTAAGATGTGCATTTTCTAAGTGATTATATAACAAGTTCTTTTATTAGGGAAAAATGTATGTTGAATAAAAGTACCTCTCCTGGCCCTGAGAAATGAACCGTGGTACTAGAAACGAGCCCAGGAAGAACTAAACTATGCACACGAATGCCATCTTCTCCTACTCGTTGCCCTCTTGCCTAACACAAAACTATCCATGTTACTTTTGAGTGGTTTAACTTTCAACACTATATTGCTACTCATTTGACTTGCATCTTACCGGAACATTGGTATCAAGATCGTCTCTATTGTAAAGTTGCCCCAGGTTGGTGAGATTGTTTGCGATTTGCACAGCATCTGGTGACGGGAACGCCTGCCCATTATCGATTATTTTAATTTTGAATGACAGGCGGTTAACTCATCTACGTATAATGTTTTATCTCGATCAGGTCAAACAGGTCAAATTGAAAAATTAGCTAAAAGGGAACGTGTTAGAAGTTTTCAAAATTGTAACTTTTGTAATAATATAATATAGCTTTTGTAATCGTATTTCACACATTATTTGGAAAGGTTTTTGGGTAATAAGCCAGCCATGTTTCCGCCCACATTAAAAATTACTTATTTTGACTCGAACCTTTTGTAACTGACAATTCAAAATGTTCAGCCCGCCCATTTTCCCACCCTATTTGAAACAAAATTGGTTGTTATAGGAACTGAAATGATTCATATCCGGGATAATATCGACTTACTCCTTTGTTAGCTTTAGATTCGACAATCTCCACATTCTTATAATGAAAAGAAGCTGAAATTGCAGATTGTTGGAGTAGTATCGATCCTATGGACAACGTTGGTGCAACCAAACAACCCTGAAAAGAAAATCCCAGAATTTAGTAATATTGCATCTGTTAGTAAGCAACATTTTGGAAGTAAACATTTTTAGAGAAATTAACATTGAATTAGTAAAATCTCACCCTCTGCTCACCATGCTGGCTTTCTCACAGAATGCAGATAATGCTGCTACCGTTTCAGGCTTGATTCGTGGTACGTAAACCACACTATTCATGCCAAATGCTGTTGCCTATTAACCTCAAAAAGACCCAACAAAACATCAAAATCATCTAATAAATTTGTTATAAAAAATATTATTCGAGTAACGATCCTACCTGTTTAACATTGTCATAAACTGTAGACGGGTCGGTGAAATCTACTACCACTGAAGTTGCTTTTGACTGTCAAAAGTCAAAAGATTTCATTTAGACTACCGTTAATTATGGCTGCACAACATTTGGCTCTTGAGTCAAATGACTCATTTTTTGCTTACAAATAATAGTCTATTTTTTGGTAGAAAGTCAGGTTTTTAAAGGGATGAAAGAATAACAAAATCTGGGTTGACTTCTAATTTCAAAACTAGTAGTTTTGACTAATTAATTACCTGAGATATGGAACCAAGTACCATTGTAAGATCATTAATAATGGGTATCTCTAGAGCTTCTTCCATGCCACAAACCTTAAACAAATAGGAAAAAATCATATAAAAGGCTGACACAAACTTGAACCAACAACTTTTTGATTGCGGGTCACTTTAATACCGCTAGACTAAAAGCCTGGTAATCGAAAATATAGTTTTTTTAAGGAAGCGAACCTTTCCTATATCTTCTCCAACGAGATGCGAATCAACAGCTCCAGCAACTTCCATTCCTCTAGCTTTTGTGACTGCTAATACAGAAGCCATTCCAATCTCTTTGGCTGCTCCATTGATGACCACCTATCATCAAAATAATAATTAATTAATGCCTTCATTAACATAATCAATGGTGTGGATTAATTTACCTTTATGTTGTTTTGCGGAGGCTGAGGCTGCTGCTGCTGTTGCATTGAGCAAGATATGGAAAAAGAATTAGTAGTTTTGAGGTAGTATGAAGTAGTGTGGTTTATGGCATGGATTTGAATTCTTAGAGCTGCCATTTTTGCTCCTTGAAGTTATGCAGATAAGCTTTTATGTAATGAATTGTATGTATTACTCTTTTCATTTTAAAGATGAGGTTTTTTATATGTATGTGGCCAAAACAACATTGTGTACATGACACGTGTTGTTTTGTTTGTAAGTAAGTAGTAAAATAGTTTACACCTTGTTACATTTTTTTGGTAAATAACAGTAAAATTGTACAAATAATTATACAATTAAATCAACTTAAACATATTATAATTCAACGTATAACTTATATCTTTTATATTCATATCATGATTAATTTTTATATATCACCTTTTTTTTAGAATATAGGATAACCCCATTGTTTCTTGGGAATAGAATAACCTACAAAAAATTATAATTATAATTATAAATAAATAAATCCATATTATTGAAAAACAAACAAAAAATAAAAAGGGTCCAACTCAAGATGCACATTTCCAATGGACCTTGAGAGCCAAAAGCCCATTACCAACAACGGGTTAGCAACCTCTTATCTTATTGGACCACGTCATGCTCACGAGTTCAAAATCATAGTCAAACTTTAAATTAAATTCCCCCAATTTGAAAAAACCCGATCATCATATCCCTTTAATTTCGCTTTTAGTATTTGATTGAAGGTGGGAAGAAACAAATTCAAATCCTTGTTGAAATAGGTCAAAATTAATCGGTGATAAAGAGAGTGTGATCTCATTGATTTGACAGTCTTATTTATTTATTTTTCTTCCGTAAACAAACAAAAAATAAAAGTTATATTCTTTTTCTTCGAATCGTTACGTTATGGGTATATGGGAAGTTTTTCTCAATTGGCTGCGAAGGTACGTAATTCTGCTCCTTTAATCCGTAATTCCTAAATTTTAATATCAATGTATCGAATTTCGTTTGAATTTGATTGTGTGATTGTTTATAGGTGTATCGTCTTAGGGTTGTCTGTTTTTATGTTAGTGTTTGAGATTTGGTTGTGATGTTTTGTTCTGTTCTGTTCTGTTATTATTAATTAATAATTTATTATTATGATTATTATGCTCTTGATTATGATTGATTATTATGTTTATGGCTGTGACATGACTTTGATTATTGACAATAAGAAGATAAATATAAAGTTAAGGCTGCCACTCACTAAGCTGTTGTAATGATATGAATAATAGTGTGGTGCCCGTGCAGTGATGCGGAGACCGCAAATAGCTTAAGATCAAAAGTAAGCAACATTGTTTAGTCTTAATGAAAATTTCGACAACGCATAGCCTTCAACAACACTACATCTCTATCAACGTGCAAAGAAAATATAACATACAATAAACTACATATCATCATCTTAAACACAACTCCTAAAACATTAAAAAAACGTATCCATTTTTGTAAATTCTCGAACCCCAAGGATACAATATTGATGTTATATCATTCATGCTTAAAAGAAGTCGAATCTCTGTATGTTAAAAAACTTAGGGGTGGCTGATTGGCTCATGCCGGTTTGGCAAGCTGGATAGTGGTTAGGAACATCAACATTAGAAAGTACAATTTTAGTAATTGTGATTGTTGTCACTTATATATCTTTAGGCAAAAAGATATGCAATTAGACATTAAAAATATGAAAGTATGCGGCAAGTGTATACAGTAGTTTTAGTAATAGCATATCTTTTCTTTTTTTTCTTTTTTAATTTATTTAGACCGAAAAGATGCTCTAGACTTATTTTAAAGAAAAAAAAGATAACATTTTTTTTGTCACTTATATGTTTTGGGGGGCTTATTTTTTAAGTTTATTAGCTTATTTCAACATAATAAGCTTATGTTTTAGTGTTTGGATGAGCTTATTTGCGAGGGGAGTTTCATAAGGATGAAATAAGCTCCATTTTTCTTGCTTATAGGCAATAAGCAATAAGTTAGATAATAAGCCCCCCCCCCCAAACACCACCATACTGCTAAAAAGGACATATCTAATTTGTCAATAGTGCATAGTGACAAGGTTTGATTTTACTCCGTATTGATTTAGTTTCCATATTTTATTGATATTGATTTAGGCATAATCCAATATCTTTGATCGACCATGTATTTCGAGGGCAAATATGTAATTTCTGATCTTTAGTATTTAAACTTTCAGCCAATTACCCAAATGAATTATAAGGGGTATTGATATGATATTAGAACATATGAACAATAAAGATGATGTTTTATGACATAAACCTCTAGTTATATATTCTTGATTAATGTTGAAGATCGATAGTTACACGAACATTAGTATAATCCAATGAGGTTTTGGTCGTATAACAATGTTGTTTCCAGGATTTTATTAGATTTCATGAATTCTGTACTAGTGCTAATACGTTGAATGAAGTTAATCTCTTTATAAACATACTTATAACAAACCGACAATAAACTGTCATTCCTAGTTGGTGTAACTTTTAAACAACCGTTTACTGACAATAATCCTCGTTCTGAATATCATGTTTTCTGCTTTTTCTGTTTGGTAAACAATATTCTTGGTTTCTCAGTATGGTTTCTTTATCCTTGGTGTGTCATGTAAGTAGTTTCAGTTGTTATCTGTTTGATTTTTCATGGATAGAAATCATAGAATGGCCCGGTTAGTGCTATAACTTGGTCCATAAAATGGACTCGCAAAGAACCTCAGCTATGCTCCAATTATATCGCTGAGATTTCCTGTTTTTGATAGCCTTCTTATTTTCTGCTACACCTAAAACATCCGTACTCAATCTTGCATTTAGTTCTGTAGTGTCCATGTGTTTGCATATGTTAACCAGTCATAGCTGTTTCTTGTAAATAACTGTATTGTACCTTACACGATTAAAGATTTATTAGTTGATATACGGTCATTTATCGTGGATCTTTCCATCAACTTGAATGTGTTACATTTACATATGTATTCTATAAAACTATCAGTGAATGTTGCTTTGATGGTACAAAAAGGGTAAATAGTTTATATGAATGCGTAACTAATTATGAAGAAATCATATCTTACAGCCTGTTCTTCAAGCAAGAAATGGAGCTTTCTCTGATTGGGCTCCAGAATGCTGGCAAAACTTCACTTGTTAATGTTATTGCTGTAAGTAATAATTTCAAAGCAGCTCCATATATATTTTAATCATATTGTGTGGTTCGGTTTCTTGAGAAAGCATCTTACAGCATGGTGAAAACTGTCTTATATGTTACTTTGCTTGCAGACTGGTGGATATAGCGAAGATATGATCCCTACAGTGAGTTTCTTCTAATTTTACACTATTGGTCTGACAAACTTGTTAGTCGTATTTCTTGAGATATTATTGCATCTGAGAAAATCTTTTTGGGGGCTTTAAGGTAGGATTTAATATGCGTAAGGTAACTAAAGGGAGTGTAACGATAAAGTTGTGGGATCTTGGAGGTCAACCCCGATTTCGCAGTATGTGGGAGAGATACTGTCGTGCAGTTTCTGCCATTGTGTATGCTACTTTCATTTTAAAATTCATTTTGACTGATGACTTGTAATCTTTTTGACTTTCACATAAAATTTATCGATTTAACAATATGATGGTTGTGGGTGCAGTTATGTTGTGGATGTTGCAGATCATGATAATCTGAGCATCTCAAAGGGTGAACTCCATGATCTGCTGAGCAAACCAGCATTGAGTGGTATTCCTTTGCTGGTTTTGGGCAACAAAATTGACAAGGCTGGTGCCCTCTCCAAGCAAGCTTTGACCGATCAAATGTAAGATCATTTGTTAATACCATATTAGTGTTAAAATATGTATCATTTGGTTGCAACAAGTAATTATTTCTTTAAATACATTCAAGCCTTTTCGTTGATCATAATTTGCAGGGATTTGAAGTCTATCACAGATAGAGAAGTTTGCTGCTTCATGATATCGTGCAAGAACTCAACAAATATTGACTCAGTCATCGATTGGCTTGTGAAGCATTCAAAATCAAAAAATTAAAAACTTTGGATTGCCATTTTTCTATGCTGATTTTTGGGTTGATGTTGCCAAACTTTGATACTAGAATTGAGGGATGTTTGACTGAATTTACGGCATACTTTCTTCGCGGTTGTTCTGTAACATATTTTTTCAGCTATTTTTGAAATTCTAAACTTTTTAATTCATCAATATGTTGCTTTAATTTGGATAAATCAATACATTGAGGCATCTTCTGTTATATATCTAAAAAATAGACAGGGACCTCAATTACAACCAACTTTGAATGGAATATTTGATTTGATGTATAAAGTTGAAAGTGATGCTTAAAATTTGTAAATCAAAGTTACCGTTACTAAGACATGAAATGCTAGTTATTGAAGCTTTCCAAACCCTTTGAGGGTCTTTGTTAGACCAGCCGGGTGAAGGTGGTCTTGAAAATGTATGGTCTCCCGAAAGCTAGCTGATCACACTTAGTTATGACCGGGTTGGGTAACAGGTTATAACGAGGTTCCATACTTTGGTAGGTTTCAACCCGTTTGACCCATTACTCTTATATTATGATTCTAATTTGACTTGTTGAGATAATATATGACCCATGGGTTGAAATTGCCATTTCTCTTAATATGATGTTTATTATTTCTCTTTGGTGTTCTATACTTTGAATTTCTTTTTATGTTTAATTCAGACCCATTTACTTGAGCATGCGCTTGATGTAATGCTAGAAGCGGGTGAAATGCCGCCATAACCGTTCTTTGTTGACATATGGCCATAACCGTTCTTTGTTGAAATCATATGTCGAGTCATGATCCAAGATGATTTTGATCGAGCTCTAACCATTCTTAACAGTATGGCTCACGCCCTATTCCAGGTGCGAGAAAAAGAGTAGAGACGATAATTTGAAGTGTACAAAGGCAAAATCATTTGGTCTCATTTAAGAAAACTTTTCGACACCATTGGTACTCGTGATTTAGAACAGAACTAGAAAAGCCGTTGAACCAAACTGAGTCGCATTATTTCTGTTAGGATTCTGTTGTATGGCTAAAACGCTTTCTTTCCTCCATACACAAAGTAGGAAGGTATTAAGGTGAGTGATTATCATACAGAATATATGTCTAGTGAAAATTTCTTGACCGAAATTATATTTGAACAAATAACATATAATTTGAGTAAAGTCTGAATATAGTCAACATGCTTTATAAAATCTTTACCATTCTAAACAAAATAAACTACATTTTTGAACAAGCTTACAAAGTTGAAATTAGAGGTTGGTACCACGCAGCATGTGAAAAGCAAAGTGTAGGAATGATCACACCTGATGATTGCTAGCGTGAATGAAACCCTTTTTCATATTCTTTTAAGCCTTTTTTTTCCAATCATCACACAACCCACAGCGTGAATGACTGCAAAGGATGAATATTCACTATAAACACATACATAACTTAAAAGCTGAAACTTTTATCATGTGCAGAAAACTAAAAGTGAAAGATCTAATATAAAAAATTTGATTCGAATATGTTACTTTATGAAAATGTCGACCACCACATAATTATAAGTTGAGAGTTGAGTTATATGCTTTTGCATAATGTATAAAAACAGAGATGGAGGCATAGAGAAAAAAAAAAAAAAAGTTAAATCATATCATTAAGATGGAAAAGAGCAAATCATTTCCAGAATACTCATCTTCATACACAAATGGTTTGGGATACACGAAAGATGGAGCACCGAGATCATATGCATTCAACGGTCCGGTTGTTGATAATGATGGAGACACGAAGAGGAAGAAGAGGATCGCTGAGTATAACATGTTCACTGCTGGAACTAAGTTTAAATCCACCATCAGAGATACCCTCAAATGGATCAAAAACAAGTTTACAGATGTTCGTTACGGTATTTGAATTTTTTCATTTATTTGTGAATCTTGTAATTGTGTTTCGTTTTGGCTTCATCATGTATCAAATCATTCAATGAAATTGTTGTTTGCTAATTCATATCTTTCTGTATATCTTCTAACAAAGTCTATATTTATTTTATGGGATGATATTAAAATTTAAAGACTGTGAGGCTATGAGAGGTGATTATGTTTGAAGTAAAATTGTTAAATATTTGATGCTCGATTTTAGGTGACCCGAGGGATTCTGAGTGAAAGTAGATGCTCTATTCGCATGTGGTGTATTTAGTGTATTTAGTCAGGTTAATGAAATGCAGATCTCGATATTCTGACAAAAAGACTTGGAATGCAAAAGCTAAATCTTATGACATTCTAACAAGTTAAAAAGACCATATATATCTTCAAGTTAACTCAAACAGGAATCCTCTTCAGGAACATAGAAATTGACATGCTTACAAATGCTAAACAACCATTTTGTGGCTGTTTATTTGCAAAGGTACTCGGTTTTTGTGACCTGAAAAAAATAACAGCTGAAGCGATTACGCTTACAAAAACCTTTTCTTTCTCCATTTCCCTAGAGTTAACCTCGTTAAAGAGCTGCGCATTTTATCAGCCAGATATTAGTTCATGAAAGGCGATCATAGTGGTTTATAAAAGTGGATTATATAAATGAAGAACCTGACTCAAGACAAGAAAATTAGTGTGTTGAGGATGAGATCAAAATACTCCATATAACTGCTAATTGGTACACAGCCTGCCCGAATGTATTCCTCTGCATGATATTTGCTTATCAAGTCATAAGGAAGCCGTTTAAATCTTTAATTTGATGTCAGTATTTATAAAAACAGCGCTTGTTAATTATATGCCAAAGTTGTATTTTGATCTTATGGGATGAAATCCCACACTTCAAACTAATGTGGGCTGATTACCACATCTACCTTGACATGGCTGCATCTCACTGCATTGTCCTTGTACTCGGACACTTGGTCAATCGGGTCTTCTTATAAACTGGTGAACATAATTGATTGCATGAAGCAAGAACCTTCAATGATTATCTAAGAAAAATTGACGAAAAAACTTGGACCCGGTTCTCCACCCGGACCTGGTTGTATATGACACCGTAGGAGACATTTTACAAGATTAATAGTATGAATCGTTATAGGAATCATTCTAACTTTTTATATTTATTGGCACAAGTAATACTCCAAAACATGCTGAACATATAATATGTTGGTAATCACATCAAATTCATCTTAGTACAAAGTAGACAAGAAAGTGAAGACTAAAACTATCCATAGTGGTGTGAGTACTTGCATTTGAAATAAAAATAAAAATAAAAATCAGTTTCATATCCTTTAGTTCCATTTTCCAGTGCCCACATAGTGGTGTGAGTACTTGCAGTTAAGGTTGTCTGTATGTATAGCTGAAGTTCACTTCAAATGCTAAAAACCTGTGATGTTCATGGATAGAATTATGAGAGAATATTGGCAGTTGCCTTTATAAGGACAAACTAACAGTTTAGAAATGAAGAAACTAACCCTTTTTGGCGGTTCATCTTTGTTTAATTATCAGACTCAAACTTTGCATCATCATATGCTTCATGTATTTCTCTTGCACTGCTCCTGTTGTGAAAACTGTCAAGTTCAGTATACAATAACACATCACAAAATGTTAAAAATTTTGAACACATCTAAATGAAAACGGGTCATTTTTATCATAGATAATGGGTCAAATGGGTTAAGCAGAACGACTTAATTATAAATGAAACCCAGGTCAGCTGTGTTGAACGTATAAACCTTGCCCAAAGTATACTCGAACATTTAATTATTCTATTATTTACGATATACATTTACCGACAACAAAAAAAGAGTGATGGTGCTTAAACCAAACAAGCTAAAATACATACACGATTTAGTATTGCGAAAAGAGAGTTATAAAGTGAAATGAATTAGTAAAAAGGAGGGAAAGGATATCTGTTGTAATCCCAATCTGTTGGTACAATAGCAATCTTGCTGAACTTAATTGCACTGGCATCAATGCATTGAAAATAGTTGAAATATATAGCTGTTGGTCTTGTCTATTAATTTCATGAGATATGATACGCTCTCTTTGTCCTGAAAAAAGTCAAAACAACTGAAATTTATCAAGTGTACACAGCCAACAACTTACTGAATAAAACAGCTGGTAAATCTTAACATGCCTGAATAGCCAAGGTAGTGAAGTTGACTAAACTAAAATCTTCAATTACTTCACACAGTTCCTTCGTGAGTTTCCTACCAACATAAATACAAAATGACAAGTTCAGTACGTGTATTTGCTTCTAAATTATATGCGAAAAAACTCAACAACTATACTTGGCAGAACGGGGATCTTGATCCAGATGGTATTGTTAACAAGATAAATCTTTCACATCGGTGTAAAAATCAAGGTTGAAGGCTGCAGCATACTGCATACAGCAACCTATAGTTATTTCTACAATTCTACATGGTGAATTTCTATAAATCTATCCGTATTCTTATCATAAGCCTTGGCTCTTTTGACCACAAAAGTCGAACTGTGTTACAGACTTTGGAACGTATGTAGTAATAAAAACTTCCTATACCTAATCCTCCGTAGCTCTCAGTAAGATCAATCTTAGACAATACATTGACATGTGGCAGTTCCATAATCCATATGTAACATTGTTGACAATAAGAGAAGCAATGCACTCACATATTTCCCGGGGTCACTACATAAATGGGCATCTATCAAGAGAACCACCTACAGTCAACTGTAAACGAAACCATTTTAGTACTGTTAACAATCTTGCAGAAAATCCGTCGCTGTGTGTATTTGTGTACTTTAAAGAAAACAAGCAAGAAGCCAAGAACATTACTTGCGCGAAGATCAAGTTTTTAATAAGTTTCATGATGACCCTTTTTCCGTTAGAGTGAAGGAAGAAGAGTTCTACTTGGATTTGATTAATATTTCCGGGTTAAAATATGTTTTTTTTTTTTTTTTACATTTGATTATCATTGATCGCGAATGAATGACTAGCTTCCATATACAGGGTTGCATTCTAATGAAAATAAGGAGTTAAAATAAAAACGGTGAAAACGATCTCAATTTGTATTCACAATTTTTTTTAGTTGTGAACTTTTATTTTTTTCACTTCACATACGTTATTTTATTGTGAACCCTTACATTTTTTTATTTGTAAACTTTTATTTTTTTCGCTTCACATACGTTATTTTATTGTGAACCCTTACATTTTTTTTATTTGTGAACTTTTATTTTTTTCGCTTCACATACGTTATTTTATTGTGAACCCTTTCAAAAGGTTTTTCGTTGTGAACCTTTATTTTTTTTTTGCTTCACAAAAAGTTAGAAATTTTTTAACTGTGAAGCTTAAATTTTTTAGCTTCGCATAAATTTATGAATGTGTGAAGCTTAATTTTCAACCTTCACAATTCGTACATTTTATGTGAAGCCAAAAAAAATAAGCTTCACATTTAAAAATTAAGTGTGAAGTAAAAAAAAATCAACTTCACAATTTATAAAATTGTGAACTTCAACTGTTTTTACCGTTTTTATTTTATCTTCACCCCTTTTTATATATATATTTTGATCCAAGGGCTGTGCTCTATTTTTATCATTTTTATTTTATCCTTTTGTTTCAACATGATTCCAATCCTATATATATATATATATATATATATATACACACACACGTAGTGAAAGGATCGGGGGAGAACTAATAAAACTGTAAAAAACCACTGCCTGCTTCAAATTTTACAATAAATAATTACTTGTAAAACTAAAAATCTATCGTTATACAAGCGCCTCGCTTTCTTTAAAATTGGAACCCTAAAAGGTATCAAATCCCAATCCATAACGTTCGCTCTCTGTTTCATATCGTAACTCTGCGATACTTGCGAAATTACCAGCCACGGAAGATATAAAAGACGGTCTCAATCGACTATCAAATTGTATACTCTGGAACATGATAAATGATGCAAATGCAAAGGCTTTTTGTCAAAAATAAACAAATTCAAAGATATAATGGAATGCAATAGCGCTGAAGATGACGTCGCCATATGATCTTTTCATATTCATCTATTTGATTAAATTAATTGAATGTGTTTAAATACAATTGGTAGGCCATAACTAAAACTATTTGTTGATAAGGGTATTACACAGTTCATATCTTAAAAAATATTAGTTCAGATTGTATCTAAGTCATCTTTTGTTATCAAGTATTGTTAATTTCTTGAAATTATCGATCAAAAACCATGAATCGTTAGCAAAATTAGAAGAATTTAACATTGGAGAGTGTTTTGCACCCATGAAGCAGGTGCAGAATCAGTGTTTTGCATTCATGAATCAGGTACAGAATCAGATTTGTACCCAAAAATCAGGTGGAAAAATCGATTTACACCCATAAATCAGGTGCAGAATCAGTTTGCAGCCATAAATCAGGTGTAAAATCCGATTTTGAACCATGAATCAGGTGCAGAATCGAAAATTAATGATGATAAAAATTAATTTTCGTGATGTTATTTGTTTAATTAATTCAATTGGTATATTTTGTTTCATTTAAGTGTTATTAGTTTTAAATTAGTTTTGAGTTAAAAGATCTTGGGTGTTTAAAAAAAGAGCGGAAGAGGGGATGTAGCGGAGGTTCTCACGGTTCATTAGTTTTTACGGGATTCTCTCTCAATATATATATATATATATATATATGTGTGTATGTGTGTTTTTGTAACTTTGTATGTGTGTGTATTTTGGGCTAAGCCCTTGGCCCAGAAGAAAAAAAAGCCCTTAGTTCCTGAACTTGTAGTACGTCAATCTGTTTTTATTTTCAGTGTAATTCTCCAACATATGGGCCCATCTCCAAGCTAATTATATATTGTTTCACACTGTAATTTTTTTTAAAGTAATGATAAACATAACTAATTATATAGGTTTTAATTTAGACATAATCATACAATTCTTGTGACATGTATTTCATTAATTCTACCTTCTTATATTCATCAATCATTTTCACTAATTCTTCCTTCTTATATTCATCAATCATTTTACAATATGTATAAATCAAATCTTTTGACTTAAATTTAAGTATCTATACTATTATATAAACCATTTGCACCAAAAGTTTTAATCTTTAAAAAAGAGAGACAAGTCAAATTACCTTTCTACTCTCCTACAATATTTAATAGACATACTATAGTCACTTAATGCAACTAATTATTACTTTTTCGTAACAGTCATATATTTAATTTTTTAATTAAATATGTACATTAAATATCTGTAACTTAATTTTTACAACTTTCAGTTGTTAAAATTATGGGAGATCACTTGAGTGGTGTCGGGTTAGCAAGTTGAGGTTAGCGGGTCAAAAGTCAATTCTCAACCCAAACTCAAATTATTTTTATTAACAAATTGACGGGTAGAAAATAATTAATCTGGACATGACCCAAATAACTCACTTATGTAAACGGGTTGATAGGTTTGCGGTTGATTTCAACCTACCAATTGATCTCGGATCAAGTGGGTTAAAATTTGTAAGTTTATATGTTGGTTTCGGGTTGAAATTTTCCATTCAAAATAAAACTTTTTTTTTTTTAATCTTCACAGATCGACCCGTTAACCAGAACATTCATCCGATCTTAACCATATTCATTATATGTCAGTTTCAAATTGAGTTTCAAATTGTACTGAGAAACATAATGTATCATTAATTTTTATTTTCCATTCAAGGATGACGTATTTTTAAACGAATAAATTAATATATGTAAATCTTTTGTGTCCGCTGCATTGCGCGGGTATAATGTAGTATAGCTTTAAGCAAATCAATCATTTTCCTTTTTATAATATTATATACATAAAATAATTTTGAGTTAACTATATACTCCACTATTTTGCTACACTTTTATGTCGATTAAGTTGCATTATTAATGTAACATGTTGTATTGTTGTAAAAATTTTCTTTAATTTTTAAGAGTTAGTTTGCATTTGTTTCCGGCACTATTGTTGTAGTATTTCAACAACATTATTTTAGTTTAACGTAACACAAATGTCTTCTATAGTTTACGTTGACTTTTTCATGCCACTTACGAATCCGTCACCGCTTACAAGAGAGGTTACAATTTAGATTCCAAACGGTCGATATTTTTCTCCACGTAATCCACACAATACGTAAAACCTAATTAAGAAACATCAAATAGCAAATGTTATCAGACTATGGCCAAATTTACTTACCTAATTAGTATTAAATTTAATTAAATTGAGAACAAAGTAGGCTGTTGTAAGCTATAACTCAATAATTTTAACATACAAGACGTGTTAATAAATAAATATAGAAAGTATTGGTGTTAGATGGGTAATACATAAGGTTAATACACACGAAAATGTTCGATTAGGGTATTATCATTGTTTGTTAACAAATCCAAAACATAATTACATGGAAAAGACAGCTCCATGGATACTAGAGTTAATAAACTTATTTATTTCGGACATTTTGATTACTTGTTACCTAATGCTATTCAATTTCTCAATCCACGTGTGTATTAACAAACAAAAATAATTACCCCAATCGATTATTTTCACAAATTTTAATGTCATATGAAATATTTTACAAAGTTTAATGGTCTACGTGTGTATCAACTCCATGTACATATATAAAAATCAAGACCACGTCAAATAATAATCGGTAGAACCGGAAAGACTTAACTTTTTAACCGATTTGCATATTCAAGTTATGACTTTGTTAACAAACAAAGTGCCTTCCGGAACCAGGGGTCTTCGAGGCTGCTGCACAGTCTCAGCGGGTTCGCCCGTCTCCACCAAATCAAGGACTAATCGTTGTTTCCAGATACTGTTGCTGGTTCATCCTCTCTATCCCTCGAGAGGATGTGCATCAGGTTTTCTTGAGAAGGGCTTTGAGAAGAGGGGCAACAGTCAAGAAACTGTGCATATGTCATTGTGTCAGTCGTTGGGATCCCTACTCATTTGTAAATTTAAGGCATATAAGGTACTTCAACCACTACAACCTGATGGTTCCTTTGCAGCTAAAAGAATGCGATAGAACACCTGCTTCTCATTCTTCTTTGGCACCTACGGTAGAGATCGGAGGTATTTGGCTTCCAAAAGATAATTTTCCCGATCGAATATTTTGGTAAAGTTTAGTGACTTATGTGTGTATTAACCCTTTTAAATACCCCTACAATTCCATACAAATTATTGAAATATTGATCTTCCTTTTAACTTTTAGGGGTGTGATTTGTATAGTATATCACTGTAATATATAGCTAATGATGTACAAATAATTTTTTATGGTGTATGAATAACCACTCAACTTTTAAGCTCTATTATCGTAGAGAAAGTCGGGTAATAAGTTAAAGTCAAAAGGAAACCGCACATTAATTTCTCGTAACATGGCACAATATAATTATTTGAACATGGGTGGTTTTGCAGTATACGTAAAACTGAATGTAGTATCCATTATTGACATACTTTGTACTTGAGTTATCCTGAGTACTGAATTCAAAGTTGTACTTCTGTGACTGAATCTAATTTTACTACTGACTCATTGCCAAATGAAGAAAATCAAACGCTCATAACAATAAAATAAGCTAGTAGTTGAGCAGTGAAAACTTGAGGTTCTCTAAACAGACTTTTAAGGTTCGAATCATAACATATGTTTTCGACCATTTTCGGCACCCGCCTCAGCTATCGTTGGAGTATTGGGTTTTGCTTGTCACATTAACCAACTTAGCTTAAATGAGTCTCCACGGTTGTGAAAGAAAGAATATACATAGGGTGTGTTCGGCTGACGGAAGGCGAATGAGATTCTACTTTTAACAATTTTCAGCCCTTATCTCCAACTCGTAACTTTATATTTTATCTTCTTCTTTTCTCTGTTTGAAACGGCAAGTTTACAACCTAATCCACACACTAGTTATATCCACAATTAATATATACACTCGCTGCCTCAAATGAGATTTGAACCAACAACCTCTTGTTTGATAGCTGAAACTCATATTGTTAGCCTAAAAACTCTTTGATGGTAACTTTATATATTATTGATTATCTAAAAGACTCTTTTGATAGTAACTTTATATTTAATTGATCATCTAAACATAAATGTGCAAGTAATTTGTCTCATAAATAATTAGATGATCATCAAAATCAAAACTTGGTTATCAGTTAATAAAAAAATGGATTCTTATAATGTCTAGTGGGTAACTCGCGCTATGTGACGGTAATAAGTAAAAAAAAATACAATAGTGGTAGATAATGATGATCGGCCGTCACTGTGACGATAACGGCTGTCTTAACATAGATGACTATTCCATTTTTTCTTTCTTTAGCTTTGTATCAATTTCATTTTTCATTTACACTTTATATTATCATAAGAATAAGAATTGTTTTATGAATAGTACTAGTGATAGAAAAACAAATTTTGATTATTTAAATTTAAGTTTTTAATAAATGTACAAGCAATTTAAAATTATATTATAAATTGAAATTTGATTGATCATGTTTAACCGAATGATTGACTTTCGTTTATTATTCCCCTAATTCCCCCTAATAATCAAATAGCAAACACTTATGAACAGTGTCACTTTTGTCTTAATAGGTTTAATGAAATTTATAATAACTATGTTGGTAGCCCGGTGGTTTTGGGTGTTACTCCACATCATGCAGACCTGGGTTCGAATCTTGGGGCTGCAAATGTGATTTTTTACTTTTTTTCTTCTTTATCGTTGTTATTATTATTATTATGTTTTTTATTATTATTCACCCTATTATGCTTTTTACATAATTATGTATTTTTGTTTTTACACTTATTGCAAATGTTGTTTATTATATTTTGCTTTTGTTTTTGTTATTATTATTATAATATTTGTAAAACCAAACTATATTATTTATTTATTTTTATTATTTTTCATATTTTCGCTCTAATAAGTTGTTACAGATAAAACAATTTGTAATATTGACCTAAACAAATTTAACTTACATGATTTATCTAATTTTTAAGTTATGGAGTTTTGTTTTGTATTATAAATGGTTGGTAACTTGGTATAAGTAAATAACTATTAAAACATGTTTTAGTATGTGACGAAATACAACAACAAAATCGAATACAACTTATATGTAAAAAAAGATAAAAAAAAAAAAAAAAAATATCCTGCCGCAACGTGCGGACATATAACCCTCGTTTATTTCAAATTTCAAATAAATATGAGTATTAACATAAATTTGAATATGTAATGTATATATTAGGAAAAAAAGAATTAATAAGTATTACTAATTGATTTGATCATATTAGTTTCTATATTTATCTAATTAATGAGAGGGTACCTCTCATGTTAAACACTAAGTAAAAAAAATCTAAATGCATAATAAGGGTATTAAGATAATGAATGATATATTTAACGAGTAATATTATCGCTCAAGGAGAAATTCAAAATTACTGTGAATTAGTGATTAGTTAACAAAGACTTGGATTGGACGTTTATTTTAAGTTCCTTAAAATATTAATGACCGGCACAACTAGACTTAATTCATTGTATTATATTTACATATAAACAATAAATAAAATTTATAAATAATCATTTTCAACTACGCGGGTAACACCGTTAACACGCGAGTATTTGACAACGGGTTTATTTTTGTACCCGTACTTGCGACTCACGCGACTCACGTATACCCGCGGATACGGTTAAACCTGCGGGTTTGAAAAAAATTTATAACATAATGAAAAATTTTATCATCAAAATGTACAAACAAATATTTTTTTTTTTGTTAAAGGGGAAAATTACCCCGGCAAATATTATTAAAAAACAATGATACGCGTTACAAGTACAAAATTGTGGTAGAACCACAAGACTTAATCTAACAGATATGAAAGACTAAGTGCATACACAAGACATGCCTTGCATATGACAACCAACACTAAGCACAACCATTAAGAACCAACAAACAAACTCCAGCCAAGCAATGAGCCACTGCGCCCGCATGATGAAAATCAACTGGACGAAGAACACACCCCTTTCGGGATCTTCCATCTCTCCATGGCACGGAGAGCACGAGACGAAGGTCTGAAGGGAAAAGAGACCAACTTCAGCCGTATCGTATTGATGATAGCATCAGCCACCTCCCTGCATGACCTCTTGCCTTTGTCAAAAAGCCGAAAGTTACGTTCTTGCCAAATGAAGAATGCCGAAGCAGCTAGCACCAGGCGAGACACAACGTCGTCAATATTTTTCGGACCCGTAGCAGCTAAGAGAGAGGGCATAAACACTTCGAGTCTGTCCGACATAATCTGCATCTGCGCATGACTGATAACCCTGAACCAAACCTGTGAGGAGAAGGAGCATTCAAAAAAGAGATGGGCATGAGAGTCCTGGCACGAGCCACACAGCAGACAACGCAGCAGGGATAAATCCACGGAAGGACCTACATCCCACTGCCTCAGACGGTCTTGGGTCTTCAGTCTACCTCGTAAGACGAGCCATAAATGAAAGGCATGCCTAGGAATGCAACGCGAGAACCACACCACAGGAGCCCAATCCACCACGCTCCCTCTTGGCCGAATGGAATCCCAAACTTGACCAACCCGAAAATCGATAAAATTTCCATCCGAATCACGCCATAATAACTTGTCGGGCCGGGAGTGGAGAGTGGGAACCTCAATCTGAGAAAGGGAAGGGTACCTTAGGAGCCATTCCACCGGCCATCTCCAAGAGTTACCCTCAATGAGATCAGCGACAGAGTCAGAAGTCGAGAAGCCCGGGCGCATAATGTCACGTTGACTCGAAAAGACACGGGCAATAGGACATTGGTTACACCAAGTGTCATACCAGACCGAAACAGTCCTTCCATTGCCGATCTTAAACCAACAAAACGGTCGCACGACATCCCTAATACGTAATAGACTTCGCCAACCCCAGCTCATACTGCGTTGAGCAGAGACATCCCAAAAACTGCGATCACGCAGTTTATAAGCATACACCCATCTGACCCAGATGGAGTCCTTTCTAGAAAGGATGCTCCAAATGTGGGTGGCCATAAGAGAGACATTCCACTCACTCAAACGACGAATCCCCAAGCCACCTTCAAGTTTCGGATGACAGATATCCTCCCAAGCCACCTTTGCTTTACCGGCCTTCATCGGACCTTGGCACCACAAGAAACCCCTCATAAGCTTCTCAATATCCCCAATTGTAGAGGCAGGGAGAATAAACATAGATGCCCAATACCCATGAAGAGAAGTAAGGACAGAGGAAATAAGTTGAACACGGCCAGCAAAAGAAAGAGTCTTATTCTTCCAATCCCCAATCCTATTCTGGACCTTCTCCACCAGAGCTTTACAGTCAGATTTGACGAGCCTAGAAGAGATAAGGGGAACCCCGAGGTACCGAACCGGAAGAATACCTTCCTCGAATGGCATGATATGGAGGATATTCTGTCGCACAGAACTGGGAACTTCACAAAAGAAAGTAGTACTTTTCGGGATACTAGGAACCAAGCCCGAAACTTCTTTAAATTCCTTAAGAGCAGACTGGATCACCGTGGCAGAGCCCAGATCCCCATGCGCAAAAAGAAATAAGTCATCTGCAAAACACAGGTTTACAAGACCAAGGTTCTCACATTTCGCATGGTATTTAAAGGAATTAGATTCATCAACTTTCCTTCGAATAAGCAAGGTCAGCACCTCCATCACAAGGGTAAAAAGGTAAGGAGACATTGGATCCCCTTGCCGCAGGCCCCTTTTGCCTTTAAAGAAACCATGAACACCCCCATTAATACTCAGGGAGAAGGACGTGCTAGACACACAGGTCATGATTAGCCTGACCATAACAGGGTGGAAGCCAAAACCATGTAAGATAGTCCGGAGAAAGCTCCAATCCACCGTATCATACGCTTTCTGAATGTCTACCTTGAAGGCACACCGAGCAGCTCCATGGTTAAGATGGTAACATCTCATAAGCTCCTGGGTTAAGAGGATGTTATCAGAAATGCTCCTACCCGGAATGAAAGCAGATTGATTGTCGCTCACAATATCCTTCAGCCCATCCTTGATTCGACTAGTGACCAACTTACTGATGCACTTATACAAGACATTACACAAGGAAATAGGCCGAAAATCATTAATCTGACTAGGGGAGGAAACTTTCGGAATGAGGGCAATAACAGTATGGTTGATTTCTTTTAAAATCTGGCCATTAACGAAGAAATCCCGAACCGCAACGTACAGGTCATCACCAATAGTGTCCCACGACCGTTTGAAGAAAGATGCCGAGTAACCATCTGGCCCCGGGGACTTACAGTCACCAATAGAGAACAAGGCCACCCGAACTTCATCCTTAGTAACAGGCCGAATCATCAAGTCAGCCTTGGATCTTGAGAGCTTGCAGGAGAAAAGGCCCGAGCTATCCAGCGGCAAAGCATCACCAGCACAACCCAAAAACTTCTGGTAGTGGTCAACAAAGATCAAAGGCACCAAGTCTCCCTCATGGACAACCTCATTTAAGTCATGCACTCGATCAATCCGACCCCTATTCGCTTTTTCCTTAACCACATTATGAAAGAACTTAGAGTTGCAATCCCCCACCCGAAGCCATTCAATCTTTGCTTTCTGCTTCAGGAACCGTTCCTCATCAATAACCGCCGCATTGAAAGCACGAAGAAGGAGACTCTCCTCCTCTCTCAGCGCAGCAGAGTCGGGGTTAGAGTCAAGAGCTTTCTGAACTTCGTCCAATTCAGCACGAAGTTTAACAACCTTCTTATGGAGGTCACCCTGATCCCTCATTAACCCGGCAAGAGGCTTTTTAAGTCTCTTCAACCTCCTGGTAATCCGAAACATAGCATGTCCCACAATCTCCTCCTTCCACGCATCAATTACAATATCTTTAAATTCAGGCTTATGAGCAAGCAAATTATAGAATTTAAAGGGCTTAACACGAGGCTTTTGAATCACGGGGAGAGAAAGAACAGCAGGAGCATGATCAGAAATTATGTATGGTTGGAATAAAGCACGGGCCCCATGGAAGGCATCCAAGAACTCTCCATTACACATGATACGGTCAATCTTCCTCAAGATACCCGAGGCAGACTGAGGTCGCTGATTCCAAGTGAAGTGGAGTCCCGAGGCCTGCACATCAATAATCCCAATATCCTCCGCACATTCCCTGAACTCGCGCATAGAGGTAGAACGTCTGGAAGAACTAGAGGAAGAATCCTCCAGATTAAGAATGGCATTAAAATCGCCCAGTAGCGTCCAGGGATTAGCACCAACAAATCTGCTATGCAGGCGAAGACTATCCCACAGCTCCCTTCTATGGGAATAAGCATTATCCGCATAAATGACGGAGCAGTAAAAAGACTGATCCCTATCACGCACCCGAACCTGACAGTGCATAACCTGATCCGTGAAGGAAATGATCATAAGGTCGACTTGGTCAGGATCCCAACCAATAATAATACGAGCTCCACTAACACTCCTAGAGGAGTTAGACGTCCAACTCCACCTCCTAAAAACCTTAGAACAGATACGCGTGAGATTAGAAACATGAACATGGGACTCCAAGATGGCACAGAGGCACAACTTGTTTTCACTAACCACCTGCTGAACCTCCTTTTGCTTTGGGGCACGGTTCAAACCCCTAATATTCCATGATGCGAGACTAACCATGGAAAGTAGAGGCCTTGGGAGTGCTTGCCCCCTCCGAAAAGGACCCCCCCTTGGGAAGTTTCATATAGTCTGCCGTCTCATCATAAGTTTCCTCAATGTCGGATTCAAGATCATCAGCATCCGAGCCGCTACCATTAACCGCCCCTTTAAGCTTACTAGGCTGACTTGGGCCATCTCCATTATCATCCCCCGGTTGGGTCTTTCTATTCCTCTGAACATCCTCTTCCTCATTATTACATAGAGCCCCGAAGCGGTTGTCCAAGGATAAGGGTTTAGGAATACCCGAAGCCTTCTTGGAAGACGGTCTCGGATAAGGACCATTAGGAGCCTGTTTGGAAGTAATTCCCGAGTCTTTCACCCTATACAACACCTTTGGTTTATGTTTCTGTACAAACAAATATTAACAGTCTAAAACAACAAAGTGTTGATTAGATATGGAATTTAGAAACCATGAAAAGAGAAAATGTACCTAATTTTTAGGTGTAACACTTTAGGCATATTTCACATCGGTCGTGAACATAAGAGATGTTGGGTTTATAAGTAATATTTTGGGCTTACCAAACATAATGCATTTTGGGGCCACAAACACTGTAGATCTCATGAGAACTCTTTAATTAAGTGTACTTGGACGGGAGTAGTATGGGTGACCTCCTGAGAAGTCCTCGTCATGCCGCCAAAAATAAGCCGTGCATCTGCCGGTAAAAACAATATTGTGGTCGTGGAAGGCGAGATGTTACAAGTGGTATCAGAGCAACTCATGTGCCATTCGGGATGTGGGGCAAACCTCATCGAAGACGATGAGTCTCAAGGAGTGATGTTTGTAACACCTTAGGCATATCTCACATCAGTCGTGGACATGAGAAATGTTGGGTTCATAAGTAATATTTTGACCTTACTAGACACAACGCATTTTAAGGCCACAAACACTGCAAATCTCATGAGAACGCTGTAGTTAAGCGTGCTTAGGCGAGAGTAGTACTAGAATGGGTGACCTCTTGGAAAGTCTTTGTCACGCCGCCAAAAACAAAGCCATATGGATGCAGATTAATTGGACAATATTGTAATCGTGAAAGGTGTAAAATGTTGACATTTAAATATAAAATATAGATAAAAAGATATAAAAACCACCCAATATTACTATTTCTTTATATAAGTTTTAAAATTTTTGTTAAACATAGTAGTTTTAAAAGTTATAGTTAAGAAATCAACAATCATAAAAGATAAGTCAACTTTAATGAATCATCGTAATTACTTATGGTTAGATAATGAACTTTAACGTTGTAGATTAGTTTCTAACAACTTTTTATTACTAACAAATTAACTGTAATTTTAAAAGCTATGTTTAGTGAAATTCAGTTTGGAACACATAACTTGGGTTGCAATGGCCTCTCGGTGAATTGTGAATCGTGGAAGGCGGATGTTACGGATTAATTTATATCTATCTCCTATCTTATATATATATATATATATACGGGAGTATTGAAAAGGGAAGTACTATTTTTTGGAGAAGGGGGAAACGTTAATATTCATCACGAACAATATTACACTTAACAATCAAAATATCAACAAAATAAATATTTTTACCAATAAATATTAATCAAAATCGATGCTATAAAGAACATATTAATGAAAGAATTTTATTTTAAATCATAACATTAGTTGATTAATATTTATTTAATAAATTGTTAACATTCACCGTGATGATTGTTAACTAACATTCATTACGATGAATGTTAAAACATCGCATTATTTAAAGAATATTTTTAAGTTTAACATTCATCACCATGAACGCTACTAACATTCACCACAATGAATATCAACAGTTTTGAGTCTATTCTTAAATTTATGTTATAACCCTCAAAAAGAATTTATCAATGAAGATTAATATTCATAGCATCGATTCTGATTAACATTACTAAATTTCACTTCGTTTTTTATGAGATTTGTATTTTCGAAATTAAAATGCTCTGTGATAAATAATAACGCTTCCCCATTCACTAAAAAAGTGCTTCCTTCTGAATCACACCAAACACAAAACCCCCAAAAATCAAACTGCTTTCGTTACCTCCATTTATCTTCGTTCGATAACTAAATCCAATTTCTAGAGTTTGATAATTTAATCGATAGTTACTCTTTTTCCCGATTTCATTTGCTTATAAGTTAAATCTTTTTATCTTTACGTGACTATAAGAATTTGGCATATGAAAGTACATTTTACACAACAGCTGGTATACTCTTTTATCTTAAAAAGTTCAAAATTTTAATTTTAAAATTTACAAAGTCAACTGTCACAGTTCGCATTATCGCGGGTTAATAATAATATAATATCTTATTGTGTTCAACGTTATAAAAGTCCGATCATTTAACCCTGAGTACAACACGCTATATCTTTAAAGTATAATTATAATTTATTTTATATAATTAAAACGTAATAATTGTGTGGACTTAGTGGGTGGGGATTAGCAAGTGCTTTATGTGACAGTGCACAAAATTACCAATTTTTAAGGGCCTCCAAATTTTATGAGTACGTGATGTTATTATATGTTTGACTATACAAAAAGGAAAAAAAAAATAGTGGGCTCCTTTATACAAATTACTAACTCCCATAATCCAAATAAAACAGGGCCTAATCATGTTATAGTAATCTTAAAGACTGTTCAAGAAAAATGAAGAATCTAATATCAATTCTAATGAAGTTTATACGGAGTTAAATTGGCTCAAAAGTTTCTTGTCTTGTGTCAATATGTGATACGGTGATATCATGCATTTTTTTAAAAAAATAGGTTGATTGTTTTTTTAATGTGATTATTAGAAATAAATTGTCGTTAACTATTCTCGTAACTGTAGCAGTTATCAAAATAAGTTTCTCAATATATAAGTTGTCGATGTCGTACTTGCAGTTCACAATTCACAATTCTACTTTGAAAAATGATCGGAGAATAGCACTTTTTAATTAAAAATGAAAATTTGCATTGTTGTTCTATTATTGAATAATTACTCCGTTACTTTTATGTGTTTATAACAACTTTTAATTAGATATTTTTGTATGTTTATAACATTAATATATAATTGTATTTAAAAATAAACTTTTGTCTACTGGGCCAAAATTTTAAATCGCACAGGGCCTTCATAAATTATTTGTCGGCCCTGTGTGGACTTTTATTGTATCAAATCATAAAGGGTTTATTGTTTTATTATGCGTTCAACTTTATACTAAATACTATTGTATGTTTTCAACTTTCGTACTCTCTATTGTATGAGCTGAACATTCTAAAAACTCTATTGTATGGTTCAAATTTTTATACCCTCAATTGTATGATATGAGCTTTTTAAAAGAGTTTTTAGAATGTCTAATTTATATCATAGTACTTATAGGTTTTAGAAAGTTCACCTAATATAATAGAGAGTATGAAAGTTGAAAGCATACAATAAATATTTTTTCACCTCATACAACATAAGGTATGATAATTAAACGCATACAACAACAATAAATATAAAATTAAACGCATAATCAAACAATAATCTAATCATAAATCAAATCAAATAGACAATAAGACAGCAACCGACGACCAACCTCATAAACAAATTATAAAACCTTTAACATCAAATCAGTTGTAGAAACTTCATATCCTACGTGGCCATACCTGACTATGAACCTTTGCCACCACGACTATTAACCTTGCCAAAATTCTGAGCAACGGCCACTGTTATGACACGTAATCAGTGCCAAAAAAAGACTGTCGGTGGTAAATTATATTCTCTCTCTTATTTTTATTGCTACGGTCTTGGAAAAACATCATCATTTTTATTGTTCCGGTCTTAAAAAACGTTATCATTCCACTTTATTTTTAATAAGATAACAATTTAACGTGTTAAAAATTTGTTGTTTGGATATGAAAATCATAGATATCTTGAATATGACTTTGAATCGCGTAAAAATATTACACTTTCATATTGTAGTATTTCGACCCACTAGGCTTGGGTTACACGAAATTCACAATTAGATAAGACAAAGTCTCACTCAAGTGTTCAAGTAATGCAATACTTGATCAAAACATAGAAGTGATTTTTGTATTCGTATATTAATTTAAATCCTTTTGGTCTTAGGTAAATCCCTATTAGACAAAATGATTAATTACACTAAAATTACCAACAATCCTCCCCATTTTAATGTAATCCTTGATTGACCAAATAATCAAAAACAAATCAAACTCATGCATAAATGAAAATGTCACGAAGATTGAATTTTCACTTGGTATATTATACATTCTATATTCGAGAATCAGGGTGTTCTAACGATTGAACCCTTCAACTCATTTGAATATATGAAGATAATATACACACGAGTTTCTAAAACTTTCTTTGTTCGTACTTGACGCTTTACAAGCCATGCATCCTAATCCATTCTTGAGTATATACAAAGCCAAGTCCAAGTTAATTGAAGCGGCAAAACTTCATACTCATATAGGTAGTTATTTTAAATCTACACCCGCATTTGCACTTTTCAAAATAACTATTAAGAAGATAAACTTCAACCTACTCAACTTGTAGGTCCGAACACATATCTTGGGATGATAAATAATTATGTGTTCCAATCTCTAAGTGCGAACTTTTCACATTGAATTCAAACTTCTAACATTGTATTAGAAGGGAAGGGACTTGAATGTCTCACAATTAGAGATTTATATAAAATTCAATCTCATCCCTATTACCGACTTGTGCACTAAGTCCCTAGCTAGCTAACCACTTTGTCAAGTGATATATTATTGATTGATTACTTCCACTATCATCATAATACATAAAACATGGTAACATTGACCTTCAAACATGTTTATTACAAAGTCCTTTAACCATCTCTAAATTCAAGAAGTTAAAACAATTAAAGAATCATGATGCTGTAGTTAAATCCGTTGCAACTTTATTTCTTCATACCGAGACAATATACCTACACCAAAAGTTTTGACTCATAAAATGGTGAGATCCTTTTTCCATTTTCTAACGACCTTTGTAACTATATGAAATTAATTCACCATATAAACACCGAAAGTTTAATCGCACAATGGGTTCATTTTCAAATTAATTATCAAAATGGGTTCGTTTATAATAAATAAATATTCAAAAAGAGTGAAGACAATCCAGAAATCACAAAGTAAATTTAACAAAACTCTTTGATGAATCATCGCAATCCTGGATAACTACCCATAATCCATGGAGCAATTTTCGAAGGAAACCATAAGCAAAATTAGAAACTAAAGAATTTATCATGCCTCTGGTATGGGTTATTCAATTAGTATCCCAAAACTAATTTTACAAAATACCAAAGAATCGCGTACCCAATTTATTTCATTGAATCTTTTAATCTCACAACGTTTAATCTGACCATTAATCCCCTCTACCATTGTTGATTCTCAAACACCAGAATTCACACGAACTCGCTTTAAGATATCATTGAACATGATTATCACCATCAAAATACTACAATCTTTGATGGAAATTTGTTGTTTGGGTATGATGATATTCACAGATATCTTGGATATGATTTTAAATCGTGTAAAGATCGATATTACACTTTCAGATTGTAGTATTTCGACCTACTATTGCCTAGGGTTACAAGAAATTCACAATTGGATAAGACAACGTCTCACTCAAGCGTTCATGCAATGCAATACTTGAGCAAAACATAGAAGTGATTTTTGTATTCGTATATTAATTTAAATTCTTTTGGTCTTAGGTAAATCTCAATTACACAAAATGATTGATTACACTAAAATTACCAACAATTTATTAGAATCCTCAAATATATAATGTATATAAATAATATACTAAGTGAAAATTCAATCTTCGTGACATTTTCATCATACCAAGATATCTTATAACACCTCAAAAATTTGTAAGTTTTATAATTATATAAAAGTATGTTATAAAGTAATTTAAATTGTATTTGGTGTTTAATACAAATATAGTTTATGGGTGAGAAATATAAAAGAGTTACTAGTTGAGGGGCTAAAAGTGTTAAGTGTGTAAGTGGAAGGTAGAAAGTGAAAATATGCAAATATAACTCATTCCTTCTTCCAAAATCTGGAAAATGTTAGAAGTATATGTGTGTGTGTCTTAAACCGTACGAACAAGAGGGAGAGGGCAAGAGGAATTCGAAATTGAAGGTGTTAAACTCTAATTCAAGCTTATTAAGGTACGAATAACACCTCCTAACCTTTGATTTCATGATATGATTAAGTTAAGTATGAACCCTAAATATGAAAGTTTAGGGAATGGTGGATTTAAGGGTATGGGGAGATTGTATGATCATTGTTGAGTTGTTATGAGTTTAAAATGGTGATTTTCGTTGTTAAAAGTGAATAAATAAGTTAGGTGTGATTATTGGAATTTCACCAAGTATGTAAGTAGGTAAATTAGTTGATGATGGTGAATATAGTTTGTTATTGTTGACGAATAACAAATTAATCATCTATAAGCAAGGTGTATGGGTAATTAGTTGGTGATTTGAGTGTGTGGTGTAGCATACTTAAATCCTAGCTAATTAGATGTTAGTGAGCTAAGTCTAGCTTAAATGAATTGTAAGTAACTCATGTATATGTATTGATATGTATAGGTGGTTAAAGAGTGAAAGATTTGTTTGTGCCCAATTGATCATCAAGCTAAAGGTAAGTAATGGATAAGTATGATTTATATTGCAATGCTTGGATTATATTGAGTAGTCAAGTATTTGCTCTTTGGTATGTTGTGGATGAAGTGTGATCATTGAGATACAAGAGTATTCAATGATCACACTAAATGGTGGAATTCAAGGGTGACTTGAGACTTGAGAAACCTCAAATGTTATGCCTTGACACTGTATGGACTCCTTGAGTCAACATGTAAAGAATTAAGGATCCTTAATTCATGTTATGTTGTTATGTTAATGTTAATGTATGCTTTCCTTTACTTACTAAGTATGTTGCTTATAGTTATGTTGTTTATGTATGTAGGTGAGCAAAGTGGGGTAAGGGGTGATTTGGAAAAGAAGCCTAAGCGAGAGGAGTGGTGGACTTGCTACATCTTGTAGTAAGTAATACTTTTGAACCATGCTCTTGATGCATAGAAACGCCCAAATCGTGTAGTTGTTACTTATTGTATATGGTCGACTTTTGTAATGATATACACTATGTAAAGAATGATGTTGGAAGTATATTTGGGTTGAAATAATCACTTTCTAAATGTTGATCATGTTAAATGGTTGAAGTTCTTTAAAGTGGTCAAAACGGGTCATGTTGTTAAAACTAGCCGAAGTGATGGTTTGGACATTTTGGCATGTATAGTTATGTTGAGATATGCAAAAAGAGTGATTGTAAAGTGATAGTAATAATTGAATCAAATTGATGCCAAGAATTAGTTCAAAAAGTACCCAAATAGCCATTTTTCGGATTTAAGTCCAAAACCGTCATTTGTGTGAATTTTAGAAAAGTACCAATTGGGAAACCTTTATATGTCGTATGAAACATGTCTGCAAAATTTCATGTCTTGATTATAAACGAGTCAAAAGTTATTCGCGTATCAATTTGGATCAGAAACTTGAAGTGTGCAAAATGTTTTGTACAGGACCCAGTACGCGATCGCGTACCTAGTAAAGAAAATGAAACAGAAACTTTTACGTTGTGGATACACGATCGCGTACCCCTTACACGATCGCGTACCTTGTACTAAAATTTAAACAGAAGCTTTTCATGTACAGAGTACGCGATCGCGTACCCTATGGTAGGATCGCGTACTCTCAGGTTGAGTCAAAGTACGCGAACACGTATATCTACCAGGATCGCGTATAGTATAAAAAAAATAAAAAATAAAAAATAAAAAATTGTGGGCGTTTCATATCTATGATTATCATCATACCCAAACAACAAATTTCCAACATAACTTTTACTTACTTTTTGTCTTAGATGTATATATTAGGGGTATAAAAGAACTTTATAACATTATTCATATCTATTTATGAAAGGGGACAATAAATTTGGGACATCCATAAAAGGAATATTGAACTATAGAATTAGGACGGATGGCATAATATAGACGTAAAAATATGCAAAAAGTCTAAAGTGTTGTGATCAATATTAAATATATTAAAATATTGGATAAGTTTATAAGTGGAAAATCTCAAATGAGAAGAATGAGGGATAGTATGAATTTAATGCATTTTAAGACAAATTTGTAGGGTTAAAATGCAGTGAAGATTTATAGGTATAAAATTCAATGTTGTTTAAATACAGTGTTGTTAAAATGCAGTTATTGGTAAGATGCAGTAAATCAGGACGTAGATCAAAACAAATTTATCTTAAAATGAATCAAATTCGATTTGACCCTCATTTGAGGCTTTCCCCTAATCCTCCACGACTCCACCTAATATATATATATATATATATATATATATATATATATATATATATATATATATATATATTAGGTGGAGTCGTGGAGGATTAGGGGAAAGCCTCAAATGAGAGTCAAATCGAATTTGATTCAAATCATATATATATATATATATATATATATATATATATATATATATATCTTGGGGAGCGTTCAAGAGGGAAACACTTTTTTGGAGGGAAGGGGAAACGTTAATATTCATCACGAACAATATTACAGAGCGGGAAACGTTAATATTCATCACGAACAATATTACACTTACCACTCAAAATGTCAACAAAAAAAATTATTTTTACAAGTAAATATTAATCATAATCGATGTTATAAAGAGTATATTTACCAATTTATTTTCTTATTAACTCATAACATTATTTGATAAATATCAATATAAAAATTCATTAACATTTATCATAATGATTGTTAACTAACATTTTTCAAGATGAATGTTAAAACATATGATTTTGACGAATATTTTTAATTTTAATATTTATCATAATGAATGTTAACTAACATTCACCACGATGAATATTAACGATTTTGGATATAATATTCATCAATTAATGTTATAGCTTACAAAAAAAAAAATTATCAAGGAAACTTAACATTTATAACATCGATTCTGATCAACATTATTAAATTTCACTTTTTACTTTTTGACATTTGTATTGACGAAGTTAAGATACTCCGTGATGAATGTTACACTTCACCCTATATATATATATATATATATATATATATATATATATATATAGGGTCGGGATTCAGATTGAAGTACTATTTTCTTGAGAAGCAGAGAAGCTATACATTTATCAACGATGAATATTAGCGAATTCCCTTAATATTCATCATATAATATTATAAGTCATAAAAAATAGTTTATTGATGAATATTAGTAGTCATAACAGCAGTTTTGATTAATATCTATTAGTAAAAAATATTTTTCTACGTTTTGATTATCATTCATCGTGGACGAATGTTAACAAATAATTTTTCAAAGAAACTGATAATATCCACTTCGGTTAACATTCGTTAATGAGGAATATTAGAAAATTCTATTAATATTCATCATATGATATTATAAGTTATGAAAAGTAGTTTATCTATGAATATTCGTAGGTATAACATCGGTTTGATTAATATTTCTTAGTAAAAATATGTTTTTTTACGTTTAATTATCATCCATCGCGAATGAATGATAGCTCCCGACTTCCTTCAAAAAATTATTTCTCTTTTGATCCCTACTATATATATATAACTAACAGATGATAGTCTCTTTTATGTGTCACCTTTATTTTTTTGACAACTAAGCAAAAATCCTATGTGTCATTACCATAACTTCCTAAAAAATCCCATGTGTCATTCAAATTGAAAAAATGTTTAAATCCACCTATTTTTTAGCTACTAAAATTTTTAATTTCAAAGTTATTGACTATCAATCGCAAATTCATTACTACATACATTACAAACTCTATTTTTACTTCACACCATCCTATTCATTGTTTGGTCTAAAATAATTTATCTGTAGTTAACTATTTATTTTGTGGGTTTGGTTCAGAATAATTAATCAATAAACTATTTATTTTGTGGTTTACGTAAGATGAAAAAGATCAGTTATTCTCTATTTTCACTTCACACCCTCCAATTCAATTTTTGGTCTAAAATAATTTATCTATAGTTAACTATTTATTTTGTGGGTTTGGTCCAGAATAATTAATCAATAATTAACTATATATTTTGTGGTTTATGTAAGATGAAAAAGATCAGTTATTGACAAAATGATATGGTACAATCATACGTTGTTTATCAATTTTAACAGGTTTTGGTATAATCGTTTTACATGTATACTAGAACCTGTTATCATTAAATTTCTTATGCATTCATAAATACAAAATAAATATGTATTTAAAAAGGTATGTACCTATTCTTCACTCAAAAACAATATAAATCGATAGTCATTTTTTTTTTTGTAATACTCTACTAAAAACCTACGTTTTCCTTTAAATTCTCACCGTGCATCACTTGAGTGGCGGGTTGTTATTTCCGGTTGTCCCATTATAAGTGTCTACTTTAATTTTTAATCAATAAAAAATAAACTTTACTGCATATAGATGATATTTGATTTGTGAAAAGTAAAGTGTACATTCTGAGTGAGACACTACATTTACTTTTGATAAGAAAAAAATTTAGATAACTTTTGATATATCTATTGACAAAAATAATAATCTTGACTAAATCGTTTCATATATCATCTGAAACACTAATATATATAAAAATATTTAGCCGTACATCAGACGGGTATAAAAACTAATATATATATATATATATATATATAATATATATATATATATATATATAATATATATATATATATATATACACACACGGTGACATACCTAAATTCCACGTAGGCACCATGCGCTTTCCTTCTTTTTTTTTCTATAAAAAAGAAAAGGAAAAAGGAAAAACGTTAACCAATGGAGAGATTGCCCATCATTTTCATGCACCGGATTTGATGTTAACTTTTTATGTAAGCCAGCCACTATCACATTTCACAAAACACGAATGATTGAGCACATCACATTTTTATAAAGATTGTTTAGCATTTTTTATTTAAGTAGTATTTAATTATTGTAAGTAGTTTGTTAATCGTCAACTACTAATGGTTAAATATTAATTAAACATCAACAATGTAAGTTGGTTATATAAATCATCATTGAATTTTGTTAAATATTAATTAACCATAATTCTTAAAGACTTGTTGTATTTACCCAAGTCCTTATTAAATTTTGTTTTCTCAACTTCATTTCAATTTCTGTCCTACAGAGGGAAAAACGTGTCAAAATCTTAATCTGCATAAATAATTAAATGTAAATTAAGGAACATAAGTACATAACATTGCTTAAACAACAAATATCATAATTAACATGAATTACTCTTTTGTTTGAACTAAGTGTGCTCACTTACAACCATACCAATGCAACAACAGAATAGCTCATCATACATGTGTTATTGAAATTTTTTGATTTACATGTGATTATATTTACAATCTAATTATAGGATTTAAATCACTAATTATAATCACATATGAATAATCAAATTTACAAATGATAAGTTTAAAATCACATAATAATAATTTATTTGATCATTTAAAAAATATACGGAGAAAAAATTAGTTGTAATCACATGTGATTAATCATTAAATTAGTAATCACATGTGATTAATGTGTTAATAAATACGGATTTCAATAATTTTCTTAATTATATATGTAAATAAATATAAAGGTGAAATCACATGTGCACTATCAGTTATTATCACATATTTAATTTATAAAATAAATGTTATTAAATCTCAAATCAATAATCACATGTGATTTTGATCGTAAACAAATACAATTTTTAAAATCTTATTTTTATTTGTTTATGTGAATGAATAATAAGTTGTAATTATGTGTGAGTTAACATCCACCATTGATAAATAGTGGTGTACCAATGTTATATTTACTAATAAATCACATGTGATTATATAAGTCACATTTTCTATGACCCAACAAAAATGAAAAAAAAAATTTATCTAATGTATAGCTTGTTAGATCTATAATCGAAGAGAAAAAGACGCTGTTTTTGAATATGTAATTCTTATAATTTTTAGTCATGGCATTTGTAAGATATTTGATTTTAAAGATACGAGTGAAAATTGAATTTTAAAGAAAATGGAGCAATCATATTGGTTCTCCCATTCTTCACTTTTTTAGCATTTTTCATTGAACCTACCCATACTTTATCCAAAATAAGTTATTTCTTAAACTTTAATTTATTCAACTATTAGTAGTTTACTAAGTACTTATTAATTAATTCAATATTACGCTTTCAATGCATATTAAATTCAAGTTAAATAAGTTGAAGTCGTAAGACCGCTCCGAACCACTGATGCAAATAGATGCATCAGTTGGTGCCAAATCAATGCCACATCAGTACTTTTCAAAACTGACTAATAACTGATTGAACACTATCAACCCTGACGCATCACCCAGTTTTTCTGGACCCAACACATTATTTACTTTATATATTAAAAACACAATATTAAATAAAACAATTTCATTAATATTATAAACATTACATTAATTAAAAATAAAACATTACAATAACTAAAAAAAATAATATTACATTTATCTAAATAAGACACTAAAACTAAATTAGTAGTCTACTCTGAATTGTCGAATTCGTCTTCGTCTACATGTTCGTCTTTGTCCGAATCATCGTCTTCTTGTTGTAGTGAACCTGAACCAAATACCTTTGCGAATCCGACTCATACGTATTTAACACATTTTTCCGGACTTCTTTGAGAATATTTTTCGCCTTTTTTTTAATCCTTCGATATTTTTTTATAAAGCAAGTTCCACGTTGTGAAAATCAACTTTTTTGTTAGATTTCTCAGTAATTGTATGCATTGCATCTTGTTGAGCTTTCGCAAATATTATAGCCGCCACACGTTCTTTATCCATCAAACTTCTTCTTGAAGAAGTAGCCGCATCCGATGAATCCGAACTTTTTTTTTTACTTTTTCTTGAAAAAGTACGACTGGGTGGACGAAGAATCGGTTCATTTTGAATAACCTTTCCATATTAGTCGTAAGAGTGTCGGATCTCCGGTTGGAGTTATAGCTGTCATCATCAAGATTGATCGGGTCGGTTTCGAATGTACGTTGGTTGCCCATTACCCCCGTCTCGAAAAAGAACTTCGGATAATGTGTAAGTACGTTCAAATATTTCTCGTAGATGAACTTTCGTTCTTCTTGGGACAAAAAGAGGTCACGTGTAGCAATCAAAATGTCTTCGTCTTGTGACGAGGGTCGGTAAGATTGTTGTAGATCCCATTGAAAACTTTGACGTCTTTGGCAATTTTATTCCACTTGCCTTGTAGTTGACTCAAAGTACGTTTTTCTTGAACGAGTGAACTATAGTCGTTTTGTACTTTTTTCAAAACTATCAAATGTTTGTGTAATTCCTTCGGGACTTTCTTCGGACACGTGGACCCACCGTTTGGACTACGTAACCGCCTCCTCGCCCGTCCATCTAACTTGTTTACATTTTTGTTTCTTGTCTTCGGGTTCGGGTTGGGGTTGGGACTTGGCCTTGTCTTGAGCTTCAGGTGGTGTTTGGATGTTTGTGTATTGTGGTTGGTTATTGGGGTTTGTGGTATGGAGTGAAAGTTGAGGGTGCGTGTTGTAAGAATATTGGTTGGTTTTGTAAAGACGAAGCGTTTTGTGTAAGTGGATAGTATGATGAGTAACCTTGTTAATTTTGTAGTGTGAAGTTCATTGTTGAAATTGGTATTGTGAAAGGTCTGGTTGTCAGTATGGAGCAAACCCGATTGGGTTCGTAGGTTATTGGTAGCTCGATTGAGCGGAAGATGAATCCGTTGGTGAACTCGGATTCGACATTGGATTATTCATTAAATTGTTAAACATATCATTCGGTCTTGAAGATATAGGTGTTTGTGTATTTCTTTTGTGGTTCTTAGGCATTTTGTAGTGTGAAAAAGAAACGTATGAAGTGAGTATATAAGTAGTGTGAAAATGGGTTAGTTTTTGGGTTTAAAACAAAAAGGAACAAAAAATTTAACGGATAAGTTTTAACCGTTGGACCTGAACGGATGAATTTTTTTAATCAATATATCGAATAAATAAATAAAAAAATTTCTTTTTCAGGCGGGCACCTCTTCAACTTCTCATCTTCGTCGCTTAACCGAAACCGCAACGATGTCAACCGACGCCGCGGTTTGGCCTATGTGTTGGTTCTCCAACTGAAGTGGTGCGTTGGGACTGCTCTAATACACACGAACATAATATCCATTTTTTATTTATAAAGACGATATAGTAACTTACATTTTTAACGAAATAGCAAATTAAACGTTAAAAATTACTTTGTACAATTTACATTTTACTTAAAGCGTACTATATATCTGTGTTTTAAAAACAAATTGTAATAATGATATTATGCACATGCATGATCACTAGGTTGAAATGGAAATTCAGAAATAACGTAGCCTAAACTATCAATGTGTAGTGAGTTTCGTGTTATTTTTAAAACTGAGATATATGTGATATACCACGTGATTACCTGATTATTTGTTTAATTGCATATAGTAGCACGCTGAATTTTAGATATATATTATGTCACGTAGTCGTTGAGTAATAAGAGGCTGAAACGTAATGGTCGTTGACTCATATTGTACGATTAGTACACAAGATGAATCTTGTTGATGCTAAGTCGATATACTATTAGATACTTGCCTATAATGTTTAGGCTGTTGGATATAGTGTCTAAGTTCATAACTAATTGGTAAGTATATCATTAAAAGTAGAGTCCTTTTGGGTCGCCCTCAACGAACAGTTATGGACAAATAAATGAGAGATAATATTAATTTTAATTAATATTATGGTTAATTATTTGGTTTATTAATTATCATAGTTGATGAATTAATTAGAAACTAAAAGAAATGAAAGAAAATTCTGGAAGCCAAATCCAACCGCCGGTTGGAAAGTTCAACCGGCGGCTGGAGTCCAAAATGTAAGGCGGTGGAGCACGCGGGTCTTGGCTCAGATACTTGGGTAGAAAGCAAGCCCAACCGCCGGCTGGATAATCCAACAGGCGGTTGAATTGGCGAATCAGGTAGTCCCACATCGGCAAACATAACAAACTCTAGCTTCCCTCTCCCTATATAAATAGAGGGTATCTCATGGCTTCAAGGTACACAATTCTCTCTTTCTCATTCCTACTCCTTGTAAGAGTCTACTCGATTATATTCGGGACCTTAGGAATTGAAATTTTCTCTTTGGTTCGTGGGTGTGAGCCATTAGAGGTGCTCTGGTTTGAGTACACGCCTCCAAGTCAAGAAGATCTGCTAAGGTAGTCTGCGTGTGAGAAATCCGAATTTCTCAAAGGTTAGTGTTTTCTTATTTATCTATTTTTTTGTTGCTTATTATTATTAAGTTAAGATCCTTTACGGTTTAATTTCCTTCATGCCCTAGATTAATTGTTATTTTCGTATTGTATGTTAATCTAGTAAGGGTATAAAAAAACCCATCAGCGGTATCAAAGCCTTAGCTTAATAATATAGGCACTTAACATGGAGTTACTGTTTAGTTAATGGTTAATTGTAAATAGTAATCCATAGATAAATTTGTATGATCATTAAATGTTAATATGGATCTAGAGTAAATACTAATATTTAAAATGTTTAAATGATATCCCTAAATTTTAAAATGTTTAAAATAGAACCCTAAACACTTTTAAAGAGACCTATATATATTATGATAAATATATATGTATCATTTATAGTCTAAATACATTGTCAGTCAATTGATAAATCGGCTCACCCATAGTGAACAAACTATAAGAGAGGTATAAGGCAGAACGTTTTACTTCTCTAAATAAGTGGGTTTTTAATATGACCTACTTCTTCGCTTCTTTGTGCGTTCAATGGAGCTACCGAGGACTTTTGATAGGATGATGTCAAGATCAAAAGAATTGACTTAAAGTACTAAAACAAAATCCTGTTTTATGTATAACAAATATGAATTGCATGCTAGCCCATGAAAATCGCAGATCTCTCATAAGGACTATTAACGGAGAGTGTGTGGTTTACCGGCACATTAATGAGAGGACATAAGTGAGAGGTTATGTGAGACTCGCGATTCTCGAGCGTACTCGGGCCGGGGACCACGCGGGTTTTGTATGGTTAAGTTCACTATCTTATTCATGATCCTCGGCATCCCAGTCATGAATGGTAGATAAGCATATCCGAGATTAACATGTCATTGATTGAACCAATAAATCTCAAAAGAACTAGGAATTTCATAGAGAATGAAATTGACAAAAGCATTGTCTACCTAAATTAAATTCGTGATATGATTACGGAAAACCTCTTCATAAAACGAATCGAAAATATGGATTCTAGCCTTAATTTAGAATTGGGTAATTAAACAATTAAGGAATATTCATACTAACTAAAACCAATTTTATATTATAGATGTCTACTGAAAATGGTACAAATCCACCCGTTCCCAATTCCACAAATAACTCGAACTTCTCACTACTCTTAGTTCTTGGGAGGGAAAGACTCACCGGTCCAAACTATATGGACTAGATACGAAACCTTAGGTTTACCCTAAGGTATGAGAACAAGGAGTATGTTCTCGATGAGCAGATTCCAACTATTGATGATAATTCAACCCAAGAGGAGATTAAAGCTCACCGAAAACATTATGATGATGCAAACAAAGTGTCTTGTATCATGACATCTTCCATGAGCCCTGAATTGCAAAAGACTTTTGAGAATACTTGGGCTTATGAAATGCACCAACACCTAAAGGAAATATTTCAGGTAAAGGCAAGCAAAGAACGCCTTGATGTGGTTAAATTCCTCATGGTTTGTAAACCCAAACTTGGAGCCTCTATTTGTGCTTTGATAGGTTGGAATCTTTGAACATGATGTTTGATACTGAGCTCTCAATAAACATAATTCTATCTCACCTACCTACTGTCTACAATCTGTTTATAATCTCATATCAAATGAATTTGAATGAGAAAGAAACCTCAATAATGGAACTTCATAACTTGCTGCAAACCGCTGAGAAAGGGATCAAGAAGGCTGATGTGCCCTCTACCTCAGCAGCTCCTGTGTTGGCTATTGGTCACAATTCAAAGAAAAGAAAAACTTGGAAAGGAAAGACTGGAATGTCTAGTCGTGGTTCCAAGAGAAAGTTTGAATCTGAGATTGCACCTACAAATGATCCAAATAAAGCAATGTGCTTTTACTGCAACACAAAGGGGCACTGGAAGCGTAGCTGCCCAAAATATCTGAATGACCTTAAAGACGGAAAGGTCGAAAAAGTAGTCACTCAGGTATGTTTATGATCGAACTCCACAATACTACAACTTCTGATTCGTGGGTCTTGGATACAGGGTGTGGTATTCACATTTGCACTGTATTACAGGGACTAAAGGAAAGTAGAAGTTTGAAGCATGGAGAGCTCAACTTAATCATGGGAAACAGAAAAATCACGCCCGTGACCAAGATTGGAAAATTCGAGTTCATGCTGAATTCTGGAGTTAGGATAGATTTAAATAATTGCTGTTATTCGTTAGAAATGACAAGAAACATAATTTCATTTTATGCGTTGTTCAATGATGGTTACAAATTTTCATTTGATAATGAGAATAGAGATATTTTGGTTTATTTAAATGGTAGTTTTATTTTTAAAGCTTCTCCTAACAAAGGCATATATGAAAATGTTGAATGTGTCAACAATGTGATTTTAAATGTTGATTCGTGCAATGAGCTTGATAAATCCAAATTGTGGCATTACCGTCTTGGGCACATAAACATGAAACGCATCGCCCAACTCCAAAAGGATGGAGTGTTGGAATCATTCGACATCAAATCGGATGATGTATGCGAATCTTGCTTACTGGGCAAGATGACTAAATCACCATTCCCTGGATCATGTGAAAGAGGAGAAGGATTATTGGACTTGGTACACACAGATGTATGTGGACCATTCCGACGCGCCACAAAAGATGGAAATCGCTACTACGTTACGTTTACTGATGACTTCAGTAGATTTGGATATGTTTATCTGATTAAACACAAGTCCGATACTTTTGAAATATTTAAAAGATATCAAAACGAAGTAGCGAATCAACTGGGCAGAAAGATAAAGGTACTCCGATCCGATAGGGGAGGAGAATACCTTAGTATCGAGTTTCTCGATCATCTTAGAAACTGTGGAATAGTTTCCAAGTTAACTCCTCCTAGAACACCACAACTTAATGGAGTTGCGGAGAGGAGAAATGGAACCCTGTTAGACACGGTTCGGTCTATGATGAGTCGAGCAACACTTTCAATAAGCTTATGGGGTTACGCATTAGAGACAGCCACACATCTCTTAAATCAAATACCCACTAAGAAGGTTTCAAAGACACCTTATGAGATGTGGAAGGGAAAACGTCCTTCTCTTGGTCACATCAAGATCTGGGGTTGCGAGGTTTTCGTTAGACGAGAAACTCAAGACAAGCTAGAATCCAAATCTGAGAAATGTCTTTTCGTCGGTTATCCACAAGAGTCGTTTGGATATCTACTTTACAGACCCAAGGAAAATCTGGTGTTTGTAGCTCGAAGAGGAGTGTTCCTTGAGAGAGAAATGATATCTAAAGAGGACAGTGAGAGTAAGATAGATCTTGAAGAGATTCAAGAATCAATCGATGAAGAACCTATAGTAAATACTGACACTCAACAAGAGGTGGTGACACTTGTTGGACCTGAAGACATATCCATACTCGTTCGCAGAACAAGTAGTAGAGTTAGCAATCCTCCTCAGTTCTATTATGGTTTCCATATTGAAGAAGATGACAAGATTGGTGATAGTACACTAGTTAACTTTGATGAGCCTGCTAACTACAAGGATGCGATGGCAGGCCCCGAGGCTGCCAAGTGGAAGGAAGCTATGAAAAGCGAGATTCAGTCTATGTATGACAACCAAGTTTGAAATTTGGTTGACACTACACCCGGTCTTAAGACGGTGGGTTGTAAGTGGATCTTCAAAAGGAAGACAGACATGGACGGGAAGGTACACACTTATAAAGCTAGGTTGGTAGCGAAGGGCTATACTCAAACCCTTGGGATTGATTATGAGGAAACCTTCTCACCAGTAATTAAGATAAAGTCAATTAGGATAATGCTTGCGATAGCCGCATTTCATGATTATGAAATATGACAGATGGATGTCAAAACCGCTTTCCTTAACGGAAAACATACAGAAGATGTGTTTATGGCACAACCTGAGGGTTTTGAAAGTGCAAAGTATCCTAAAAGAGTGTGCAAGCTTGAAAAGGTTATTTATTGACTTAAACAGGCTTCTCGTAGCTGGAATCTCTGCTTCCATGAGAAAGTCATACAGTTTGGATTTTCTAGAAGCGAAGATGAGTCCTGTATATATGTCAAAGTCAGTGGGAGTGTTATCGTCTTCATAGTATTATATGTGGATGATATACTACTCATAGGAAATGATATCCCTACATTACAAGGTGTAAAAGATTAGTTGGGAAAATGTTTCGCTATGAAAGATTTGGGAGATGCAACATACATTCTTGGTATAAAGATTTACAGAGATAGGTCGAAACGTCTCATAGGACTCAGCCAGGACACGTACTTAGATAAAATTTTGAAAAGGTTTAAAATGAAAAATTCTAAGAAAGGGAATCTACCCTTACATCATGGCATAAACATTAGTAAAGATCTATGTCCGAAATGTAAGGAAGAACTGGACAGAATGAGTCGAGTCTCATATGCTTCGGCTATAGGATCGATCATGTATGCCATGACGTGTACAAGGCCTGATGTCTCATTTGCTTTGAACATGGTGAGTCGACATCAGCAGAATCCTGGTGAAGGTCATTGGACAGCTGTAAAGAATATTCTCAAGTATTTAAGAAATACTAAAGACAGGTTCTTAGTTTATGGCGGTGAAGAAGAACTCAGAGTAACGGGTTATAGTGACGCAAGTTTCCAAATAGATAGAGATGATAGTCGATCACAGTCAGGTTGGGTATTCTTACTAAATGGGGGAGCGGTGACATGGAAAAGTTCAAAGCAAGATACAGTAGCAGACTCCACATGCGAGTCTGAGTATATTGCAGCTTGTGAAGCTTCAAAGGAAGCTATATGGATGAGAAATTTCCCTGGAGATCTTGGAGTTGTTCCAACAGTACAAGACCCCATCGATATATTCAGCGATAATGAAAGTGCAGTCGTTTTGACTAAAGAACCCAAGGATCATGGGAGGTTAAAACACATAGAAAGGAAATAACATTTTGTTTGAAGAAAGGTAGAAGAAGGACACGTGATTGTGAAGCATGTACGATCAGAGGATAATCCGGCTGATCCATTTACAAAGGCACTGGCAAGGTCCAAACACAATGAACATGCTAGGAGCATAGGTTTAAGAGATAATATAAAGTTTTAGTTGTTAGTTTGAATCTGAAACATTATAGCAATGATTGAAATGTAATAGATTTGGTGATTAAATAATGGAGATTTATTTATTTGAAGGAGTTCTACCATTTACTATTGTTTGTCATTGTGTTTCGTTTTTCATGTTTGGAATTCACTTCTCGAGTAATTAGTTTTACTCGAACCTCCTCAGTCGTTCATACTACAGGAAGTTAGTGTTGATTTAAGACTTTCATGGAGTGTTAGTAGATTGTATATGGAGATTAGACATAACATGGAGAATGCTGCAACACTCATGAGTACTTGATGGGGATTCAAGTATAGGAGAGACCCGTACTTAAAGAGATCACTTCATGGATTAAAATCGCGAGTGATTTTAAGATGATAATATCCTCTATTCTTAAAATGGAGATACATTGAGTTTCTAGTTTTTCAAATATGTTATACTTTAGTTTATTCAAACGCTGCGCATAAATGCCAGTTATAAAGGGTATGCTAGGTGTGACATGATGAGTTGACTAGTATTATGTAGTCGAAATTTATTTGTTCCTTTTGGCAAAATGGAAAAGCGATATCATGGGCCCTCTGATGATTAAAAGTTGACTCTAAAGTGTTACGCCTAGCCAAGACTAAGTTGATGTGCACAATTCAATAGTCTCATATAGTCAAACTAATTGAAAATCAGAAAACATAATCTTGAAACTTGAGATTGATTAAAATCCATGTCTCAGTTTCATACGATATCAGTAGAACAAAGGAATATTTGATCACTTATCTAAGGGCTGTCTCTTGATATGATTCAGAGTTTTCAACCGAATTCAAAAAATCACATATATATGTTAATATATAAATAATAATATATTTATTAAATCGAATTCGGCTTTGGATTCGGTTTTCGATTTAATCGAATTCGAAAAATTCAAAACCGAAAACCGAACTGAAAATCGAATTCGAAAAATACAAAACCGAACCGAAAACCGAATTCAAATTCGATTCGGTATTCGGATTAAACGGTTTTAAATCAAATATTTAAGTGATCTTAACTGCAAATTAAATTTTCCCGATAATTTAATGAAAATGTTAACAACGTACTAAAAAAATCAAAAACAGAACAACCTTGAAGTAAAAACAAATTCTAATGATGATATTATGTACATGCATGATCACTAGGTTGAAATGGAAATTCAGAAATAAATTAGCTTAAACTATCGAGGTGGAGTGAGTTTCGTATTATCTTTAAAACTGAGTTACATGTGATATACAACGTGATTACTTGATTATTTGTTTAATTGCATATAATAGCACGTTAATTTTTAGATATATATTATGTCACGTAGTTGTTGAGTAATCGATTAGACACAAGATGAATCTTGTTTATGTTAAGTCGATATACTAACAGATACTTCCCTATAATGTTTAGGCTTGTATAGATATAGTCGCGACATCGGTTGCACGCCATGCTTAATTAGTGTAAGATAATAACTTGGAATTCTTGATTTACCCCTGACACGGAAATCTCAACATATTTTATATATTTTTCAATTCATATTTTACACGTCATCATTACATATTGTCTATGATAATTTTGTATATAAACACACGAATTTATTTAGCCTTTGGACTTATGGATGTACGTGTATGTCTCAGGTGAAAACTACTTAAATAGAAGAAGGATGCTATGTGTGACGAGATGACAGGTTTGATTTAGACATGATGTATATTTAATTTTAAATAATTACGCTTCAAATGTACTTTGACTCCGGTAAATAAAATAAAATGTCAATTTGAAATCACGAGTGTTATATACATATTTAGCCATCACTTTTAACTTAATAGCATCTTAAGTTAAGTGATCTTAACTGTACATTAAATATTCTAAATAGTTTAATGAAAACGTTGAGAACATACGAAAAAATAAAAATAGAACAGCCTTGAAGTAAAAGTCTACTTTAGTGCTTTAAATAAGTTATAGAAGTGAAATAGAAAAAGATGTAATGTTTGTTACATTTGGATAAACTCGTTAATCCACAGTTAAAAATGAAAAGTAAAAAGACATGAAAATGGACGAACATAAAAGCAGGGTAGTATTTTTGACGTAGATTTATGAGGGCATGTTACAATAATTAATACATAACATCCAATAAATAAGTGAAATGATGGGTAAAAAGAAGGCAAACCAAATAATTAAAAATATAACCTCGTAATTAAATGGTTACATCGATACCGCTAAATCAATGATCGTTTGATTTTTTTTTATCAATTTATTAATTGTCATATACAATATAGATTTTATTAAATGTAACAATTACCTCATTTCTCTATCAATAAATATAATTTCTCTAATACGTTAACTGAGTCAAACTTCATCCTCAAGAGTAATTTATCGGAAACAAATTTTTTGACATAACACATTAACACTATCACGCTTCACTATTATTCATAAATTTTATTTTATAGCATTGTACGAATATTTTACTAGTTTTGGTTAAGCCATTTACTAACTATGTCGTTATAAAATACCATGTATGAACAATGCCTGCATTTGCTTCTTCTAGCAGGCAATTCAGTTGGATTCCGAGATAAGGGTAATTGTAAGTGTATCTTGGGTTTAATGCTACCTACTTGATAATAAAAATTTTCTATACATGTTTATTAGTTGATTGATGCACCATCTGACCGTTGACTAAATGAGTTTGATTAGTTTACACGGGATAATCACGTGATTCTCTAAAGTTCAATTCTCCGGTTAAAGTAAAGAAAAAATAACTAGTATTTTACAACTTGGTAATATTTGAATTTGTTTGACAAAATTAACATAGAAGTTGAAATTGAAAGCTTATAACTGATAGTTGGAGTTACAAACTTATAGCAGTAGTTGATAGTTAAAATTTACAAACTTATAGCTGGAGGGTAATTCTGATCCCGTACCATATTTCAATGATAGCGTCCGCTCCACCCGCAATGAGCATCGACGCCGGGCAAATCACACGTCCACGAATCACCCACATATGCTAAGGCGTGGTTTCGAACATTTGACCCGTTGATCACACATATGGAGTATGAGCGTTTGCGGTAACGGTACCACTTGTGTAATGCCCAATTGATAAAAAAATATGAATTTATATTAAAAGACAAAAACAATATAATACGAAATGCAAAATGCAAACTCGTGTACAACAATTGAATAAAACGACCCTAGCCTAGTTGAATTAAAATCAAACCAACTTGAACTAAACAAACATAATACAAACCCTCAATTCTAACACTAAGACATAATTCATCGTTTGTGATGTCGGACTTGTAATTGCGGCAAAAATTTGATACAACCGGTGAACACACGAAGATAACCCTCAACACCCCAAGTCACAAAATATGCTCATCGGACTCACCAAACACTTAATCACAAAAATGGGCGAACACCAAGTGGAAAGACATGGAAACAACCATAATATAGATACCCAAACCTCCAATAGTCAAAACAAAGCGAATCCGCTAGGATGAAATCCATAACCACTGAAAAACCTCAAAAAGTCGAAATAACCTCACTCAATAACTCTCATACGCTTTTATAAGCTGTGTTTACAAAGATACCCTTTAAATGTTCTGCACGATATATATAAACTTGTTTGACTTCAGAATAGTAAAGGATAATTTGTTTAGACAAACTTTTTTATAAACACACCCCGTGATTAGGTAAAACCTTGCGTCATTTCTTTCCAGAAGCATTATATTTGGCGGCTTCTAATGGGTCTATAATTCATATTATTTTATTATTTATAATAAAATTTATTAATTATAATTATTAATTATTAATTATTAATTATTAATTATTAATTAATATTGGAAATACTCATTCCAATATAGAAAAATAAAAATAGAAATATATGCTCGTGTATATACACCATTCCCCAACTCTTGTGTTTTGTTCGTTGTCCATTCATTTTCATTTATTTTTCTTCTATCTCTCTCTCACCTTCCACTCTTCTCCAGAATAATATAAAAAATAATATATTTAATCCATTTTTTTATTATTATAATTTTATTCCCATCTTCATTGTTTTCTTCACTGCAAGAATCAAAAACCTCTTTTGCATATTTATGTGTCCATAATAAAGATCCAATATTCCTTTCTTCACAACCAGTTAAAGCTGATAATTTTCTTGGTGTTTTTACGTTGTTTGTGTATGTTTTCGGTAAATATGATTTATGACGTCATTAATACAGATGGTTGCAAAGTCAATGGTTTGATCTGAGTTATTATTATTATTATCTTCTGTATATATATGTTTCTTATTATAGAAGTGAATTGAAGATGATGCGTATGAGGACGAAAACCACAGAGTTGACTTCTGTGAAAGCAGTCAAAGAAGGCGAATGGGAGGTCCGACCCGGTGGAATGTTGGTTCAGAAGCGAGACCCGGACGATCCACAAAACCGTATTCCTCCTCCAAAGATACGCGTTCGTGTTAAACATGGCTCTATTTATCACGAAATTATTATTAGCGCTACCGCTACATTTGGTAATTAATTATTCGCTTTAAACTTTGTTGTCTCCGTGTAAAATACAGTTTAAGAAAACATAATTATTACGGTTCATTTTATTTTTTTGAACTGACAGTTTGTAACTTTGATGCGCAATTTTTCGTATTTAAACATGTACGAAAAATTGTAATTATTTTAATTATTTGTGAATATTTGGTTTCTTATTTTATGATAGTAAAGTAATTGGGTTATGTTGTAGGAGAATTAAAGAAGATGTTAAGTGGGCCAACAGGATTACACCATGAAGATCAAAAGGTGATTTACAAGGACAAAGAAAGGGCTTCAAAAACATTTCTTGATGTTGTAGGTGTCAAAGATAAATCAAAAATGGTAGTAATGGAAGACCCAATTAGCCAAGAAAAAAGGCTTTTGGAAGCTAGAAAAACTGCCAAAATTCAAAAGGCTGTTAAATCGATATCCGAAATTAGTCTCGAGGTCGATAGACTTGCTGGCCAGGTACAATTCTATAGTTTTATGAACAAAATTTTGTTTGAAATTAAAGGATTGTGATTAAATTGATCATTGAAAACGGTTAGGTGTCCGCGCTTGAATCAGTTATATCTAAAGGAGGAAAAGTAGCAGAGAAGTTGATTTCGAATTTGATCGAGTTATTGATGAATCAATTGCTTAAACTAGACGAAATTAAAATCGATGGAGATGTAAATCTTCAGAAGCAAAAACAGGTTACTTGACTACTACTGTTTGTGACATATTTAGTTTGAATCTAGTTAAAATCGATGTAGATGTATATCTTTAGAACCAAAAAATTTGTACTAATTATGTGATTAATTATATTTATAGGTAGAAAAGGTACAAAGATACGTTGAAACCCTCGACGTTTTAAAGGTTAAAAACACCACGACTAGTCATGTTCCCAAGCCGCTGCCATCGCATACCAACGGGCATGGTGTTACGGCCCCACCATCACCACACAACAACTACCACCACCACCAGTCCAGACGGTCAGTTGGAAAATTTTCACCAATGCCGCAACAACAACAACAAAAGCAGCAGCAACAACAACATCAACGAAAAGAGTTGTCAAGTAAGAACATATCAGGGGGAGTTGTGGTAACCACACAATGGGAGACTTTTGATTCCTTGCCGACAATATTTTCTACCCCACAATCAACATCAACCACCAGTGAAACAACAATGCACTCCAACTTTAATTGGGATTTGCTATTAAAGTAGACTTTCAAATGTCTGTTTCAATGTGTGTATGTGTGTGAATTCAAGTGTGTTTTTTTTTGTATTTTTGTTCCTAGTTGGTTAGCCATCTTTCTCCATTCTTTCATGTACCTAGAGTTTTTTCTTAGCATTCTTTTTCCTTTTTTTGTGTGCCATTTTCTTCTTTAATAAAAATATGACTTTAAGATGTAACATATATATGCATTCCTTATTTCAATATCCTTGAGTATTCAAAGAGGTAGTTTTTGACTTAGCGGTATGGTAATAACTCACTAACAAGAAGTTGTGGAATCAGGTCTCACCGGAGACAACGAGTACATAATATGTTTGGGGTGTGGAATTTAAATATTTCGGTTTTCTAAAGAAAAAAAGAATAAGGAAGAAGTAACTCTAAAATGTCCAATAGCTTCTAAGATGATATTTCCTAATTTAGCAAGTACATTGCCAAAGGTTAATTAGGTCCAAATAAAACTAAACAGAATGAGGGTTGATGAATAAGATAAGTGTTTTATTGTTGTTTATAGAAAAGAGACAAAAAGGAAAAAAAGATTGAATAATGAGGTAACTAATCCACTGAAATTGGTAGCAATGGAGTAGTTGCACTTAGAATATGGTGATGTGTAAACAAAAAATGATTAGTGCACTTTATTTCCAGATTTGGAAAGCAATTGTTTGCACTTTTGGGGAACTTGTGTTGCAAGAAATAATGTTAAAACAGGTGGTATGAGAAAGGAAATCTTTGCACTGTTGACAATTTAATGGACCATTTACCAGTCCTATACCAACTTCAATTAACTTATGTTTAAAGTAAAGATAAGGCTACAATTAGAGATGTAACTAATATGATTTCACAAACAGAGGGGATGGTGGCTTAGACAGAGCAGAGAAGACCGACGATTTTAGCCCTTTAATTTTGCGATTTATAGTAACATTATGGTGTTTCATGATGGATGTATTATAAATATAAGCAATCCATTACAAGTGTTGAGATTTGGACATTTGTGTTGCATATTGAGATCATGATGAGTTTAGTAACATTATGGTGTTTCATGATGGATGTATACTGACTGTTGCCATTTACTTTTAGAAGTGGAGGTTGTTGTGGTCCAATTACTCAAAGTTTTACATATGGTAGCTATCAGTACGTGTCCTCTTCCTGTTTCTGTTCCCAAAGTTTTGGACCATTTGCCACCATTTTAGCATACACTTGTTACGTTAAGAGGTTGAATACCAATTCCGAATTGTTAAATCATGTATAATTACTTGGTCAGGACTAGGGGTGTGCAACCGCGTTACTGAGAAACCGTGCTAGACCCATATATAGACAATAAATCAATTTTTGCGCTATGTATATAGTACACTTCGGTTAGGCGGTTAGGGTAGGAGACCACGCTTATTGATAGACGGCGTCGTTTTGATCAAAAAATCTAAGTTCACTAACTCAAAGCTCGAGTCCGGTTCACGTACGATATTGTATTTGATATCCAAATTATCAAATTTTATCTACTGTACTGAACATTACGGTTTCATACACTTGCACACCCGTAGTCAAGACATCATTCGTATAACTACCAACACAGACCATAGACTCGAGTACTTTCTCTATATCAATTTAATTGTTCATTTTTCTATTTTAATTCGTCTTAAAATAATGTCCTAGTTTTATTTCAGCTAATAAGAAAATGTTTGAGATAAATATGTAATTTTATTAATTGACAATGTAACAATTGTATTTTCAGAAAAATTGTGTACATTTATTTAGTGGATAATTAAATTGAGACGAACCAGGATACGTTGTTAATTTGGACTAATTTGGACGTTAGCCCAAAATACTAATACAAGAAAAGTGAAATTATGATAAATAATTCACCATCGTCCATCGGGTTGCTACAAGCCTACAATTGTTAACAAGTGAAGTAGGGTAGATTTGACCAAAAAAACTGGTTCCCGACCCGAAATTAAAAAAAATACCGAACTCAAAACCGGTTGAAACCGGTTTTTATATAAAAACCGGTTCGGTTTTTATAAAACCGCCGGTTTGGGAACCGGTTTGAATAAATCCGTTGGCGAACCGGTTTGTAATCGGTTTTACCCGAACCGGTTTTTAGCCGTTGGAAGAACTAGCCGTTTTTTTGAATTTTGACCTTTTTTTTTTTTATTTTTTTTACCATTTTGCCATCCTAAAACTAGTATAAATAGATACCTTGGGTTTGGTTTAGTCAAAACACTCAATCTTGCTAATTCTAGTCTTTAAACACTCAAAACGCTTACGATTTACGTACGAAACTCTCAAAAAATTCTCTACCCCTCTCAAAACGCTCTCGAAACGCTATCAAAATGGCCACTCAATCTTCTTCAACTTCCGCCGGTGTTGGTTCTCCAAATGCACCAACTATTGTTCAAGTTTTGGTAACCAAACGAAATCCCGAGATTTGGTGTAATTACGACAAAGTGTTATTGTCGGATGGTTCTACTAAGGCATTTTGTAAACGTTGCGGGAAATTTTTGAAAGCCGACTCCAACTCTACTTTGAAATCACATGCTACAAAGTATTGTGATGGAGTCAAAAGTAATCCCGAGTCGAGTCAAGCAACAATGTCACGGGATGGGGGTATTTTTACATACGAAGCGGAGCGGTGTCGAGAAGCATTTGCCGGCTTTGTGATTCAAGAAGCTTTGCCGTTCAACCACTTCGACAACCCTCGGCTTACTAGGGTCATTCAAAATACTCTTCAACCGCGATATAATCATGTAAGTCGTCTTACTCTTAGACGTGATGCTCTTAAATTGTGGAAAAATGCTAAAAGTCAACTAATAATTGGTTTTGAAAACTTAAATACAAGTGTATCATTAACAACCGATGTTTGGTCGGCTCCTCATGGTTTGCCCGGTTCGTACCTTTGTGTTACCGCACATTGGGTTGAACCCGCAACTTGGCAAATGATGAAACGTACCATTGCTTTTGAAAACTTTGACTATCCTCACACGGGTAAAAACTTATTTTACATGTTACGAGATATAATGAAAATGTTTAAAATAGAACAAAAGGTTTTTTCAATCTCGTTTGATAACGCGACTAATAATACAAACGTCGTTCAAAGGTTAATACTAAAATACGAACCACCTTTGAAAGGCATTTTCTACCATAGTAGATGTGTTGCACACATCATTAACTTGGTTGTGCAAGACGGACTAGCGGTTCAAGAAATAAGCGTAGTAAAAAACGCGTATAAAATTATGTTACAAGATATATTTTGTTCGGGTAAGGCTAGATACAAACATTATATGAGATTATGTAAGGAAACGGATTCCATCTTTTTAACCCCTAATTGGGACATGCCCGTAGGATGGAATTCGACTTACAACATGTTTATGTGTGGTTTACGGCAACGCGACACTTTATACGTTTTTCATGATCAACTTGTTCAAAAAGGTCTTGCAACATCATTTTCCTCCGACTATTGAGAGGTTATTCAAAAGATAACCGAATTGCTCAAAGTTTTTAAAACCGCAACTACTTTATTATCGGGTGTTTATTATCTCACAAGTCATTTGGTACTTAATCAAATATTTTTAATGAGTTCAAAACTAAGCGAATACGAATTTTGTGGTAATGTATATGCAATAATGGTGGCTCCCATGAAAGCAAAACTAAGAAAATATTTTAAAGAAATGTCACCGGTAATTAGTTGTGCCGCCGCGTTAAACCCATGTTTGAACATTTCCGGGGTGGAATTACTTATCGATAACATTTGTAACGATTAGGATCTGAATGATGAGGACCCATTTTTTGCACAAAATACAAAAGACTATTTTAACAAATCTTTTAAAGATTTATTTGGTCATTATTTTCAAAAATATGGTTCAACAACAATGGTTTCTTCTAGTTCGGCTTCCACAATGTTTGCTTCATCATCTTCTCCCCGAGATCCAATGATTAATTTATATAATAGTTTAAGACAAGAAAACCATAAACGGGCAAGGGGTGATCGTGACCAAAGGGCCACTAGCGAATATGGGAGATATACCGGAACAGATTTTTAAGCCTCAATGGGACCCGAAGAATTCGCACATTTTGATATTTTGGCTTGGTGGAAAGGGAGGGAATCTCAATTTCCCATTCTAACCATCATGGCCCGAGATTTACTAACCGTCCAAGCTTCTACGGTAGCTTCGGAATCCGCTTTTTCTCTTAGTGGCAGGGTACTTTCCATACGAAGAACAAGACTCACACCGGCTTCATTAGAGATGTGTATATGCTTGAAGGATCACTTAGACGTTGCGGAACGTATACAAAACGTTTCAAGTCTTGAAGGTGAATTGGAATACGAAGGAGATATACACGATATCGAGGTGGAAGCAGGTATGGCAATATCACTTTCCGATGAAGAAATTGCTCTCGATCAAGCTTCGCGAGAGGTTTCCTCCGAAGAAGATTTCGACTTTTGAAGACTACCCAAATTGAAGATGCTAGAAGAATTGAAGATTAATAAAAGTTGAAGATTTTTGAAGATTATGAAGAATTATGAAGAATTATTGGTTTCAATAATATTTTTATGAAGATTTAGAAGACTTTGTTTTAAGTTATTGTTAGGTTATGTTTTCATACCTAATGTAACGCTCGAATAAGATTGAATTATATAGAATTGTTGGTTTCAATAATATTTTTATGAAGATTTAGAAGACTTTGTTTTAAGTTATTGTTAGGTTATGTTTTCATACCTAATGTACTAGCATTCTATCGGGAAAAATTTGAAGAATACGTTGGTTTTCACTAAAACGCTTAACGCTCGAATAAAATTGAATTATATAGAATTATTGGTTTTAATAATATTTTTATGCAGATTTAGAAGACTTTGTTTTAAGTTATTGTTAGGTTATGTTTCCATACCTAATGTACTAACATTCTATCAGAAAATTTTTGAAGAATATGTCGATTTTCCCTAAAACGCTCAACGCTCGAAAAAAACCGAATTATATAGGAAAACCGGTTTTTGAACCCGAACCGGTTCCAACCCGGTCCAAACCGGTTACAACCGGTTAGGGTTTTTCTCCCTCTCAAACCGGTTCGGTTCCAAACTGATTTTTGAAAAAACCGATTATTGACTATTGACTAAAAACCGGTTCGGTTTTCAACCCGAACCGATTTTCTCAAAAACCGGGTTTTGTTCACCCTTAAAGTAGGGTAAACGTTTAGCTTCAAGGACCAATACGAAAAATATGTCCATTTAATCTATATCCAGCCCATTAGCCCAAATTCAATTGCCTATCTTTTATTTGGTAATGATAAAAAAAGTTAATTTTTTTTTTAAGAAATGAAATGTTTATACGTTTTAAATGATTAATCAAAAACTATTAAAATATACTTTACATGAGAGAAAATTTGTTCGTAATATTGGAGTTTAGTGTAAATTAGTTAATTTTTAATATGTGAAGTTTAAAGAATGTGATAAAAAGGTAATGAAATCGAGTCCAAACGGATGTTTTAAATCTAAATATTGAACACGACTAAGTACGGAGATGGGAAAAAACTCTAAACTCTAAACCCTAAACCCTAAACGCTTTACAAAACCCTAAACCCTAAACCCTAAATCCTACTTAAATCTATACCTTAAACCCTGCTAAATTCTAAACCCTAAATCCTAAACCATGCTAAACCCTAAACCCTAAATCAAATGTGCAACCAAACACTAACACATGTGTTAGTAATTTGTAAAACTCACCAAAAAATGAAAAAAAAAAAAAAACAAAACTCGTTGAAAGTATACCTTGTGAGATGTCTAATCGAAGAGGAGAAAACGCTGAATTTTATGGGGCAATTTTCACAATTTTTCAAGTAAATGGATTTTTGTACATGTGGTGCATTTTCATTGATATTTCATTCTTTCAAAAAATATTATACTCTAATGATTTTTTCTCACCAAATACATTCAAATGCCTTTTAAATTACCAAATTGAAAAAGAAAGTCATAATCATCAACTTCATCGATGGTTAAAACTTGCACGTCACTTTATTTTTCTTATATTTATTACTTAGCATTACCGTTTTTTATTTTTTTTAGAATGACAAAGCTTATCATTGAAACAAAGAAAGACTTACAGGCAGACTCTAATAAATAGCCGTTACAAGCTAAAAAAAGTAGAAGAATACTTGAACCCAAAGTACATGATGACGACAACCGATTATTAACACTTTCATCATCATCATAGTAATATATATTATTATTAGTCAAATTTTAGCAAAACTTTAAATACCATGGTTGTATTTGGTTTTTATTATAAGAAGAAAAAAACCAAAATGGAAAAGCTTGACGTAGAAAGAGATATTGTTAATGTCATTACAAGAATCTACCCCACTTTATTTGCTCGATCCACATCTAATCTAACTTTTATATATCGGCTTTGCTCCACATCTAGAAGGACTTTTTGTTGCTTATCTTCCTACATGTCTTGAAAAAGGAAAAAGAGAAATGGAATTAACGAACCAAAATAACGACTACTTTCAATCCAATCAGCTGACACATCCACATATGTTGATAAAATTGGTATTGATTCTAGTATTTCAGATCAACGTCAAATGTTTTTTTAGAAAAACAATCGTACAACTCACACTCCACATAATATATGTACGTTCATATCTATACATCTCTCGCACGAGGCTTGAACCCACAACTTGTTGGTTGAAGTCAGTTTTGTTAGCTATTTCATATTTTAGTTTAATTGAAGTTCATATTTGACCGTGAGTGATTATATATATAACTATGAAAAATTGTGTAATTGAATGAATTTGATACGATATCCATCACAAGGTGGTCTAGTGGTTGGTGCCATGATATCCTTATAATAGGTTTCGAGGTCAAAGCTAAGTAGAAGCACATCTTGGGGTGGCGAGAGAAAGAGTCAGATACAGACACGGGATTACTTGGTTAGACCACGTATATACGAGTAAAAATACTCATTCTCCCAGAAAATCTGAACGGAAACCTCCCCATTTATCCGTTGTAAACCGATACGATCCTTTGACGAAGTTGTAAGCCTCCCATATGGAATCTACTTTATAGAAAGTATAGAATATAGATAGATTGATCTAATCTAAATCACACGGGTTTATCACACGTTTCATATCCAACCTTAGATTTTATTCCACTGTACCTAACTTTTCATCTCTTTATGATTTTTCCTCATGTAATACTACTATCCACTTTACATTACATTCTTTTATCAATAGTGAACCACTATTCATTTGATATTAATATATGTACCTACACTATTATTCACCAAATTTGGAAAAACAAAACTAATTGCGAGAATCGTATGTTTGTGAGTAAACCCGAAAGAAAATGATTTATTTTAGGGTAAATTACCTAAAACAGAAATGGACTATTTGTTGATTCTAGATTGTAGAAATCAACTACGAAAAGTTACAAAATTAAAAACAAACTTTTAATTTCTTCAAATTTCTAGTAATTTTTACGCGACATGTCATATTTTTCTCAATTACTAGATAACATATAGTTAGAATTGTAAACATGTTGTTAATAGATTTGTAATTTTAATACTTTTCGTAGTTGGTTTCTAAATACTAGAATCAGCCAATAGTTCATTTATAATTTAGATAATTTGCCTTTGTTTTAAGAAAAATCATCTAAAGATCACTTTTTCAAAAATATTTTAAATAAAATAACAAATTTGATCGCCACGGTGTTTACTTTTTTGACTTTTAGCATGATAAAAGTGTTAATGGTATGAAATGTTCAAAGCAAAATATGTATTTATAATATAGTACACCAAATTGATCCTAAAAGTTGATCGAAAAAATAACTTGTTTAAATATACAATTGACAAAATAAAATCGAAACTAAACACTAAATGAAAGTGTAAATTTTTTAATTTCGTAAAAAGATACACGTTTAAGAATAATTTATTATATAGAAAGTAAAAAAAAAAAAAAAAAAATCACGGGAAACTTAAAATTGAAGAATTTAAAGGAGAAAGTGACTCCCAAAGTTGGAGAAACCTACAACATCCAGTTTGAAGCCATATCGAAAATTGTCAGCCATATACCCCCTCCATTTACTCATTTAGTTAGGTATTACTACACGTATGTACGCTTATCTTTACAAATTTAGCTATCAAAGCATAGAATGCTTATTAATTTATTTATCATTATAACAATTACATGTCTTAAAAAAAGGTATTATACATTGTGCGCACTTTAAAATAGTAAAAGAACGATTTGTCACCTGACTACTTGGTGATTGTACATATATATGTGATTCCTATAATTGTGATATTTAATTAATTTATATTTATATTTATCTTGGTCCATGTAAGTCACTCGGTAATTTTAGAGCAGTATGTTTGAATTACTCCTTATGTCCCGTTAAAATTGTCTCCTAAAATAAAATAAAAATATAATTACGATATATAGGTAAATAGACTGTCACTAAATAATCTTTTCGAGACAAATAAAAATAATAATATGAACAATTAATATGATACATATCGAGACATGGAGTAATATAATAATAGTTATATATTGATGTCACATTCACATTTTGTTAAAAGATAGTTGTTAGATCTCAATTTCTTATATTTATGGGTAAAAGTAAAAAAGAAAAACAAATTGTACTTTTTAATATGTACACATGTGCACAATGTAATTTACAAAGTGTGCAAGAATAACAAATTACTCGATAAATAAACTAGCATTGAATTCGAGCTCGAACTCGAGTTCGAACATAATTATCAATATTTATTCAAGTTCGAGTCGAGCTTGAATCGAGTAATAAATAAACAAGCCGAGCTTGAATTTTTTTATAGTCGTCTCAATTCGATTAATTAACAAAGCACGATAAAACATGATAAAAAAAGTTGAATCACTTGTACTCTACGTTTTATCAATTGTACGTTGCGCACCTTGAAACAAAATTTGAAAGTATGTTGGTCACATTGAGTATTTATAAAGTACATTGCGCACCTAGAAACAAAATTTGAAAGTTTGTTGGGCACTTTGAGTATTTACAAAGTACATTGCGCACGTGTATACATTTTGAAAAGTACGATGGGCGTTTTTAACGTTTACCCTATTTATAAAGATAAAGATACCAATAAACAAAGTTAATGTTTACTATAAAACGGAAACTATTCCAACTACATTACACAGAAATCCTTCTACTATCGTATCAGACCTCTAATAAAGAATTCCATCTATAGATTTAAAAATGAATAATAGAGTATAAATTTGGTTATAAAGTCAACTCGATTTTTGAAAAAGAAAAGATAATACTGTTATAGGCTTTTTGACCAAACGTTAAAGGAGATGTGAGGTTGAAGCATCCTATTTGAAGCTAGGAACCTGATCCAAATATTAAGCACTCGAGTCGCATGCTATATATGTTGTGCCAAAACAATCTCTCTTTAACATGTTATTATCCTATTTTAAAAGTTAACTGTTAATTAAGGTTATCAACAAATAAAAGTACTAATTGTACTTACGTACGGTGTACCATTGTACTAATCATTTTTGTTTTTATATATTTCCATTTCAAAACGAATATGATTTGATGAACCTTGCGTTTAATTGCTAACTCGGTGTTTAATAAATAGTCTCTACTTGATACTTATATAACAAAATTGCATGTTTACGATGAGTCGAGGGTCCTATATATAAAGCTTAATGACATTCAGCTTTAGGGCTTACTGTTAGAAATTTTGGACTCAAATAACGCACACAATTGAACACAATTGTACCGATAACAATAAACGAATAACTAAATTGAAAACAAAGCAATTAAACAAGCAAACAAGATAAATAAACACAATACGAGAATGTAAACGATACAATGATTTAACGTGGTTATGTCCAATCTCCATCTTGAAGATTGGTTTAGTCCACGGGGCCGAACTTAATGCTTTTTCACTATATTTTCATTTCAAAGAATCTACAAGAATAAGGGTTTATATTTATAAGAGTGTACAAACTTAGGCAACAAGAAAAACTGGCACTGACCTAGTACCGCCGGGTACAAGGGCTACCCACCGGGTACCCGTTTCCATCCAAATTTCTGATCCGTTTTCTTCATTGGTAGGCTTGTACCGCCGGGTACTTCACCAGAAAGTGTGTTCTTCCTTTTTTGCTAGTTTAATCTTCACACTCAATACTTAACTCTTGATTTTCAAATAAATCACGATTACAAGTTAACGATCTTTTTTGCTCGAGGGTTCTACTTAACTTTAAGAAACTTATATATTAAGAATTTTTATGCATCTGCTTTTCTAGTAAGATATAATTCTCTTAATCTTTCAGAACACAGACAAGCTCAAAGCCATGTGCCAAATACATTCTTAAGTTTTTAAAAATTTAGTCTATTAAACAATTATCATATTGATACAATGATCTAACTAAAAGGTTTCAAGTCAATGGGGGATCTACAAGAGTAGTTGTTCTCTTAAAAAATTTCAAATCACATAATAAAATAATATTTTTAATGTGATATTAACATTTTTTTTTAATTTTTGTCACTTAGAAAAAGTATAAAAGAACAAAAAGAAATTTTCGCCGTCTCAATTTAAATATCTTGTATCCATCCTTGTATAAATAATGTGGAGTGATTCGTACATTACCAATTGTGTTTTATGATGATCTACAATACATACTATAAAACTCAATTAGTGACGTATGAAATTTTTTTAATTATGTACGAATCATCACCTATCAAAAATAAATAATACTTAAATATAGTATCCGGGATAAATGGTCCAATGTGGATCCAATAAAATGAATTATATAGTAGTGGCTGTCCCCCAATTCATCCATGCATCGATCGGTTCATTTGACTTCTTGGCTTACTCATTTAGGAGTAAAAAATGCCCAAAGTCAACTAGTTACAGGTCAACGCCCATTCTAAGTTACTAGCTAGAAAGATAAATGATTTAGTTGCCCGGCAATTTTCTCAAAATCAGCAACAAATCTCCTCAAACTCTAACAGTCACAGTCACAGTCACACTTACAGTCAACAGGTCAAAACTCAAAAGCATGAAAACTGTAGGGAATGTGTTTCCTCTTTTTTCTAAACACAAACAGCTCGTAAAAAGATATTGTAGTTAGTGTTTGACTAGAGCATCTATTCTTCGAATAGTATTTAAATTATAATTTGTATTCTCCGTATCATTACAAGTATCAGGTCTTTATTTTTCAACTTTAACCTTAAATATTTTTGTTTGTGTTATATAATACCTAATAAAAATTATACCAATGAAAATATATTTAAAACCCAATCCATTCATATATTTTGCATCAAGTATTATTTAACCAAAAAAAAATATTTAAGGTCAAAGTTGAAAATAAAAGACTTTATTAAGTCAAAACAGAACACTTGTAATGGGACGGAGAGAGTAATAAATATATTGAAATTCTATAATACGTAATTACTATTACAATATGCATAAATAACTTTTTAGTTGATGCACAACCATCATATAAGAGTGACGATTCGTACATAGCTAATTATATTTTATAGTGTTGTACTATATACCATAAACATGATTAGTGGTGTATGAAAAATATTTGATGGTGTACGAATCACCACCAATCTATTATTTATATTTAAAAATTTTATTAATCATAAATTAAAGAGTAGTAAAAGTTAATGTGTACGTAGAGAAGCATAGAGCTACCCTATAGGTAGGGGTAATTCGGTCCAGTTGTTTTGTATAATTACTAGAACTCAAATATGTGTATACACACGAGCCGTTCGATTTGTATTAAATTTGTATAAGTATTTAAATAATGTGTATGATAAAATTCTAAACATTTTACATGACTTGAAAAATATACATTTTAGTTTCAAAATTAATGATTTATGGTACTATAGCATATAGCTGGTGTCTTACTTTTTGTATATGAATTTGAATATGTAAACAATAAATTGGTAAATAGAAGCATACTATGTAAGTCAAATAACATATAGAACTATAAATGATTCTAGTTACACATATCCAAATAAAAAGTTCAAAGAAATTTAATAAAATAGCAATCATAATGTTAAATTTGTAATACATATTTGTAAGACCTCACTATACACACATTTGTCGTGTTTTCTGTGTGGGGACCATCCTTGTCACAAAGAAAACCTTTTAGACCCTTATTAGTTTTAACACATGAGACAACAATATAAAACTGTCGATGATGAGAACACGGTCATTGTAAATACAATCTTGTGGTTGACAAGCATTGTCCTTGTCATTTTTTTAATTGTCATTGCGAAGCATACCGTCACATGATATTATCTTCGATTAAAGTTAAACGAAATCGTCTTATCGAATGACATTAAGCGCATTATTGAGATATAAATTATGTTACTAACGTGACTACCTGAAATATCATTCCCTTCAATACCAAGTCCTTTATTTTGTATTCTTGTTGCATAACCTATTGGACTGATCAATCTTTAGAATTAGCATTATAGCCACGCCTTTTTGAGATTTTTATTTTCGATAACATGAATTTTTTTTAGCCATATTTTTAAGGTAATTAATGAATTACATGTTAATATAATCTTAATGAAATAAAAGATTAAAATTTATATTTATTTAGAACATTTTGTTAGCAATTTTTATAATGTATGGATATTATGTATAAGATTTTTATAAACTTCAAAAAAGCAATAAAAGAATTCAAGTGTTGTACTTGGTATTGCATTTGCATTATGACAGTATGTAATTCAAGTGGCCTTTTATTCGATTTTATGAACTATTACTATCTGTTTTTCTTGAAAAAATAAAAAGTGTAATATTATATTTTGAAACATATACATCGAGTTTTTAAATTGAATTATTAAATTTAAGCTTTACTATATCGGCATAATAATGTTATTATAAAAGTGTGATAAAATGTATCTTTATTTTTCAAAGAGACTCAAATTCAAACGTAGAAAGAGGCTCTAAAGTTATTGTTGTATGTATTCAAGTTTTAAAATGGTCTATTATGTATATTTAACTTACTATTCTATGTATAAAGTTTACAAATACATATATATATATATATATATATATATATATATATATATATATATAGCAAAAATATACAAATATACGTTTTCAATGGAATATATATACATTAGGAATTTTCAAAGTTGAATACAAACAATACTACAATAGTAAAATGTGTAAAAATTTCATGTACTTTGAACCATAAAATCCGTTATTCTTTGTATTTATTTAACCGGATTGTTAATGGTATGGATCTTAAAGTATGTCTATTTTAAGTTGTAAGTTTAAACTTTTTATTCTCTTTATTGGTTAAGCTATTTTATATTATTGAATTTTTGGATATGTTTGATGTTCGTCATGTTTAATTGTTTTATACTTTCAAATAAGTAAGATATAAGAATAAAAAAAAAATCTTGTATTGTTTTGGTGCTAACGAAAGACCAAACGATATATGTAAAGTTACTCAATCATCTTACTTTTACACCTACATGTGCCATAAGCATGAAACACTTAAATTAATAAACCTTTGTCAAAAAGTAATTAACTAAATTAAATGGAGTACTAAGTATCTTAACCTAAAAATATATACAGAGTACAATATTATTATTTAAAATCTCTCATGATTAACTTAATTTGTTTTTAGGGCACGATTACATGGATTGATTGTGAATTGTATGTTATTTGTAACAAATAGCAAAAGAATTAGGATTTCTAATAGATATCTTATTATTTATAACAAATAGTAAAAGTATTAGGAATTTAGGATTGCTAATAGATATCGAATAATAAAATGTATTATCTTTAAATAATTCAAAGTATATGAGTTTATTATTTAAAATTACATAAAATAAAGTATCTAATTATTTAATTGAATTTTTTTTAAAATTGATGATATAATCAAACTTAATCTTATATTATATTTAAAAAAAATTAACAACTGTGTTCTTTTAAGTGCTAATGATTTAAAAAATAATAATAATAATAAAGTGAAAATGTAGGTCTCTGTTAATTCTGGATCTGCCATTTTACATAAATTTGAATGTTTACATGTAGCCAACTCCTCCACCCAAGGTGGGAAACAAAAACATCTCACTATTAAATGAAAAAGTCAATTTCTTCAAAAAAAAATTGTTTTTTAAATGTTGACAGACGAAAATCAACTTTAGGAAGCGTTTAATTTGAAAATATAAATATTTTCAGACATAAAGATTTCATGAAAATACAGAAACTAAAATGCGTTCAACATAAATATATTTTTAAAAATATTGTAAAAGAAAAATAGAAAATAATATTGTTTAAAATGTAACTCAAAATTGAAAAATAATTATTCTAATGTTTCATTTTTAAGTTATCATGACCGCATTATGTTGGAATATCATTCAATTTCTTAAAATAGAGAGATTTTGAGATTAAGTTAAATTATGAAAAGATATTTTTTTAGTAGACAAGGTAAGATTTGCCTATAAATATAGGAGTGTGAGCTATGGTTTTGGTGAGGAGGTTTAGCAAAAGAGAGAGTGTATGAGAGTCTCTCTTCGTCTCGTGTGGTGGTTTTGGTAATTCAATGACGATATCGCGAATTCCGTTATTGTAATCAACCGTTGAGAGTGGTGTGAAGATATTCAAAAGTATCGAGAGTTGAACGTCTCCAATTTTGTAATATCTTTCATATAATGGATGTTAAGTGGCCTACGGGTCCCGTGATTTTTACTCTCCCTTGAAAGGTTTTCCACGCAAAACGTTTATGTGGCATGTTTTATGTTTTGTGCGTGTTTAATTATTTGCTTATATATGGTTGTGTGATTCAGTGTGGTAAGGATCCATCCCAACTTGCGGTATGAGATCGGGGTCGATCCCAACAACTGGTATCATAGCGAGATTCGTGGAGAAGAATCACATAACCGGAAAGGAAACCAATATCAGAGAAAACAAAGTGCGGTTCGTCAAATTCTGCACAGCGTCGGGAGAATTGATGATGTGTTTTTATTAACCGTCGGATCGTAATGAAATTTGGACTGTAGGTTCTTAAGGAGTTGTTCTACGATCTGACCGTTGGGATTGTTGATTGGAGATGGGGAAAGGGAGATATTAATTGTCGAAGTTTGGTACAGTTGCGAAAAAATAAGGATTGTAGATTCGTTAACCGTTGGATCATCATGATTTTTGGACAGGGGTTCAAGACATACAGTTCCAGGTTATGACTGAACTTTACTGTGATCAGATGTTCGTATTGGGAGATAGAGACATTCAATTTAGATACGGTACAACAATAGGTCGGCAAATTGTTTGAAAATGTATTGAACTTTACTCAAAATTCTATTGTATGCATCATAATTTTAAAAATCCTATTGTGTATTCAACTTACTAATCTGTCCTATTGTGTGTAGTAATTAACCTGAAATGGGTTGCTTGCTTATGTTGAGTCGATTAATCCTTCCTTTTCCATGTCAGCGTCCACTTAGGAGCCATGTAAGCCTTGATAAATGTATCCAACTTATGTTAAATGTATCCAACTTATACTTATATCATTTCTTTTTCAAAACCCATAATTTGCACGCCTATTCTCACCACCTTGTCTTCATCTTCTTAGAGAACTTTAATCAATTGACCACATTGAGATGGTGGAGATTTCGGAGATGATGGGGATGTTCGAGATGGTGTAAATTGGTTTCGGTGGTGTCGCCGGAAAAAATGATGTTGTCGAAAAGTATGTTGAAGAGAGTGGTGATGTTCGGAGATGGTGGTGAGGTGGAGATGATAAGGGTTGGTGGTTAAAGTGGTGTAGATTGGTTGTGGTGGTGTCGTCGAAAAAAATGTTATTGCCGAAAAAAATGTCGTAGGTTGTGGTGATGTCGGAGATGGTGATGTTTTTGGAGATGATGGTGAGGTGGAGATGATAGGTGTTGGTAATTAAGGTGGTGTAAATTGCTTGTGGTGGTGTCGCCAGAAAAAAAAGATGTCACAGAAAAAAATGGTGGTGATAGTGGAGACGCCGGAGATGGTGATGTTTTGGAGATAATGGTAGTGAGTGGTAACGATGATAAAGGTTGGTGGTTAGTGAGGTGTAAAATGGTTGTGGTGGTATCGCTAGTAAAAATGGTGGAGATGGTGGTGACGCCGAAGATGGTGATGTTTTGGAGATGATAGTGGTGAGTGGTGACGATGATAAGGGTTGGTGGTTAGTGAAGTGTAAATTGGTTGTGGTGATGTCACTGGAAAAAATGGTGGTGTCGTCGTAGATGGTGATGTTTTGAAGGTGGTGGTGAGGTGGAGATGATAGTGGTTCGTGATTATGGAGGTGTAAATTGATTGTGGTGGTGTCGTTAGAAAAATGGTGTTTTCAGAAAATATGGTGTTGCTGAAAAATTGAAGAAGATGAAGTTTATGACATAGAAAAAATGTATCAAACTTTAAGTGACGTGGCGAAGACATAGAAGTGTCAACTCAATTACTCATCCCACATCACATGTTTTGACCGATACGGTTTATCCGGTTAATTATTATATACATTAGGAGTTATTAGTAAATTTAATACATATAATATGAGTTTTGAAAGTATGATGTATACGATTGCAATTTTGAAACATTTCAAAACAGTTTCGGACAATTTGCCATTATGATTTAAAGCAACTGTTTTTCTTGTCTTTTTCCTTTAAATCAAACTTGATATTTAGATAGTACTTGACACACACACTTGTTAAAATATGAACTTAAAAGTTAAAAGCAAATTTGTTAAAATATGAACTTAAAAGTTAAAAGCAAATTTAGAAAATAGTTTTAACATTCTATGTATAGAAAACGATATAAGTTAACACTAATATAAAACACATACGTGTAAACATGTTTTTCAGTTTTTAAAATGAAAAATGAAACGTAACTTAAACACGTTTTTTAAATTATTAATATTTTTATAGATAAAGAAAACTCTGATAAAATATATTTAAGTTATCTCATTTGAGAAAAATAAGGAGGAGACATTTTTTACTTCATTTTAGGACAAAATTGTAAAAATTAAAATGCAGTATGTTTAAATGCAATGAAATTTTTAAGTATAAAATGCAGTGTTATTAAAATGCAGTGTTGGTAAAATGCAGTAGTTGTCGTAAATCACAAAAAATTGGTCTAAAATGCAGTAAAAATGTCTTCTCCTTATTTTTCTCAAATGAGACTTTTCCCTCGGATTCTCCACCTGAAACTAGAATGATTAGTTAACTTAGCAAATATAGATGAAATAAGAGTTTTTCTAACTTGTGCCCTAAGGGTATATGATAAAGAATATTAATTAATTCAAGTTTTTATTTTTACCCAATTTACCCTTTCTACTTACTCTTATTGAATTACCCTTATATATCTATCCTCAAAATAAAAATAACTAATACGGAGTAATAATATACTAAAATTATTTTAAACGCTCACTATACATACATTTTAATCCAATGGCGTGACATGATAATATATACTAAATTCAAGTTTTTTTTTCTTATTTTATTTTTAATTTTTTGCTATTAAGTATAATATAGTTATGAAGATAGTTTTCATGAACTATAATTGTAACTGAAAACTTATAATTTTTCTTAAAACTAAAGTTAAAAACGAATGACCGATCACTTAATATGTACATCATATTTTGGTGCATTTAAATAACAAAAACTAATTACAATGTTTTTGACATATTATTTAAAAAATAAATTGTTTAAATGATAGATCTTTATTAGTTTCTCTATCAGCTCGTCAGTATATGTTGTTATCACAAATTTATCATAAATACTTGTTGAATAATAATAAGTTTTCATTATTTGAATATAGAAGGGATAAATTGGGTAGTAAATAAAAATTGAAGTTAATTAAGAAAAATAACTTGTAGACTTAAATATAGGCATAAAAATTTGATTAAAAATTTGATTGGTAGATGTGAAAATTAATTGAATGAGATTAAGAGAGGGGAAAAATTCAACCAATGAGAGAAGTATGTCTACTTTTAGGTCTATTTAATTAGGCATATATAACGTTATTCGTTAATTAATGTTGAATTATATTTTCAACGAGAATATTAGTGTCAATTAATGCTATTTAACCTATACTATTAGGACACCCATGAAATAAATATGCCATTAATTAAGGAGTTAGGCAAGACACTACGATTTATAGTGGTTGGGGAGACCGTTAACTAGTCTACCGTAATACACTATCCGATTATGTGATATATGGATTTATCCACTAGTAGTTTAAACCTTTTCACCAGTAGTTTTGAAAATCATTCAAAGTGATGTTTCTTCTTTACTAAGAACACAACACTAATCTTCTTTAACTAAAAGAAGATACTTTAACTTAATTATTTAACTTCTACAATAAGAAGTCTGTATATCAAACTCACAAAGCTTCCACTCTCAATATGAAAAAAATACCAATAATGTCTTCTCCTAACAATTTAGAAGACACCTAATCAACTAAAGGTCTTCTAAGATGGTATGAGAAGATCACACACGAAACTCTTCTTCTTTTAACTCTAGAAGGCAACCACACTCTTTTTATTCTTCTTCACAACATTGGAAGAACACAATAGTAGCAAACTCAAACAATGAGTTTTTCACTAACAAATGGAAGACCTAAAGACTTAATCTTTCTTCCTCAATCATTTGGAAGGGAATAATATGAGATCCTCCCACACACTAAGACTTGAAAATCTCTTACAACAATAATATAGTGGCACAAATTATTACAACACAATAATCTCACTACATAAATTAACTCTTAGTTTAAAAGCTTACTCTCTCACAAACACTCTTAGTGATTAATCAACTCAAGTAAGATCACTTTTTAATAGAGAATTCTCTATATTTTGAGATTAAGAGGATAATCTTAAAGTTAAACACAAGATATGTATTTATAGTCAAAATGTCAAGATTTCAAAATAAATCCATTGGGATCCACGGTCGACCCACGGTTGATCCACGGTCCGTCATGATTTACCAAAAGATTAAAAGGTTAAACACATTGGGTAAACATATAAGTACATATTTATTTAAAACTCTAACATTTACCAAAGTGGTAAATGACTATTTGTGCAATAGTGCCTTAAATGGTAGGATTTTTTTTTTCTTAATAAAGTGTAATTGATTATAAATAAAATTCATATAAATTCAATAAGTTTAAATTATTTACTCTACTATTCAAAGTTGGTATATTTTTGGTTATTGTTGTAAAATTATATATATATTTGAAAATGTATACATTTGTCTTATATAAATTTTAAACACCTTCATAATACATGTGTTGTCTTTTAATTTTTAGATACTTATTTCAGTGTAAGAGAGAAACATAAACACAATATTGATATTAGGTATTTAAATTGAAGATATGTTGTTATTAAGTGCGATATTTGAAAATATGAAATTTATTACTTTTTAACATGTTGCATAATCATATAGATAATTATTATAATGATAAATGTTATCATCAATATTTGATAACGTTAATTATAGATTTTACTTAAGATTTAAACTTTAAAGAACTTTATTTAATATTTAACTTTTTAGGATAGATCATAGAAAAAAGTACCTATCAATGTTCAAATTATACGACCAAATATTTACACAACTTACACAAACTTTAATAGATTTTATTTCATATTGAAGTCTAATTTTTTAAATAACTATCGCCGCAATGCGCGAGTTAAAAATACTTGTTGAAACATTTACCCAATAATTTATAAGCACATATTCTTGTTACCCAAAATAATTTAATTTTCAAATCTTACTAATTTAGAAAATCGAATTATATCCCAAAAAAGTATATTCAAAATTCATGATTTATACTTTTAATTAACGAACTGTTTTCTTCTAGCTTTCCCTAAATTTCTCACTAGAGTCCCACAAGTTAACCAATTTGCAGAAAAACCTAACATTACTCTTTTCTCCTTTTGATCCCTAATTGGTTACCCTAGATGTACCTTTCATATCTCCACTGAGCTGCCTCTCCTAAGGAACGACTAAGAACCGTTGAGTCATTTGAAATATGAGATTGTTTTATTCAATTACACTATTTTAGTATTTTGAAACTAAACTAATGTAGAAATTGTATCCAACAGAGACAGGCTTTAAGATTAAAATTATAGTGTCCCATGGCAATAAGGTAATCGATTAGGGGTGTAATAGAGTTGAACTAACTCACTAGCTATTCGGAATTGACTTGCAAAGTACTTGAATTGACTCGGTACGTAGAAGTCAAGTCGAGCTTGAGCTCGTCGAGTAGACTTTCGAGTCGAGCCGTCTGTTAAAATACTTGACTGGTAAAACTCGCGAGTCATATCGAGCTTGTGACATTTTACACTTTTAACTTTTATACGTAGGTATATTCAAATTTACCATTACTTATCATAAATTCTGAGTTGAGTTGGTCGAGGCGAGTGAAGTCAAGCTCGAAACTATCGAGTAAATTAATATTAGTTAACCATAAATAATAGTATTATTAATGTTGATAATATTGATGACCGATTCGAGTAAGCTCAGATTGAAATTTTTGATTAGTTAATAAATATATATCTAATTTATAATTATAGGTTTTATTGTGCTCAAGTTGAATTTCGAGCTTCAAATTCCTTAATTAAGTCCTATAACAACTCTATCTTTGAACATATGATGAAAAATATACTTTACATGTAAATTTTTTTTTGCAAGATTTCATATATTTCACAATATTATATTTGCTCAACTTAATTTTATAATATATATATATATATATATATATATATGTATATATATATATAGCCAAAAGTTCAAATGAGAACCACAAAAAGGTACAGAACTGCGAGAACTTTTAAATTATAGGGATTTAAACATTATAATGATTCAATCACATGTGAACATTGATGTAGATTAAGGTTTAAAACAAAATAGTTTGATAAAACCTCAAAATGAGCTTTAAAATCAAATTTATTTTTTTCGTTCACATGTGCACATATGATCTGTGCACATATGATCTGTGCACATGTGAACATTTCATATGTTTCATAATTTAACGTGCATTTTGTGATTTTTTAACTTTTTTTGTTAATAATATGAACATTAAATTAAATTTATATGTAATTTGTTGTGTTTACGTGTATAAAAATAATATAATTTAAAAGTTCTCGCAGTTCTGTACCTTTTTGTGGTTCTCGTTTGAACCTAACCCTATATCTCTCTCTCTCTCTCTCTCTCTCTCTCTCTATATATATATATATATATATATATATATATATATATATATATATATATATTTTCTCAGCTTATTTTTATTATATATATATTTTCTCAGCTTATTTTTATTATAATATAATTTATACATCTCATTATAAAACTTAACATAATATTATAATCCCGTAGTATATTCTAAATTAGTAGTATCTATACTGTAGTTGTTATTCAACTTGTTTTCTTACAAATAAATTAAGAAATAAATCTTCTTAAATATAATACAGTAAATACTTTGAGTAAATACTTTGTGATGTCACTAATTTATAAATTTTTAATTATTCAATTGAGTCCCTTAATTTCACCTAATTTTAAAAATAAAACCCTTTAAAATTATTAGTTTTTAATATAAGAATTTAAAGTTTAAAAATAAATAGAAAATAATAACATATGTCGACACTATATACATTTGATTTTAAATATAAAGTAAAACTAATGATCTAATATGTTTTCATGTCTACATCTTAACTTGATAAAATGAAAAATAAGTAATTTTAACATTAAACCAAGAACACTTATATGGTTTGATCCAAAACTTTTATTATATAGTTGTGATTATTCATTTTACTAAACACCTTAATAAGACTTGCCTCCAATACAAAAACAACCGACTGCTTGACTTTTTGCTAAGAAATTTACTTGATAAATTGTGTTTTTTTCTTAACTCTATTATAGAACTGAACTCGATAAAATCTTAATTCTTTTTTTAAAAATGTTACTTATTTGAAAACCCAATCAAATAATACCATATCGTTTCAGGTTCATAACATACACAATGAATTTTTTCTTTTTCAAAGGAGGTTCGTGTATTTTAGTGAAAATTGAAGCACATAATTTCAAACGCAGTATATAATTTCTCTGTGACAAGGATAGTCACCAAAAAAAATAGAGACGACACATGTGATGTATAAAGAGGTCTTACAAATGATATATTTTATGATTCGTATTCAACGTAATCGTTTATAATTGCAACCTAGCATTATTAATTCAAACTATTCATTTGTTTATGCATAGCTAGATATCTGTACAAATAAATATATTTTGACTTATATAAAATGTTTACTGTCGTTGAAAATTTACGATATACGCTCTCAATTTCAATATAGACTACCTAAAAATATTTTAATTTCAAACAATATTGAATATCTCTTAACTCATAAAAACGTTCTAAAATATCACATAGCATATAAGAATTTTTTTAATATTTTTAAAAAATAATTACAAATTCATCATAGCGTGTATGTACATGGATTTTAGAGCTAGTATTCAACATATTACACATCAAACATAAGTTAACATTTATTATTTTGATATGAAAAGACTATCTATTTATTTAATATTATGTTTGTGTACACATGTGTTTAAAAATTAGTATATAATATCACGAAATTACTTTGATCATATAATGATATATATGTAATTTAATATTTAATAATAACATATGTAAAAGATATATCTATTTTTTAATGTTTAATGATGACATATATAATAATGAAAGCTAACTCGAACAGATTTGATATTATGAATTACACCAATATTATAGAAACATTTAGACAACATCTTTTTGAATTTGATTTTAAGATAGAACAAAATTTAACTATTTATACTATTTTTTGCTAATTTTTTATATAATAGTCAAGATATGGTTAAATTGGGATAATATGTATAATTTGTTTATCCATTATTGGTTTTAATATGTTATTAATTGCGGTATATAATTTTTAATCCATTTCTTTGATCCTTATATTTTGATATTACAGTGATAAGTCAGGTCGTTTGAGTTAACAAAAATATACAATAGTTAACAATAAATGCATACCTATTAAAACCACGTCGCAATTTATAGGTGAAACTAACTCGTATAATAGCCAACATAAACTATCACAACGAACTTATTAAAAAAAATACATTTTTTTTCCTTTTCGGCCTATAGACAATGAGAAACGAAGGAAAAAAAAAAAGAATAATCAAAAGAGTATGGACACGTCACATGTGTATATACATAGTCAAAGACCTAATATTAAACCGAACTACAAGCATCATTGAAACCTAAAACATTTTAGTAATATCAAAATGATATTTTAAACCAAATATATTTATATTTATTATTATTCTATATATTTGTTCAAAAGCTCCCCACATATCTTAGTTAATGACATTCAATGATTAACATTGAACGATCAAAAAGTTATTACTACTAGAAACTTTTCTCCTGGTCTATGCTATACAACTCAATTACCCAAGTCAAACTATTATTTGACTTTCTACATCCTCAATAACAAAACAAGTCAAGTCTCTAGCTCTTTTTGCTTCAAGCTCCCAATCTGTCCACCACAAAACCACCATCATAACCACCACACATGACATTTGGGCTGCCAACATTCCCAACCACAACCCTTCAAAGTCAAACCCCATATAGAATCCCAACACTACAGCAACCGGCATTCCGACAAGATAAAAACATCCTAGATTAATATTTGCTCCAATTTTTGGCCTGGCCGTCCCTCTTAATACGCCACAACCCGTTGTTTGTGGACAGTTTCCAAGCTCACATAATCCAATGATTGGTAAAACCAATGATGTTAATGCTATGATATCTTTATCTTCACTGAACATGCCCGCCCATTTGTTTCGTACGCTAGTAGCGAAAAACAAAGCAGAAAAGCCAAAAATAAAGCTACAAAATAATCCAACATTGGCTGCTAGTTTTGCCTTATAAGGTTTATTCGCACCCAACTCATTACCAACACGAGTTGAGACGCTAAAACTCAAAGAAGATGGGAAGATATAAATCAATGAGGTGGTTTGAATCAAAATTCCCATTGAAGAAACAGTGGCTTTCGGGTTAACAAGTACCCCACATAGCAAAATCATGATTTCGTACCACCACCATTCGAGACAAACGGAAATGCAACTTGGAATCGCTAAGTTTACAAGCGAATTCCACCCTTTAAAACATTTTCTTGAAAAACCTCTCCATGTTTTCTTGTAAACACCAGAAATGATGATGTAAATGATCAATGAAGCAACTAAGATGAAGTTTGTTAAAACACTACTAATTGCGATGCCTTTGATACCCAAATTAAGTTTTATGACAAGAAAATAGTTGATGGGTATGTGAAGAAGAATTGAAATAAGTGCACATAATGTTAATGGCAGAGTTATGGTTTGGGAACGAAGGTAAATTCGCAATGGATGTAAGAAAGATTGGGCTAAAAGATCAGGGAGGTTGTAAAGAAGATAAGTTTGTGCCATTGTTGAGATTGCTTGATCTTGCCTACAAATTAACAAAATCTGTTTCATGTTAACCCATAAAAGAGAAATGGGTAACGAAGTAAATAGTAACAGAAGAATTGTTCTTTGTAAACATAGGCCAAGACGGGTGTGCTTTTGGGCGCCAAAAGCTTGACCACAAATGGGTTCCATTCCCATGGCTAGTCCCGAAAGAATGGAATAGCCCGTAATGTTGGCAAACCCAATGGCTAGTGAACCACCCGCGAGTGGAAGTTCACCTAGACGACCCAAAAAGAGCATAGAGATCATTGATCGCGAATAGAGGATTAGTCCTGTTATGATCATTGGTATTGCGATTTGAGCAATCGCGATAACTTCTTTGAATGCTAAATTGAGGTGAGATTTGTGGGGATTGAAATCAAGGGTTGGAGTTGTTGGGTTATTTGTAAGGTTTTTGGGGATTAAAGGACTAAAGATGTCCTTTTGGGTTGATGATGACATTTTCTGACACATGTTTTACAAAATTCTGTTTTTGTTTTGTGTTTGAGAAAGGGGAGAATTGCAGAGGTAGTGCTATGAGTTGTGGGTATTTATAGGGCCAAAAGGACTGTTCCCAATGAAGAGGTTTTTATCTACATGGAAGCTAATGATATTTAATAGACCAATTTTATAATAACATGTTATTATTATTTTAATATTGCATTTATACAATTTGTTATGATACTATAATCTTATGTTGAATATGTATACATGTAACTATATACATATGTATTGACTTAATATGATTCCTTGGATTTATGTACTAATGTTTCTATCAATAATAAATAAATACAAAATATTTTTAGATTTGTACAAGAATATTTAATAATGGCTATACCTTAATCAAATACAATATGACAGTGAATGACAAAAATTAAATAAGAAAAGCAATATATTGTCACTGCATAATTTACTGTATGATTGAAATCATAAGCTAACTTTTCATAACACAATATATACTTATGTATTTGGATATAACCGAATTATTCAATAGAGGTGTTATGTATTTGGATATAACCGAATTATTCAAATAAACTATTTGAATTAGACCGTTAGAATTGGACAATTTTTTTTTTTATGGACAAAACCGAATTAACATATCGGTTTTCAAATTGGTTTTGGTTACTATGATTACAACCAACTGATCCAAATAAACGGAATAGTTATTTACGGCATATGTAATATGTTTGTTTATCTATCAAAAATAAACGTTAAATATTCGTTTGATTATTTTTTATATATATAACCTTATTATATAATACGTAATGTTAATATATCACTGTATACTATTTTAAAATCTTAACTTTTAACTTAAGAGGCTAACTCCACATTTTTATAAACCCTCAACGCAACACGGTAACATATATCCGTTGATACACCTCTTGACATTAACCTTTCACGAGTCAAAACGATACCCTCGTAAAGTTAATGAAGAAACCGAAGGGTTAAAACCGATTCATCTAAATAGTAATTTGATTCGGTTCGGTCGGATTCGATATTGATTTAGATGGATCGATTCACTTTTTAGGAACCAAAAGCCAAGTGAATTCATGTATTTCGATCGGATTTAATCTGATACATCCAAACAAACACTCCTACTTATCAGCTCATGCAACTAATTTTATTACAGTTGCATTATATTATTTTTATCATTATTGTTATTATTATGTTATACAATAGATGTATATATGAAAAATGATTTTGATGTAGATTGCAAATAAGATAACTAGATTAAACATGTTGATTCCAATAAATACAAGGAAAATCTCTTCTAAACACGTTGATTCAAAAAGAATACCGCGATTAGGTAAGATTCAACTCAAACATTCAATACAACTTTGAGAGAAAAATTCAACTTTCATAAAAACCAAAACTAACTTTTTCAGTCTCAACATCAACCCTAAAAAGTAAAACAGAATTCGAATTGAGCCTAAAAACATAACGGGCCGAACATAAAAGCCTAAAATAAAAATAAAAACATAAAATGGTCCATAACTTCTTCTCAGAGTCGTTCGCGGGCCTGAAACGGAGCCCCGTAGCCCAAGTTATGGCTGTTTTCGTGAGGCCCATTTCTTAACTCGATCTTGAACCTCCACAAACATCAAGGCTCAATCTTCAACACTTGAGCCCGCATCAGATTTACTTGGAAAAAATATATCAGATAGACCCGAATTTAGAAAATGAAAATAGAAAACTTAAGTTTGGGATGTATGAGTCATTCACACGAAGACGATAAGGATATATCCATGCTTTAACGTAATTGCCAATATTAAATGAAATGAGTTTATTAATGAGTGGATACAGTTTTATCTTTAAGTGGCCGATTAACTGATCTTAACTTGATGATGTATGTATCATTGGATTAGGATCACCCAAGAACTAATGATACTATAACAAACAAAGAACCTACTTAATAAATAAGTCTAATTATATCCAAATCAATTTACATAAATATTAAATTTAAAAATTAAGATGATCACATGATCTTACTTACGATCTTATATATGATTTTGCATATATAACTAATTAATAAGAGTGGATTTCATTATTGGTGCATTATAGTTATGTATTTTCACGATGCATCGTTAGTTATAAACTTTATGCGTTCAAAGTTTAATTTTTAAGACGTTATTATGTTGAATTTTCAGTGCATCATAGTGTTAACAATCTGGTTTATCATAACGTTAAAGTAGGTACATATATACTGTATATTACAAATAGAATCGCATAAATAAATTTTATTATATTTCACAAAAAAATTGTATACAAAAGGTAACAACGTAAAAAAAACAGTAAGTTAAAGAAATTCATAAAAAATAATAATAACGTAATAAAACAGGTTAAATGGAAAGGTAAAAATTGAAATACTTTAGTTACAAAAGATTTACAAAGGTGGAGAGGGAGGTGGAAGGTGGAGAGTGGAGAAAAAGAAATACTTTATTTACAAAAAATTACGAAGCATTTGTTACAATATGATGTGCCCAAAACTCGACTGTGGGTTTTGGGTCCATTAGATTTTTAGGGTTAAGATTATGTAGCTTGTTCCATAAGTTATAATCTATTATAAATAGTTAAACATGATATCAATAATACTATTATTCGTAGTTTAACATGATATCAGAGTTAGAGTTCTAAAAAGAAAAGAAAAAACGATCAAGAAGAAACATCATCCGGTCGTTAGCTAAATGCTAGCGGTCGGGAGGATATATCCACTGTTTTTTATGTTCGTAAGTTATTCTCTCTTTTGTAATAGTTTTCTGATTTTTGTTTTCGTTGAAGTAACAATAACACAAACTTCATTAATCTCTTTTATTCCTTTTTTTCTTGAAAGTGCAAATCTTAGCAATGGTTGTTGACCGCCTCATCCAAAACAACCGTCTACATAAATTCAACATTGTTCCCCACAACAAGTCTTAGCCTTCATTCGTTTCGAATTTTTCTTCTTTCTTTTGGTCTACCTCTTCTTGATTTTTGTTACAATGGTGCTTTTTAAAGATAAAAGATCACAAGTTAATTAGCTATTCTAATCCTTCTCATATCCAATTCTCTTGCTATTAAAATAATAATAATAATAACAATAATAAATTTGTTATTCTCCGATCACTGCCTACACTCCGGTGATTAAGAGGGAACCAGATCTATTAATTTTCTATCGCTTATTGTAGTCTTTTAAGTTAGTCTTTTCTTTTTATCTCATAAACCCTATCCGTCAATGTTGATTTAACCATTAATCAACTAATATTGTCTCATCAACATAAATCTTTGTTTTAACACCGGAGATCAGTGTTGTCTTCGCAAATAGTTGATCAAAAATTATCACTCCTACCTAGGCAAAGCAAGCCATGATGAAAAAAAGCGTTACAGAAAGGAGGAAGTCGTCAAGCAGTAATACAACTTTGCCGCCAAATACAACTTTATCTTCGTGTCAACAACAAAAAGAAAGAAGCTTACAAAATCAAAAGAAGAAAAGAAAAGCAAAAGAAAAAGAGGCTTCAACATTCGTTCCAGTTTGTTCGTCCGAAAGCCTCCGGGGAATATTAGAGGGCTAGGTTAGTTGGCCCAAACCCGATTGTGGGTTTAGGGTCCATTAGGTTTTTAGGGTTAATATTATATAGCTTGTTCCATAAGTTATAATCTATTATAAATAGTTATCATAATCACAATGATAACTCAATCAATAATATTATTATTCGTAGTTTAACAGTGTCACCGTTATAATAAAGAAAGACTAAGAAGAGTAAGAGAATGTGAACCAATTTTTAATTTTTATTTAACATTATAATTTCATTAAAAGAACCTTTGTCAAGAAGCTAGAGGCAAAGGAGAACAATTATATAGAGTTCATAGGAAGATCGGTGAGTTGCATTACTAACCCAATGTCCCAATCTAACCAAGTAATAATATGCTTGCGCAACCTATTAGACCACAAGAGAGAGAAAATTAAAACGTCTCAAAAATGAGTGCACTATTTGATTTTTTCGTGTTGAAGATGAATTCATTGTGGTGCTTCCATAAGACCCATATCGCACATTAAATAAAGCATCCAAAATTCTTTTTTTGCTCTTTATTTACCTTAAACGAATATGCCAAAATTGTCGGGTTTTATAGAGTCGATGATCCACCATATTGATATCGACTTTCAAAGATCTTGAGCTACTGCAATCCATGAAAATATGATTTTCCGTTTCTTGATCGTTCGTGTCGAGTGAAGGTCGATACCTTTATTGTCTACATTTATACGGGTTGGTAGAAGATTGTTCGTTATCCTCCACGAGTTGATGTTAACACTTTTATGGGAATCACACGGTTCCATCGAAAGATCACATCAATGGAGGGGATCAGGGTTTCACATTCTATTATTCTTCTCATTGACTTGACATTAAATTTGTTTGTAAACTTTTTTTAAAAGATTATTTATAACTATAGCATTGCTCGTGAAAAAAATGGGGAGAGGGAGAAATGAAAAAAAAAAAACATGTGTCACCCCTCATTTGTTTCTCTACTAACTCTTTTTCCTCACTTGAACTAATCATTTCTTTGTAATTAAAGGTGTATTTGCTAAGGGTCTCTAAGGGATTATCGAATTTATATAAGGGATTAAGATTATAATTTTAATAATTTCTATCTTTTAGCCTTATTTGACAATATAAAAGAAGTGGAAACTGAAAAAATAATCCCATAAATGAAAAGCTCAAGTAGATTTTTAAAATAATCTTCAGTTACAATCTTGGATTACCAGTTTCAGTCACAATTTTTAGCTAAAAGCTCCATCTCCAAATAGTTGATTGTAAAGTACACCCTAAAACATGAAAAATGATTCATCAGCCTAACTACTTAGACCTAAATGTAAGTCTAATATTTTGATTGGTGCAAATGATAAAATGATTGGTTGATAAACGGAGAGAGAATGAGTGTAATCCATGTGTCATGTATCGTATGGAGTAGGCTCAAGTAGATTCTCAAAGTGAGAAGCTCAAGTAGATTCTCAAAATAATCTCAGCCACAATCTCCATCTACCAGCTTCAGCTTCAGCTCTAGTTCCAGTCACAATTTTCAGCTACAAGCTTTATCCCCAACTAGTTGATTGCAAAACACACCCTAAAACTAAAAAAAGATTCATATGCCTCACTATTTAGAGGGTGAGTTCAATGTAGAATGCTAAAAAAGTGAAGAATGAGAGAACCAATAGGATTGCTCCATTTCTTTTAAAACCCAATTTCAATTCGTATCTTTAAAATCAAATATCTCACAAACGGCATGACCAAAAATTATAAAAATTACATATTCGAAATTAGCATCTTTTTCTCTTCGATTAGAGATCCTACAAGCTATACTTTCGACATATCTTTTTTATTAGGTCGTAGAAAATATGACTTATATAATCACATGTGATTTTATATATAATTACATGTGATTTATGAGTAAATATAACTGGTACACGACTATTCATCAATTGTGGATGTTAACTAACACATTAATACAACTTATTTTTCATTCATATAAACAAATATAAATAAGATTTTAGGAATTGCATTCGTTTACGGTCAAAATCACATGTGATTATTGATTTGCGGTTTAATCACATGTGTTTTTCAAATGAATTATGTGATAATAAATGATAATTCACATGTGATTTCACATTTATATTTATTTACATGTATAATTATAAATAATTATTTAAAATTCATATTTATTTACACTTTATTCACATGCGATTACTAATTTAATGTTTAATCACATGTGATTATAATTAAATTTTTTCTGAATATTTATTAAATCATCAAATAAATTATTTTATGTGATTTTAAACCTATAATTTGTAAATTTGATTATTCACATGTGATTATAGATAGTGATTTAAAATTATAATTTGATTGTAAATATTTTCACATGTGAGTGTTAAATCACATGTGATTTATTATTACGAGTTTCACATACCTATTAGAAAACGGAAAAAAAAAAGTTCGTCGAAAGTATGTCATGTGAAATCTCTAATTAAAGATAAAAAGACGCTGATTTTAACGGTGTAATTTTTATAATTTATGGATATACGGTTTGTGAGATATTTAGATTTTGAAAAAAAATGTGGAAATGAGTAATTAAAATAGAACAATCATGTTGTTTCCTTCATTCTATATTTTTTTAGTATTCTACTTTAAACTTTCCTCCGATATTTATACCTGAATGTAAGTTTAAGATTTTAATTGATACATGATAAAATAATTGGTTGAGAAAAACGACAGAGGACGAGTGTAATCCATGAGTTGGCATGTTACACGTTGATCCGACAAAACCTTCAAACTAATTCACCATTCCATTTAATTAAAAATTAGATTCATTAAATAAATTAACTTTTTACTGTATAATCATTTCGATTTGATACACCATTCAGAGTACCTTTGACATTTAAAGTCAAATAATAAAAAATGCGATGGAATACAAAATAAAAAACTGCACATATAAGATGTTAACTATATTATTTTTTTCAATTTTATTTTACTTTTTTCCGTAAAGTCAAACCTAAACGACCTATCTAACCAATAGACCATTCCCAACGGATGCATTCTCACACCACGACTCCACCACGAGCGCGGTGGTGAGCGTGGTGGCGAAGCATCATCAACCGGAGCACATAGAAGAACGGAAAAATTGTGGGCACGTGTGTGTTCTTTTTTCTTTTCCAATTTCCTTGCGGTGTTTTATTCGAACCAAAAAACGTTTTCTTTTTACTTTTAAACGATATTATTAATGTTAAAAAAATTAAAAAAAAAAATTAATCTATCCGCCGGTTGAAAATAATATTTTTTTTAATCCCTAAAACTCTCTATAAATGCCCCAATATAATACCTTCAAAAATCACTACTAATATGTACAATTTATCTATATACATACACACACAACAAGGAATACTCTCACAAAATGCAATCGTTAAATCATATTTTTGAATCTTTTTGGGAAGACGACGAACTTGTTGCTATTTTGCAACAATACAGAGTCGTAGAAGAAGAACGTGAAGCGGCTCGCAAGAAAGACAACCTCAAAATTACATACGAAGAGATCGTGAAGGTGCCGGACAACGTTTGATGGAGGACTACTTCTCCGACGGCCCGAAGTACCCTCCAAACATGTTTAAAAGACGTTTTCGCATGTGTCGTGAATTGTTCCTTCAAATTGTACAAGGTATTTTCGACTACTCTATTGTACCTATTCCCGAGCACTTTATATACTTTAAACAACGTCCAGATCCACTTGATCGTCTTGTTTTTACTTCGATGCAAAAGTGCATGTCAGCCATATATACAACAATTGGCGTAGGAGATGTCGATCGATATGTTCGACAAATACTTAGAAATAGGTGAAACGACGTCATTCGATTGTCTAAATACAAATAGGTGAAACGACGTCAGTCGATTGTCTAAATAACTTTTGTAAGTGTGTATTCGATCTATATTCGTCTGCTAATGAACTTGGATTCATTTTCAAATGCATTATATATATTTTTTAATGATGCAATTGTTTAACAAGGTTGTAAGTATTTGATGTTATTATTTGAAAATTTCTATGCAACATGTGTACATGATACTCCTTGTTAATATCATATCTTGAACTTTTAAAATTGGTTTAAACTTTAAACAAATTGATAAACAAAGCAAGTCAAAGTATAAAAGAAAAGTTAACATATACATTAACAAAGGAATTGCTAGTGTGCCCCGTGACATAGGACAAATAGCATTAAATGATCTAATATTTCCATTTCATATACTACTCAATATATATTTGCCTTTAACTTATTAACTTTTCTCATTTCACCCTTTCCTTTATTAGTTTATTCCATCGTTTTAAGGGTGGTGATTTATTCACCACCTCTTCTTTCTATACACCATCAAAATATATTTTTAAACCTTGAAATTCCGTCAACACTCTTTCATAATTTTAAAGGCAAAAATGTCCAAAATATTATTTTGGTGGTGTATAGCAAAAAAAAGAAGTGATATACAAATTACTACCCTTCTTTTAAATATGTATAGAAAAATTCAAAGTAAATAGTATTAATTGTTCAATTGAAACTAATCACTCTATATTTGTAGTAATTAAAACCTGAATATTTGTTACAAAATCATTTCTGAATATTGAGTAGTATATGAAATGGAAATATTAAATCATTTAATGCTATTTATCCTATGTCACGGAAAACACACTAGCAATTCTCCATTAACAAAATTTCTATGAAATCTACTTTGAAATGAATAGGTTTTAATGTTATTAATTGAACTAAAAGTTTTCATGAATATTCAAATTTATAATTAATACACATTTATATGTAGAATACGCTAAGTTGATTTTTTTGTTCATTGTATGATTTGTACCAGCAAGTAGCAAATGTCTTTCATTTAAATAACCTAGATTTCATCACTTAACCAATGAATTGGAACTCAAAAGTAAATATTTTATAATCAAAAAATTAATAAACAATTTCAAACTCCTTGCCGGTGTGTTTGGAATTTACTTATATAAATATAAATAAATGCTTTATCTGTTAATTACTTATTTTTAAAATAAATAAGTAAATTAAAGCACTTTTCTACTACTGTTTATTTGTTTATTTAAAAAAAATACATGTATATATAAGAGATATACAAAGAACCTTATACTTTTAGGCTATGACAATTTTAATAAACAAGTAACATAATAATAATTCTGGTATGATACTACTTAGAACAATTTAAACTAAATACTAACTAATCTAAAATATTATTACGAAGTAGAAAATCATTAAATAAAAGTTGAGATAATATTTCATACTATTGAACTATAGGAATCAAAGGGTGCTAATAGAGCGATCAAATATATATATATAAAAAAGTTGGAGAGTCAAAAATGTAAAATATATTATTTTTAATTAATATTAATTGGTCAACTGCACAATTATTTTGTGTTGTCAACTGCATAGTTGATTGATTTGCTCGTAAAAAAATTTCTAACGCCCTTTAAATAACAAATATGCATGCATAACGGCTACAATTAAGAGGATATTTTTAATGTAAATTAAATTCCAAAGTGCCCGGTATACGTTTGTTTACATATATTCATTCACAACAAACGGTAACTTGTCAACGGAGTATTATACTAACGAGTACGTACACGAAGCATACGAGAGTAAATTGTCAACGTATTAGTTAAGTCATTATCAAAAAGGTATATTGTTACAATCATATAACATTGTTTTAGAATAAAGTGTTGGCTCGGACACATTGCAAAAGACGTTAGATTAAGAATTTGTAAAAACACGAAAGGGCAAATCATGTGTAGTTTTTAATGTTTGGATCGTAAGATGTCTATTAATCCTACCGCGCATTTGATGGTGAAAGTACAAATATATTTGGTATAAGCTCTTAATATCTGTTTGGTAATAATAGTTGGAATTTATTTGTTGAGTTAGAAGCTGGAGCTTAAATTTATTTTTAAGTTTGACAAAGTAGCTAAAGCTAAAAAATGTACAAGAACGAATAATTAAAACTCAAAAGTGGAAAATCATTTAACTAAAGTACGTAATTACAAGTTCCATAAGCTATAGAATTTATTAAAAGTTACTTCAGGTAATTTTTTCTACACATTTTTTTTGTTGATAACTCTGAAGTTTTTGTCTACCAAACAATGATTCTAGTTTGAGCTTTTGAAAAGAGCAAATTACATATGTGGTCTAATTTGCTCTTCAATATATTGAAATTGACAAAATCTACAACAATATCCATTTTGATCAAAGATTTCGCTCCATCACATCAATTTGGAGCGAAGTGTAGTGTAAAAAAATCCTTATAAGTTCGCTCTAACTAAATGCCCAACAATTCGCTCCATTTGGTAAAAATTACTAGGGCTGAGCAAGAAACCGAATTAACCAAATCGTAACCAAATTAACCGTTAAAACCGAACCGAATTAACCAAACCTAACATGTAACCGCGGATTTGGTTAACGTTTTTGAATTCACTAAAGTTTGCGGTTCGGTTATGAAAATAAAAAATATCCGCACCGGTTTTAACCACACCGCCCCCACACACTTTTACACATTAAAATATTATATTTATATTTGAATATATTAATAAATATATTATAAATTGATTTGCAACTAATAAAATTATCTTTAGAAACAAACTTTGGTAAGGAAATGAAACGTCGATCTCATGTGTTTACTTTGGTAAGGATATTAAACGTCAAGTTCTAAAACTGCACTAAATTTGCTACCTCTAAAGTTGTAAAACTGCGTTTATCTACTTCTATGTTGAGCTAAAAATCTGAGAAAAAACTCTCTTATATTTAAATGTTTATGTGCAATGTATTAGACACAAACTTATTGAAAAAAATCTTTTTTTGGTCATAAACGGTTAACCGAATTAACCGCTTTATATCTAGACGTTAACCAAATAAACCGAATTAACCAATCCGTTTATTAACCGAACCGAACGGTTAAAATTGTCGATTAACCAAAATTTTGGTTATGGGGGCGGTTTTCATCCCTATCCACACCTAGCCGTCTCATGCTCACCCCTAAAAATTACATGTGAATTCGCTCAAATTCACAACAATTCGCTCAAATGCCCAACTATTCGCTCAAATGCCCAGCAATTCGCTCAAATGCCCAATGATTCGCTCAAATGCCCAGCAATTCGCTCCGTTAATTACAAAATACACATGAATTCGCTCAAATTCCAAACAATTCGCTCCGATTATTTAAAGCTTTATTCCATAAAATTCGCTCCAAACAAAAATAGGCTAATAGAGAGATTTCGCTCCAAACAATTCGATCCAAACAAAAAAGTAGAGACAATTCGCTCAAAAGTGGAAGAAGTGACGTTTTTGGGTGGGATCCAAATCCTATGGTGGTACACCGATTGAACTCTATTTCTTTCTCAAAATCAAACAATTTATTCCCCATTTTATCTATTTCTCTCTAAAAAACCCTAGAGGTTGTGATGGTTTTTTGGTGGTGAAATACAGTCGCGTTTTGGGGTGATATACGACTGGGGTGTTGCGGTTGGTGGTAGAACACAGCTCAGTGTTGCGGTTGGTGGTGGAACACGACTACAGTGGTGGTTTGTGGTTGTGGTAACGGTTGGTGGTCAAATGGTGATTGAGGTATACTTTGAAACTCAACAAATAATTTATAAATAGTTTCAATATATATTGCTTGCTTGATTAATTTTAGTATTGTTTTAAGTTTGAAATGTTTTAATAGGTTGACTTGTTTGAACTATGGATCGTTTACTAGTTTTTTAAGAATGATGTTTCATAATGTATGGATTATACCCCAAACACCACATTTTTGTTTGGAGCGAATTTTATGGAATAAACCTTTAAATAATCGGAGAGAATTGTTTGGAATTTGAGCGAATTCATGTATATTTTGTAATGAACGGAGCGAATTGTTGGAATATGAGCGAATTCATTTGTATAAAAAATAATCGGAGCGAATTGTTGGGCATTTGAGGGAATTGTTGGGCATTTGAGCGAATTGTTGGGCATTTGAGCGAATAGTTGGGCATTTGAACGAATTGTTGGGCATTTGAGCGAATAGTTGGGCATTTGAGCGAATTGTTGAGAATTTGAGCGAATTCACGTGTAATTTTTACCAAATTGAGCGAATTGTTGGGTATTTAGTTGGAGCGAACTTATAAGGATTTTTTTACACTACACTTCGCTCCAAATTGATATGATGGAGCGAAATCTTTGATCAAAATAGATATTGTTGTAGATTTTTTCAATTTCAAAATATTGAAGAGCAAATTAGACCACACAAGTAATTTGCTCTTTTGAAAAACATAAATTTGAACTCATGTATGCTCCATACCAAACATACTTTTGCTATTTGAGTGAGTGTATACTTGTATAATGTACATAAAGTGATTAAAACTATAAAAGTCAGTTGATCGAGTTTATATATAATATACGCTTTAAACAATATGAATTATTTTATGTATTATAACTATTGATATATGTATTTTGTGTGTTGTATTTTATTTTATTAGTACCTTTCTAGGTAGCATGTTGTATGACTTCATTGGTATTGGAAGATATCTTGTGATATTTTGACCACAAATTTGGAATAAAATACAATCATCAAAACATATGTCAAGTATTGTAATTAATAATTTTGTCATATATATCGTAGATCCTAGTTTAGATCGGTTCTAAATTTGATCAATCTTTCTAGGTTAACTCCAAAAAAAAAAAGTAAAACAAGCTTAAAGTTGTTGATGGCATATCCCCTATCTCAATCTAGGTCATGTCTAAACTACATTTGTAGTGTTCATCAACCTCAAAACCAACAACCCATGCATATATATTGTCTAGATTTGTCAATGCAAATGGGCTATATAATATGTTTCATACAAAATTAACCTCGAAAGTAAGGAACCAAATCAAGTTCAATGGTGTGTATCGATGCAAACTGTCTGAAGAATGCATCTCATACGATAAAGTTAAGGAAGACCAAATTGATTGAAACGGTCTATGAGGTGTGTCTCGTACGATGAATTCAAATCAGAAGGAGAATATCTTGAAGGACAAATTCTCAAGTTGTCCTAGATTAATGTTTTATCCCAAGTCCTATCAATGATCATTGGATCGTGAAATTGGCTACTTCACCAAAGCCAATTTTCTTGGTTTACTGTCTTAGTTTGTCTTCTACAAACACTACAAATCTCATTTTGGATTTTGGGTCTTATGTAAACTGATTTGTCTTGATCTTCGCTCCGAGTAACTGTTGGAATAAGATTGCGAGCTGAGTGTCATTGTTTCACTTCCATTTGTTCACTACTTTTTCTCCGGGGTTTTACTGTTGCGCTTCCATTTGTTTATTACTTCTTTTCTTCGGGTTTTATGGCGCCTGGTATCATTTTTGCTTTTCAGCAAGGAATGATATATCATTCTAAGCATTCTTCTTAATTACCTTTCTAATAACATGCTCATAACACTTGCCAAAACTAAAAGATAAAATTATGAAAATAAATTAGTGAATGACACATGTTATTATCTTCCGATATCAGTTCATATCTCATTTTCATTATATCAGGTAGATACAACAGAACATACTCTTATGGACCATGTAAATGTACAAGAAAATAATATCCCGGTTTTTAACAATTATATTCTTTGCTTTAGGTAACAAAACCTGAGTCACATTATTCAACAAGATTTTTTTCTCCTCGTCGTACACGGCACGTTAAAGGTCACCATGTACTTCATCCTTCCAAGTGACGCTTGTTAGACATACGAGAGCGTACGTTTGAATTAACTGTAGTCGGTCATTCACTTCGTACCTACGATATCTAAATAACGACTGCTTCATTTCTTCATATTGACATCTGATGGTTCTCGTTTTACTTGTCATTTTCTATTTTTGTTTACGAGTGTCGACTTTGTTAACATCCCTTGGCATTTATTGAAACTTTGTGTGCATCATGATTTTGGTAGCAAGTTGCCGCAAAATGACTGCAAACAAAGGCACTTGCTATCTTTGGTTTTGTATTTCATAAGAAACCAGTAACTACTTGATTACAGTCACACACCAACCAAGGAGTCAAATAGTGAATGTTGTGATTGTAACTGATTGAAGGTAAGAAGAAAGCACAAAAGAGCAAAAGTCAAAAAGAAATTCTAGATTAAGAGTCAGCAGCTTCAATACATGACCATTACAGTCTTCGTTTCACTAGTATTTCAAACTTAAAGCCTACAACGACTTACGCTGCAATGCACACCCAAAAGTTTGAGACAATTGGAAGTCCATAACAATTGTAAACTGCATCACAACCACAGTTACCCACACACATCATTTTGCTTCGGTTGGTGGCCAATCAGGAACGAGATCTCTCCCTTGCTGCAGGTGACCTACTGTATAACCACAACAGGTAACATCTTTATTAGTTGTACGAGTATAAGCAATAAGAATCTGAAATATTATATACCTATCGGATTGTAATTTACCTTAAAAGGGTTTATGGTTCAGATTTCATTTAACTCAGCTGCCAAAAGTCTATTCTCGATACATACAACCTCCCAAACCATTTAAAAAAGATATACATTTATTAATTATAATTTATATCGTTTTTGTAATCTCATAAAACATTTTTAAAATAATTTAAAAAATTTAAGAAAGTTCTAGCAGGACGACCCATTTCGATTCGTTCTATAAACCGCCTGCTAAACCCTTACCAGTTATCATGAACTGTTTTAACCCGAACCCGCATGGACCCGTTATCAGTTATCTAACCCATCCTGACGAGCCAACCTTACCACCTCCAGTTGCACTTCCGTCATATACAGCATTTATGGTTTATGATAACGAAGTGTTACCTTTAATCAAGGGATCAAAACTCAGTCGAATAAGAACACATACCTGCGGTACCGCTCAGGTGGGCTTTCAGCTCCACTATATCCAGGGCTGTCATGCAGATCTGGTTTGGCTTCAGGGCTTGCTTCACGAGGAGAGTCATCGGGACTAATCCGACCTTCACTTCTAGGGCTAATGATTGCACCCTGTTCATACTCAGGGCTAACCCTCTCCTTTGAGATGGATCCACGACCACGGCGAGGACTCCTTTCCCTCTCCCTACGAGGACTCGGGCTGGCATCACGCCGATAATCAGAATTCCGGGCCCTTCCATTTGGACTCGCATTTTTCTGCTTCCCGTTGAGGCCAGGGCTAGCCCCGCGACCATAATCAGGACTCCCACGGTCCCTCCTATGTGGGCTCAGGCTGCGTCCTCGTCCACGACCATAATCAGGGCTGCCCCGGTCCCGCCCACGGCCATAATCAGGACTTCCCCTCTCTCTCCTATACGGACTTGGTGACCTTCCCCTATCATCACTTCTCCTTCGTGGGGACCTGTCACGTCCTCCACCAGGGCTGTTCCCATTCTTTCTATCATCATCATCTTTAATAGCATATTCAACAGAAATAACCCGATCATTCAGTTTGCTGCACCAAATGAAAATATACATCACCCATATGTTTTAGTCTACAAAGTAATATGTATACATAGGAATGGCGATTTTGACCCATTGAGCTCCTTCCCAATAAATCGCACGAAAGGCGTAACGATCTGGGCACTGTCTTGGAGAGAGGCTCGGTGAAATAGACATCAAACGGAAATATCAAGAAATTCAACTTGTGATCAAATTAATATTTTCAAAAGATTTATTTCTTTGGCCAAATAATGTTACATGTCAACACGACCATATCCGTTTTGACAAGCACATAAAACCAATTTTGACCCGAGCCTGTTAATATGTATTATCCAACCAGCCAGACCTCCCCACTTTCCCACCCTTTGTCATACACCGAGAGAGTAAGAAAGCTAAAATACCTCATATTTGTAGCTTCAATAGCTTTGGTGGCATCCTCCTGTAACTCAAACTGTATAAATGCAAAGTTCCTTCTGATCCTTATGTTCAAAATCTTACCATAAGGATCAAAGTGCCTCTCTAAATCCCTTGTCCTCGTATTATATGGATCAAAATTGATGACAAACAAGGTTTTTGATGGCCTCGAATTTGATGATGACCTTTTAGAGCTTACAGGCTGTCTAACATTGCGTTCTTGCTGCCATATACCAACCATAAAATGATTAGAATTAAAGTAAAAGATTCTGAAGAATATATAAGGAGAAAATATGGAGTCTTGATCTATGTTATACCTTCGTCCACTCAACACGAAGTCGGCGTCCCTTCCTACCAAATTCATAGCGGTCAAGTGCACGGATTGCATCTTCAGCATCCCTTTCATCTTCCATATACACAAAAGCAAACCCTGTAAAAAACCAAAACGTGAAGTCAAATACAATACAAATTTGTATATGCTTAAAAAAACCTCTAGATCCCAACATGAAAGGATATATCATCCTCCGAGTTGGCCGAGTTTCCACCAGACATTTGGATAAACTAATTATAGTTTCACCCTATATAAAAGACCAATCTGTTAAAGCTAGGTAAATCAGTAACAGACCTTGTGCAATGAACTAAGAGATGTCATGTCATGGAACTAGAATCCAAGGATGGAATGGATGGATGTCTCATGGCAGAATAACTAAAAAAGGTGCCTTCAACATCTATTCTGTTGCCCCTATCTGGTAACGTGTCTGAAAATGGGGACTGGACTGGGCAAAAGCCAACTGGAATGGAAGGCAACAATGTCTGAAGTGAATGTGTGATGGTTGTGATGATGCCGATGTGGATCGGAATCGGAATGGCTCTTCTCAGAGAGAAGAGGAAGCCCGTCATGGTCTGGAAATGGAACGCGGATGATCATCCAATCCAAGGTAATCCTGCGCCAAAGAATTATTTGAGTATGGGGGTTTTACACTTCAATAATCATACTCTTCTTTTCTTAAACATATCCAAACACCCCCATAAAAGAAGGCAAGGCACTGCAGCTGACTGAGTCGTGTGATTCGGAAGACGTTTGAGGTCCTACATCACCCAGGTCACCAACTTTACAACGTGGAATACTACAGAACATTGTGACCTCCCACTTAGCACATCTTGTGGTCCGATCATGTCATGGTATTGATCACATTTGCATTTTATGTAGTATACCAATATGTGCATTTACACTTGATGTTAGATGATAAAAAACTCATGCATGTATCCAATATTTAGCAGAAATAAAAAAACTCAAGCATGCATCTAATATATATCAGAATTATAATCTCACAAAACTTTGTAGATTCGTCCCACACTACTCCTAAACCGAATCAGCCTGTTATCAGGCTAATACAACTACCATTTACATAGTCGTCTAACACCAGCTCAACCTCCACGATAGATCAAGAACAAATACCTCAATAAGATAATTCACACACTATAGATAGTGACATGGATAAAGCCCTTTTAGAAAGAAGTATTGTATTCTTCCATAATCTCTCACGAATGCTAAGTATCTAACGTAATATGTATATCGGAATCAATACCTTGAGAGAATTCCTAAGTGTCTAATGTGATATGTATATCGAAATCAATATCATTTCAACTTCTTTGAAATGCTAATAGACAGAACATGCATATATAAAAATAGCAATGTAAGACAAGATAAAAGCAATTAAATACAAGCCAAATTACCAGACTTCATATCCACTCTCTCAACTTTTCCATATTTTCTAAAAAGTCTCTCCAGTTCACCCTGTCGTGCATCAAACTCGAAGTTCCCACAGAAAATGGGCCTCATTTTATCTTCCAAAAGAAAGAAAAATACATCAGAAGCCTGTACGTAACAGATATTAAATAAACCAAACAAGATGATTCAATCAAGAACAAACACAAGTTATACAGAAAACATATTACAATTGAGTGACAACCAAAATCAGTAAAGACTGTTGACCACAATGCCATAAAAAAGCTTAATCACATACAGAATAAAACCAAACTAAAAGCAAATGCGTAAACCGTTGGATAAAGATAATATAATATCCATCATAACCGCACTTAATATGTATGTCCTAGTTAATGAATTAACGAAAACTTGAAGTCTTGAAAAGAAAAAAAAAATAGTTACAGAATTAGAAAAACCTTAAAAAGAAAACAGATGTTTTCTCTCTGCTTAATAGATCTGCTTCAATCACCAAATTTCTAATTGAAACAACCTTCTTAGTTAAATTGAAAAAAAAAAAAAAAAAAAAAAAAAAAAAAATAGAGAAAACAGAGGTCAACGTAACATAAATATAAATAAATAAAAATATCTGAGCCACCAAATTTCTAGATCTAGCTGATTATGGAAAAGATAATCTAAATTTCAACATAAACAAACGCAGATATTCATAAGCACTAAACTGATGTTGAGATAAAAGCAGATCCTACGATGTATACATACAAGCATATAGATATACAACAGTTAACGGTGCTAAAAGCTAATATCACGTTATGTACAATTATAATTGCAGATTAATATGACAGTTGGATGGATAAAATTATTACCTTGAGAGGGGGGGACTGAAAAACCCTAATTTGCAGAGAAGAAATGAGACAGCTGATGCGGATAAAAATATCTCGAGAAATTGACGGCCAGTTAGCTCAAGTTTCTATTTGTAGTAGGTAATTTACATGTACTCTCCCTTAGCTTTGTTTATTTATGTAAAATTAGTAATTCATAAATAAATTTCAAATTCAGGTTTACTCATGTCCCTGAATTTCATAAATAACTTTGTTTATTTTTGTAAGTTTTACATAAAATAATAGTAACTTGAATGTATAAAAAAGACATTTTTAAAACTTGATATATATGATTGAAGATTTTAAAGTTGAATACATATAATAGTTTCATGCACTTTCAAACTAGAGTAAATTACGCCGTCAGTCCCTGTGGTTTTACCATTAATGCAGACCCAATCCCCAGGTCGGGTATTGTGCGGGTCCTGTCCCTTGACCCGTTTATTTGTTTCACCGCAAGTCCCCGTCCCTAACTCTTGTTTATTTGGTCCGTTAAGTCAGTGCATGTGCACAGCACATGAGAGTACAATTGACTTTTCCCCACTCCCTTCTCCTTCTTTATTTCCCCGACGTATCATAATCATCAAATACAAACCCTTATTTCTAATTTAATCCCCAAATCACATGAACCCTATCCAAATCGTTCCCATGATTTCGAAGTAAATCGGTTCGTTATTCGACAATGGTGGTTAGTTCATGGTATATTCGAGAAGATTCCGTTGATGCTGAGCGTTTTAATCCGAACGAAATCTATCGTAAGTTTCTGAAACAAACATGCAAATACTATATATTTCTTTTTTATATTAATTGACATTTTGTTTGTATATTTGTACAGGTAATCAACCAAACGTATTTACTTTAAAGGTACATCATGGTGGGGCATTCACCAACTCTCCAAGTAGGTCCTATGTAAATGGAAAACATAAATTTATTGATTTAATAGACGTTGATGTGTTTTCTGTCCATGAGTTACATGAAATGTTAAAGGAAATTGGTTACTCAACTACACAACCAATGTACTTTCATTTTAGGATACCTCACATTGACCTTGATTTTGGACTCATTGCTTTGGTAAGTGACAAAGATGTGATGTTTATGGGAAAGTATGTTGGTAAGCATAAGATAATCGATGTTTATGTTGAACACTGTGTGAGTAGATTGAACAATGATTTAAGTGATGAAGTAACACAGAAAATGGAAAGTAACACAGAAAACATGACCACAAACCAAACTGTGAGAAGAGGTCAAAAAATCTTATTAAGTGGGTGGCTTGAAGATGCTGATAGAAGGCAGGGTTGTGGGTTGGGGCAGACTATTACTCCACCAGTAGATGAAGAATTGGATTATTTGTTTACTTACAACCAAATGTTTGATGATCAACCAACTACAAATAAGGCAGATGATGAAGAAAATGATAATCAAGAGACATATAATGAAGAAAGTGAAAGTGACTACTTGGTGGATGAGGATAACATTATTAATGATGTTGAGGTAGATATGAGGGACTTCAATTTGAATATAGACAAAGATCTTGATGTTGAGAGTGATGATTTACCCATTGAAACATTGGACCATGATGAGTTTGAAAGTGCTACAGATGAAGAAGAAGGTGATTCTACAAGAAAAAAAGTTTTGAAGGAGTTAAGGGGACAACAAAGAACTAATGATGCAGACAAGCCTTACAAGACACACTTTTATGTGGGGCAAACCTTTGGGACTAAAGATGACATTAAAGAAATGGTGAGCAATCATGCAGTTGAAACTAGGCGACAATTGCACTATAAGAAAAATGATAAAATAAGAGTGAGAGTTGTATGCTTAGGTCGTATACCTGTGTTTAGCAATGGAGTTAGTGGTCCCACTGAATTATCAAGTCAACAAGTCAAAAAAGCAGAAGTGGACAAAGTGGGTCAGTCCACTAGTATTAGTGGTACACCAGAGAAACAAAAGTGGACAAAGGCTAAAGTTAAAGAGGCTACAAATACTCTTGAGAAAGGCAATAAGTCCAAAAAATATAAAAAGCATGTTATAACTTGCCCATGGGTATTGCACATATCCACCTCAACATTGGGCCAGATCACACTTTAATGGTATGAAAATGTGAATTTATGTGTATTTAAAGTGGTATAAAATGTTAATTACTTACATGTTAATAGGTAGATCCCATTGTGATGTACTATTGAACAACATGTGTGAGGTGTTCAATAGAAGGCTAGTAGATGGCAGAGATAAACCAATAATCACAACTTTGGAGTTTGTTAGAGAATATATGATGAAGAGAATTGTTATTGTACAAAAGATAATTGAGAAATGTGATGGTCCTTTGACACCCAATGCAACAAAGTTGTTCAACATCATAAAGGATAAAGCATTCGAGTATAAGGTATTACTTACCTTTAACTTTATTTACAATTAAGTAAATTCTCTATTATTTATCGTCCACTTTAATGTTTTGCTTTTAGGTGTTATGGAATGGAGGGCAAAAATTCCAGGTTAATGGGCCATGGCAAGATCAGCATGTTGTAGATGTAGGCTCAAAGAGTTGTTCTTGTAAGAGGTGAGAATTGACTAGGATGCCTTGCAAGCATGCAGTGGCATCCCTGTGGAATATGGTTGTCAATGGAATAGATGTAGGGATACCAGAAACATGGGTCCATCCTGCTTACTGGCTAGCAACATGGAAGGAGATGTATGATCACAAAATTGGACCAGTAACTGGTAGGAGTCAGTGGCCACAATCCACATGTCTAACAGTACTAGTTCTTCCAAAGCATAACATTCCAATTGGAAGACCCAAAAAAAAGAGAAGAAAGTCAGCAAATGAATTGTTGAGTCAAGGTATGGTCAACGAAGGGAAGATATCAAGGGCTGGAGTGTCTAACAGTTGTGGAAAATGCAAATATGTTAGGTCATAATTCAAGGACATGTACTGGACCAAGGGCTGCAAATTTACAAACTCAATCTGAAGTGTCGCAAAGTCAACCTGGTGGGTCACAAAGTGGTGAATGTGCTAGTGGGTCACAAGCTGCTGGAGCTCAAGTGTGACTTTGCAACATGTGTTTAGCATTTTGTTGCAAACAAAAACTGACTTAATGTTTGTCGTTTGTTTGCTTAACTAGTTTTAAGACTATTTGGTATGTGTTGTATGATTTGTTTTGGTTGTAAACATTATGTCCTTTTGGTAATGTGAACTAGTATGGTTGTATATCTACTATGAAAAGTGTCTTGCATTTAATATTCACTCTTACATATGGTTGTATTAGTTTGTTGTTGGATTTGAAATGCATTGAATACAACATTAAAGGCTTTCTCACCTAAACAAAAATTGCCATTCATTTCATTCAACTGTTACAACATTACAAAAAGAGGCTACAAATTGCTTCAAGTACTTTGCTACTAATTGCTAAGCTTTTATATCAAGAACACATGTAAACAACAAAGAAGATCACCCAAGATATTGCTAAGAGTAACTTATATCTTCTAACTCGCACTGCATTTTCATTAACTTGAGGTTCAAGCTTGTTCTTCGATTTTAGTAGACCTGGGATAATTTCCTTGGCTCTTCGACACAATGGTGGATCATATCAATCGATGAATCCACATCTTAATCCCTGAAGATGTAGAAATAAGGGTTTGTAAAAAAATTGATTTCTTAAATATATATCAAATATGATATACATACCTTGTTTGTACATGAATAGAACCTTCAACCGGGATTAGCAGGAGTCCATGAAGTAGTAATTATCCCCGGCGCACCACATCTGCAATGATCCATGATATACGACTTCATTTTTATGGTTTAGAGGGTTTAGGGTTTAGAAAGAAAGTTAAATGGAAAAGAGGAAAAGTGTTGTTGATTATGATACGTCGAGGAAATAAAGAAGGAGAAGGGGGTGGGGAAAAGTCAATTGTACCCTCATGTGCGGTGCACAGACACTGACTTAACGGACCAAATAAACGAGAGTTAGGGACAGGGACTTGCGGTGAAACAAATAAACGGGTCAAGGGACTGGACCCGCACAATACCCGACCCGGGGATTGGGTCTACATTAATGGTAAAACCACAGGGACTGGCAGCGTAATTTACTCTCCAAACTATAAACCCTAGAGAAAATGAGTTCGGTTCTAAACAACATATGAGACTTAAGGAATATTATAAAAAGAGTAAAGGCTTACATTTTATGCAAATAAAGTAGTTTTCATATAAAAACAAGTAAAAGAAAAAAAATATTCATATTAAATAAAAATAGATCATAAAAATAAGAAAATAAAAATGAAGTAGAAGAACTCATATTCCAAATGAATAAATCCTAACTTAAAAATTGATCTTTGTGATTCTCGAAGAATGAGGGGCAAGGGGATAGATCGAGATCCTATCCGTAAGGATCATGATTGGGGAATTGTGTGATCATTTTTCTATGAGGAAGAGGCAAATTAGAATCAACTTGAATTCGGGATCACAATTTGAAAGCTTAGTGAAACACTTGATCGTTATCTCGTGTCTGCTTTTTCTAATGCATTCAACTTTCAAAAATTATTATTTTATGTATTATGTAGTACTTTTAATGATTGTCAACTTCTATGGATGTCACGTGGCACTTTAAACGGTGACACAACAACAAAATATATTTAAAAAAATACTTTTGAAAGTTGAATGCGTAATGCATTAAAATTAGCAAACGTAAGTTGGGTACACACAATAAGCATCAGAGCTAAATTGGATACATTCTACAATACTTATCTCAAATTATAAATATCAGTCATCTACTACGAGTACAGTACCATATTCTTGAGACATGTTGTATATGTTCCACCGTCTCATAGCGACTTGCTTTTGAATGCAAGGTGACATATTTACATACATACAGTCACTAAAGTGATTTTTTACTATTGATAATGAAATGCCCCGTTTTTATTTATATACTCTCTATAATGTCCCACAACTTTATTATGTTCATACAAAACTGACACATAAGTTGAAACCTTGTTTTTGGACTAAAATGAAAATTTACTTAAACTGGTCGGGTAGCCTACACGACTCAACTTTCTGATCCATTTTGGAAAAGAGTTACCCGGTCCAACTTAGCACACCCGCTAGGTACACCCACTGGGTACCTAGTCTACCCGCCGGATACTACCCAACTGCAGCGACACTCACTTTTGGCACAACTCATTTTTCAGATTTTGACACTATATTAAAATACCATTTCTTCTTGTACTTTTTGTACCAAGTTTGACAAGTTTAAGCAATTAATCCGCAAATGCATTTATCCTTCTTTTTCATCAAATCGAACATACCAAATAGGTCAATATCTAGTATTACACAAACTCATTTGTGATCAAGCACATTTAACACCAAAATTCTCAAACTTTAACTTGACATAACCACCACCATTTTACAACATTTAAACAAGTTACAAATATTAATTTTTGTCACAAACGTTAAAATTTACACAACACAACTTTAACATTTCAAGAGGGATAATTTCGACCCAAATCAACACCATCACTACACTACATCTCAAAAGATTACATACACATCAATTTTGTTAACTAAAAGATTATCATACTCACATGACCAATGATTTTTTTTCAAAAAGGGGCTTCATTATATATCGAGAGCATGATTACAGGATTAATTACTACAAGAAGTAGCAAGTTCACCACTTCTCCTTTTTGGGTCTCTTGCTCAAATTATCACTTGACCCACTAGGCTAACCTACATACATTAACAACAAAGTGAAGCCAACATGCTTAATAACAATAACATTACAACATAACCATCAAATTAAGGATCCTCAATCTTATAACAATATGACTCAAAGAGTTAACTTATGGTGTCAAGAACATGGTGAATTGAACACTCTCGTATCTCAACTACCACCGTTGAATTCCACTATTTAAAGTACTCATTGAATACTCTTGTATCTCAATGACACCACTTTATCAACAACATCAAAATGGCACACACTTGACTACTCATTGCAATCCAAGTGTTACCACTTTAACAAATGCAATTCCATTACTTACTTTTCAATTGTGGTCAATTAAGCACAAGCAACTCTTTCCACTCTCAATCACCTATACATATCATTACATACAAATAAGTTACTCACAACTCAATTAAACTCAATTTCATATCTTTTATCTACTCCTAGTTAGAATTCAAGTGTCTCATCTCTAGCACAAATTTCCAACTAGTCATTCATATACTTAATACATACAAGTACATACACGCAATGGTGATTAAGTTGCTCTTTAACAACAACCGCAACTAAAACTTATCATCACCATCAAACAATTTCTCTACATACATAACTAGGTGAGATTTTAAATAATCATACATAGTTTACTTACTCAATTCTTTCACAATAAATCACTATTATAAGTTCATAACAACTCAACAACAATCATACAATTTTCCTACACCCAAAAATCCACCATTCCTTAAATCTCACATTTTGGGTTCATAATCAAATCATGAAAGTAGGGGTTAAGAAGTGTTATTCATACCTTAGTTGAGTTGAATTAGAGATTAGAACCTCCAATTTGCCAAACCCTAGCCTCAATTTCGTTTTCTCTCTTGCTCTCTTCTCCCTCTCGTTCGTACGACCACACACAAAAATATTTAAGATCAAGTTCCAGATTTTAGAAGAAGAAGGGAGTTTAATTAGATATTTTTACTTCTCACCCTCAAGTATCTTCATTGGGCACTTTTAGCCCCTCTACTATTACTATTAACACTATGAACCCCTCAACTAATATCTTATTTATAGTTTCAACCCTCTCAATAACATTTGTATTTTAACACCAAATACAAATATAATTATTTAAATAACATACATTTATATAATTTAAACTTATAAATTTGGGGTGCTATAGACAATCTATTCAAACTCAAAAAACACTATACCAATTCAATAATAATATTATATATTAACTATTCACATATTTTGTTATCGCTTAAATTTTTTCTTTTCTCTTTACCTTTTAATTATATAATCATTTTCTTAGAAAAGAGAACACGAAAATAATAATAATAATAATTCATTTCTTTCCACAACATTAGTTTATATGCATAATTAAATTCTAAAGATTTAACACATTAATTAAATAAAATAATTATTGTGATCATTCATAAAATTCGTAGTTTCTATAGATTTGTTAAATATGTCTTATTAATCATATATGCTTTAAATAAATAATTAAAAGTTAAGCGTTGCTTTACTTTAAGATGTAATTATTTTAATATGCTATATCCATTATCCACCGAATTGGTTCATGGTATCTTACATGTTACATGAATATTTACATACATACAATCACCAAAGTGATTTTTTATTATTGACAACCTATTCAAATTCAAAAAATACTATACCAACTCAATAATAATATTATATATTAACTTTTTACATATTTGGTTATGGCCTAAATTTTTTCTTTTCTCCTTACCTTTTGATTATATGATCATTTTCTTAGGAAAAAGAACACGAAAATAATAATAATAATAATAATAATTCATGTTCTTTTCCACAACAATATTAGTTGATATGTATAATTAAATTCTAAAGATTTAACACATTAATTAAATAAAATAATTATTGTGACCATCCATAAAATTCCTAATTTCTATGAATTTGTTAAATATGTCTTACTAATCATATATGCTTTAAAAAAATAATTAAAAGTTTATATATACATTACAATTTTCTTATTTGACAAAAGCATTATCAAAAGTCATAAATACTTGCTATATAAATTTGAAGAAGTTAAATAGTTAGAATTTTAAAAAACCAACATTAGATGTTGAACTAGATATTAACTAACTTTTACTTAAAAATTTAAAAGGATTATTTAAATGATGTTTTAAATGAAAGTTAACTAGTCAAATATATGTAAGATACGGAAAAATAGTAAAATATATTAATTATGTAAGTGAAATACGGACAAAAAACGGATGATGATGAAATTGGTGTTACAAGTTTATTTTAAATTGTTACTTCAGTAAAAATATCACACATAACTCGCTTATAAAACTTGAAACAATTGCAAATCGCATGTATTAATAGTTTATTATATTATTGTTATGCACACTAACAAAATTAAATTTGTTTTTCACTTAATATTCGAGAAAAACAATCTACCCAAAAGTAGACTCGGTTACTTGAATAAAGAAAAAATTACAGAAATTGTCCTTTAAGTTTACCTCAAATTTCACTGATAGTCCTTTAAAAAATCAATTACACGAATGATCCTTTCTTTTGAAACTTGTTATGCTAACAGTCCTTTAGACTAACGATTGTTAACTCTCAGTTAAAAAGGACCACGAATGATATTTTTTTTTTTGAGTAAAATATAAATTATAAAATCTAAAATATGTATATATACATTATCAACTATAAAGAACATCATTTTCATTTTCATCATCAAAATTCGATTCTCTTCTGCATTGAAACATCAAATTTTATAATTCACCATCATTTGTCACCACCTGGGGACTCTCCATCACCCATTCATCTTATCTTGTCACGACTTTGGTAGCCATTGTATCATCTCTTTTGCATTCATTCCTTACTCGAAAAACATCTCAAACGAAAACTCTAACTTCAAAGTAAAACGACGTTGAAAACTAGGAACTAAATATGTGACTCGTAATCTTTAAGCCACAAATGTATAATTTGGTGGTGAAAGATGGTGATGGATTTGAGTGGTAGACTATAAAATTTGATGTTTCAGTGGTGAAAATGATGTTCTTTGCTAATAATGTATCTACGCATATTTTAGTTTTTCTAATTTATATTTTACACAAAAAATTAAAAGAATAAAAAAAAATCGTGGTCCTTTTTAACGGAGAGTTAACAATCGTTAGTCTAAAGGACTGTTAGCGTAACAAGTTTCAAAATAAATGATCATTGGTGTAATTAAATTTTGTAAAGGACTGCGAGTGAAATTTGAGATAAACTTAAAGGACGATTTGTGTAATTTTCTCTTGAATAAAACATATTTTTTTACACATAAACCTAGATGATTCGAATTCAATGAGTCAATTTCGTGATTAGTAAGACTTCCGGGTTGACAAAAATTACACAATATTTACACTTTTATAACTATAACCGACACTGAATGACCCAAAAAAGTAGTGCTCTCGAGCATCTAAACATATATATTTTTAGAACCCCGCCGCGACGCGCGGGTGAAAAAACCTCGTTAATACAAACAAGAAAAATACCTTTTTCTTTACATTATGTTGGCAATATAGAGATCTCAATAACACTTCATTTTTGTACTTCAAGAAAAATACTACATCAAGCTATCCATTCTTAAGTTATTCAAAAAACTACTCAACATAAAGTTGTTGCGTAAAAGACTATCATTCCAGTCTTGTTGAAACCCCTCTCCTTCAATAATATGTAATTAAATGAAGTCATAATAAACACAATTTTTAATCCACGAAACGGAATCCAGATCACTGTAGTTGATTCTCGTGATCATTTTGTGAACCAAGTTGTATGTATCAATTCATTATCTGTTCATACAAAGCCCATATCACAACACCAATTATTGTATCTCTCACCAGATTTTTGACAATAGTGTCGACCCATGATCCGTCTGTTGAAGGCCTCTCACCTACAAGATCACGAAACCGCAAGTCTCCGAGATCTGAGATAAGTGCATAAATCACACCATTCAAATGTCCTCGTCCTATAACGCCTACCACTCTCTTACTGTTTCTTACAGCTTTGCTTCGCTTTAAAGACCATGCAATGTACTGAATAATTGCACGAAAGATAACAAAACTCGGTCAAGATTTTAAGATACTGAAGTTCAACTTTCCTAGAAGTGGTAAAATGGGTGGGTAGGGTTACAGGCGAAAAAAGTTCCAGGTCAAAACAAGAACTAATTTTGTAGGAAATGAAAAGGGTCGGGTTGACCTGAAACACTTTTTATTCAACATTTTGATTATTTATGAGTGATTTGTATTTCAAATATGATCAGAAAATTATATTGTTTTGATATTATTAGTATGAAGATTTAAATAAAGCGATCTTAGAAGTTTTTATGCATTGATAAATGAACTTAAGAAACTTTAAACTTAAATCCATTCAACTAATTTGACTCGCTTCCTTTTACAGTAATTTTAAAAAAACAAATCACGTTTAACCTGTTACTGACAAAACATATCCAAAGTTTATCCCTTCATAAGTAAGTGAGTCGAAATTGCCACCTATAAATGAATTGATATTGACCTCAAAATGAAGAAAATACTTACAGTGTCACGTTCGTGGATTAAAGGTTGTAGCAATGATGGATATGAGAAACTCAATTGCTCATAGAGTTGAAAATCGGTGTTGACTGTGGTTGATTCCTGCAAATGCATTGAAAGATGATTTTAACATGATATCATTGTTCAATATAATCATATAGAATCTAATGCTTGGAATCATACAAATTCCCTGCACCATTGACAATTTGGATGAGTGTTTTCATTAAAATTATTTTCTTAATTCAAATTTATCTTATACAAGAGGTCAGCTACACATCTTTAAAAAGTACCATTTAAATTCACGAGCAAATACTAAAATCCGAGTGACAGATGTTAACTTTGAAAAATTTGTCGAATCACGTACTTTGAGTTTTGGTTTCTAACTACTACGTGTTTCATTGTGAATGTCAGAGGTGACAAGATGGGCAGGGCGGGAGGGTTTGGTAATATGCGTCAAATGCAGTACTTTTTAGTTTTACGCGGATTGGTCGACCTAAGACACTTTTTGTCCATTTTTGTTATACATTATTAGCGTGTCAAAACATATTTAAAAAATAATGTACCTTTTTTTATAAATCTATTACAGAAGTTGTGTGACCCGTTTCCATTTTAGCTTTATTTTTAAACGGCTATTAGGCATTAAAAATAGACTAAATAAACACATTCGTAAGTAAATGTGTTAAAACTGTAACCTCTAGTGAAACTTATAAATGGGTACACATAGCACCTTGAATTCTATCTTGGATTGATCTGAAGATGCTGTTATTCCACGGACAACCAAGGTAACAAGGCTAAGTTTTTCACTCCATTTTAGTGAGTTCCAAGCCCTTTGTAGCTAAAATAAGTAACACGTAGTGTGAGTAACTAACAGCAGCAAAAGAAAATGATTACTAGGTATACTAGATTAAACATATAGAGTTGCCTACCGTTATTTCTATTGGCCGATCCCCTAATACCACCTGAGCACTAATTTCCTCAGAAGCTTTTCGTGCAGCACGAAACTAGCACAAAGTTTTTAACCAAGACAGCATTAAATTTCAAGATAACCTTTGACTAGAGGAGGCAAAATGGGTGGGTCAGGTTGGATAATGGGTCAAAAGGGTGGGTTGGGTTGACCTGCAACAAACTTCGTGTCCTTTTATGGACTTATTTTTAAATAAATGCATTTAACATACTAACGAAACTATAGAATTATTGCTATAACTAAATTTTGAAAACAAGGTGAGTTAGGATATTGTATGGATTCAAAAATACCTATTGGGATTTTAACCCATTTAACTTGTTTGGCATATCTAAGATTATGAAAAAAAAACAAATAAACCCATTCATAAGTAAATGGGTATTGCCACATATTCGATCTGTTAATGCTGCCAATAATATCTAAACCGTACCTCGTCTCCAAATGGGCGATTGATGTTTGAAGAAATCTTGGAAGAAAATGTCGCCAATAATAGGCGTAATGCTAGGGCTGTTTGACCACCTGCCAAGTCAAACAATACTAGTGAATTTGGTTTGTAGCCAAGAAACAACTTACAAATCAAATGGGAAATACCAGTATGTTTACCTAAATTAATGCTGCGACCAACAGCTCCGAAGAAACCAGAACCAGATAAAGAAAATGGATTTGATTTCAGCCGTGGTTCGACCTCAGTTTCACTAGATGTATACATGATTCCTGCTCTGTAAATGATCTCTGCAACAAGTCTAGTTAAGCCATAGATTGCAAAAATCTTGTAACAAGCTAATGCAGTAGAAATGATTAAATTTAGACTAATATATACTGTTTCTGTCATCTAACACTTCTAAACTTGCATTAAAATAAGTCATTTTTACAAGGAACATATATATAGTTTTTACACTTATCAACGATTATCATTTTTTATGCATGTCTACTAAATAAAAAATTTACTTTCCTTGATAGTAGAAACACTTTGGAGCAATATATTAGCAGTAACTTAACAAAGTTTTATAAATAAAAAATGGAAACTAACTACACATATACCTGCTTCTACACAGCTCAACAACAACATTATCAGGTTTCACACTTTGCACAACTCTTTCAACATCAACGGCTGATTTTTCAGACACATGATTTGTACCAACTAACCAAATAACTTCAGGCTCAATAAAGTCAGCTCGCCATGCAGGAACCGGACCAAACTGACTCTTTTGAATAACAACTAAGGTTCCTTCATCTGCTAAGTCTAGTAGTTCTGGATGCAACTCAGATATTATGGCTCGAGACCCGGTTAAGAGTTGGGACTTGAAGTTGAAGTCTGGTGGTGGAGGTTTTATTGATACCTTTGTTATGAAAGTATGGTTGGTGGGTTTGGGTATGTTTGGTGTGAAGATTGGGAATGGAGATTTTAGAAGGTCCATTTGAGAGTGTTGAGTTGTTGGTTATGGTGAATTGGGTTTCATTTTAGTTGGTTGAAGAAGAAGAAGATAATGATTTTCTTTCTTTCTTTTCTTTTGTGTGTGTGTGGTTGGCGTGGAGTAACCATAGCCATTGGAGACGTGGTTACTAACTTACTAATTACTATATGTGTATTTGTGGAGAAAAATACCAGGGAAAATAATGGTTCTCACACCTATAGAAAAATGTTCAATCTTTTTAGTGCAAGTTAAGTTTAAGATAAATTTAGACTATATGTTAATAAAAAAAAAAGTTGGTACCACTAAAAATAACGAGTATTCTATGGGGCATTTAGGATTGATAATTTTTTTATTTGCTTAAAAAATAAACATGCATATGAACCTTATTTATAAGCAGATAAATTGTTTGTTAAATGATTTTTTTTTTCTTATTTATCTGTCAAAATAAAAAGATAAACACTTATATCAACGATCTCGAACACCATCTTATCTTTTAACTGTGACAAACAATAGTTTAGAGTGTGTTTGAGTCTGCTTATATGTTGTCAAAATAAACAATAATAGGTAGATAATCAATCTTAAACACTCTATATGAGGTGATGTTGGTTTTGATGTTTTTATGATTTTTAAACGTGATTTTAGCAATATGCGAGAAGAAGATGAAAAAACTTTATAACTTTCAAAGTTTAGGTGCTTGATTAGAGATTATAAAAGACAACGTAAGAATAATGAGAAATGATGATGTAATAGATTTTTCTTTGCCCTCGCATTTGCGAGGGGTTTAAATCAAAATTTTATGAACCCTTGAACAATGTTTTTTTTTTCTCTTTTTTCATTTCAATATTTATAAAAAAATGTATAAAGTTGATTCTTTAAGTTTGGTTAATAAGAGCCTTTTTAATAACTTGATTCATCGTGAAGAACTATTTGGAAAACAAATAGTAAATTTAGTCCTATGGTTCAAAAAAATCAAACTTTTTATTTAGAATATAGTATCTCTGTATATCTATTAATTTACAATTTATAAGTAATTACTCACTTATTTGTATGAGTTTTCAAAATTATTTAACAAAGTATGAACTATGAAACAAATTATTATTATTATGGATTATATATAAGTGGAATGCTACGTGTAGAGCCATCCATCATGTTTTACATATATGCACATTATTAATAACTCATGATATGATATAATATGGCAAGAGATTATATAGAATCTCAATAGCTCTCGGTCAAAGAGAAGTCAACATTAATTTATTCAACATATCTTGAGAATTTGGTGAGAACTATGATATTTACTTGGCAAATTGTACATAAGGGATAATATGTATAATATTAATAATAATAAAATAGTAATAATTAATAATAATAATAATAATAATATATTACAATGTCTTTTTTTTTTTGCAAAAAAATATTACTCCATTTGAATTAAAGATGGGACATGGATACCCAATTGAAATATGAAGCTTGAAAGACAAAATAAAAGTCAATCCGTATAAAAACTAACAACGTATAAAAAACTAACTCAATTATCTAAAGAACAAACAACTACGTATAAAAAACTAACAACTTAACTTCACACTTTAACAGGGACATTCACAATTGAATCTTGATCACTTGAACTTGAAAACTTGAATTAATCTTCCACATACACCCAATCATTAACCAAGAATTTGAATTTGAATCCTTAAATGATGACTTAAAGAGAAAAGAGATTTATGCATCGTTCACTGGGTCACTGCAATCATATCCTTGATAAAATCAGCCCATGACTTTATGACTTTGGATCTTCTTTATTTGTTCTATTCTCATGAAGCGTTATGACTATAGAAGGTCCTAAATCAACCATTAAAGCTTAGATGTTTCCATCGTCATTCTCATCTTCTAAGCTAGAAGTATACAAAAACTTGTTCGGATTTGTAACACCCGACATTTTAGGGTAATGATTACCTTAAGCTAGAACCATAATTACGTGTATTTAGTATTTGATTAGGCTAAATACTTGTAACTACTTGTATATGATTATATACACATTCGTGATTATTTGTAATTACGCGAAACAACCGGACGGAGTCCGACAATCTATACGGCGTTGGTGATAACTTTTCATAAATAATGTAAACCTATCTTATAGTTTAAATAGTAATTATTTACCCTATATTATTATTATTAAATAATAATATACGAAAAACCTAGACGTTTTGCTTAAAACATAACAAACGCAACGAAAACGCGCGAATCGCGCCTGACACCCGAACGAAACTGACAAATATTTTGAGAAGGTTCAATAAAGTATTTTAAAGATATTGGTCAAATTGAAATAGCGATTTCGTATCAAAAATAAAACACAAATTAAACGTTAACGATTTAATTATAACGCGCGCGCATAAAGTTTAACCGATCAAATAATGTAACACGGGCTTGAGAAACAAATGTACAAGCCCAAGGCTCCATTTGGGCCGCCCCAACTGAGCCTCAGCCCATGAAGCCCATGAAGCCCAAAAACCGGCCCAAGCCCACCCTACTTATTACCCCATTTCCTTTCTTTTTTTCATTTCCACACATCATTTTCACACACAAACACTCTTTTCCTCTCTTCCTCTCTCTCAAAAACGCCCCAAGAACACCACCACCATCAACCACCACCTGCCACCATCAACCACCATCATCATTCATCACATTTTCAAGAAGAAATCAAGCCAAAACACAAGATAAAGCTTTTCTCATCATCTTTCTCCTCTTGCTCGGTTGTACAAACATTGTAAGAACTTCAAAACTTTTCTAAAACACTTGAAACACTTCTATAAACATGTTATAATGTTCACTTAACAAGGAAATGTCCAAAACATAACACAAAAACGTTTTTCATAGCTTAAAATGTTCAAAAACGTCACATGCAATTAAAATAGTTCAACTTCAAAGAGAAGTTTCTCCCTCAAAACTTGACCAAAATGGACGATTCAAAAGGCAAAAATTAACTTTAAGAAGTTAGCTTTCATTTCCAAGTGGTTTCATAATTTTTGGAGCTCGTTTGATACCCGAAATGATTTTTACAAAAACATGTACACGGACCGTCCAGAAAGTCAGAAAATTCACCCTTCTTGTTCGAGTCATAACTGGAGCTATACATTTCCAAATAACTTTAAACCACCTCAAAAAGTTCACAAATTTTGTTAGGTACAAATGTCATTTAGATAACTTTTTCGGAAAATGTGTAGATTTTGCCCAGAAACTCGATCTTGTTGCATGTGTCCAGATTGGTCACTTTTTGACCTCATGAGACAAATGGAATTTTTAAAAATACTTATGTATACCCAAAAATTCTGGAAAAATTATTTTAAGTAGTTAAGATACTAAGGAACAATTTAGATTTTTCTTAAATTTTAGTTCGAATATTTGGAATACGAAATCGGACTTACAAAAACGACCTGTTCTAGGCCTTAGTGTCGTAGAAGAAGCCCAATCGTCTGCGACACTAGCCTCTGTGTCGCCATAGATTCCCAATCGGCACCTTTTGCGACACTAGCCTTGGTGTCGCAGATGGGAACGAATCGTCACATTAGCGACACAAGCCTCAGTGTCGCAAGAGTATCCCAATCGGCACCTTTTGCGACACAAGCTTTAGTGTCGCAATGGGTCCTACTGATGCACCAAACCTGCGACAGAAACCTTTAGCGACACAAGCCTTAGTGTCGCATAATACCTTAGTGTCGCATATAGTGACACTAACCCAGTGTCGCTAAAAACACAGAATCTATACGTTTTTATTAAAGCAATATAAGCATACTATACTTGGATCCCGCCAGGGGTTGCTACCCCTTGGACCCCACTACCAGGGGCTCTGCTCCCGGACCCCCGTCATGCGTGGGCTTCGCCCCCTTGTTGAAACGTCCCAATTTTTTTTTTTTTAAATATATACTCAATTTAAATTCTCAAAAACACTTTATACATTAATATAAAGTAATAACAACATGGTTTAACACGAAATATACATTATTTTCACAAAATATCATATGTTTATACAGAGCATGATTTTTTCAAGATCGACTCCTTACTATCTTGTCATAGTAAGTCCATCACTAGTAGCTCTCGGGTTATTTACCTGCATCCCCGCCTCTTATTCCTTTAAATGTACCTATTAACACAGTACACAATAATCACATAAGCACATCGCTTAGTAAGTAAAGGAATACAAAATGAATCATATAATTAAGTAATACACTCAACATAAAATCATATGACACATTTGATCACTCAGCAATTTGCCACTCAACTCATCACATGGGCACAATTGATCACTCAGCAATTGGCCACTCAACTCATCACATAGGCACAATTGATCACTCAGCAATTTGCCACTCAGCTCATCACATGGGCACAATTGATCACTCAGCAATTGGCCACTCAACTCATCACATAGGCACAATTGATCACTCAGCAATTTGCCACTCAGCTCCTCACGTGGGAACAATGGATCACTCAGCAGTTGCCCACTCAGCTCATCACTTGGGCACAATTGGTCACTCAACAATTGGCCACTCAACTCATCACATGGGCACAATTGATCACTCAACAATTGGCCACTCAACACAACATCATTATAAATAAACTCAAAATGTAAGATTCTTTACATTCCTACTACTTACCTCGAGGACCACGTTTAGATGTTTATCACTTGATACTCGAAACACCTATCGAGATGTTCATATTAGTTAACTCTGACTAAATATCAATTTACAACTATTAATTTAATCATGTTATAAAAATTCTCAGTTCGCTTTGAAATTAAATCTCAGTTCGCAGGGCAATCTCGGTTCGCAGGGCAAACTCAGTTCGCAAGACAAACTCAGTTCGCAGGACAAACTCAGTTCGTAGGCTTAGTTCTTCTTCTGCAAGCTGCGAACCGAGCTTGCTGTAACCAAAAACCCGAACTTTCTTCTTCCAAAACTCACAAATTCAACATCTTATCATTCTAACAAGTTTTCTAACATCTCTTATGCATCAAATATCATCATAAAACATCTTGCAAGCTTCAATTACACAACTTTTTCACAATTTGACTAATTTTCTAAAAATAGATTATAAACACAAATACTCACAAATTCAAGATGATGATGATGATGTTACTGATTCTGAACTTTCTTCACTTCCTAATTTCCTCACCATATATGTAGAATATTTGAGAATATTTGAGAATTACTCCCTGGTTTCATAAGTGTATGTATATATATGTATAGAAGATTTGAGAATGTTTATTCCCCTCTTAATCTATTGTCTGGAACCTAAAACCATTTTGCGAAATCGACAATTTTAAGTTCTCATATAATTACATAATTAATCCTTAATAGCCGACATTTCACTCGACATTGCGACACTAGCCTAGCGTCGCTCAACTGAGAACTTAGACTTACATTAAAAATTTTGGGGTGTTACACTTGTCGCACTGATCAATTACCCATAACCGGAAAGTAGAAAATGCTTAACTATCAATTGTCGGACTCACGTAACAACTGAATCTCATACGATACAACGAGTACACAAAATACGTAAACATATAGGGTATACATTAAAACGAAACATAATAATAATAATACTATGGGATTATTATTACAAACCTTCACCAACGGACCGTACATGTTTTCTAAACACAAACGATAACCGAACAACTGGACATTTCTAATTGAGTGAACTAGCATAGGTGGACATTGACCCTCCACCTACACGATTTACTTAGGTGGACATTAACCCTCCACCTACACAATTGGCTTAGTGGACATTAACCCTCCACTTACATAGATGATCTTTTGAGACATCTACTTACACAACTTTATACGTCTAGGGCGTTAGAAGGTTGCATTTGGAATCACACATTGCTTGCTATTTGCTATTTGCTATTTGCATACTAATCTCAGGTGAGTTTCATAGCCCCTTTTTACTGTTTTCTAACTGGGGTGAGAATACATACAACTGCTTTTATACCGCTATTTTTATGTGAACACAAGTACAAAACTCGATATATTGGTTGCATGAGTTATTTAACTAATCCTGAAAGTCCTCCACGTCATAGTTTGTTAGTATCGATATAGCGTGAATGTTAATGAATAGTACTATTTGGGATTGACTCCCCCCGTCCGGGTTAGTCGCGCTAACTGGTCAAACGGGCGCATTATCATTTGTTTCTTGCGAGTGTTGGATTAGGCACTCGTTGGGAGGCACCCCGATCGTGGCACTTGATTGTGACCCGACACCACAGTTAAGCTCGAACTATGAGCTCATAGCAACAATATACCCTATTTTTACTTTTTGTAATACATTACTTATCATTGTTGAATGATACAAACAGGAAATCTTGTGTTGCATATGATGTTATATCAACTGTTTACAAACCTATGAACTCACCAACTTTATGTTGACCTTTTAGTATGTATTTCTCAGGGGACCAGCCGCAGTAAGATGCTTTCGGAAGCATTAGCTCGAGTCACATGTTTTCACAATCAAACTGGAGATTTGAATGCATTACTACATTTTGTAACTATTATTAGGATGGTAGTGGAAATCTCTAGACTGTTGACTCGAAACTTAATGATTATGTAGACTTTTGTAAACAATGAAATTATGGGAATGTAATGATTTTTGAAAACGTCTCATATAGAGGTCTTTTGTTGTAACTCCTGTGTTGTGATATTTGATTGGGTCGCAGCCCCCAACTCAACACCCTACCTTCCGTTGCCACGTGTCTTGGGGGTGCGACAGGATTCTTCTTGGTTCCATGTTCCTTGGCTTTTCCTTGCCTTTTGGGTTTGAGATTTACATTATCTCTAAATGTTTGCTTCTTCAGATTTCCATTGTTTGACTTTTTTTATTTTTGCTTTTGCTATAGTGCATATATCTTGTGACAACAACCTTTGTCTTAAGCTAAGTTATCAAACCTCTTCTTTTGCAGATTACTTTCTGAGATTTGTTGTCTAATCCCATCAACATCGCCATGCTTTAAGCTTGAATCGTGATCTAAATTTTTATACCCTCAAATAAGCACATTTCATCTTTTCTTTCTTGTCTGACATAACAAGTTTCTTGTTTGGCGAAAAGCCATTGTTGTTACTTGATTCTTGAGCCATTGTGTCAACTACATTTGAATTCAAACAAGTATCAGTGACTCGATTTCCCCTCAAATTTGACTATGTAGTCGGCATTATTCCGGCCACCTCCTGAGGCAATGGGCCCCTTCCTTTGGGAATGTGGAAAATCATTTGTTTCTCTTGCATTCTCCTCACTTCTAACGGGGCTTAAACTGAAATAGAACTTATCATCATCTTCTGGATCATAGGAACATGATATTTATAATTCTCGCACTAGGATTTTATAAGAACAATCTTTAACATCAATCTTCACAACTTCATCACTTTTTTCTAGTTGTCTATGTAACACCCCATATTTTGTAAGTTTTATAATTATATAAATGTATGTTATTTAAATATTTATATTGGTATTTGATGTTAAATACAAATATAATTGAAGTTAGAAATATTAGAGAACTATTAGTTGAAGGGCTGAATGTGTCACTTGATGTAAGTTGAGGGTGAGAAATGAAAAATGTTTAATTAAACTCCATTTTTCTTGAAAAATCTAGAAATTGGTTCTTGTGTGTGTGTGTGTACGACGGGAAAGAATGGAGGGACCAAGAAGAAAAAATGAAATTGGAGCTAGGTGTTGTGAAATTAAACATTTAACCATCTAATTCTACATTCCTAAGGTAAGAACACCCTCCCTAACCTCTTAATTTGATTGTTTTGAAAATCTTAGGTTATGAACCCTAATTGGAATTTGGGAAAAAGGGGTTGATTGAGGTGGGGGAATTGATGTATACTTGTTATTAACTAGTAAGTGAACCTAAATTTCATGATTTGAAAGATAAAGAGCTAAGTATGAAACCATGATGATTATGAAATGTCACCTAGTATGTATGTATGTAATATAGGAGATGATGGTGATTATAAGTTGTTGTTGTTGATTGAATGATGACTTGATCACCATTATGTATGTGTGAGGTTATGAATTAGGTGTATGATAAATTAGTTAGAGATTTAGGTGTGTGAAGTAACACACTTGAATTCTAGCTAGTTAGAGGTAAATGAATTGAAATTGAGTTGTAAATAACTCATATGTATGTATTGTTATGTTTAGGTGATAAAAGAGTGGAAAAAGTTGCTTGTACAAAGTGATCACTAATCTAAGGTAAGTAAAAGGGGACTATATGTATTAAAGTATGTGCTACTTTGTATGTTGTGGATGAAGTGGAATCATTTAGATACAAGAGTATTCAATAGTTACACTAAATGGTGGAATTCAAGGGTGGTGATTGAGATACAAGAGTATTCAATCAACCATGTTCTTGACACCATGGTATGGACTCTTTGAGTCAAAGTGTATGGAATCAAGGATCCTTAATTCAAGTTATGTTGTTATGTTATTATTAATACTAATGTTATGTTTTCCCTTACTTACTAAACAAGTTTGCTCATTGTTAAGTTGTTAATGTATATAGGTGAGCAAGGTGGGTTGTGGGGCGATTTGGGTAAAAAGCCCAAACGAGAATAGCGGTGCAACAAGTTAGTAGTAAGTAATCCCTTTCAATCATGCTCTTGATATGTAGAAACGCCCAATTTGTAAGGTTGTTGAGCATTGAGCAAGATCATCTTTTGTAATAAAGTTGTTATGTATGAAGTTTGTAAAGTATTATGTTGGGGTTGAAATTACCCCTTTGAATGTGGATTTAGTGTTGGTTGTGCTAAATTGTTGAAGGTTCCTCAATTGGTCGTTTTGTTGAATTTATTCAAATTATGGCTTGGTATTTTGGTCACTTATTATCATGTCAATATTTATATTATACTACTGGAAATGTGGTCATTTAAAAATAAGTAGTATGGTATTTTTACTTGGGTTCAAAATATGCCTAAAATGGTCTTATTTCGATCAAACATCCGAAACCGTCACGAACGCGAATTTTGAAAAAGTGTCAATTGAGGAACAATTGTAATGTTATGTAAGATACGTCTGAAAAATTTCAAAACTTGGTTCAAAACGAGTCAAAAGTTATGCGCGAGTGAAAGTGAGTTTAAAACTTGAGTTGTGCAGATTGTCTTGTTCAGGACCCAGTACGCAATCGCATAAGGGTCACGCGATCGCGTATCTAGTGAAGAAAATGAAACAGAAACTTTTACGTTGAAGGTACGCGATCGCGTACCCTTACCGGGTTCGCGTACCTTGTACTAAAACTCGATTAGAAACTTTCTATGTACTAAGTACGCGATCGTGTACCTTTGGTAGGATCGCGTACTCACCGTTGTGCCAAGTACGCGATCGCGTACTAGTTACCAGGATCGTGTAATACCTATAAAATTTTTTTGGGGCGTTTCAGTCTAGTTTCGATGAACAAAAAGGCTGATTCAACTTCCTTCATATGGGATATAAAATCAGGAGTACTAATTAGCTTACCCCAACAATCTACAATACATTTAAAAGTCGCTCGAGTCCATGCAACTGGAAATAAACCTTTGATCTCAATCCAAGCAAACCGTCTTATAGGGCCACCATTCTCATATAACTGCCGTGATGACTCCACATGTATTCAAGCATTTAAATTTGAAAACTATTTTCTCCTAAATATAGGAGTATTTACTAACAATCATCTTTATATAATGGGTTAATTTAAGTGTTTAAAAATGTATATATATGCGTTAACTTACATAATGTGTACATAATATAAATAGCTGTCATTATGTCGATCAAACTATTTATGTTTGCCATTGTATATATATAGTGACCTAGACAATAGGTAGCCATTTATTTTCTTTTAAGTCTCAATAAATGACTAGATACCATCATCTTCTTTAACCCAACCCCTAATTTTACATTTTTTCTTCCCCTCAAACTCTAATTTTACACTCTCAAATGCAAATAGATATTCGTATTTATCATCTACATATATACAAACAAATAACTAAATTATCACAACACATCATCAAACACACTCAAAATTTTATCTATCTAAGTAGTCAAAATCCATCTAAATTAAAACCCATTAAATCTTTGATGTTCAATGTTCAATATATCGGCAAATTCATCATCCAAAAAACAGACCACCTTTCATCATTACCACCGCCACCAACACTGGCTTGTTCAATATATCATATGGATGAAGATTAACTCTTATGAAATCCGTTATTGTGAGTTTATGTATGTATTACTTCTCTACTTTTAAAGCACAAAAGAAAGTAATTAACATTCTTGAAAATTTGAGAGAAGAATTTTCAATCGAGGACATAACATAGATAATAGGGAACTTGCGTTGATAGCTTGAAAAAAGGTTTTATTTCCTCATAAGTGTGGTGATCTTGGTATTGGGAACCTTAAAGATAGAAATTTTTCTTGTTAACCAAATGGTGGTGGCGATTTTACATTGAGCCTAATACTTTATTGAGAAAGACTATCAAATCTATAAGAGGAGAATATGGAGAATTAGCTCAACTGACGAGCCCCTAGTAGTTTCCCGACCAAATTGAGTTTGAAAAGGTGCAACCCTGCCGCCCCCTAGCTACCTACCTACTCGTGTTCGTACCTGAGCCCACTCTTGCTCAGCCGCACAACCCTGGGTGCGAGCCACTCGCGAATGCTAACACGAGTAGTTTAATTCAGAATTACCTCTATCCCACTGCTAACAAAAAAACACAATCTAGCTCCTTGTACTACTTCTCTCAATAAATACCATCTATTTCCGGGGCGAAGGTCATAAGATAAGATCAACAGCAATGGCATTCTTAATTATTATTAGTTTCCATACAAAAAAAGGCCAATTGTCTGTAAATGTTTCGAACTTGTCACGAAATCCTTTTGTATGCATCCATCTTCTAAAACTTCTACTGTATGCATCGAACTTACTAATCACTCCTATTGTATGTAGTCATCAACCGGAAGCAAGGTTAACCTGTTACCCATTGCTTACGTGGCCAAGGATTGTTGAGTTGTCATTCCCACGCCATTGCCACCTCAACAAAGTTGGATACATTTTTTCACCACATCGATGTCATCACCTTCATCATCTTCAACAATATTTTCGAAGACACTAAAACCACTACATTAACTAACATCCTTATTATCTCTCCTTTACGACCATCTCTAACTTCATCCACATTTTTCGGCAACTCTATCTTTTCCGGCGACATCATGTGTTCCGGTAACACCACAACAACAACTACCTTTACCAACATTCCTATTATCTCTACTTAATAATCATCTCCGGTGTCACCACCATCTCTAATTTCATCCACATTTTCCGACAACACCATGTATTCTGGTGACACCACCACAATCACTACATTAACTGTGACACCCGAAATTTAAAAATACGGATTTCAAAAACTTTTCTTTAAATAACAGACTAATGTGTAAAACATCCCAACAATATTAACATAAACCAAACAATGTTTAGCTTAAAACGTCCATCGTGTTACGTAAGTCATACCAAACATAGTAATAAATGAAACCCATAATCGTAGTCAACTATCTTGACCTACTAAAAATCTCATTAACGAACTAAGGCTTATATCAGAATCAGCCCAGCTACCTGCCAATCTCGTTCTCAACTTCTAGTTTCTAACCTGTGAATACACAATCCACGAGTAGAAAACAAGTTTCAGCTTTAAAAGCTGAGTTAGCATAATGAGTTAGTATATAAAACACAAGTTAAAAACCCTTAATCACAAAATGTCCTTATCTCAATTATTCAACACTAGTCATGCATTAATAACAAGCATCACAACCATCACTAATCAAAGTACTACAACAATAATATCGATACCTGTCAGCACATAATCAACAAATCAACATTTCAACAATCTAACAAAGTGCATGGCATGAACTCAAGTGCAAGTCCTAAAATCGTGTCTACAAACTCAACATTCAACTATCAACTTAGCAACTCATCAACTTGTCAACTCATCAACTTATTATCCGTCAAATCATATAGGGTTAGTGACGTCGGGCCGCCTTAACGGTCATTTTTGTCGACTCCTTGTCGTGAGGGAGTCGCGATCGCCGGACGGCCGCGTCGTGTGTGAAAGTTTTAATATTTATATGAGTTGGGGCTCAAACTATAAGTACTACCTACCTTTTGAGTAAGCAGTAAGTATAACTCGAGTGTTGTTCTTAAAATCGGAACGAATTGAATTGAATTGGACTACCTAAGATAAATTTGCTTTAATAGGATGGTTTTGAAAGATAGGTAGGTTTGTTTTTGATTTGTTTTCTAAATTATCTAAATGCATAAAATAAATAACTGAAAGTAAGATAGATGTTTAGCAGACAAGTAGAGAGTGATTGCTGAAACTTCGATAATTAGGGTTTCGGGATGATGTTCATTATAAAGTTGATTGGAGATTTTCTTTGATGATAATCAAAAGGGCATTTGATGTAAACACTAGGACCCTATGTTTTTAGTCTAGTTCTAAAAGCATATGTCACTGAATCCTAGGTTATCGTGATTCTGATCAGACTAGGCTGTTTTATAACCCCCTCACTGTCTTTAAGAGACCAAGTGACCCTCTGAGGATGATACATCCGGGGTGCAGGAATGAGGCAACAGTCCGTGATTTATCTTCTGACATTTCTTAACACCTATGTCTAATTGATTTTATCAAGGCTAATACTAATTGTATTCTATGTATGTTAAACTATCGGTTATGTGGAGTTAAGCTGGTTAAGTATCTTAGACTACAGCCGAGTCTTTGCTTTCATTTCAAAACTCCGTATTCAATTATTGTAAGCGCAAATACTTCCGTTATGAATTAAACCCTCCTTTGCCATCAGTCGTTCATCCCTAGGTCTACTCACGGTGTACAATGCGATAAGCATTTCCACATCTTTATGTTCCCTAGGCCATGTTCTAGAAGGGTAACTTCTAGGTAATTCACGATGAGATGGACCTACGACATTTCCTTAGCTTCCACGTATTTGTAGTTTACCAGAGGTATTTCCAACGTTATACTAAGTACGGGGCCGTTTTAAGGAGATCTTATAGCTTCATACTGTAACAGAGATAACTTATATATTCGTAGCTAGGATTGATCAGATTCTAACTAAGGCAATAGTCACGTGAAAAACTGGAAAGGGTGAATGGGAAATTAGGTTTAAGTTCAGCATAAATTTAACCGGATACATAGAATAGCAATTTCCAATCGTACATGATTAAGATATTAATTTAACATCATCCCTACTCATAATATTTACATTTCAACAATCACACTACTAAGCTAAGTAATTATCATGGCAATAATCAATACACATACTGAAATAACATGCAAAGCAGACATTATAATAGTAGAGAGAGAAATAGATATCACTGGGAATTAAGCAGCGTAATACTGAGGATTACAATAGTCTGAACTTGACAAGCCGTTACAACGAGATTACCAATCTAAAACTTTCCTCTAGACTCTAACCGGCTAACTAAATCTCTCTAGTTCTCTAGAGAGGGAAACTAACATTAAGTGTGTGAAATGAGTGAAAGAATGAGAGAGGAGATTGAGGGATGATTTGATGATGAGAAATAGGGAGGTTAGGCTCCCTATTTATAGGCAAAAATCCCTAGCACCCCGTACAAGTCTTTATGCACAAGATACAAGCCCGGAATAGCACGAAATCGCGAAATATCCAAAAAACGACATCATCGGAGGGCCAAGGGAGCCGTATACGACACCCTAGAGGCTGTATACGGCATGCTAGGGGTCGTATACGATATAGGGGAGGCCGTATACGGTATCCCCTGGGCCGTTTGGCCTTTACCCGTTGTTCGGTGCTTCGTTCGTTGCTTGTTTCGCGTGTATCTTCTTCGTTTCTTGCCCGTTTTTGTTGTTCGGTGCTTCGTTCGTTGCTTGTTTCGCGCGTATCTTCTTCGTTTCTTGCCCGTTTTGCTTGATTCTTTCGCCTATGTTCTTGAAATCCCGTTACGGTTCTAATGACACCAAAATCATAAATTTTGGATGTGTGTAGCTTGTAGGTGCTCGGAATGCGTTCGGTTGATTTTCGGGTGTTGTATCTTCACCGTTCTTTATCTGTTTTGCATGATTCTTGATCTCCCGCTCTCGTAATTACCTATGAGTCATATGAGATAAGTTAGGATGTGTATATCATAAGGTAAATATTAGGGGAGGAATCGGGTGAAGTTTATTTGCTCTGATTTGCTTGTTAATTGATTGTCTTCAATGATTTTTGCTACAACGTCTGTAATTGAACTATTTTAGTGAATTTTAGTAAATAAGTATTGTTTTAAGATGTTTTCACTAAATAATAGCTCAAATAGCGAGTAATAATGTACGTAAAAACATGACTTTTTACGTTACATCAGTTAGCCCACTAATCAACCATGTACTCCGGAGATAAGTCCACGAGCCTAGGAAGACCAATTGGGGGAAACCTACTAGTCCCGACATAGTGGAATGTATGGGAAATACAGTCCACACACGTCGTTAGGAAGTGATCAGTCCTCTCTACGATTTGCTCAGTCCGCGAGCTGATACTATGCATATGTAGCGAACCTCCACGTATCACTCAAGTGGTTAGGGATAACTAAGTCACCCCAAGGCCACCATATCAACTATGACAACATGAGGTATCTAGAATTATCATGTGCCCAACCCTAGTGTGACCACCTCACGGTAAGCCACGGTGGAACCCTTTCAAAATCCATTCGAGATATCTCTGCAAACTTGTTTGAGTTAAGTATAATTTTAACTCGTCATCCTCTCATCTACAACTCATTCAGGGTGCCTATTTTGTGTGTGCATCCTAAGCATCATGCAAAGATTCTAGTGTTCGAATCAACATATCAACTCAAATCAACATATCAACAACAACAACCGCACAACAACTCCAAGAAGTAACAACAACAACCGTCATAACAAACTCATCATGGCATGAGTACTTATAAGTACAATGAAAATAATAATTACAATAGCAACAATAATACAATACTCACAATAGTAGTAGCAACATAGCAACATAATTCAATATATCAATACGATAACATCAACAAGCAACAACAACAACAATCATCATAAAAATCAATAGGATAATTATAAATACCCATAGCTATCCTGACTCGCATGCATAATTAAACCAATCCCAAGTAACCCGAGTGCATTGACTTGGTTGAATCTGTTAGTCAACTTATTACATCTTTAAAACACTTGAGTAGTAATCAAAAGTGAATTGATTTTGATTGTGCACTCGGTTTTTGCAAACATTATCTAACCTCGATGCAAGAAATCCAAATTTCTAAGTTAATCTCCTCGCATAGTTCACCCTAACCTATACATTAGATTTAAGAAACATATCATAAAATTAGACATTATTTATATCTTAATTCAACAGTTAACTTTATTCGATGTGATGGATTAGACTAGCATTACTCCCTCATAAAGAGAAAGGACAGCCATTTAATTGACCTCCATGGAGTAGAGCTACTATTATGTAACGATATTCTTTAATGGTTTGCTCTCTCCTTGACTTGTAAATTTAATCGACACCAATTAACTACACAATTTTGCGGCACACACATCTAGTAATAGATACATTTGACCCACTTATAATTTTTCATATTTTGTAATATTTTACAGGTTACTCAATAACACACCGATATATCATGTTTCAGAAATTTAAATCTTTTAGAGTAAAACTCTAATGTATATGAATTATACAAAAATATGTTTCTGATTCGTCATCAATCTGCCTGGATTTACAAAGCGACCAGTTTGACCCATTGTTAGTTCCCTTGTTCTAGGATCTAGACTTGTCGTTTTGACTCAATTGAAAGGCAGAAACAATCTATCAAGCAATTTAAACGTAAACACAAAACACAACGATTCTATAATCTTTTTGTATATATTAACATTTGAAGAATAAAGATTACAAATCATACACTTTCCTCTTCTCACACTCTCTGCCGTATCTCTGTCTCTCTCAAGGGTTTGATCACCCTAAAACCGAAATTCTAACTCTCTATTTATACAAACCCTACTGGACCCTGCGACCCAAGCCCTATGTCGCAGGCCCAGCCCATTGCGACACTGCCTTTGTGTCGCTATAGCGACACAGGCTCTGTGTCGCACGAACAATATATTGTGTATATTCTATACTTGCATTTCGTTTACAGACTCGAACATACAAACTCAACACTTCACATACTTAGACTAATTAACTTTGACAGGCACAAACGTTGACCAACTGACTGACACACATTTATGCACCAACACCCATTTCTAATACAAATTAACAAAAACCTAAAACTTGAAACTTGTAGAAAACATAAATTTCTTCCCGAATTTCAAATTTCATATCAATTGGTAATGTATTTAATTTTATATGATTAGTGAAACACAACTGAAATCTGAAACATAACTAAATCGTCTATTCAAGTAACAATTTATTTGATTCATCCCTAATCAACAAGACCATTAAAAAAGAAATTACATAGATTATTAACTTTAATTAGTCATCAATTACTCATCTTTTAGTATGTTCATCATATACGATTTTGAACGACTTTTGTATTAAAACTGATCATTGATTAATTGTTCTTTGCAAAACCTAGAAAATCACCATCTTTCCCCTTTCTTCCACCATCGACTTTTTTCAGATTTGGTGAGGGAAAATAAAGTTTAATTTAATTATTTTAATTGCTAATTAAGATAGCTTATAATTTACTAATTGGTCCCCAACTTTCATACCCTGCATTTTAGCCCCGATTTGACTAATTCTTGACATTCCTAATTCAAATTGGATATAATTAACTCCAACGACTTAGTAAATGAATCTTTTATCATTTATCATTTTTCTAATAATAATATATGTCATATCATTTACTACTACTTCCGAAAATTCTTGGACGTTACATTAACCAACATCTCTATTCTCTCTACTTTACAGCCATCTCCGGCGTCACCACCATCTACAACTCCAACCACATTTTTCGATAACACCATGTTTTTCGACGACACCATGTTTTCCGGTAACACCACCATAACCACCACCAAGACATGAACACGTGGTCAATTTATTGAAACTCCCCTACTAGAAGAAGAAGAAGAAGAAGAAGAAGAAGAAGAAGAAGAAGAAGAAGAAGAAGAAGAAGAAGAAGAAGACGTGATTTTTTTTAATGGATGAAATGAGACAAAAACTAAAGTTTGGTACATTTAGAAAAGTTCCTTGCATTTTGTAGTTCCACGTGGCACCGAGGTGACGCATGACGTGGACAAAAGTGGATTATCCGAAGCCACATAAGCAAAATTTTGATTTCAGGTTAATGACTACATATAATAGGAGTGATTAGTAATTTCGATGCATGCAATAACACTTTTAGAAGATGGATACATACAAAAGAATTTTGTGACAGGTTCAATACATTTACCGACAATTAGCCTAAAAAAACACCCATTTTCAAGGGCAAATTATAACTTACACAATTTCAAAGGACCTTGAAAAAATATTATCATAAGAGGATATTGCTTAGATCATTATATTGACATTTTTTCATGCTTTAAAAGTAAAATTGAAAATGATAATAATATATTATTTTGGCAAGATACTTGGCTAGGTGGGCAACAACGAACAAAAAATTACTACAATAGTCGATTTGCCTTTGAAACTCAACATAGTTGCAAATTAACGGGTAGGTGATCTTTCTCAAATGAAAAACCTTATTTCTCTTGGTCTTGGCGTAAATGATTAAGAGTGGCTATGGTGATCAAGCCACATTTAGAATAAATGGGGGATATTTCACAATCTCCATCTTTCTGAACATATCCCCATCTTTCTGAATCTCATGGGTAGGAATTCTTGCACACCTCAACAAGAATTATTGAGGTTAAAAAAATGTGTGAAAGCTAATTGAAAGAAGCTCGTTATTTGCAAACACAACTGAAAGTGCGATGGTACTCGTTATCATCGAAAAAAGTTAACATTACTTCATGGCGAATAGCTAATGAGTGTCTTCCTACGCGACTTAATCTCTACAAATGGGGATTTATCTCTATTCCACTTGATGTCCTGTTTAGTGATGACAATCAAGAAATGAAAAGCCATTTATTTTTAGATTGTTCGATAGTAAAGAAAATGTGAAGATTTATAGCCGACTAGTGGAAATTAGACGTTAACAATCTCAAATACCTCCAAAATGTTATTTCTTTTGCGGATACTTCACATCACTCGGCTATTGCTAATCAATGTCTAGATGTTGTCATCCAAACCACTATTTGGTTGACAACATCGAAATGGTGTTACTTTCAATGTGAAGAAGCCAAGAAACGATACAATCGAAGACAATGCCACATGTTTTCTTTCATTTCAATTTATAGTATGTGTTCAACATTTAAACTAAATTGGCCTGAATTGTCATGTAACACAATATTAGTTTGTACTACTTAGTTTTTAACTCTAGCTCCTTGCTAGGGTGAACTTTTTTAATCAATGATAGCCGTTAAAAAAGCACCTAATATAAATATACATATAATCATAACGATAATGTTATAAATATGTATCAACAATCTAATTTATAAGTGTGTTTGACGCATGAAATTATATATGGGATAATAAAAAGTTTACCTTTTTCAACAAAGGATAAGTGAAGATTCTTGATAAAATTATCTCTTAGAAAATTTTAAATTAAAAGCTTCTTCAACTAGATTTTTTTTTAAAATAAGAAAAAAATCTTTAGCCGCAAACTTCAGTGACCATGTTTAATAGTTCGTTGGTAAGCACACCCTGTCTAAATAATCATACATCGTAAACCCTTATAAAAAAATGTTTACATATTTCTTTAGAGCCTTACAACTTTAAAGATCATAAAAGATTAAATTACCCATAGCTAGATCAGAAGCGACAAAACTACCCCAAACTAAATCAATTAGCATTAATAAATTTAGAAATAACCTAAACTAATCAAAGTAAGATTTATAATTAAATAACATCTAAATAGGGAAGTAATAAATACAAACAAGTAACTTGACTCATACACCAAAATTACGTTATCGTATACTTGTACCGTAAGCTTTAACCGTTATATCATCTCCCTATCTAAATATGGTCAATAATAACAATATTCTAAATGGCTATTGGTTTTGTTTGATATGATCAATTTTATGTCTATTTGATCTAAGATATAATCCGTACTATTATTCTCACCAATATGCAACGGCTAATCATAACATATTTTGATCAATTTTAAAGATTTTACCCGCCGCATTGCGCGAGTCCTTTTATAGTAATACAAACAATGTGTCGTTTTTATTTGCTAGATTTGACACTTTTTTTTCTACATCTACATGTATAATAATAATCTCTCTTCTATATTAAAAGAAACGCATATTTGGGTAAACTTTCTTAAATTAGACAATGTTAAATTAATCTTGTCTCTTAGATGATTAAACTCCATACATTATAGCCATTAATTTTAAATACAAATTCTGATTACCCAAATAGCATTTCTTCACATGCCTAAAAACTAATCTACCATTTTTAGCCTAATTACCTATGCCTTAAAATCTAATTAATTCAACAGTCAATATACAACGTATATACACAACTAACTCCTCCAATTCAAATGGAGCTTATCTTGGTCAACAATAACTAAATTTTACGTTTAAATATTCGCTATATTAATTAATCATAACGATAATAATATTATATTAATAATTAATATAACTTGATACGTAAAAATAATTTTATATGCTTGAAACTAATTTTTGAAAGAATCCATTCTAATCCTAAAAATGAAGGGTATGGATATGTCAATGAAATATATATCTGTTAGATCTTTTTGTATATAATAGCAAGATCCCGTAATTTACGTATGATTATAGTTTGTGACAATATCTTCACACCATTAACTAATTTCCATCAACTAATTTCCAAGAATATAGGTGTGTTAATTTATCAAAAGAAAACCTTTATCAAAATTGAAAATAATGGAGGTGGGAAATTTTATTTTAAAAATATATTTAGATTCAGTTACACAATTCTCCTCATTAAATTATTTTTCCATTTAACATTTAATATCTAATTAATTTCTATTCAAGGTTATATTTTTCTCTAATCTAAATGCCCTACCAATATGTATCTAACAATCGTATCCGGAGGATCCATGCTTCAAAGTAAGAATTTCTTTCTCAATAACGTAAAGACATTAAATTTTTAATTTTAATTAAATGATTCTATAACTTATTATTTATTTATTTTTTTGTATTTTTTAAATGACAGTGTACGTGATCAAGCTCCACGAATGATTGATGTATGATTGCATTACGATGGAAATATATTTTGATCGGATAATGGATTTCATTTTTAAACGAAAATAAAACAATGACGTGTTCAATTGCTGCCAACAAATTTACGTTAGAATATATAAATCAATGGCTTAATGTTGATCTTCATATTAGATTACCTCATCAATGGTAAGTAGCTCGGGATTCACAATGGAGACTTAATGAACATAATTCTATATTAAGAATGCGTCATAATGGTGACCTCCATGAAGTATCAATATGTGAATGTCATTGCATAATAGATTTCTACATACCCAACCGTCAAGAGATCCCAGCACTACCACGAGTTCAATAAATTCAAATCTTTAATATGATTTAGATAATAGTTACATATGTTATGTCTTGAAGAGCATTCTAGATTTTATTCTACACTCTGATGTTTCGTATTTTGTTCTTTATAATATTAAAAGTTATCATTTATCAATTGTGTTATACATTGTCTTGACTATAATTATAAATATATTCACTTCAACATTTAGCATTCCATTCAACATTGAATTTTATGATACATACCTTAAATTATAGATCAAACTTCCACATATACTTATTTACTTACATAATTACATTACAATATCAATTGATATGAATTTAGCAGATGTTTCAACGATAGATAAAAAAATAACATGAATATGTTGCACAAAAGACTGCCTAAAAGACAGTTCTTCTCAACAATTTTCCCACTTCATAAAAAAACCTAAATATTTCTTTAGCCTTTAAAGCACAAAAGTATACAAGAAGTTAAAAACAGAGTTATTTAGATAAATTTATCGAAAATGGATCTTTATTGTAAACTTATGTAATAGCTCGCAAATTCGCAGATTATGATCTAGTAAAAATAATAATATAGTAGTGTAACAATAATCGTGGATATAAGTATCTTACTTGTATACTAATTGGGTATCCTCTAACATTAGGTGTTGATTTCTCAAGCTATCATCTCATTCTCAATCCTACATGTAATTATTAGGAATTTTATATGAAGAAGAAAAGAAAATAGAGTTGTCCACCTCAAAATTTTCTTGCTGATGTAACATCTCCCTTCACTTCATAAAATACCAATTCAATTAAAGTTTGATTTTTCTTCCCAATGTCTTCCCTAACTAATTATAACACATCAGTTTGGAAGCATGTTAAGCTACCACATCATATCAGTTTTATGTATGTTAATTATATCCATATTTAATTCAATTTATAGGCCTTTAGTGACTTTAGGATGAATCAAATTCCCAATCGGTTTCTACATACTATATAATGTGAGATATACACTACAAATACCCATTACCCTTCACAAAAATTATGCTTCTTATTAGATAGAGATAATGATTATTACCATCATGATGAAGGGTTTTGATATTCAAGGTTTGTGCTTATGTTCAATTATGTGTTAGTCGATGGAAATTAAAATGTAAACTAATTATTGGAGATTATGAGTAAAAGGACTTTCAATATGCAAATACCAAGTATAAATTTATTAGACCTTTTATTCTTATTTCATACACTTTGTTTTATAGGTTTGTTAGCGATTCAATTATGTGTTTTGCTACGGCTCTGATTATGTTTCCGAATGCTCGTCTTTTTTCTTATGTTTCTCTTTTAAATCGTTTTGCAGGTCATAGAATTGAAGAATCATATTTCCAAAATAAAGGTGGCTAACTTGTTACATAACTGGTAAAACAATGACGTATTATTTATGTTAACAAGTAAGAAAATTATTTGTACTTTTCTAAAAAGGTGATATATGTTTAAAAACCACAACCCAACTAGGGGTAAGGAAGCAAATTATATATGTTAATATATATCGATAAGTAATATTAAGTTATGCATTCACGCCATCGATCTATATCAACAGGTGGTGTTCTTGAAAAACATGATTCTTATTGCTTCTAGGTGAGATGTAATTTCTTAGTTATTGAAGTTGGACCCTAAAATAGAGACTACATGAATTTTGAGGGGCATCTTTGTATTGACAAGTAGAGGTTTGTATAACCCAGTTCATATAAATAATATTTTTCTATGACAATTATCCAATTAGATAAAGAGGTAATTGGTGATTGAAAAGATTTAATCGTCGTCAAAATGGGCCGGGTTGAGTTGATCTTAACCACTTATTGTTATAAACTTTGAAATTTATTGAATAAATACAAATGAAGAATACTTCTTTTGTATCTATTTGCAAACGGTAGATGGAACATTACTAGTGTGCAGTCTAGACAAAATTTACTCAAAATATGATATTGGTAGCATTTTAATACTGGACTATTGACAAGATAAATGTGGGGCAGTTAATAAAATGTGGAGCACTATTAACTCTGATTGCTATGATTGCTATGATTGCATCACTATCATTTCATTTTCTATTTTCCTCTTTCAACCAATCATTTTCTTAATTTAAAATATATAGAGTAGAATAGAATAGTCTTAAGAATTTAGTTAGAAAACTGATTATGGTTGTAACATTTTGATATGTACAGGGCTGCTTCAACGTCACTGGCAATTAGGCAAGCAGACGTTGCAGGTTGAAGACTTCAATCTTGAATTAAATAATCAAAGTGAAAGAAATTGCAATTGTAAGCTGAGGAAGAACAAATTGTACAATCAATTTAACAACTTGATAGTTAATTTATGGTGCTCGTCTAAGACTTCTTTGTATCATTCTACAACTTTGTCAAATATGTGTAAATGAACATTGTTATTTGAGATATCAAGTTATAAATCAATAACTTTGAACCATTGATTGATTACTAATGACATACGACAGTACAATTATTTGGAATTATAAATTTATTTATAATGCCGTGCATCGCACATGTTCTTGCACTAGTATAAATATAAACGTTCATTAAATTAAATACAAATACAAATGCAAATATAAATAAATGATGGTTAAAATGGATCAAAAGAATATGCGGTCAATGAAAACATGTACTCCGTATCATGTAAAATCAAATTATTGCACGTGATACATTACATAGATACCGACTATATGCATTCCACAATCCACCTTACGATATCATCCGTTCATCACCCAATGCGTAAAATCAACGGCCCAAAATCATCTCAAATGTCATTGTACGCTAGCATCATACATGACACTTTCCAATTAACAATAAGGGTTCTTGATCTCATCCGTTTAAACCCTAAATCCCCAAATTCGCAATAATCACTACTTCTTTGATTCCAAAAACTGAGGGTTGTCAACACGAACATCCCCAATTTCATATTTTCTCAACAATTTATACTTATTGTTCATTATATCGTGTAATGATCACACTCTTACATTAATAAATCATGGATTTCGATGGCGGAAAGCGAGTTTTTAATCGATTAGGTCCAGCTCAGCAGCAAAACGATAATCGAAATCAAAAAGTATGTTATCATTGGAGAGCTGGAAACTGTAATCGATTTCCTTGCCCCTTTTTACACCGGGAATTATCGGCGCCGGTTAATGGAACGGCATCGTCTAAACGGCCGTACGGTGGTGTTTTTGCGATGGATGATCAACGATCAACGGGGGCACGGCGTGGCGGTGGTAATACGTGGGGACGTGGTGGTGGCAGAGGAGGGAATGTTATAAATAATGAATTTAGTAAAGTTAACAATAATAGTATTAATAAGAAAGAGAAGATATGTAATTTTTGGGTGAAAGGAAATTGTAGTTTTGGAGATAAATGCAGGTATATACATTCATGGTCTACTGGAAGTTTTGGTATGTTGACTCATCTTGAAGGTCACCAGAAGGTATGTATACATATGTGATTGTTTATATGTATATTCATATATATTTGGGATTAAATTTGAAATCTTTTGTTGCTTTTGATGTTAATAATAATGGTTGTGTTTTTGTTGGTTTATTTGACAGATTGTGAGTGGTATTGCATTACCGGCTGGGTCAGATAAGCTTTATACAGGGAGTAAAGATGAAACTGTGAGGGTTTGGGATTGCCAGTCTGGCCAGGTTGTTATATGTATACCTGATTATGTAAATTTTATAGGGTTAATTGCACCAAAAAGTTACATACTTTTACCTTCTTGTCGGTTATATCCTTGTATCTGACACTCATTTTTGTTACCACTGCATGTAACAATTTTAAAGGGAAAATATGTTGTATTTTGGTGCAGTCGTTTTAAATACAGTTGCATTAAAATGTGAGTACATTTTGGTTCAAGTTGCGTTTTATGTTCACTTTGCAACCTTCTAAAATAATATTCAAAAGGCGCAGAATAGTTGAATTTTGTTTCTACATCGTATAGTTTTGTTTGATTAAATATGATTGACAAGATAAAGGTTTGTGGAATTTAATCACATTTTTTGGTTTTTTGGTTTTGTTGTAGTGTGCAGGGGTTATTAACGTTGGTGGTGAAGTAGGCTGTATGCTTAGTGAAGGTCCATGGATGTTTGTCGGCTTACCAAATCTTGTCAAGGTAATTTTGGAGTCAACTCTAAAGTAACTCGTTTACTTGGGTATATGCATTAACTTTATGTTCTAATTCTTTTAATACAACTTTATAGGCATGGAATGTGCAAACGAATGCAGAGCTGAGTCTTAGTGGACCTGTTGGGCAAGTATATTCTTTGGTTGCAGGCAGCGATTTACTCTTTGCGGGTATACAGGTACTATTTCGGAAAATTAGTCTGATTCTTATTATCTTTAGCTTACTCATTGATGTTGGCATAAATTATTGTTGTTCTTTTGGTTAAAATATAAATAAATATATAAGCTATAGCTGTTTCTGGTTTTAGCATACTTGCTGTTGGTTTGAAAGTATAAATTGTTCATGAAGGATGGGAATATATTGGCTTGGAAGTATAATACGGTCACGAACTGCTTTGAACCAGCTGCATCACTTCAAGGGCATACATCGGCTGTTGTGACACTAGTCGTTGGAGCTAATAGATTATACTCTGGTTCGATGGACAAATCTATACGAGTGAGTTCACGTTGACATGGTATCATGCTATTGTTTTCCTTATGTTTTATGTTTTAAGAGGGCAATTGCATTATTGAATTTGTTTAATATAGTAGAGGTGGCAAGTTTTCTCGTTTTTGGTCATACAGGTTGATTCAGATTATACTTTGTCTCTAACGCGAATGGTTCATTTTCCAAAAGCATAGCTAAAATGGAAATGAAGTAGGTCAAAAGTCACCCAAAGTTTATTTTAAATTTGAAAAACCTTCTAGTTAACTTTCTTTCAAATATAAGATTATTATTTTAACAATATAGTTGCTTTTAGTCATATCTAAATCATAAATTATGAGTTGATGACATTAATATAAACTTAATAATCAAATAATCAACTAAAAAGAACAAGTGCTTCAGTGAAGGGTACAATTCAGGTTATGCTGTCTCCAATCTCCATCATGTCAAATATTTGGCCAAATTGGTAGCGGGATGATTGGTTCAAACTCATCTAACATCACACAATGTGAACTCCGAATGCATAATGTCTCCTAGATTACTTATTTAAAAAATTAGGTGTCATTTTGTAATACAGTTTTTTTAATCATTTGTAACACATTGGTTATTTACAGATCTCAAATAAACTAAAGGAAGTGTGTGTGAATCGGCCTGACCAATTTTTCCCTGCACTAAAAAGTTATCCATTTGAACCATTACCCGCCCTGCCCATTTTGCCACCTCCACTTGCTACTAGTTCGCATTTTTTCTTTTCTTTTGCTTTGTTCTCTCTCTTTTTTTATTATTTTTTGTATGAGTTCTTGACCTTTTTATCTGCATAACTTGGTTTCAGGTTTGGAACCTTGAGAATTTACAGTGTCTACAGACGTTGACAGACCATACTTCTGTTGTTATGTCGGTTCTTTGCTGGGATCAGTATCTCTTATCATGCTCACTGGACAAAACTATCAAGGTTTTTGCGCTATCATATTTTAATCAGTGAATAAGGTTCATAGTTTTTCTTATGACTGCTAATTTTGCATATGCATACAGGTGTGGGCGGCTACAGACAGTGGGAACTTGGAAGTAACTTACACACATAGTGAGGAACATGTATGTTACCAAACTTTCTTTAGCTGGAGACATATTGCATATGTGATATTGTTTGTCTTCCATCTTCCTTGTTGTATCATGTAGCAAATTTCCTGCTGGATGCTTAAATTTTGCATGTCTTCGGGTAGGGTATATTATCATTTAAGTCATCTTGTTTATACATGAATTGTGCTGCTATAAATTGCAGTTAGTAGGCTTTACGTTTGCTGTGTGCTTTTAGACTTTCAGGCACTCTACCTCAGCAAAGGATGCGAAGAAGGAGTCACCATCTGTCACATGGGTGATTCCTCTGGAAAAGTTTGTATGGGTAGATTCTTTTAGCATCAACGTTAACTATACTACAACCCTGGCTTCTTTGTGAACATTAGCAGGACCTTCAAACAAAATTTATGGTAGGGACGTAGAAGTTGTACAATTTGGTACAAGTTACAATCTAACAAGAAAATTGGAGAACTTAAGATGACGCAGAGTTATACTATTTGGTACAAGTTGCAATCTAAAAAGGAATTTGGATAACTTAAGATGATGTAGCTTGTCATGTGACTCAAATATATTTCACAGTCAATTGATGTACTGTTATTGACACATGCCGTTTATGTATATACATGTGTCTTTCGTCTTGGTGGTATAATTGACCGTCATTGTTTTTTTTTGGAAGATAGGAACATACCTGTAGGGTGAATAATTTGTCTTTCACAATCATGCACCCTTAGTTTTTCCTTAGGAAATACACATCTCTTGAATTTAAACATAACATCTGCAGGTTATCTTAGTTAATGCTCAACTGATTGAGTAAGCTTACTATATATATTCAGATCATAATTGACATTTATCAGTTCCAATATTGCTTAAATAAATGGTAAATATATTTCTTTATTGCTAGGCTAGTTGTAGTTAGCTGTAATTATTTCAAGTAGCAGTACTCGCATCTATAGTTCATTCACTAACGTTAAAATTGAATTTATGATGTCAGAGAATAACTGATAACTTTATGAAAATATAAAGAAGACTTGAAATAAAGCCATTCAAATAGCAAAACTCACAATGCATAGATCATCTTTTTAATTGCACTAGTGGTAGGTTGAATATCCAGATAGAAAGTAGGGAACTTTTTAGGGGTGTAGCCTAGGTGTGTATTTGTTATTGATCCAGTTACTATTGGATATTTGGATCTTAATTTTATTGCCTGTGAAAGTACTTGTCCCGTGCTTAATAAGACAATCCAAATATGTCTATAAATATCTAGAACCTCTTGGTAGCAAATCCTGTCATAGAAGCATCTTTTAGTTGAATGTTGTGATTCAGGATGATGCCAATTCAAGGCCGTGAAAGGCTAGCTGTCTTTAGTTACTTCTTTTGGCAAAAAGAACAATGTGATGATTTAGAGATCAGGTAGATCCCATCTGTTATTAGGCTTGAGCAAGCCTTTCCACTAATGAGCTCAAATGAACCTTGAACAGCAATGAAGGCTACTAAGAACATCTGAGAATTATTGAAGGCAACTAAACTTGTCACTTAGAGGCCAAAGAAAACATTGGATGCTACTGTCCTTGAGTCTTGAAGTTGAAAACTTGAGAGGGAAACCTTGAAGCTTTGACTTTTACCTTGATGCAACTAAAATTGCCCCTTGAACCCTTGAATAGTTGTTCCCTTAGAAAAACTACGTGTTGAAATGAAAACAAAACAAGGACCTTCTTGAAAACTATAATTCCTGAGGTTAGACTAAGCCATACCACTGTTGGGAGCTTGAAGGCATGGCGAACCATGACTGAATTTCTTAAATGTCCTCACTCAGACCTGAATCCATGATTGGTGTTCCCATGTGAAACTGGAAAAGGAGTTCTGCTTTAGCAGGGTCAGTACCGCGTGCGGTTTTATAATCATGCCACTTTAACCACGGAAATAAGCACATACAAAGAAGGAATCAGAGACACCAATCTACAGAGTATTGGAACTACACAATTTACCTTCCTGGGAGCCAAGGTTGATTGACGGTTGAAGCCATGGGTACATCCACGATCGATTCACCCAACAATCATAAATATCGATCCTACACTAATTTTATGTGCCACCAAACGCTCCAAATGGGGAAGCCAGAAAAGCAGGGTATCTAAAGAATAAAAGGAGATGTGTGACGATGGATCTGTAAAAGAACAGTTTTCCTGAAAGGGAGAAACGGGATCGTTGATGCATAATGTTTGAACCACGAATTGGTATTGATGGAAATCTTACTTTATAGTGGTGGCTAAGCAAGGATAGGAGATGAGATGACACTGGAAGGTCGCCCTGGAGTCTAAAGTTGGCAGTGAAGATGAACAATGATGATGAACCTTCATGAAATGAGTGGAAGGATTGAAGAAAGCCGTCAAAGTTGAGTGAGACTATTGATTGGGGAATCAGCCGTTTGCAGCTGTTAGTATTTACTATTTAATTGAATTGCTATTTTGAATAATTAGGCTTGCAACAGTGAGTAGATATTTATCTATCTTGTTAGGATCCTTACTATTAATATTATTACCTTACAGTCGCTCTATTCAATTCTCCTTTTAGCCTCCTGTATTATTATAAACACTGATGATGCTGTACTGATACTGTTAATTTGTCCACTGTCATTGGTGATCTCAAATATATATGAAATCAAAAGAAGGCATTCGTCCTAAGAGTATTAACCACAATGTCATTCCAGATGTTTCTTTTATTCGGGAGTGCAACATATACAGATATTGTGATAATGTGTGTGCAGCACAAAAAGTTGGTTGGATGTGTACAGGATTACAAGTGGGAGAAAACGCTTGTTGCAGAAAGCATAAAAGGAAGAAAGTGAATATGGTGGTTGCAATACACAAAATAATCATGCAAGAAATGCTATTTCTGGGCAGTCTTTGCTGAACTAGGCCTTTAAAATAGCCATTGTGTAGATTATTAGCATGATCTTGCACATATGTTCCTTAGTGGGCTTATGTTAGAGAACACGAGGAAGCAGACCATTATTATTTTTACTCTTTCTGACAATGGAATATACGCTTAGGACGTGGGCGTTACATGGGTAGGGATTAGGACATGCAATGCCAAGCATGTCAGCGTATTGTCATTTGTGAAGGTTAGACGTACATGAACGCCCATGTTGAAGTTACAAAGAAGTCTTTAGTGATTCAATGTACTCCTAGGGATGATAGTCTCGATTGTGCTTTTAAGTTGCTGACTTGTTGGTGAAATGATGCTAAACAAGGTATTTCCAAGAGGATGTGAAAGTCTTATTATAGTTGTTATTGTTGGGATGCAATTTTAGCTTATGTTAGGCATTAGGATAAGAACTGATACTGTTTAGAGTACCAACTGTACATATTTTTGTCTTATTAGAACAATTAGTAGTTTTTTTTGTTAGAATACGTATCTAGTTTTGTTTGATGTTTATCAAATTCTAATCACTAACCGACTATATCATATTTTGTTTGCAATTTAATGTTCTGAGAATGAATGATATTGAGCTTCATATTGGTTTCTTTCTTTGTGTTTTCCCTTGGCCTTTTTATTTACTGTAGTTCTTTCTTCCCCCAGAGTTCTGATCGCTACAATTTAATTGGATGTTAGCTTATGAGATGCATTTTGCGACCTCTTAGAAACTTGAGATGAACTTAGAAATTAGGAATTTAATCGCCTTCCAGTGCTGTACTCTTTGTGAAATTGGTTTATTAAACCGTCTTCCAGTGCTGTATTCTTTTTGAAATCATCTTATTTGTCTTACGCTATAAGGTTGTGACATTTAGGCTATTCAGAATGAATGTTTTACCTTCCCATATTAATGCAACCAGTATTTTTGAAACTTGTATGGTAATCCACGAGGTATACTAACAATTTCAAATGACTTCAACCCTAGCTGAATCACATAATCACATACTGAGCACTGATTCTTTTCACATTAACTATAATTTTTTGTATTATTAAAGATGCTAACAAGTATATATGGTTCCAAAGTAGTTAAATGTCTTTTATTGTCTAATGTAGGGCCTGCTCACGTTATGCGGGATGCATGATCTAGAATCCAAGCCAGTATTGCTGTGCTCTTGCAATGACAACTCTGTTCGTGCTTATGACTTGCCATCGTAAGTGTTTCCACATTTTTCTATTTAAAACTTGTTAAACATCATCATTGTTAAAGATTCAGAAAACCCATTTACTTGTGAATAGATTGATTCTGTTTATGTTTTTTCTCTAACTGGTTAACATGTAAATAAGAAAAGCTTAAAAAGCAAAGGTTCGAATGGGTTAAAACTTAAAAGTCATTTGACTTGTCTTTTCTATAGCATTTCCAACTCCAAAATCGTTTATTTTTTTTAATAATACTAGACTTCTATTTTATGAAAACAGTTTCTGTAATTATCTTTTAACTCCTATTATCTCTAATATATTCAAATAATGGACCAAAGGTGCTTACAGGTCAACCCAACTCTTCCATACGAAAAATAATACGACCGTTTGACCCAAACTTGTTAAGCAACTATTCCAAAACAATCGTTTTGCCATCTCTCCAATCATCCTAATTCCATTGTTGTCTTGCTTGTATATTAGTTTTGCCGAAAGGGGGAAGATATTTGCGAAAGAAGAGATTCGATCTATTCATGGTGGTCCTAATATATTTTTCACGGGAGATGGAACCGGAGAGGTGAGAGTTTGGCAGTGGTTGGCAGACCAATCAGCTACACCAGCTTGATGAAATAAGAGAATCCTTCAATCTATAGACGGTGGCCATTATATATACTTTTTTCATGGGAGATGGAACTGGAGAAGTGAGTTTGACTGATCAGCCACACCAGGTTGATGTATTTAAGCTTCAGGACCCTCCTTGAGAGTGTGCAAGTAGTGCGATCAAAATTTTACGGATCAAAATTTGTACTATTTTTTGGAATGCCTTCTGTACTATTAGTTTTCACAGTAATTGTTAACACTTCAATGTTATCTTAGTTCCTAATATTGCAGGTGTTTGTAACTTTTTTTGTTTCTTTTCATTTTAAGAATCAATCTGTTGATTAACGAGGTTTAATTTCAAGCTTCATAAGATCAAACCACACTCATTTATTGTGTATGCGCTTTAGTGGCTAAGTTTTTGTAACATGGTTTAAGATTTGGTCATTGGATTTTCTCTTTCAAAGGAATCAACAATCTCTCAGAACCTGCAATTTGTCTCAAATCAAAAACATAAAAAGACCAATTTGGTTGCAAAATTTGTTTTAAGACCCTATATCACGTTAATTTGTGTATTGGTCGCGATGTGAGGGTTGACGATGTTGGCTTAGAAACCCTAAACGTTGATGGAATGGTATGATGAAAAAGAAAAGTATTATTGGGCCCGTTATTTCACTCACCACTCAAATTAGGTCGGAGTGCTTTTATGAGAGGCACCGATAGAAAGTGGTTTAATATAGAAATGAGAAATTGAAACATGTAAATAACAAAAGAACAAAAATAAGATAAAAGGGAATTTTGGTAAAATTATTTTTCGAGATAGATACATGTGAAGAGTAAAAATCAGAAAGGATTGATCCTTGTTTTTACTTTGTTATACGTACGTTTTCTTTAACTTATCAGATGTATAAGATTTGCATCATCATCATTCGAATAAGATAACATTTTTTTATGCGTATCATAACGTCATTAGAAGAGTTGAACCCGAGCCATTCACGAATCGATAAATCATTTGATCAATCATCAACTACGTTTTTCGTTACTAATCAACAAAATATTATAAAGGCAAGAGTTCATAGGGCGATTTCCGAGTGCACTATGAACATATTATACAGAAGATTGTAACTAAGTAGACCTTAAAACAACAACTAAGCAGAGTTAAACTATAAGTATTTAAGTTGTTTGTGAATATGTGAAAAAGTAGGGGATCTTTCTCAATAATGTGAGACACTTTAGCTTTCATTATGACTTGCATTTCACACTGATTCATTTTCTATTCTAATGATCATATTCATTTCTTTTTTCTTTTTATAAAATATATTAAAAGAAAGTTCGGATTACAAGCTTCAACTCGCCTACATAAAGCTAGAATCACTGGTAATCGCCGATCAACCATACGACCGTGACATTAGGTGTGGAGATGGTATAATGGGTGGATCCAAATTGTCAGAAACACGATCTATATTATATAAAACTATATAAGTTTAAAGTAGGTATAGAATAGGAGATGTGAAAAACTTATAATTAATAAACTTTCACGATTATATGAATTTTTTATTTGTAATTATGTTCCATTTTCATCAAGTAAAAGAATTATATAGTTTATTGCAATTACAATGGTATTTGGACCTAAAAAATAATCTAAATATTATAACGGTTAAAGTCATATATTCACGATGTATTTCCACTTTTGTTCCAATTAGGTAAGAAACCGATTTTATTACTAACGTAAGTAATTTACTTTGTAAAAAGATGTCGATGTAGGTAATATGATTTATAAGTACATGTCCTACAATGTTTAAATGGTATATTTGTCATTTTATGTAAAACATCTTAGTACAAAGAAAATATAAATAGACCTAAAAATATATATCTAAATATGTTTACTTAATTTATCATTTGACATATGGTTGTTTTTATGACCAAGATTAAAGGTCAAATATAATATTTGTAAAAAAAAGTAGTCTATAAATCCCCATTCAATTTGCACAAAATATTATTTTCAGAAATGGGATCAGATGTACATGTAGTTTAGAGAGGGAATGAGGAGCAGACAATCTGAGGCCTTAATTTTTTTGGATCTACGGTTTAAATTCACTGCATCATAAACGTACACTGCATCATAATAACATTTCATCTTACTCTTAAAATTTGTCTGCATCATAAATTCTGACTGCATCCTACTCCTCTAAAATTAATAATCGGAAATTGAGAATTTATTTCTATTAGTGATTATTTTAATAAGTGATTTCTAAAATTAATAATCGGAAAATAGTTTCTTTTCATTTGTGCAATTTGGCTAACAAATCGATAACAAATGGTTATGTTTGTGGACTAATGCAGCGTTGCTCTTCTTCTTCTACGAAGATCGGCTACAGAAACTTGTGCAGGCGATGAATCATTCTACTCTTGTAAAATAATTATAATATCATACTATACTAGCTGTAATAAGTTTATTCTATTCACTAAAAAATCATATTTTTTCCCCTTGAGGTCTCACTTTTAAAATTGAAAAAAAAAAAAAAAAAAAACCTATGCTTAATTGTGATTTGAACGGTTATTCTATTGACTGGTAAGTAATCATTTAAAAATTAATATTTTAATAATTATTTAGGGTTAAACTAGTTTTTAATATAAATGAAGTAACGTGTAGATATACAATATAGTTTCTTTTGCAATTCACTTCAAGGTCATATACAAGAAAACAACAATAGTGATGTTTTCTGTTTCGTAGTTCTAATTAAGAGTAAATTGTATGAATGATTAACGTGGTTTACACTAATTTATAAAAATTGTAAGGGGTCTTTTGTTTAAGCTTATAATATCTTAAAATGTAATAATTGTATTATTCATTAAGCTAAAGGTCATTAAGATGTTTTGATAGTTTCTTCTAATTGAGTCTTAACCTAGTTGAAAAATGACTTATTCAGTAAGCTATTCACAATTGCTTAAAACTTCTAATTGAGAAAAAAAAATCTCCCCTAACGTTCTATCTATTATTGTCTCGCATAAATGGATTTTATATGTTAGTTTACGTATTAAAATTATTTTTTTCTTTTTTTTGGTTCATGTATTTTAGTTTTTTTTTTTATTATTTCATGACAATTTATTTATTGAAGTTATTATTAGTTTATACAATGTTGTTTTGAAAAACACTTGTAATTTTCTCTTTTCTTAAGTTGAGTCATTTGTAACAACCATTTCTATTAATGCAATTTGTGTCACATCAAGAAATTGTTAAACACATGTATTCAGATGTTTGCACTTTTTATTTATCAAACGATCTTAATAATTTGTATTCAGATTTTAAATGCCAGCTCTTAATATTCAGAATTGGTTTTCAGATTTCAGATTTCAAATTTAAGTAATCAGATAAAACAAAAGACCCCTAAATATACTTATTTTTTCTTCTTTCCAGTCCAATAAATTTACGTTTCATTTTAATTTTTACGCAAATGTGAATGGAAAATCATCATACGCTAATAACTAAAGTAAAAAGGTCTTCCCCCTATGCTAGTTGACTTACGTGACACTAATATTTCAACGACGACAACTTTAATGTGGTATTTTGGTTCGATTTTTTTATGTTATTAATTAAAGAGCAAATTTCATAAATGCTATTTGTAATTTACAACGATTTATGAAAAATCGTCTGTATACTTTTTTTTTACCCCTTTCAGTCTAATAAGTTTACGTTTTGCTGGAAAATGGCTCTTTCTCCACAAAAAATGATGAAAGTACCATTTGACCGTTTAAATCTTAACTATTCGAAAATGATAAGAGAAAATGATACTTTAATCATTTTAGGTGGAGGAGAACGATATCCGATAATTATTAAATAAAAATAATAAAAAAAGTAATTATTATATATTGTAAAATTCCTTCTTCAACTATTGATGAAAAATAGATGTTTATAAAGTTTTTTGAAGATCCCTAGCCAAATGATTGCGTTTAAATTCAAGACCAAATAGAAAAAAAGTGTGCCTTAATTAGCACAACTTACTTCGCTTACTTATTAGGATTATTACACGTAAGAAATTAAACTTTACAAAAATATTCGATTTGGGTAATTATCTTTATTTGTTAATAAAATCATAACCTAACTACACAAAAAAGACTCCGTAGATATCAAAGTTAAAAAACTTATTCATTTTAGACATTTTGGTGACTTGTTACCTGTAATTATTCAATTTCTCAATCCACGTGCAACAAAGATAATTGTCCTAATCGAACATTTTCTCAAAGTTTAATGCACTACATGCATTTTTGCAAAGTTTAATGCCCTACGTGTTTATTAACCCATGTACATAGATGAATATCAAGAACACGTCAAATAATAACCGGTAGAACCGAAAATACATAATTTTTTAATCGGTTTTCATAGTCAAGTTATGACTTTGTTAACAAATAAAGATAAAAACCCCAATCGAACATTTTGACAAAGTTCAATGCCAAGAGCATATATTAACCCTACTTATTAAGAACAATATAGGGTACGTGCGCGCTATGTGGCGTAAAAAACTATTGAAATTGCTCAAAAAATAATGATGTTAACTGCTTCGATGCAAATAATATTTGTTAGATGAAAGATGATAAGATATGAAGATACTAATAAATATGACGTTATATTATGAAGTGGAATATAAAATTTAGACAAAAATATTACTGGATCGACCCCGCTCTCATATCACTTGTTGGGATCGATCACCATCACACCAAATCACACAACCTTTTATAAGTCAACAATAAATACATACAAAATAGAAAAAACACGGACACACAATATTTTGCGTGGAAAATCTCTCAAACGAGAGTAAAAATTACGGGACAGACGGCCACATAAAATTTCACTATATGATCAATATTACAAGAATGGATGTTTCGCCCCGTCTCAACACTCTTAAATATTATCACGTATCCTCACAACACTCTCACCAGTAGATTACAATAACGGATTTCGCGCCGTCTTTATAAAGTCATCGAGACCACCACACGGAATGGAGGGAAACGACTCTCATAAGCTCTTTCCTTTTCTCTCAAACTAACCATATACTCCTATTTATATAGGCAAACAACGTGTTCTCCAAATATCTTGTTACCAAAGATAAATTGATTCTCAAATCTCTCTATTTTATTTTTGATCGCACTACTTGCACACTCTTATTGTTACGACTCAGCTAGTCTTATTGTTATTTATCACCGTATTCAATAAATTCAAAGTACATACATAATATTCTTAAGAGTGTTATATCTAATGTAACTACGATAAGATTATACATTAAATGCACATCCATAACATGAAAACTTCACAACAATGATCATTTTGTAGTCTTAAACCACTTCTATCCGTGACTGAAACCGACGGGTCACGTTAGCATCACGTCAGCTTTTTCAAAAACTGACTAAAAACTGACAGGCTCCTGCCATCGGTAACTTGTCACTTCATTTCTTTTGGAACCCACTGATTATTTAATTAAATATTAAAAACACAATAACTAAAATAAAACACAATAATTAAAATAAAAACATTACAATTAAATTAAAAAACATTACAATAATTTAAAGAAAAAAAAAACATTAAAATATTGTATGAAATTGTTAAAGTTGTGCGAATTGTATTGTATGAAATAGTTAAAAGTAATGAGAATTGTAGTGTATATAATGTGTAAAGAGATGTGAATTGTAGTGTGAATAATACGTAAAATAGAGTGTGTGTTTATAATGAAAAAATAGTGTTTAGAAAAATAAAAAATAATAATTTAAGAAAAACGGTCAAAAATACTATATTTTTAAAGAAAAATTAACTTTTTTTGCAACAACTAAATAATAAAAAAATAATATTAAAACACGGACCGAACCAACGGCACCTTGTAATCGGTATCGGTTCCATCAGTTTCAACCGACGAACAACCGACGCAGTTGATCGAAGTAGTCTTAGTAAGAGGGGGGAGGGTTTGTGATTTACCCGGTGTGTGATATGACATTGTTCGAGGAACCCTATGTACTGTTGGAGTACAGGATCGTCAACAAGGGCCATGTAGTTCGTCGTAGATTCTTATCCAAGTATATACGAAACAGTGTAACTAGCAATATGCATAAAATTATATTGCCGATAAAAGCAAATTAAAGGGAAAAGGGAACATATTGTGGCTCCATTTCGACTTGTCCCATTCTTATATAATCAATTCGACAATTCCTTAGCAATTAAGTTCTCCATTAAAGCAAAATCATCATTTTTGTCTCCTTACTTTCATTATGTATTTTACTTTATCAAAACAATAATATATTTTTTTACTTTAATTTGTTTTAAATATTGAACACTCTTTTAATAAATTAATATTATCATTCAATTATTATATTCTATGGAATGCATTTGAGAATAAGATGTTCATTATCATAGATGTAAAATCTAGAAAGTCATCATTATACTCGTAAAAATAAAAGCAGAAACGTTAAAGCTTGTTTTTTAATTAAAATAATCATATGATTATCATATTTCACCATACTCCAAATATTTAATTAATTGAAACGTTACACACACAAATAAATATAAATGAATAATATACATTACATATAAAATTATAAACTACTACAAAAGAGCTTAGACCGGTCAACAAACCGGCTTTGATTACGTACATAGCAAGTGCTAGCTTGAAATCCACCACAACATAAAGAAAAAGTCTTCAAGCATGTATAGAAATATGACCCATTCAAACAATCATTTCCATGTCCCAATCAACAATTTTCTTTTTTGGACAAAAAAACAAACACACATATAATCTTATACTCCAACTTATAACCCCAAATCTTCATCCTCTATTCATTCAATTCATCCAAAAACACTATGCACTCACCTTGCTTAAAACAAGTCACACAAGTATGCACCCATGGTTGTTGCTCCAACCCCTTATTTTCACTCCCAGAACTCACACACACAGCCGCCACAAAAACCACCACAAGTACAGCCTCAACTTGCCGGAAAAACTTTTCCACCACAACCACATCTTCTTTCTTCCCCAACACTCGTTTCACCGATCATGAATCCCTTCCTTCTTTCAAAGAATCACTCTCCACTTTCACACAAACATACCCTAAATACTCGGACACTACACGAGTTGATCGAATAAGAGGACAAGAATATTACCATCTATCCCTTTCAAATCGTATATGCCTTGATTATATCGGTATAGGTCTTTTCTCCCATTTACAACTTCAAACAACGCTTCAATCTTCTTCGATAATACCAATTTCGCCCTCATCGCCTTCTTCGAGTACCGATCTACACTCGAATTTCCCATTTTTTAGTACTATTTACAAGTCAGTGAATCTTAACTCACAATTACTTCATGGTGGAGAAGGGTCAGAATTCGAGTCGTCCATTAGGACAAGGATCTTGAAGTTTTTGAACATTTCTAGTGACGATTATTGTATGGTTTTCACTTCTAACAAATCATCTGCTTTTAAAATTGTTTCAGAATCATACCCTTGGGAAACAAGTCGTAAGTTGTTAACGGTTTATGATCACAGAAGTGAGGCTGTGGACACAATCGTTACTTCATCGGAGAAACGAGGTGCTAAAGTCATGTCAGCTGAATTTAAATGGCCTAGAATGCGAATTCACTCTGCTGGATTACGAAAAATGGTGGAGAGGAAGAGAAACAAGAAGAAAACTCGAGGTTTGTTTGTGTTTCCACTTCAATCAAGAACAACTGGTGCTAGTTATTCGTATCAATGGATGAGTATGGCACAAGAAAACGGGTGGCATGTGTTGCTTGATGCTTGTGCATTAGGCCCAAAAGATATGGATAGTTTCGGGCTATCATTAATTAAGCCAGATTTCTTAATTTGTTCATTTTATAAAGTTTTTGGTGAAAACCCTACCGGATTTGGTTGCTTGTTTGTCAAGAAATCTATTATTTCAATCTTGGAAGATTCATGTGTTGGGATTGCAACTCTTGTTCCTGCAAATAACTCGTCGTTTCAATCAGACGAAGAAGAGCAGATAAAAGTTCCTGAATCTTCAAACGAGATCATGATCAATAATGAAAAGAATATCGAGTATAGAGGATTGGATCAGGTGGATTCATTAGGGTTAATACAAATTAGTACTCGTACAAGGTGTTTGATAAATTGGTTGATTAATGCGCTAACGAAACTACAACACCCCAACACTGAAACAAAGACACCTTTAGTTCAAATCTACGGTCCACGAATAAGATTTGACCGTGGGCCCGCATTGGCCTTCAATGTCTATGATTGGAAAGGTGAAAAGGTTGAGCCCGCGCTTGTGCAAAAGCTTTCTGATCGAAATAACATATCGTTAAGCCAAGGAGTTTTGCATCAAATATGGTTTGCAGATAAGTATGCTGAAGAAAAAGAAAGGGTGTTGATGGGTAGTAGTGTGAAGAAGACTAAAAGGGTTCAAGAAATCACGGTTGTGACTGCTGCTATTAATTTTTTGGCGAATTTTGAAGATGTTTATAGATTATGGGCGTTTGTGGCTCGGTTTTTGGATGCTGATTATGTCGAGAAGGAACGATGGAGGTATACTGCTTTAAACCAGAAAACAATTGAGGTGTAGTAAGGAAGGGTCTGAATATATACTAAAGGTCGAAGAACAAACAGAATTGAAATTGTTAAAATTGCTGAATAACATTGCATTTTTTGGTTTGTAAAGTGACTTTGTGTTTTCTCAATTAGTTATCTTTTTTAATCAATTTGATTGTCATTTAACGTTATTTCCAACAGCACAAACGAATATAAATAAATCAACATTTGGTATTAGAAAAAAAAAAGACGATTAAAATTAACAGATATTTTGCAAGACCATAAGAGGATCAGAGAAATATTGGGCCAGTCTGGTGTACAGTTAGAAGTTAGAAGTATTAGACCAGTTTAGTCAAAGGTGTTATCGGTCTTTGGGCCCAGATTTTGGAGCCCATTTAACTTGGGCTTAAATATCTTATTCTGTAGCCTAACTTTACGTAAAACTAGTTCTTACTGATAATGTTTGGCTTGCTTAAAAAAAGTGTGATAATGTGATGGGTTTATTGTTTGAGGGTGAAACGTTTTACTATTGTACGTGGTCACATTTTAGAAGTTCTATCATTTAAATAAACCTGGATAATTCGTCTATCGTATGTACAAAGTAACCTGAAAGGCAGGTTGACGGTTTCTTCCTACTTTTTTCACATCATATAATAACATGTCAAATCAGCTTATACATGTGTCACGTCCGCAACATGTGACATTGTACATACATTAGACGATTTAGCAGGTTTCAATACATACAATAGAACTTTTTAAATGTGAGTGCATATAATAGTAAAACGTGTAAAGTATGTTGCACTTTCAAACAATAAACCCTAGTGTAATTCGTTCCTTTAGCTTTGAAATAACTCTTTGTTTCGTAAGCTGACTTCAACTATCATACACTTATTTCAAAATTTTATAGTCTAAGTCAAACTATTGCTTACATAAAATCAAAAAGTACGATACAAAAAACTATATAGTTCGTTTCTGAGTTGATTGTTAAATAATAAAAATGTTGTATTTATTAAGTCGTTTAGGGTTGTTTGTTGTTTGACTATTCACGTTCAACATAATAAAACATAAATTAATTACATATGATTTATTCACAACATATATATTATGTATCAAGACAGACGGTATATCTATTTAAAAAATAATAATAATAAAAAAAAAAAAAAAAAAAAAAAAAAAACGGGACCTAACTATTTTTAAATAACATATAAAACATTTTGCGTAACGTTAGAATAACCTTAACGTAACACGATGAAGAAACTCCCTGAGTTATATACTCGCTATAAAAATAAAAATGTAAGAAATCAACACCCATCTGTCCTGTTTGTTTCCTAAGTTTTTCCCAAAACAAGATAAATTAAGGCTTTCTTTTCTCAAATGTAATTTAATATTTCCTGTCACTCACATACACAATATATATTACTTATTACTATATAATTATAATATAATATTAGTTTATATATGTCAAAGTGAACTTTACAAATGTTTTCATTAACTTTTGTAGGTACAAACAGTGTGTTGTTTTTTTTTTACCATGAACCAATTGTTTTCATTTATTGATGTTGACCTTTGTTGACATTTGACAGATATATCGACAAGGAATACAAGACTAGACCATGAAACCTAACTGGTTTTTGTGGTCTGAAAATAAAGAAATTATCCTTGTTTTGATTATCTCAAGTCCAAAACTTTTTCTTAAAAAACACAAGTAAGAAAATGGTGAGAGGGAAAGTTGAGATGAAGAGAATAGAGAATGCAAGTAGCAGGCAAATGACTTTTTCCAAGAGGAGAAATGGGCTTTTGAAGAAGGCTTTTGAGCTTTCAGTTCTTTGTGATGCTGAAGTTGCTTTGATTCTTTTTTCTCACAAGGGTGAACTCTTCGAATTTACAACCTCCAAGTAACTCTCTATTTCTCTCCATCGTTTTGTAAAACGTTAATAACCGGCAACGCTTTATATATGTATCTCTTCGATCATCTTATTATATACCCACACAATATTTGCATATAAGCAGTTTTTAAAGAAAATCCCAACTAGAAAAATACTACTTGTGTGTGATTTGATGCAATTAATCCTTGATTTGATGTGTAGTTACTAGTTCATGTGAGTCTCAGTAGAAATAGTTCACTGTAGTAACTAGTATGTACAATGGCTGCTTGTGTTTTAATGAAGTTTTCACCCGACAAAAGGTAACCCTAGGCCTTTATGTACTTGTGTACTTGATGCAGAACAAAATTAACAAACAAAAGATTAAACCTGTTAATTTTCAGAATACCAGGATAATCTCTTCCAACACATGTTGATTCAACGAATACCCGGTTAGGATAAATTCAACTCAATTGTTGAACACAAATTGAGAAAAAATGCAAATTTCTTAAAACCAATACTGAATTGTTTTCACACAGAGGAACCCTAAAAAAGAAAACAGAAATTCGAATGGGCTTAAAATACTTAACGGGCCAGACAGAAAGGCCAAAACAAAAGCCCAAATTAACCATAAAAAACATAAAACAACCCATAACTTATTATAGGAGGCGTTTTTGGACATGTGCTCCTCGTTCCAATCTTCAAATTGACAGTTCATAGGTCTGAAACGGAGCCCCGTAGCCCAAGTTACGGTCTTTTTCGTTAAACCCCTTTAGTCATACGATCACGGGCCTCCAGAAATATAAAGGCCCAATCCTCCACGCTTGAGCCCACATCAGTATTTTATTTTGTTTTTGTTTCCAAATTATCATCTTAGAATAAGAGGGAACTGAGTGGGTTTACGTGGCTCAAGGTGGTCAAGTACCACGCTGGGTTAATGGTGATCAAGTGGTGACTACCACCTTGAGTGTTTTTTTTTTCTTTAAAAAATATATATTTTAAGGTAAAAAATGTTACGGATGTAGCCTTAATTTTCAGTGTGATGTGATGAGTGATCGTGTTTTTGTTTAAAGACATCGGACAAATAACTGAATATATCATAACCTGCTCTTTGTTTAACACTACAAGAAAATGAGCAAATACGACGAAAAGCTTTAGCAACATGGGTTATTTATACCTAAACTTTAAATCATTTATGTTGTTATTACTTTATGGTTAAAAAGAGAAGTTATAATTACGAGCATAAATAACAACATGTCGTCGCTAAAGATAAGTTTATGGTTTTGATTTGGCCCCAAATGTACACAAAATGGATGAGGAGGTTGACACGACTATACAGAACTTCTTGAGATACATATGAAATCAATCCGAAACACAATTGTTCAATTATTATTATTTGTTTTTTGTTGAAAAATGATTTTATCATATTCTAGATCGATCTAACGAAGAAATTTTAGCGGAATTGCCAAATGTGGAATTGAGCACAATTTTGCAAAGAAATAGATTTGAGATTATAACAGCTAACTGTTCTTTGTTGTGATGAATTTCATGAACTTGTTACATTTCCTCATGAATCACAATTTTGTTGAGTTTCAGCATAAAGAAAACGATACAGAAGTACCGTGATCATGCTAAGGCAAATCAAAGATGCAGTGTTGCTATTGAACCCCAAAATCAGGTAAAACTTCCAACATCATTTTTGCTGGCAAGAACTAATTAATAACTGTAAAATTATTGTATCTTAAAACCACTTTATATGCACTGTTACAGCAATTGAAGCACGACGCCACCATCATTAAGAAGAAAATAGAGCAACTTGAAGTCTCGGAACGGTGGTTGTTTTAGACATATTAATGTTATATAATTCTCTTTTCGTCAATATCGATATGTTCATTTCACCAATTTCACCCACTAAAAGTTTTTATACCATGGTTGAAATGTTTTAGGAAGATTTTGGGACAAAGTTTAGGATCATGTTCGCTGGATGAATTGCTAAAGTTAGACAGTAAGCTGGAATGTAGCTTGACGGTCGTCAGGGCTAGAAAGGTATGCACCAAACTCAACGTGCAAATTGCTTTCCGCAATTGTTTCATTTAATCAGCTTTTTTTTTGCTTGTATCCAGACTCAATTATTCAAGGATCAAATTGAAATGCTAAAAGCAAAGGTTTGTACTTTTTGGTGCTCTTTAGAAATGAAATACGCTTAAGGTTTTTGTAATGTATCGAATTTTACTCAATTTTATATTTATCAAACTTTTCAATTACTGTTTTCTATACATTCGATGACGTGTTCATTTGGTAAGCTGAACTTTTGCTGGCATGACATCTAGATACATTGTCACGTCATCAAAAAGATGGGTCACGCATATTTGGTTACAGACAGTAACAATAACCGAAAGTCGTAAAATAGAATTACTTTTTGATAAACTTAACCCAATGAAACAACCATAGCACGCATAATATCCTTGTTGGTTACAGGAGAGGTTCCTCTTGGAAGAAAATGCAAGGTTATGTCAACAGAACACAAGTTTATGTGAAAAGGTAATCAACTCTAGCTTGATCTTTTAATAAACGATAAAATAAAACTCTACTGGCCGGTTTAAATCGACTAATTGCTTCATAATTAACTTGCTATCATTGATCAGCAGCTAGACGCTACTGTATAAGCAGGGAAAGCGTCCAGAATCCCGGGGTAGAGACCGAATTGTTTACTGGTTCACTCCTTTCTCGAAGTGGTCAAGAGTGATGTTTCTAAAGTTGAACTAAAATAGATCTATTTGCCTATCAAAACTGCATTGTAAATTTCTGGTATGGCATGAAGCTCATAAGTAAAATAACTGTCATTATGTAATGCATAGAATAAAGTAGTAAGATATAGAACAAGTTGAAGGATATACGTAACAAAGAATAATTTTTTCTGTAACTGCTAATTGTGTGTTATAAATCTCGGACAACTTTTACGTTTTGTCAACAATTCAGATTTATCAACTATATCATAACGATTAGTATTCTTTATGGTCGAATTAGTTTGTAGAATTGTTTTAAGACTGTGCGATAGGGTAATTTAGAGTATACAATTTTAATCAAATCAATTAATTATTAAACGATTTGCTAAATATAAGTGTGTTTAATATGTAGTATAAAAACAATACGAGATGTTCATCGTAATATGGAAAATATTATATACAAAATCAATATTTTTACACTAAATAAAAGATCAATAATAATAGAGTAATAATATTAATTGAATAATTTGTTAACTAAAATTAAGAGGTTGACATGTGACATTCGTATTTACGTGGCAAATTCTGTAGCTTTCTTTTATACTCATTTCGACCACTCTCATCTGCAAACTGAAACTGACAGGTCACTTTGTGCTACATCAGCTTTTCCCAAAATTGACTGAAATCGACTTACCTCTGCCATCAGTGACTAGTCACTTCATTTTTCAACGACCCACGGATTATTTAGTTTATATATTTAAAACACAATAATTAAAATAAGACACATTTCATTAAAAGAAAAATATTACAATTAAATAAAAAAATATTACAATGATAAAATAATAAAAAAAGTGCACTAGAATTAAAAAAAAATGTAGTCTAATCCCAAATCGATTCTTCGTCTTCGTCGACGGATTCGGCTTCGGCTTCGTCCGAATCTTCTCCTTGTCCCGAAAACAACTGTGAATACATTGTTAGCGGAAATAGTAGTGAATTATAGTGCGGTGTGAATTGTAGTAGTGTAGTGTGAATTTTAGTTGAAAGTGAGTGTGTATATATATAGTAAAAAAAATAGTGTTTAAAATTTAAATAAAATAAAAATAAACTACAAAAGGCTATTTTTTATGTATAGGATCAACCGAAGCTCCTGATGGAAGTGGCCTTAGTGTATGTGTGTGTAATATATATATATATATATATATATATATATATATATAGGATTGGTATCATGTGAAAACAAAGGGATAAAATAAAAAAGGTGAAAACAGATTCCAGCCCTTGGATCAAAATATATATATTAAAAGGGGGGAGATAAAATAAAAACGATGAAAACAGTTGACCTTCACAAATTTATAAAGTGTGAAGTTGTTTTCTTTTTTTGCTTTACACTTAATTTTTAAATGTGAAACTTATTTTTATGATGTTTCACAATAAAAAAACGTATGTGAAGCGAAAAAAATAAAAGTTCACAACTAAAAAGAATTGTGAATACAAATTGAGATCGTTTTCACCGTTTTTATTCTAACTCTTTATTTTGACCAGAACTCCAACCATATATATATATATATATATATATATACATATATATATATATAGGGTGCGGATCCTGTGAGAACCAGATCTGCGTAAGAACTGTGAGAACCGCATTAAATAAAATTGTCGGCATTTAAAATTATGCGCACCGCTTATTCTTTAAAAAAAAAAACTCCAAATCTTTAAACACGAAATTACTATAGGTTAACTAACATTTTCATCAACAAATATCATTAAATCTAATTTTTAATTTTCTTTGATTTGGTGTTTGATCTGATTTCAAAAAATACAAATGCAAAACTCGTTCTGCACCTACTAAATCAAGGTAATTTCGTTTTGCACCCGCTTTTCATTCTGCACCTGATTTTCGTTCTGCACCCGATTTTTGTTCTACACCCGATTTTCGTTCTGCACCTGATTTTCATTCTGCACCTGATTTTCATTCTGCACCTGATCGCGTTTTGCACCCGATTTTAGTCTAAAGATGGTTGATTTGTGTATGCGAGGACAATAAGAAGCAACAGTGGTGGTTGCCATGGTTATATAGCGGCAATGTTCAGAGGTCCAATTCGGTACAGACACGATGACGGTTGGTTGTGACGAAATAAATCGGGCCGTGTTCGAAACAATCGGACGAACTCAATGGTGATGTTTTACGTATGTGTTGTGTGCGTAAACGTAGCATCAAAAATCAAAATGAAAATAAGGTCAAATATTATAATGAAATTTGGGATTTGGGAGTGGGTTGATTTAGGGCTCCAACTTTAAAAAAGAGTGGCGCGTGTAATTTGGTGAAAGAAGGGGAGTTCTCACGGTTCTCTCACTTAAATTGGTTCTCAGTGGATCCTTTGACTATATATATATATATATATATATATATATATATATATATATATATAGGGAAAGTTTAAATGAGAACCAACTAAAAAGTTAAAAACTTGTGAGAACTACTAGTTTACGTATTTGTTCACATGTGATTAACTTCATTCATACGTGAACATTGATGTACGTTTAATTGATAAATAAAAATTCAAAAAAAACCTAAAATTATATCGAAAAACACAAAAATACAAATATGTGTTCACATGTGAACGATCAAATGTGTTTTACGACGTGATTTTTTAGAGTTTTTAACATTTGTTTTCTTTCTAAATCTATCATATATCAATTTTCACATATGAATGGAGCGAATCACATGTGAAAAAATACGTTATCTAGTAGTTCTCACAAGTTCTCAATTTTATGTGGTTCTCATCTGAACCTCCCTCTAAAAAAACCCGGCTAAGAACACCTCTTAAATGCACAACTAGCCAATAAAATCATTAAATTCACACTCATACATCTCAAATTTGTATAGAAAAATAGTTGTGAACTCTCAAAAATGCACACAAATCGAAAAATGATTGATGCACAACTATAGAGAAAATCGTGCATCAATCATTTTTTCGATTTTTGTGCATTTTTATAAGTGTAAATTTATTTATTTTTCGCATATTTGAGATGTACAAATGTAAATCTAATACTTTTATCAAGAGTAATTGTGCATTTGAAACGTTCTTAGCCGTTCTTATTTTTAAAATGTTCTCATTTGATCCAAACTATATATATATAAATACATATATATAAATATATATATATAAATACATATATAAATATATATATATATATATATATATATATATGTATGTATGTATGTATATATAGGGTTAGGTTCAAACGAGAACCACAAAAGGTACAGAACTGCGAGAACTTTTAAATTACATTGTTTTTATACATGTAAATGCAACAAATTACATAGATATGTTATTTAATGTTCATATTATTGACAAACAAAAGTTAAAAACAACAAAATATATGTTAAACTATAAAATATATGATGTGTTCACATGTGCACATATCAAATGTGCACATGTGAACGAAAAATATAAATTTAATTTTAAAGGTTATTTTGATGTTTTCTCAAACTATTTTGCTTTGAACATAATCTACATCAATGTTTATATGTGATTGAATTATTAAACATGTTAAAATCCTTATATTTTAAAAGTTCTCGCAGTTCTGTACCTTTTTGTGGTTCTCATTTGAACCTTTGGCTATATATATATATATATATATATATATATAATAGATAATAGATGTATAAGGAAAAACATGAAACTCTAATTTAATAATGGATCGAGCTCTCTCTAATCTTAAATTTAATATAAGAATCATCTTTATGATATCATCAATTTAAAAGCTTTCAACTAGTCAATTAAGTCCTTTAATTTCACTTATTTTCAAACTAAAACTCCTTAAGTTTCTCAATTTTAATAAAAATCATTTAAATCATAATCCAATATGATTACTTGATGTAAAAATAATTAAATTTAAATAAGGATGTTAAATACATTAATTTTAGATTATCAATTACCTATATCTGTTTTTAAATTTATAAATTCACCATCTTTGATCGACATGTAAACCAGTTATATTACTTTTTACGTTTAGCAACAATTAAAATAGATATTATTGATTTAGCATATATTATATTAATATCAATCATTAATGTAATATAAATATTTACAACATCTTATCTTATTTTAAGTTAAATATAATATAAGAAATGCGTTTATAACATCATAAATATAAAATTACACTTTTACTTATAAAATTCAATTAGATCACTTTATTTTAATTAGTTTTTCAAAAATACCCCATGTATAACAATACTTAATAAAAAAAATACCGTACTTTTATTTGATAAATCAATCATTATTTTGTAATATCATATGCATTATTGCATACTTATAAAAATCAAATTACAAATTTAAGATCGGGGTTAATATATATAAAAGAATAATAATTCTTACCAAATTTGTTGCGGAATAAGATCATAGGACTTACCTGACTAGTGTTAACAAACCTTGAGAATATTCCTAGTGCACTTTTTATATACCAACATTATATGGTTCATTTATTATTATATGATGTCACCAGCTTATCAATAAGTTAAGCTCTAAACATAATATGTTAATTAATTATTAATACTCGTATCATCGATGTTGAACATGGGCTTGTAGGGGCTCCACAACTGCATATGACCCACACCTCTAATGGGGCCTCCAGTTTCAGCCCAATATGTATGGTATAGGATTATGTTTCCGTCAATATTTGGATCACAATTTTAACCAAGCCCATTAATAATAAGAGGCCCACCTTTTTAAATTGGAGAATTTATTATTATTATTTTTTTATGAAAGGGAACCATTTTATAAAAACAACACAAATACAAATAAAAGCCCATAAAGTATCTACAAGATACAAATACATTGTAAGGAATTATAAGGAATTTCAAGGGAAAAGAGATCAAATATAAACTATATTACAAATTTGTGCTGACACTTGACCCACATATATTTCACTGACTTTCAGAAACTCTTGCTCGACTCTAATGATGACACCACATGTACGTTCACTGCTTGGAAATTGTTAACAATTTGTGATCCAAAAGTGACCAAAGGTCAAACCTGAATATCAATTACTTGTGAAACATTACTTTTTGCAAGCATTTTCTGAATTTATGCACCAATCCACCCAAGAAGAAATTGCCTCTTTTTTCCTAAGAGATATCAAAAAATGAGACAACACTTGAACTTCATCAAACTTTTGATAATGTAGCTTGACAGTTTTCAAACACCTTGTTCCGAGATCTCCAAATTACATAAAACATGGACCATACAACCGCTTGCCATATTAAACGTTGATTTTTTTGAGAATCAAGTATGACCGCCATGATTAAGTAAAATTCCCACCATAGTGTATTAGTTGGACCCATATTCCACCATTTGAAGATCTTTTCCCATCCCTCATATACTCTTTGCATATAACGAAGCAATGTTCTATCGTTTCTATTGAGTCATCACAACATGGATATTCAGGTTGATGGTTCGATGTTCGATGAATCGATGATGTTAATAAGGTTAAGAAAATGATTGAAAATATAAGTATGAGAAAGTTAAGGGTAAAAAATGTAAAAAAATGACTTACATGTTTTATTGGTCAACAAAACAAATATTGTGTGTATTAACATCACACCATGAAATCTTGAACCAGATTTATTTTTTGAATCAGATTCAAACCATGTAGGACTTTTGCTGCACGATGAATTATTAGTGATTTGGCATTGGTAATTTTTGCAATTGCCTTTAGAAATGATCCAAATTGAGCATGTCACTGATGACGCTCATTGCAACAAGCAAACAAGATTTCCTTAGAACTTGCAATATACTCGCAACACAATCTTACCAATAATGCAGATTTGGCACATGATGCACAGAAACATCAAGATATTATATAACTCTTAACGTCGGGATCATTATTCTCGAACAAGAAAAGCGGATTTGAGTTGATGGTATGTATGTTAGATCGAGTTTAGTTAAACCATAATGCTTCACTTAATTGGTTAGTAATATACGACGCATTTTATAAGAAAATTATGATAAAATTAGTTTGTGGGATTTGCTACCATTGCGATCATAAACCTTCATTTATTTGAATATACTGCGGTGGTGATTGTAACTTTAAATTACCTACTAAAGTTAGGAAGTTTTTTTTCTATATATTCTTTAAAAAAGAGATAAGTGTCTTGAATGAATAGTATCTAACTATGACACATAATTATTTTATGTATCAAACATTCATTAGCTAATATTTTATTACATGCATATAAACGATGACGTAACATTTATTTGTTATGATGTAACGATGATGTGACAATTTTACACGGCAGACATGCCATCAGAAGTACCAACTACACAGCAACAATAATTGAAATTTAAATATACAGACCAGTTAGATACATTTTCGAACATTTATCATTTAAATCATCATATGTTTCTTATCCATTGGCTTTACAACATAATAAACTAATGTAACCCGGCCCGTCCATCTCGCTATCATTAGACACGTCAACTCATATAGATTTATCATATAACTAGGTATAAACCCGTACAAATTAATTAGCTGTAAAATATCACAATAGAAAATGATAAACAACATACACAATATATCGTTAGAAGTAAAATAATGCAATATCCTTCCCTTTTAACTAAAATAGATTCATGTTGAATAACGATAAACCTACAAAAAATGAATAAAAAAGGATCCAAATTAGCATGCATCAATTGAAAAATAAATAATTGGGGATGATAAATACAACAAATGAATTGATTTATATACCATACTATTATATATTTGTATAATGAGCTTTATAATCTGTTGTACAGTGTGAATAAATCTGAATTTGGTATTTATTACATCCTTTAAAAGAAAACAATGAAGACTACAAAATTAGTATCTCGATCTCAATAAACAGTTACCGCAAAGATAAATTAACTTTGCAAATTTCAAACACTCAGAAATACTAAAATAGCAAACAAAATCAACAAAGAGATGAGATCTTTATAACAAAATTCCAACAACTATAATAATTTCTTGAGCCATGAAGCAAGTATTATAAGTTCTTCCAAAGAAAAAAATTTCGTTAGAAGACGACCACAATTTTTTTGAAGAATGAGATACGGGCTATAACATATACTATAAATAATACCAATATCTTATTACTTTTTTATTATATATAATAAAAAAATCTTTTAAAATATATTATATTTACATGGTAATTATCATAAACCTCACGAAGTTACATATGTTCTACCATTTAGTATTAGTGTTAGTATTTGATTAGTATAATAACTTTTATTTACTTATTAGATATATAATATAATATATATTATCTAATTTGCTTAACGTAATTAGTATGGTTATATGGAGATTTTTTTTTATTATTGTTATATTAATATTGTTATTATTATTATTATTAATCATATGAATGCAGGAAACTTTAAATCGTTATTTGAATAATTAAAATTAAAATTACATCCAAATAATTATCCAAACTTAATTAATCAACTATTTTAAAAATTTTGAGATTGCCACGTGGCATATTATCTTACGTGACAAATTTTGACGTCTTTATTTATACTCCTTTAGTAAATATAGATAGATATAAATATATTAAATTATTATTTTTTCTCACTGTACTATAAGGACAGAAAGAGGGACAAAGAAGTGGATTGAATAGATGCATGTTCATCGGTCATCACAATTATTTTACGTAAGATAACTTACTAAACTGATAAGAGAAGGACATCAATAAGCCAAAGAAAGATGGCGAAATCCTACAAAACAAATCGATATATATTAAAAAATAATGACATATCAAACTCGATCCCTTGCTTACATATATCTTCTTCAAATTCATTCAAGATTTCATAATTGAGGAAGGAGGCACAAATATTCTTAATTTGCCTTCTCCATCCTTCAGAATCATGCTGTTGGTTTTGAAGCGATTTTTGGATAAGGGTTGACAAATGTGATGAACGCTGGAATCGTGTACTCGACAAACTTTTATATTAGATTGTTCAAAGACAACATATGCCCATGTCCATTATGTTGTCAATCTTGTTCCAAAATTATTGCACATATCTTGAATGTTTTTCAATATCTGAATTATCCAAAAGTTGCCATATCAAATTATTGATTGCCTAAATGTTGTTGTATATAACATTGATCAATACGAAACTTATATAGAAATAAACAAACCAGGAAGTGAGAAAACAAAATGTAAAATCTAAAGGTTGGAGCTTGTGTTGAACACGATTCTTGTCAAATAAATATCGAGTCTCTCAGAGTAGGGTGGCCAGAGCAGCAACCTGCCGGAGTCGACGGACATTTACATGAAACTGCAGAAAGAAAGCTTCTGTTTGTGTATCTCAGTTTATTGGTGGTAGTTTCAAATGGTGGAGGTGAAGTTTATATTCAGCAAATCAAAACTGATTGCACTAAACAAAATCGTTATTACCTTAATGATTAATTCTATTTAAAAACATGAACCTGAAGTCCTGAATCATTTAATATTACACACAATGTAACTGAAAATTAATTGAAAATGAATTGAACCGGTCATGGGTCGGCTCAGATGGGTCAAGAACTCAAGATTTGGACGATAGATCATTTCATATGACACACAAAATTCAGGAAGGTGTCAAAACTATTCCTCATTTGCCTTCCCATCCTTTAGAATCACGTTGTCTGTTTTTAAAGCTATTAGTGTGACGGACGCTGAGCTCACGTATTAGACAACTTTTTATATTAGAGCTAGAGTTCAAAGACAACATATGCCCATTTCCATTATGTTCTCCATTTTGTTCCCACAATTATTGCGAATGGATTAGAACTAATTTGAACACTCGAAAGTACTACTAATATAGACAGACACTCACTCTATGTTGTTAATGTGATAGGTCATCATTTACGGGTGATTTTCTATTGTAGAATTTATTAACGAATATTATTTTATTAATGTTTAGTCCATTGCTTAAGTATATTATGTACGGGCTTGGCCTCGGTCTTAGTTAGCTTTCTCTTCAAATATTGTAACCTATATATTCTTATTATTCCTCAATGAGAGAACACATTGATTATCCAAACTAACATGGTATTAGAGCATACTTAAAACTCTAAAAATTTCTTACGATACACCTCATTCTTCAAATCTCGTCAATAACTCCTACATATTAACACCAAAGATTCATTCTCTACAACGTAAATTTCATTCATATTATATTGTTTGACCATATACAATATAATATTAAACAAAAAGCTTCTGCGTTCACATATTAAAACACTAAACATTCGAATAGTGCTCAATCTCAGTCTGCATCCCATGAAGTACGTAATCTTCAATATTTATTTAATTTTTCTCTTGCTACCTCTGGTACATCCTATAAATTCATGGCCGGTGATCTCCCTCCACCCCCTGCAAGTGGAACCCCTGAAAAACTTATCCCATTTAGCATACCTAATATTAAATCTGCAGTTCCAATAACCCTTAGTATTGATAAAGTCAACTATAATTCCTCGAATGTTCCTTTTAAAACCTATTGTGGTCAATTTGAACTTGACAAATATCTCACTGAAGCATCTACCTTGACCCCGGAATGGAAAAAAAACATGACGATCGTGTGAAAATGTAGATCTATGTGACTCTTTATGATTCGTTACTGTAAACCGCCGTTAAGCCTGATGCCACAACTAAAAGTGTGTGGGATCATCTTAAACGTCTTTTTCATGATAACATAGAAACCCGCACCATTCACTTAAAGAATGAACTAAGGAGTTTCAAATTGGGTGATCTTTCAATTAATGACTACTTTCAGAAGATACAAAGCATAGTTGATCATCTCAACAAACTAGAGTCACCTGTTTCAGATCATACATTGGTGTCATCTACCTTGAATGGTCTTAGTGCCAAGTTTCCTCCTATAGCTCGTATCATCCGTCATTGTGAGACACTCCAAGATTTCGATACAATTCATACTATGCTTCTACTTGAAGACAGCACCATGAATATCAATCCTCATCAATCATCTTCTCATGATGGTTCCACTTCATCACTTACAACTCTTGTCACTTACACCATCAACACAAAAAGTCAAGGTAATGCCTCATTAATACTTTGTCGTAATTTTCAGCGTGGTGGTTGTCGGTTTGGTGATAAGTGTAAGTTCGTTCATGATGCTCGAAACCATAATCAACAAGCTCAACCTTGTAATAATTCTGGTGGAAGTCAGTGGGGTTTCTTGAGCCAAGGGAGACAATCCTTTAATCAATCGTGGGCTGCTCCGTAATCTCAACAACATCGCAACAGTCAGCGCAGGCAGACTTGGTCTGGTCCAAGACCTAACAGCAGTCAACAGGCTCATTGGCCTTCGGCTTGTCAACCACAACAACCTCAACATGCTTTTTGGACCTCTTCTTACGGCCCACCTTCTGGTCCAAATCACAGTTGGAACCCACGATTGACACAACAAGCCCAATGGACTTCTGGTTCAAGTTATGATGGTCCTTGTGCGGGTTATGAGACTAACTTACCTCAAGCATTCAATACTGTGACACTTCAGGATCTTGGAACATCTGAATGGAACATGGATACATGTTCTTCTTCTCATCTCACCTCGAATGCTTGTAATCTTAGTAATATTTTTAATAAATGTATTTATCCATCTATCCGTGTTGATGGAAACTCTATACCCGTCACCAATACGGGTCATAGTATTTTGCCAACATTACATCGCCCACTCCACCTTTATAATGTTTTAGTCACACCCAACATTATATGTAACACCCCCCACTTTCTAAATATCATTTTATATTCGAAATATCGGAAGCGTCTGGTCAAAACAAACTTTTACAATATATGCTAAAGTTATATTGTTTAAAAACATAAAACATACATCAGTTTGGGTGTTATACAGTACAAATCCCATTATTATGTATCAAAACAAAATCAGAGTAGCTGGTCGTCAAACATCTCATTAAACCAAAAGCTTCTTGCCAATCAATTAATCAAACATTAACCTGCAAGAAGTAGGGTGGTGGGATTAGCACACGGCTAAGTGAGAAGAACTGTAACCAACAGTCTAACTCATAAATAACAAATCTGTTTACAGCGAATAATCGTAAACACACAACGTCAAAGAGGACCGGTGGTTCCTGAGGTATCCTCCAAGGAACACTTAAAATCAACTGCAGGCCAATACAGTGATTAACCGATAGCTTGTTACTATCTTCACCAACAACAGTTCCTATCAACTATGTGTATAAGGAACCCCTGTTTGGCCAAACAATAGTAACTAAGCCCAACCAGTGTTGACCTCTGAATATACATATCACATATGCCCAATGGCCAAATATCACATAATCCATAATCATCATGGATAATATAAACAACCCAGACTAAACAGTCTATCAACAGTAGTATTACATTACCCGTTGTAACCAAACATGATACAACTTAATCACACTGAGGATCACAGATCCACTCACCTGTTGGTCTCAGTCCCACAACTCAGAAATCTAATATCACTGAGTCTTCTGCTGATCTGAGAATACAACAAATAATGAGTTAGATAACTTCCATAACAGACTCATTCTTATCACAAAGTCATACACAGTATTAGCTACCACATTTGAACATTCAGTGGAAACTAACTTCCAACAGTGGTAACTGCTTCATTTATGAAAGTCTAAGTATAAATTCAACTAAGTGTGTTAATTACATAAACAGTGGAAACTACTTACAATTCTTAACTAACAGTGTCAATTACATAAACAGTGGAAACTACTTACAATTCTTAACTAACAGTGTTAATTACATAAACAGTGGAAACTACTTACAATTCTTAACTAACAGTGTTAATTACATAAACAGTGGAAACTACTTACAATTCTTAACTAACAGTGTTAATTACATAAACAGTGGAAACTACTTACAATTCTTAACTAACAGTGGTAACTGCTTCACAATCAAGTTCTGCTAACTGAGTTCATCTTCAAGCTGTGAAGTTCGCTGCTGAACCCAGAAATTCGAACTGAATTCTTTCAAAACTCACGAATTTGACTTCCTATCATTCAAATAAGCTTTCTAACAACTTATATGCATCAAATAACATCATATAACATCTTTTAAGCTTAAAATTCATATCAATTCGAGAATTTGCTAATTTCATCAAAATACAATTATAAACATCAAATACTTACAGGAACAGAGTGATGATGAGGATGTTACTGGAATTCGTTTTTGTAACAAGAGGGTGATTATTCTACTGTTTTAAGATTTCACAGAAGGTTTCTTTCAGTTTTTGGGATTTCAAGTCGGTTTGCAGGAATGATTAAGAAGTGTGTATATTTGTGTAGAAGAATTGAGAAAGTATGTATATATATATTAATCTAACCCAATACCATTATAATTTTAGTTCCCTTCTTAATCTATTATCGGGAACCTAAAACCATTTTGTGAAAACCAATTATTCTACTTTACCGTCAACTAATTCGGTTTAAAACAATGAATTATTTATTAGTCACAATAACTCAATTAATCTCTTGACTAATATTATCAAATAAACATAACATATCAAATATTCCTAACACATTAAATAATAAATTTAAAGTTAGAAATTTACCCGGATTACTAGGCCCTTAGGGTGGATGTTACATTATAAAAAATCTCATCTCTATTCGTCAATTCACTAGAGATAATAAATGTACTATTGAGTTTTACGAATTTGATTTTTCTGTGAAGGATTTTCTGACTCGCCATATCCTGCTCAGATGTGATAGTTCGGGTGACCTCTATCCAGTTACCAAGCCCACCACCACTCCTCATGCTTTTTTCTCTATCTCTTCTTTAACGTGGCATAAAAGACTCGGACATCCCGGAGTTGACGTGTTGCGATCTCTTATTTCTCGTGATTTTATTTCGTGTAATAAAGTGAAGTCTCTCGTGGGTTGTCATGCTTGTCAGCTTGGCAAACACGTGAAACTTCCGTTTTCTATTTCAAATACTATAGTTGCAAAACTTTTTGATATTGTTCATTCTGACTTGTGGACTTCTCCTATTTTAAGTACTAGTGGTTTTAAGTATTATATAATATTTCTTGACCATTATTCGTATTTCTTGTGGATTTATCATTTACGTAATAAATATGATACATTTGATAAATTTCTGCATTTTCGTCCTTATGTGAAAACTCAATTTAACTGTGAAATAAAAAGCTTTCAATGTGACCATGGTGGTGAATTTGACAACACTCCCCTTCACACCCTTTTTGAAAATAATGGAATTCAAATACGTTTTTCTTGTCCAAAAACTTCTCAACAAAATGGAAAATCTGAGAGAATGCTTAGAACCCTCAACAACCACATTCGAACTCTTCTTTTCCAAGCTCATTTACCTCCATACTTTTTGGTTGAAGCGCTTCATATGGCAACATACCTACGTAATTTGCTTCCGTCCACCGTTATTAAAAATGGCACCTTTCACTAAACTTTACAACAAACAATCAAACTACTATCATTTACGTGTTTTTGGGTGCCTCTGCAATCCTCATCTTGACACCCCTCACAAATTAGCTCCGCGTTCCACACCATACATATTTTTAGGATACCCTTCATACCATCGAGGCTATTGGTGTCTTGATTTAGCAACCAACAAACTCATTATCTCACGACATGTAACCTTTGATGAATCTAGTTTTCCCTTTGGTTCCATGACTCCTAATTCCCCACCTTCTTACTCGTTTCTTGATATTGAACCTACTCCTAATTTTGTCTCGGCCCAACTTCTTCATATCCCTATTACCTCGTCAGTTCGTCAACCCCAACCCACTAACTCTAACTCTCCCACTCCTACACCATCACAATCTTAATCGGCCCCTAACCCATCACCAGCTTCAGCCCTGCAGCCATCTGTATCATCTACCAATACCAAAACTCACCCTATGGTCACTCGTTTTCAAATGGATACAAATAAATCCACACAACGTCTAAACTTACACACTACTACGCTTTTTCCCATTCCTAAATCTCCTCATATTGCACTCACCAACCCTCATTGGTGAAATGCTATGTTTGATGAATATAATGCATTTATTAAAAATAATACTCGGTTCTTGTTCTAAGACATTGAGATGCTAACATTGTTAGGTGTATGTGGTTGCTCAAACATAAGTTTCTTGTAGATGGTACTTTGAGCCGCTATAAGGCTCGTTTGGTAGCAAATGGTAGTACACAACAAATTGGTGTTGATTGTGATGAGACTTTCAGTCCAGTGGTTGAACCTGCAACCATTCATACAATATTAATTCTTGCGGTCTCTAGACATTGGCCTATTCGTCAATTGGATGTTAAAAATGCATTTCTACATGGTCATCTAGCTAAAACTGTATATATGCATCAACCTCCTGGTTTATTGACCCTCAGCATCCAGGACATGTATGTCTTCTGAAGAAATCATTGTATGGCCTTAAACAAGCACCTCGTGCCTAGTTTTAACGTTTTGCCAACTATGCTACTCAGATTGGTTTTCTTCATAGCCGTTGTGATTCTTCTTTGTTTATCTTACGTCGTGGACCTGATGTTGCATATTTGTTATTATATGTTGATGACATTATTCTCACTGCTTCATCTACTACCATACTTCAGCAAGTTATTTCTTCATTACATCAAGAGTTTTCTATGACTGATCTTGGTCCACTTAACTATTTTCTTGGTGTTTCTGCCCGTCGTACATCTTCTGGGTTGTTTCTTTCTTAGAAGAAATATGCCACCGAACTTCTTGAGTAGGTTGATATGCTCAAATGCAATCCTTGTAAGACTCCTGTTGATACGGACGCCAAGCTTACTACTTTTGGAGAACTTTTATCCGATCCTACTCTTTACCGCAGTTTAGCTGGTGCCCTTCAGTATCTTACTTTCACGAGACCGGACTTGTCTTATGCCTCTAACTCTGGTTATTGTGTTTTCTTGGGGAAAATCTCCATTCATCATCCTCCAAGCGTCAACAGGTCGTCTCTCACTCCAGTACTGAGGCAGAATATTGGGGCGTTGCCAATGTTGTTGTTGAGACAGCATGGCTACACAATTTATTACGTGAGTTGCATACATCACTTTTTACTGCTACCATTGTTTATTGTGATAATGTGATTGTTGTTTATCTATCTTCTAATCCTGTTCAACATCAGCGTACCAAACATATTGAGATAGATATTCATTTTGTTCGGGATAAGGTTGCCACTGGGCAAGTTCGTGTGCTTCATGTTACTCCACGTTATCAATATGCTGACATCTTCACCAAAGGACTTCCCTCTTCACTTTTTGCTGAGTTCAGGTCCAGTTTGAGCGTTCATGAACTACCCGCTCCAACTGCGGGGGTGTATTAGCGAATATTATTTTATTAATGTTTAGTCCATAGCTTAGATAGGTAGTGAACTAATGATTAGTGAAATTTGGAAGCAAAAGAACAAGAAGACTAAGAAGATTAATTATTTTGAGTTAGATAATCGATTTACTACGTCGAAAGCCTTTTTCTTTGGGCTCAAAGGATGGCCTAATGGGTTTGCACGACTATAAGTATAAAAATTGAGTATAAAGATATATTTATACTAAATAATTTATACATATACACACATACATATAAATATATATGGAACCTTAAAAAATGTGAAGTTTAAAGCCCTAACTTTACTGATCTTACTCTTAATTCACCCTCGAATCTCGACTTGAAATAAGTTTCAATAATTGTTACTAGCTCAAACTAAAATAAATTGTTATTCTTAGAACTTGAGCCAGATGTTTCATAAAATCTTTTTTTCATAAACTTGGTGTTAGAGGCTTTTTTTTTTCTTTCTTTCTTTTGTTCTTTTTAACACGTTTTAACTTCGTTGACTAAAAGTTTTTCATTCTTTCAAGGTTTAGCATCAAGGAGGCATGGAAGTTAGGGAGGACAAGGATGGGCAAACCATCTTGACCATCCATTCACTTCATCAATGGTTCAAATCGTGCCATGTCACGCATGGACTAATTTGCAATTATTTTGGATGGAGGGACTAAATTACAATTTATGTTTAAATAAGATGGAAGGGAAAGTAGGGCAAATTTTTGGTCACTTGGTATCCCCCATCTCTCTCTCTTAAAAAAAACACACATATTCTCTCTAATAACACACACACACGCACACTCACACACCATCACACCACCACCACCGTCCACCACCTCCATCACCGTCCACCACCACCACCGTAGTGGCTACCTAAGGAAACTCCAATTCGATCCGCCCCCCCTTCCTCTGTAGGTACTACGACCTAGCCCAAACTTTTAGACTGATTTGGGCTAAGCAAGTTTATATGCCTTCGCAGCCCCTACTTCAATTAAGATTCAATTCGAAGTCTTTTTGATTAGTTTTCATTTTTTTATTTTTTATAGAAAAATAGCTTATCCACAGAGGCTCAATCTATTTTGTAAGATATCTCTCTAGATTCGCCGAAGACCTGTTCGAGGTCCAGGTTCAGATTATCGAACGAATGGCGGAACTTGCTAGACGGCACTGTTGACGCCTTATTTTCTTTGCTCTTGGGCCAGTGAATATCGCCTATTCTGGTGTTTATCAGTGGTGGTATACAATCGGTTTACGGAATTCACCCCGATGAAAAAATGGGATTCGAGACAAAATGGGCGGGCACGGGCGGTCCCGTTTGATTGAATACGCCACTAAAGAATTTCTACCTCTTATTATAGTGTGTGCTTCCGGAGGAGCACGCTTGATAACGAACTAAAGGGCTCGAAGCTATAGAAGCTCTACAAATAGCAGTTCTTATGAATTTATGGCACAGTTCTTTAAGCTGGGTAAAGTAAACAGTAAACAGCAAAGACTCCCTATATCGAACCCCATTTTTTGATATGCCTTAGTATAAAGAGTTGGCTTAGTACATATCCATAAATATGTCTTTTTGACTGCGACATAGCTATCCCGGGCACCACCTCCATCACCGTCCACCACCTCCATCACTGTCCACTACCACCACCACCTCTGTCACCGTCCAACACCACCACCACCGTCACCATCCACCACCACCGTCACCGGAGAAAAGAGGCGGCGAAACGACAACGGATTTGTGGCCGGAGAATTGAGATGCGAACCACCACCATTGGTGTAACGGCCTCACCGGACATAACCAACCGTGATCGTTTCTTCATCTTCTCCCGCAGCTCCACCGCCACCACCACCACTGTCACCACCACTTTCGTCATCATCTTTGCAACCACCACCACCACTATATAGATCTGGATCTGAAAACTCGTGGATCTAGATCTAAAAAGAAGATCTGAAAAGTAGATCTTCTTTTTAGATCTATATCTACTTTTTAGATCTGAAAAAAATAACTGCATCGTACAATTTTTCAACTGCATCTTACATTAGTGCATCTTAAATGCAATTAATGTATATTTGTGCTAATACTTGTTTACTACATCTTGTATATTGTTACTGCATTTTATGATTTTTAGCGTTTTTTATGTGTTTATAAAAGCTTGATTTTATTTTTGAAATCGAAAAATTACTAGTACTTGTTTACTGCACTTTTATATTCTTACTGCGTCTTATGTTTTTTAGCATTTTATGTGTTGAAATAAAAAAGCTACTAGTACTTATTTACTGCATCTTTTTGCATATTGTTAATGCATCTTATGTTTTTTTTTAGCATTTTTATGTGTTTATAAATACTGGTTTTATTCTTAAATTTAAAAAACTACTATTACTTGTTTACTGCATCATGTATATTTGTTACCGCATCTTACGTTATTTATCATTTTTGGCTGAATCTTACATATTAAAAAGTTTTCTGATTGAATAAATTTTTGAACACTTTTTGAGTATTTTTTGGATAAAATTTCAAGTAGGTCCACAACTTTATCAAAATTATAAAATAGTCCCTCTTTTCATGCTCTGCTTCTCTGATTTGTTCCTTCTTTCAAAACCAATTAAAAATATCAAGTTTTTGCTGTAATGACTTCCGAAAAATCAAGTTATTTCACTCTCTTTGTTATTATATTAATTCGATGGTTTTGAGAGAGAAAAAAACATATATTCACTGCAGTAATATCTTTTTCCAAAGTAGTTTTTCTTAAAAAATTTGACAAAAAGGATTTTGAAAAATCTTTGTTGGAAAGGCTCATAGTTATATAAGTTTTGAATTACAAATTCACATAAGCTCGTTCATACTTGAGATTTTTAGTTTAATTATTTGATTTTTATTATTAAAATTTTAAACGTAACCAAAATTTGTTGACTTGTTATGCTCGATTAAACCATTTGACTCAAACTTATATATATATGGTCCGGATCCAGAGGGAAGTACTATTTTCTGATGAAGCTACACATTTATTAATGATGAATGTTATCGAATTCTCATTAATATTCATCCAATGATATTATATGTTATAAAAATAGTTTATTGACGAATATTAGTAGTTATAACAGCGGTTTGGATTAATATTTAATGGTAAAAATATGTTTTTATACGTTTTGATTATCGTTAATCGTGGACGAATGTTAACGAATAATTTTTCAAAGAAACTGATAATATCCACTTCGGTTAACATTCATTAATGAAGAATGTTAGAAATGTATCTTAATATTCATCATATGATATTATAAGTTATAAAAAGTAGTTTATCTATGAATATTAGTAGGTATATCATCGATTTTGATTAATTTTTCTTGATAAAAATATTATTTTTTTACGTTTGATTATCACTCATCACGTCTAATGGTTAGCTTCCCTACTTCCCTCAAAAAATTACTTCCCTCTTATATATATATATATATATATATATATATATATATATATATATATATATATTGCAAATTACTTATAAAAATACGTAAAAATACATATGTTCACAACTGAACAGTTCACATGTGAACAAGTCGGTTAAAGTTAGTTAAAATAATTTTAACACATAATTTTTCGGTTTTCAAGGTTTTTATTGATTCTTATTAACATTTTTATAAACATTTTGGAATTATACACATATGAACAATCATGTATTCTAGTAGTTCTCAAAGTTCTCAACTTTTAAGAGGTTCTCATTTGAACTCACAGTAGTCGAAAATTAACTTACTAATTTTACATGACTATTGAAACAAATTGAGCATGTTAGAGTTCAAACTCGGATATAATTATACAGAAAATAGCTTGTTAAATGCTTGACTCGTTAACGGAGACCTCCATCAACTTCCTCAACTTGATGAAAATACTCCCTTTTAAATTCCAATTCTTTTAATCATGTGATATCCCAACAATTTATATGGAGAGAGAACAAATAATAATGGATCTTTTTTCTACAATGTGGAGAGATACAAATGTTTTAAAACTTAAAAGGTTGTGATTACTTTCCCAAAGGAAACGCCAAAACGCCCTTGGGAACAGCTTTCATGTCAACATTCCAAAAGACAAATATAGACTTGAACACATTCTTAATTTGTCACTACATTGACTCCTCACTTACAATATAATGAATCCCTTGTTTGCAAACACACATTTATTTATTTATTTTGTGATGTGTTCCTACAACATTCCAAAATGTGGGGTTCACCTATTGTCTTTATAAACGGCCTTGGCTTTTCTTTTATCATACCTCGTAAATTTATACGAGCTCTCATATGTTCTCTCTCCCATTGGCACTAAAATAAAGATTGGCAAAGTGTTATATATTATTGTATGATCATAAGGTCGATCATTTGTACCTTCTTTACAAAAAAGAGCTCGTGATTGACCAGATGAATCCCCTTGTTTTCGATTCTTTGATCCTACAACATGAAACCAACATACCCCAACAATTTATATGGCCTGATCATGAGAAACCCAATTCACAAAAGCCTAAGGAACTTGAAGTTCCTTTAGTGGACCTTAAAGGCTTCCTTTCTGGACAATCAAGTTCATCTAAGGAAGCCTCTGTTATTGTTGGCGAGGCTTGCAAGAAACATGGTTTCTTTCTAGCAATTAGTCATGGTGTCGATGCAAGCCTCATAGAAGATGCTCATAAGTACATAGACTTGTTCTTTGGGCTCCCACTTTTGGAAAAACAACGAGCCCAAAGAAAAGTTGGTGAAAGTTATGGATATGCTAGTAGCTTCACCGGAAGGTTCTCCTCCAAACTACCATGGAAAGAAACACTCTCTGTTCACTTTTCAGATGATAAGTCATCCAACAAGGTGAAGGTCTATTTTGAGAAGACTATGGGAAAAGAATTTACTCGACTGGGGTATTTTTTTAATTGTTTCATATATTTTCATTTATTGGTAATATTTTGAAAACACTATGGACTAAATCAACATTTTTACTCTTCTTGTTACCATTACAGGAAAGTTTACCAAGAATATTGCAATGCCATGAGTAAACTTTCACTAGAAATCATGGAGTTATTGGGGATGAGCCTTGGTGTAGACCGAGCTCATTTCAAGAAATTCTTTGAGGATAACGATTCGATATTGAGACTAAACTACTACCCACCATGCCAAAAACCAGACCTCACTTTAGGAACTGGCCCTCATTGTGATCCAACATCCTTAACAATTCTCCACCAAGATTCCATTGGTGGTCTAGAAGTGTTTGTAGACAACGAGTGGCGTTCGATTGCTCCAAACCCAAACGCTTTCGTCATCAACATTGGTGATACATTCATGGTATAAATTAATCCCTACATTAAACTCCATCTATGACATTTCATTTTCTTTTGGACTTTTGTGATTCAATCATGGATAAATTGTCCTTTTCAGGCACTTTCAAATGGAAGATACAAAAGTTGCTTACATAGAGCTGTGGTTAACAACAAAATTCATAGGAAATCACTTGCTTTTTTTCTATCTCCAAAGATGGATAAGGTGGTTATCCCACCAGATGAACTGGTGGATGAAAACAACCCAAGAATATATCCAGATTTTACATGGTTTAGCTTGCATGAATTCACTCAGAAGCATTATAGATCTGACATGAATACCCTTGAAGCCTTCACCAACTGGATTCAACACAAAAACAGCTGATGTCATAATTTCCTTTTTTTCAATTGTTGCTTGAAGAAATCGCACTAGTTTTGAGGAACATCAGCAAGACATAGTTTTCATGATGGTTAAACTGAGAATGCACATGCACAAGGCAATTTTGTATCTTTTTTTTTCTTTTTCTTTTTCTTTTTCTTTTTGAGTAAATATGTAGGCATGCAATAAATTTGACTTATTTTACCATGCTTCATTTTGTAAGAGAGTATAAAGTAAATAAAGAATAACATTTTCAGAATACAGAATGGAGGATCCTATGCTTATTTAATTAATTATTCTGGTATCTCTAATTTTTGTCATTTTTTATATCGAATCTTGAAATAGCTACCTACCAATTCTTTTTCTTTACTTATTCAATCTCGATCTAATATTTTTATATGGGTTTTAACTTTTACAAAACGGCTCACGTATTTAGCTGCGTAGTAAAATTAAATATTTGATGTAATGTAAGTACATATTTGATTAAATAAAGCACCCTATGTCAATGCATAAGACAAACTTTAGTCTTCTCACTAGTTTAACATGTGTAAATTCTAAATTTCCCCCTTCCCTGGAGCCAAAAACTTAAAAAGTGTCCCCTATTAATATCGAATATGGATTCACTAGGATATTAGGTTAAAACATGTACGGTATGATCGACTCTAAAAAGGTATAATTCCGTAAGAGAATTGTTGCATAAGGAGTGGTTCAATATCATTGACACTATTGACGACAACATTGTGTACAACACCAAACTCCAAATTTAGGTGGGGTTAATGTCTAGGAATGCATCCAACTTTTATCAGATATCTATTGTGTGTATCTAACTTAGGTTTGCTATTTAATACATTCAACTTTCAAAAACGTGTGTTTTAATGTATTATTTAGTACTTTTGATGATGTGTCAACCCCTACGGATGCCACGTGGCATATTAAACAGATGACACATCAGCAAAATACATTAAAACACACGTTTTTAAAAGTTTGGTGCATTGAAAATAGCAAACCTAAGTTTAATACACACAATAGATATCGAGTACAAATTGAATGTATACACAGACACTAATCTCAATTTAGGTAGAGCAGAATCTATGTGAAAGTTGACCCACCATTTAATGTGTTAGACTAATCAGATATCAGAAAACAAATAAAATAAACAATTTTCCCAACTCACCGTTGAGCCTTCAACATGATTCTTAAACACATGTCTTTAACGTTGTTAAGGAGTGATTAACTCGGTGTTGAAGGTCTTTCACGCTGAAAATGATGAGAGTCCCTCTCCACATGCTCTAACGCATACACCTTTCATAATTAATAGATTGTCAAATTGATATTCCATTATTTCATAGAATTTACATTTTAACATCTGCAATCCATAGATATCAATAGAATCTATATCAATAAAATCCAACGAGTTGCCAATTCTCTACAACATTATATAAGATAACACTCCATATCGAGTGTATATCTCCACATAAGCAAATATTCTTTACATGCAAGTACATATGTGCAAGGACAGTCATACTTCAATATGATCCTGATCTTATATATGTCACATCTCTACACATCCAAATGGAAACTAAATGTCATGGCTACTTATGGATCTTTACGGGTTTTCTTTTAGTTATGAGTCGAGTGATCAGTATCATATTATATACATCAATTTAGATTTAATTTAGATTAAACAAGTGTCTAGTAAGACAGTAATGACAACAAACGTACGTGATTAATTAGTGACCCTATGTGGGGTTACTTATTCGAGTGATTGGTCGATCTACTAATTACGTACTTATAGACTATTGATAGGCTAGTGCATAATAATCTCAACGTATATAATACTCAGAAATAATTGTTAAAATAGAAATTGTCTAAGAACTTAGAAAATGTCATTTCTATGTGTAGGTTGACTTCTAATGTATCTAGATAACCGTTTAATTTGTTTCGGTATAATTAGTACATGCATGTTCTTCTACCCTGAGAGGGGCCGGCGGATCGGACTGTTTAAGCATCAGAGGTCTGCGAAATTTTCTTAAAAACGTCAACGGTTGCTGTCATATTTTTCAAAAATTGTACAAACAAATTAAAACAACATTTCATATATGCACTAGAATGAGTGGACGTACACTCTGTAATTGAAGTTGATGATTATATGTTCATATTCTCGATTAGTTTTGTACACTCTAAGTTACTCCATTTAAATTGGAAAAAGACATATAATAAGTTTCTAATGACAGTTAAGATGTACAGCATAAAATACAAAAGAAGAAAATAATACAAAAACGTGTGAAGTATATACGTTGTTATTCCGTGTCATTTGTCTTTTCATTGATTTTTATTATTATTATGGGTTGAGATTAGTGGTGTTTGCTCTTAAATCAAGCGAAAGTTAATGGTAGATGTGGCTACTCGAATATTGATGTTGCGCTGGTCTTTGGGTCATGTTAGCGATCAAGTGAGCTAGCTAGTGGATACACAAAACTCGATTAATTAAGATCCAAATATTGCTCCTGTTAGTAGTCACATGTTAATCATAATGTCCACTTGTTGCTGCTTCATTCACGTTCATATGATTAAGGTCAAAGACAAATTTATTGTTTTGAAAACATACAAGTTAGAACAATAAAGCATCTTCATCTCATACTGTCATATAGGGTTGTCAATTCAGGTTGAGTCGAGTTGATAAGTGAGAATTAGTCGACTTGAATGCAACTTGATTTGATAAATGGGTTGAGTATTTAACTCAAAACCTGTTAATTAGTACACGATCCAAGTAACACGTTTATCTAATAAGGTGATCAACAAGTTACGGTTTAATTTCGGGTTAAATGGGTCATTTCGTGGCAAATCGGTTGAATAGGGCAATCTATTCTAAAATTATACCTGCACAAAATTCTTATAAAACCCCAAAAATACTATAATATCTATTACATTCGTCTAAATTCAATACCAAAACATTATTAATTCAAATTCAGCCAAACTATTATTAAATTAAATAAAAATATAAAAAAAACTTCGGGTTAGCGGGTCAACTGAAAACCCATTGGGCTACCCAAAACATACCTGAAAAATAACAGGTTTGCTGGTTGACGGGTCAAAAATCCCAACCCAACCTGCTTTTTCCTGGGTTGATTTCGTATCGAGTTTCATGTCATGTTGAAAATTCTCAATTCTATTGTCACAAGAATAAACTAACGATACATAAGGTAGATGTATATATTCGTTTCTGTACTAGTGTTTTTCTTCTAATTGCCAATTAAAACACAACAGTTACATATGCACATATTTTTATTAATTTCATAGCATACTAGGATTTTTACCTATATATATATATATATATATATATATATATATATATATATATATATATATATATATAAATATTAATTACATATAAAACATCTCAATTATAATTTTAAAATTAGACTCAACAATGTTTAGTGATTAAATTACCCTTCAAAATTCATTAATGATTTCAATCTTTCCAAATCAACCATTTTTATAATATTTGTAAAAACTTCTAATTTTAAACTTTTCAAATTGTCTTTTAGATTTTTTAACTGTTATTTCAATGAATCTTTTACAAAATATATAAAAACTGAATAATTAATTAGATATTTAAAATTTTCAAATCGAAATTTTTACGAACGTATGCATCTATTTGTCTCGTCGCTGTGCGCGGGTACACTGCTAATATATGTATATATATATATATGTGTGTGTGTGTATTTATATATATAACAATTAAAATACTAACAAAAGTTAACCTTACTAAATTTGAGAAAAAAAAAGAAGCAGTGTAGATAAATTTATCAAGAAAACAAAGAGCGGTCCCACAAACAAAATATATTAAAAGAAAATATTCATCGAGGCATGACATAGCTCTCAATCTCTCATTGCAACGGATTCTTCTACAACAAGTTTGGAATTATTTTCTTTATATTATAAGTTTCTTGTAAATAGTAATCTTAATCTTAATTTGTCCTAATGTTTGTCCTTTATGTAATGCACGATCCTCTCTATTCTACAGATAATTACTCTTTGTCATAAATTTATTGTACACATAAAAAAACTATGCAGTTTAAGAAAACATAATATTACACTTACTTTTGTGTAAAATGACGGTTTTACTCACATTTTTATGACATAGATATAGAGTACGAGTATAATAGGAACTTTAGCTACTCATGTACTACTTTTGAAAGTAGATAATTAATTTGATATGTTCAGAAAATGAAACATGAACAATAAATGTGAGACGGAGAGACTAATATTATAAATACTATTTTAACAATACTTCCATCTCAACATTTTTCATTATTCTGTCTTTTTGGACGATGAAATGTAATATTTCATAGAAATGTAAAAGAAAAAGCGATACATCTGTTTAAATTAATTGCATGTATAAATATATGTCTAATAAAATAATAAGACCTAAAGCTAAAAATGTTAATATATATCAAAATAATATATGATAAGTGAAATGTAAATGTTATTAAAGAATTAGACATATATTAAAATAAATAAATTATATTCATATATCGCAATGCTCGTAGTAAAATGATACATAAGTATGAACCTAAATGGATAATAATCTTTAGAGTTGCCTTTAAATGAACACATATAAGATATCATCCAAATTAGTCAAGCATTTACAAAGATGTTCACTACTAAGATCATTTACGCTCGTGACGACAAATTATGAACAATTGATCGTCATGTGACATGACTGGTAGCGTCCAACTACTAGTCGTAGTCATAACTGATAACTTAACTACTGCAATCTGAGCTCGCTATTTTCACTCATTTTCATTTTCTTAAAAATCAATTACGTTTTAATTAAATAAAAGTTAAATTACGCAAAATAAAACATTTTAAAATTATATAAATATTTTTAATAGTTACATTGTTATAACTAATTTTAAATTTTTTTTAACAATAACATTTATTTAATTTGTCGGGCTTACGAAATAAAGAAAAAACTCAATTTTAAATAAAACTAAATAAAACAATTTTAAGACCACCTGGAACAGGCCTTGGTAGGGTGGCGTGGAGCCTCCATGAAGTCACGACGCCGGCAATGGGAGACGAGTGGGCCAGCGTCAGCAGTTGATGTGGGGCCCACTTGCAAATTTTGTTTTTCTTTCCTCTTTTTATTTCGCGTATAAAACAAAATAAATTATGAAACCTTTGTGACCGTTGAAAAAAAAATTAACAAAAAAAAGTTACCGTTGAAACCACTAACAACTAACTCTTTTTTTTAAAATTATTTTTAAACATTTTTTCCCCTACAAATACTACCCTCAATTATTCGCATTTCACACAACAAATACTATCAATTTATATACATTTTTAAACCTTTTTTAAATTCATGATGTAATTTTTCTTTTGAAAATGTGTGTTTTATTTAAATAATTCATTGTTTTAAATTAACTTTTTATTATTATTTTTTAGAAAGGCAATGAAGTCACACACACAAACACACACACACACACACACACACACACATATATATATATATATATATATATATATATATATATGTTTACCCGTGGATTTGAACCCACAATCTTATAGTTGGAGTGTCACCTCGATACCGCTAGGTTAATGGTCATTTGTTTTGTTAATAAAAAAATAAATAAAGTGTGAGGTCGAGTGTGGGACCAACCCACCATCACATGGTTTGGTGGGATTTCTCACTCCATGGTGTTATCTCACCCCACCAGATACATACAATTACCCCATGAGTACTTAGTTTAAAAAGTATTTAAGAGAACATAGTAGATCATAAAATATTTGTTGTAACATAGTTTTTCTCCCTAAAGTGAAATTTCTAACTACACTACTGCAGTTGCCGTTACGTCTCTACCCAACATAGTTCAATGGGGATTATAATTGAAGGAAACTTAACACATATGTACATGATAAGAAATAATTGAAGGACGAAAGTTATAATTCAACTTTACTATATATACGTATCAATGTATCATGTACGTGTTTGGACGAAATATCATTTTCTTGGACTAATATGTCCATTTACACATGTCTATTGCATCCAAATCAATAAAAGACTTTTAACTCTTATATTAAAACCAAAAAGTTGTAGGTCTCACTAAAATGATATCCCCTCTGAAATATAGCGACCATTTAAACATTAAATTATATTAGGATATTTCAAAATTAAATGTTGTTAACGGATCACACGATGTTGGCTATGAAAGGTGACGATAGTTGTGATGATATAAAAGGGTTATGTGCCTTAAAATGCATGTATCGCTATAGTCGAAATTCTATTGTGTGTATTCAACTACAAAGATTTCTAGTGTGTGCTTTAAACTTTCAAACATTAATTACTATTTATATGTAGTTTTTTGACGTGACAATTTTTGTATATATGTCACGTGGTAGCAATAACAAAACGTTGGAGACACATGATAGAAGTTTTGAAAGTTCGATACACGATATAATATAATTTAACCTTCTATTAAAAGTATGAAGTGTAATTTTTTGTATTTTAGATGAAGGTACATTACGTTTTCTTTGACATTTGTAAAACAAAGTCTATCGCATTTGCATTTGGTGGCAAAAGTACTAATTAAGTCCTTCTAAGGCATAAAAAGTTTGGGTCGGATCCAATGAAATGTGGGGCGGCAAGTGACGACAAAAAAAGTATCTTCCTGATTCACGTGCCACACTTTATCTGTTTTTTGTTACAAAACGCAAAACGACATCACCTAGGATTTTGTTATGGATTTCCCACCTGGACTAAACCTCCTCTCCATGTGGCAGCCACGTGTGGGACCCTACCAAATTAGCTAGTATCCACCTCATCATTCATTAGCCTTGTAGGTTGCACCACATGGCATTGTATTTATATCTTCTTCATCTTCATCTTCTTCATCTTCATACAAAATAAACTAAAATACAAAATCATACCGAATACACTTCAACCATGAATGAAACTTTCGTAATCCATAATAAAGCATTAAAGCGAGAAAAAACAAAGATACGTAAGATATTAAAAGAAAAATAGTTCTAACGGCCGTTAATATAGATGAATTTGATGGACACTAAAATGAAATTTGTAGACAATAGTTACGGTATATGTCATTATTATTGATGGTTTATAGGCTAAATATAAATTCAATCTAACAAAATCTAAAAACAGGAGATATGGACTGCATATGGTTGAAACTAGAATTCACAAATGGAAAAAGATTATTGTTGGTGAAAATTACTTTTTTCATTTTTTCTCTTCATCTCTTCCTTTATCTTGAATTCAAATAAATTCATTAATAACTTTTTGTGAGCATCAAACTAATATAAGAGAGGCATGAATGGATACGTCGACGAATAAAACGTATATCCGGTCGCATTGTGCGGGTGTTCATCTAGTATTAACTTAACAGTTTACCCTCAATATTTTTTTTCTCATAACTAATACATGAGAGTTTGTACAAAAAGAAAATGTAAAAGTGTCATCTTCATTGCACAGTTTTAGTCAAAGTACAAAAATTCTTTCTTATAAGAGTTAAATGTCACTTTTACCCTATACTTTAAACATTGACTTTTGTAAAAAAGTATAAGTAAGGGTAAAAAGGTAAGGTAATTATTTATTTTTTGAAAATGAACACTTAATTTGAAATAAACTAAAATGTAAATGTGAAAACTTAATTTGGGACGATGGAATGTAAAATTAATTCTTATTGAAGCCTTAGGAGTCGATAAACATTTCAAAACAAATGTAGTTTTAGTAAGGTTATTGATCATTTCAATATAACCAAATTAAATAAATTGTATTTGCTAATCAAGGTATATATATTATATATAAATATATATATCTTCAACAATGAAAATTAATTTTTAACATCAATTGTATAAAAATTGAATAGGTTTGTTTTAGTTATTAATGTGGGACAACTTAATGTATATAATTAAAATCAAATGAGAGAAATTGATTCCACATTGGTTTGTAAACAAAATACTTGGAGCTTCTATTCTCTATATATCATCAAACATCAAACTTTAAAATTAAAAGACAATGAATTGTTATAATAATAACAAAAATCGATATCTTTTATTTTACTGTATTTTTGTATAAATAAAGTGAAAATCTTCTCTCTTTTTTTTTTTTAAGTTTTTAAACTTTTTGTATACGACTCCACTATCATACATTAAACTCTACTAACATTTTTTATTGTCACACTAAACCCATTTAATGAGAATATTTCCATTATCGAAACCAAAGCTAATAAATTAGCACACGACATTAACGGACTTTACATCATCTTGAATGAAAAACATTCGCTGCATAACACGTGTATACTGCTAATTAAAGATTATGTTCCATTTATAGTTAGATTAATCATTATAATTTGTTTAAAAAAATCATTATCAAAAACCCATGGGACAAACAATATACGCCTTTTATTGCACTTAGAGAAAAACAAAAAAATAAAAGGAGATGGAAAAAAATGAAAAATAATATAGAATTCAAGTTCAGAACTACTCGAATTTCGTAGTACAAAAGACATGTGTTCTTATCTCATAAGTTACCAGAAAGATTCATCCTCTTGTGACTTGAGAGTGACCATGTAATGTTTGCCCTTCTTGTCCAGAATTTTCTGTTTTTGTTTTAATCTTCTTTCACTAAGTTACCATAAATATTCGTTCCGTCCCATTTTTATTGACCACTTTATTATTTTTATGTATTACAAAAAGATTGTCTACTAACAAAAAATAACTATTAAAAATTATTAAACTTCTCAGTTTACCCTCATCTATTACTCGTAATTATTTATTTCATAAAAAATTTCAGTCAAACTTGCCTTGAATACAAGGGCAAAACTGACATCAATCAGATCTATATTAAATCCAACAAATTTTTCTATGGGACAATAAAAATGGGACATAAAAAGTTTTATTCTTAATGTGAAAAAAAAAGAACAAAAAAACATTTTCGTTTCAAACAATTAAATATCGACTATCTTTTCCCCACAATATAGCATTTTAGGAAACAATATTAATCAGATTGGGTTCACATGTATGGATAACAATGATATCCACTTGATCTGATCGACCATTAGTGGATATAAATGTTTCAAATTGATATGGGTATTGTTACACCCCTCAAATTTCGGTGTAATTACGAACGTTAATCACGTGCATGTCTTAGACTAATTCCCTACTTAATCCCTACTTAAGAGAATTCACACTATTTTTATGAGGTAAGTCTAGCAAAGCCCAACAAATTAATACGTGAGGTATTACAAAAGTTGTAATTATTAATAAATACGCGCGAAGCGATCGGACAGAGTCCGACACGATATACGACGTTGGTGAAAATATTTCTATAAATAACTTAAATCTATTTTTAGTAGTTATTTATCCTATATTATTATTTTAATATAATAATACACGAAAAATCTATACGTTTTGGTTAAAACGTCTCTAACGCAACAAAAAACGCGCGAATCGAATTCGGCAACCAAATGAAACTCGATAAATATTTCGGTAACTCAAAATAAAGTATTTTAATAACACTTCAATTTAAAATTTTCCCAAATATACCGTAAATTAAAACGACACAAGAAAACGTTAGGCGATTTAACGTTTTAACACGAATAACGAGTAAACGACCACAATACGTAACATAGACTGAGACTGAGAATTAAATCACAAACTCATGAGATGGGACCCTCAAAAATCTGCCCCCATGTGCCACCCCATCCCCCCATACATGCAAATATCAATCATCACTTATACCTTATACCTCCACTTATCTTTTATGCATCTTACTCTCTTTTCTCTCAAACTCTCTCTAGCTTCTCTCTAGATTTTCTCTCACTAAAAATCTGCATCAAACCACCACCATAACACCACCATTCATCAAGAAATCATACCAAAAACTTTCATCATTTTGCAACGAAGTTCAAGATTTTTGCAAGGATTCAAGCTCCACAACACCTCCCCCTTTCCTTCTTCTATTCTCATTGTAAGAAAACTTATTCTACCTTTAAAATACTTGAATAATGAAACGTCCCAGATTTTTTTTTTTTTTTTTTTTATATACTCAATTTAAATTCTCAAAAACACTTTATATATTAATATAAAGTGACAACCACATTGCTTAACACAAACATACATTTTGTTTCTACAAAATGTTACACGTTAATACAGAGCATGATTCTACGAGTCTCTCTTCTTACTATATTGCCATAGTAAGTCCATCACTAGCAGCCCTCGGGTCGCTTTCCCGGATCCCCACCCTTCATACCTCTTGATGTACCTATCACACACAACAATCAACACGTAAGCATTTTGCTTAGTAAGTATAGGAAGGTACAATCATATACAAATAATTTAGCACAATTGATCACTCAGCAATTGGCAATTCAGCTTATGTGATTAGGCACAATTGATCACTCAGCAATTGGCCCTTATGGGTACAATTGATCACTCAGCAATTGACCGCTCAACTCATACAGCTAGGCACAATTGATCACTCAGCAATTGGCCGTACAACTCATACAGCTAGGCACATTTGATCACTCAGCAATTGGCCGTACAACTCATACAGCTAGGCACAATTGATCACTCAGCAATTGGCCGTACAACTCATACAGCTAGGCACAATTGATCACTCAGCAATTGGCCGTACAACTCATACAGCTAGGCACAATTGATCACTCAGCAATTGGCCGTACAACTCATACAGCTAGGCACAATTGATCACTCAGCAATTGGCCGTACAACTCATACAGCTAGGCACAATTGATCTACAATCAGTGTTAACAAATTCAGCCAGTTATATACTTTACATTCCTACTACTTACCTCGAGGACGACGATCGGATATTTACGAACTGCTACTCGAAATACCTGTCGAGGCGATCGTACCCAATTAACTCTAATAATAATTAATATTATTTAAAACATCAATTAATCCTGCGACACAACTCTCTAGTGTCGCTACACCTCCTGGCGACACCAGGATAGTGTCGCTCAATGCATTATTGCGACGCAACCTGCGACACTAGCTCTTAGTGTCGCTAAAACAACAATTCAATTAACAGAAGAAACTAGCGACACAAGCTGCGACACTAACTCTTTGTGTCGCTAAAACAACAGTACTAACCAGCAGTGGAAACTAGCGACACAAATCCTTGTGTCGCTAAAGTGACAGTATTAACTCGCGACACCATCATTGCGACACAAGCTGCGACACAACCCTTGTGTCGCAATGACGAACAGAACAGCAGCAGATTCCGATTTTAACAAGTTTTCTGGGTAATCTCAATACCCCAAGCTCAAACCAGTTTCAACAATTGTTTATCATACGCACATAATTCATTCAAAACATATGCAAACTCATTTTTAATCCCCATAACACTTTACCCCCAATTCCTCTATTTTTAAGCTCAAATAACTCAATCCTTTACCCTCTATTACTCGAATTAACCACAAATTCAACAGAGAGTTTGGGTTCCTTACCTGAATTTTGCAAAGAAACACCTTCAACAATTGTTCTTCAAGCTTAATCCTTGATTCCCTTTGTTTTCTTTTTACTTTCTCTCACTAAAAACACACATACACACTTATGAACGAACCTGGAAATGTTTTGTGGTTTCTGGAATGTTTTGGAACATGGTTTTTATTTTAATTTCGCACATAATTACACAATTAACCCCTCCAAACCGACTTTTTGCCCGACACTGCGACACAAGCCTTGTGTCGCACAGGGCTCTGTGTCGCTACCTGCGACACTAGCCCTTGTGTCGCATAACAGTAGACAATTTTAATTTACGAATTTCGGGATGTTACAAATAAAATGTTAAAATGTTCACTCAAAAGATTCATGTCCAAAAACCATGTTAAAAACGTTTTTCATCATTATCAACTTACAAAAAGGCAACATGCATATTCTGTCTAGAAAATACTCCGAATTTTACCTGAGTGTTTCTCACTCAAAACTTAATGAAAATGAATGATTCAAAAGAGAAAACTTAAGTTCAAGGAGTTAGCTTTCATTTCCAACTGGTTTCATAATTTTTGGAGTTCGTTTGATACCCGAAACGATTTTTACAAAAACATGTATACGGGCTGTCTAAAAACTCAGAAAATTCACCTTTCTTGTTTTAATCATAACTCGAGATATACACCTCCAAATGACATGAAACCACCGCCAAAAGTTCACAAATTTTGTTAGGTACAAATGGCGTTTAGATAACTTTTTCTGAAAATGTATAGATTTTGCCCAGAAAGTAGATCTTGTTGCATGTGTCCAGATTGGTCAATTTTGGACCTCAGAGGACAAACGTAATATTTAAAAATACTTAGACTTGCCTAAAAATTCTAGAAAAATTACTGGGAGTAGTCAAGACATAGGGGAACCTCTGTGATTTTTCTTATAGTTTATTTCGGACTTATGATTTTTGAAATCGAGCTCACAAAACCGAGTATTTTAGAGAAAAGTCGGGCCAAAGCTGTTAACAATTCCCGAGGTTAAAAACGAGCACCTTCGGGTTTGCCAAAAATTATAAAACCTACTTTTTACAAGTTCTAAAACATTTTTTTTTGTGTAAAATCTTCGGGCTAAAACAAAAACGTAAACCGAGTTCACAAAATAAAACATCACAACACAGACCGAAGCTCAGTCTGAGAAACTAAGTCTGTGATCATAGCGACACTACCCTTGTGTCGCAAAGCTAGCAGTACTAACTAGCGACACAAGGATAGCAGTATTAACTAGCGACATTACCTTAGTGTCGCATAATCCCTTAGTGTCGCAACACGACTCTGCGACACTACATTAGTGTCGCAACACCCAAATAAGCAAAATTTAATTTGTTACAAACTATCAATTTTTACGAATGAACTACATAAGAAAATAACTTGGAAACACAAGACTTGCACTTTTACAAAGTTAACAACGAAACATGAATTATAATAATAACATCAAGCATTATTATTCCGAAAACGTCACCAACGTATCGCACAAATTTTTAAACACAATGATATTTCGAAACGAGTGAACATTTAACATGGTTCGACAGTTAGCCAACTACTTATATAAATAATCTCTTGCGTTTAGGACGTTAAGAGACCATACTTGGGCAACCGCTTTGCTAGCACTCAAGTATTTAGCTCACGAGGTGAGTTCACAGCCCCTACTTTTACCGCTTTTACATGCTTTCCAACAGGGGTGAAAAACATAGTTACTGTTTTACTATTTGCCATAATCTACCACTATTATATAATTGCTTTCAATGCTTTTATACAACTGTTTATGATCGTATTCATACTATTGTGCAACTATGAAATGAGTTTCAAACTTTTATACGAACTGTTTACAAAAACGTTTTACTACTTGTGATAAACCGGAGAACGACCGGTAACTTTTGATACGCTGGAGAACGACCAGCATTGTGATAAACCGGAGAACGACCGGTAGTGTTTTACTGGAGAACGACCAGTACGTAATAAACCGGAGAACGACCGGTATTGTGATTCGCTGGAAAACGACCAGCATGTTATAGGCCGGAGAACGACCGGCCGTGTTAAACTGGAGAACGACCAGTATTTGATAAACCGGAGAACGACCGGTACTATTTTGAAAACGCTGGAGAACGACCAGCAACGTATTTTCAAACTGTGTTTTGGGTAACATCCCAACTAAACTGTATTTTGGGGTAACATCCCAACGAAACCACGTCTTGAATGTTATGGCAACAACGATTTACAAACAACTTTGATTTATCAAACTATACTTGCAAACATAAAACCTGTGAATTCACTCAACAGTTTTGTTGACTTTTTACTATGTTTTTCAGGGAATTAGCTGCACATGTGAGACTGCATGCATACTTATGAAACTAGGCGATCTACGAAGAATTTAGGATGCCATCTTTTGAAGCCAATGGGATTTCTTTTGTATAACTTAAACTACATTTCTACTTCTACGATTCGATGAATCGTAAACTTTTGTAAACAATTAATTATGGCATCTTAATACATATATGTTCTGCGATAATCATATGCTCTGATATGTATGAATGTCCAATGTTTACGTCGACGCCCCCACCTTTGTATACAATTGTTTCCGCTGACCAACGTTGACCGTTTTTGAGGGTGTGACAGGTATAGATGTCAACTTATCAAACTTTTAGAATAAAATGAGAGTTAAAGTCTTGGTTTTTTTGTGAAATTATTAATTGATGATAAAAAGTTCTTTGTAATATCAATTTATCTAGTTTGATATATTTTAAACATTAATATTTAGTCGATTTTAAGCATGTCTATTATAAAATTATCTAAAATTAGAAATAACTCTTTATTTGTATTCAATGCAAGAAGTTAGTATCGTTTATGATAGTTTAATGTTAGCATTATGTTCATTATTGTAATATCCATGAGTATTTTCATTTAAAAATTATTTTATCAAAAAATTGTTGATATCTAATGGATGGTCATGGCCGAAATAGAGCTTCGGAAGGGCTATGATGAGTAATCCATTACCCCCTTAATTCGATGAATATGGATATGAATGATTAAATTACAATTAAATGGATATGGATTGGATGTGGATATGACTACCCCCAAACTATATCTGATTCATTGTCATCCATCCATACACATATATATAACGTATTACCTACCCGTATGTTGCTTAATAAATTTTTGATCAAGTTATCTCATAGAGCGTGAAATCCTACAACTCAATCTTGCAACGATTCTTATTTGCTAAAAGATAACACACTTATTTAAAAGACAAACACATTTCGCAAAAACAGTGTATATTTCGAAGTAGGCTTGTTGCGGACTCCCCAATGGTTAACAACAGTCTTGGCAATGAAACACGACCTTCCAACCCGGTTTTCGCAATCGCACTGCAAAGTTCACAATAGTTTTGCAGTGGATTTCGCATTAAGCCAACTGGCGAGGTAAATGATTTCGCAGTTGCCGCATCGGTTCTAGAGCAAGTCTTTGCCAAACCAATGGGTATATTGTGAGATTTTTTAGGGTTTATTTTCTAAAACTTTCTTTGGGATTGGCTTGAATGGGAGATTATTCGTTTTGTTAAAGGTAATTGTGTCGAAAAAAATAATTAACCTTTGAACTATATTTTTTAAAAAGTTGAAAACAAAAAATAATACTATAATGCCTTTAATTATTTAAATAGCTTTTTTCTAGTAAATTTTTTTTTTTCTGTTTCTGGTCCTACTTGTATAATTAAATGACGTTTGTTTTATCATTAGAAATGAAATGATTTGGATATAAAAGAAAAACATGAAAAGAACATATAGTAATTTAAGAAAGTTATTTACTTTATAATCGATTGAATTCAGAAGATCTATTAAATATTAAGAAAATGATAACGACATTCTTTAAGGCTTTTTTCATTAAGACTTCAAGATTATGCATAAATATATTTTCTCATGAAATAACAAACGAACTTTTCATCCCTTGAAGATTGATTAAAGTATGATCCTTTATGCATTTTTAATATTTTAATGAAAGCTTTCAGCATCGTCGTTAACAAAATTCGAAAAGATACTTCATCTGTTTCAAAATTGTTATCACCAGAAAAGAAAGACATAGTTTTAAAAAAATGTATTTATTACTGTTAACCACCAATATAATTTTATCTTTATCATTATCAAATATTTTGATTGGTTGATTTTGAAAAGGGATAATTATTTTGAGACATACCAAGATAGAAATGCAAATAAATAAATTGGAGCGGATGGAGTAATACAAACTATAAACAGGAAAGTGGGATACAAGTGCGTGAGAAATAAAGAGAGAAATATAGGTGACATTTTGTTTGTAAAAGGGCACGAGATTGAAAGAAAATGAGAGAGAAATATATGATTAAATAAATAAAATATTTATTTTGTAATATGAATTGAATTTAAAGTTGGCATTTAAATGTTACTTCTTTTGTTCCAATTTAAAGATTCACTACAAAATTAGATACATATATTTTAAAAAAATAATAATTCTAGGTTAACGTGCATAAAAATGTGATACAATAAAATAACTACCACCTTAAAAGTAATAATTAATCGTCATGTACAATACCTTTATGCATGTTAAACATCGTTCAAAGGCTTATGTTTAAAAAATCTTAAAAAAATAGAATGATTTACATTGTTAACCAGTTATGCATGTGTTTCATGGATCTCAATTCCACGTATGACGTATCCGTATCCGCTATCCTAAAACATATACTAACAATAATTTTCATATACATTTCCTTATACTAAAACTCCCAAATCAAACACCGTTATACTTACTTATCTATATATGAAAATGGGATAATAATTTGTGATTAACAACACTTAATTTTAGATGCTGTAATATAAAGAAAAAGATTGAACTATACTTAAGTAGAAGTTGATCGAAAGACAAGAATATAAAAAGAAATAATTTATTTGAATTCTAATTGGTCAACGCTACAAAACTTTTATGCTCTTTGTAGCGTACTTGTTATCCATTTTTAGACTAGAGAAATAGATAAAGTTTTAGTAGATCGGGCGCAAGTGATGTTACTGTCATGAAATGTACAAGATATTTTTTGTAGAGGGAAAAAATCAGAAGTATGAAAATAGTTTACGTAATAGCCAAATACATTTATGATTCATCACCCCAAGTTTTTTTTTTTTTCGTTTCCTGTGTAGGAGGGCACCACGTTGAAGGTGATGTTTTGTAATTGTTAACATTATAGTAATAAGAGCACACCGTATGAAAATGTTCCCGATAAAATTTTGGTTCGAGAACACTGTCCGACGGCGTTCTCTCACACCGTGATGGCATTCTGGAGCACCGTCCAATGTTCAACGGGTGTTTTCTTCTTCTTTTTTTCTTCTTGTTTTAGACACACACGTTGAAATAATAAAAGCAAAAATTGAGAACACTATAAACTCAATATCCTTTACACCTCCAAGTATTCTGGTCCCAGAATACTATCTTTACAATGTCACGACACCTCGTGTTCTAATTGATCTTTTGATTCCTGCATATATGGTTGTTTCATAAAGTTGTTGTAATTCCATCTTTTATATATTTATTTAAATTTGGATTTGAATTAACTTTTTTTTTTCTTGTAGTTTTTGAAAGGTAGATGAATATAACAAACTAGCAAAAAAATCAGAAGAAAGAGATTTTCAACATATTTGGGTTAAATAACGGAGCTACAAATTTAGTTTTGAGGGGTCGAACTTAAGACAAAACTTTATAAGGGGTGAATATCAAAAATACCTTTAAACACATAATTTTTTTTATTTTCTAAAGGTGAATATCAAAATTACCCTTAACAAAAAAATTACAAATAACTTATCTTATACAAATTTTTTAGTGAGGGCGACTGCCTACACTGTTCTCGCTCTCTCTCTGTCTGTGTACATAACCAATTTATGTTTGCCTTTATCCGTCTACTAGCTACTCAAATAAAAGGTAAAAATTTTACATCATCTCCAAATGTCTCACTCCTTTGGTCGTTGTATTAAATACAAACTTCATTCGAGATCTCCAAGTGATCCAAATTGTCGATTGAACCACCATGTCAAAGCATTTGCTTAACCATTTTGATAAACTAGTTAAATTTGACAAAATATTATGCTTGAGATCTTTCAGTTACCACCAATATGTAATGGATGATCATAAACCGATAGCTATGTTGATCTTGATAGGCACTAGTTAGTCCCACCTCACCTGAGTATGACCAATATTCAAGCATTTTGAATCAATTAAGTTTCGAAGGCTTTTTACCAATTAAGTACACGGGGTTATACACAACCACAACTCATGCTCATCAGACAAGTTAAAATTCACCAGCAGCTCTCATAATTCGGCAAACTGTTCCGTCTCTAATCCACCCCTAATAGGCTTCGCCAATTCCATCGACTTATCAGATGGGTTTCTTTAGGAGCAAACCCATTTTGGGCTTCCTGTGGTGCTGATGGCCAAATGTTTTGAAGAATAGCAGGCACTTCACCAGCAACAGGTTGTACAAGATCAAGTCTGGAATGCTACGACGTTACATTTGTGTTTTTATCTTTGTGTCATTTAAATACAACACATATAATACTACTACTACTATTACTATTATTATTTTTATTATCATCATCGTCATTATTAAATTATGAATAATATATTATTATTTAACTCGTCTAAAATAGATTACAAGAGCCTTTATTTATAGGTTTAGAGATCTTTGATAAACAGATAATCTAACTTAATACTAATTGAAAATAATGTCAAACTAATCTAACTAAATATAATAATTATAATAAATCTAAACAAGATCTCTAAAATATCCTCTAACACGTCATAACTTATATATGCATGATTTGATTTGTTACGAAAATAAACTATATAAATCAACATTGATCTAAATCAGGAGCAACAGATTCCCTGCCGTCTAATTGTCACTTTACTTTTCCCTTTTAATGTGTTCCTCCTTTACTCTCCCTGCCGTCTGTTTTTCTGAACCCCTTTCGATCAAACACACTGAGAATTAGTAAATGGAGTGCACTTTAATCTCGTTAATGCAATTTTATTCGTTGATCAATTGATGAATTTGTATGAGTGGAAGGTAAACAAGGAAAATTTTTTATTGTTGGTCATGATTGAGTTTAATGGTCCACTAAAATATTCTAAAACCAAATTTTTGTACATCAATATTACTTGAATCCCTCTCTTTTTAGAATAGTTTATATTTTACAATAAAGATATTATTATATCTTAGTGGAGAGGGATCAAAAGAGCACACTCTTATAGGAGAACTAAAGAGAGCTCAAGATCCTAACTCTCAATTTTCAAGATCAATGGTTCACATTACTCTCAATTTTCAAGATCAATGGTCCACATTATTTCAGATTGAGCAGGGTTGTATTTTGACAAAACTTGAAATTTTATAATGAAAATAATATCAATTTTTCACCTTTACCCCATCCACTCTTTATACCTTTTATTCTTTACCCTTCAACTTCCCCCACCCCACCCCCCTCTTTACCCTTCAAAACAAATAATATAAAGTTAAAATTTATACAAGATGCAGTAAAAATAGAAAGATACAGTAAAGAATAGCAAAACAAAGTAGAATTTTATACAAAATGTAGTAAAAAAATGATAACACGTATACAAAAAACATGATGCAATACAAAACAAATAATATATAGTTAAATTTATTCAAGATGTAGGTAAAATAGCAAGATGCAGTAAAATTTTATACAAACTAAAGTTAAAAAGTGATAACGTACACGTATACAAAAAAAGCATGATGCATTAAAAAACAAACAATGTGTAGTAAAATGTACACAAGTTGCAGTAATGTAGATCACAAATTACTTATTGTTTAAGTAATTGGAGTCACAATAATGATTTGTAGAAGGGGGGTGAATACAAATACTCGTTTAATTTCAACTTTTATTAGATTTAATTCGTTAACAGTTGAAAGTGATAAAACAGAGTATGATAAGCAATTAAGTAAAACGGTAAAGTATAGATGTAGTAGTAGCCGAATAGAGTGTTTATTAATAACAAAATACACTTCAAATTGGAAAGATCTAGCTAATGCTAAAATCTAATCAGTTACAACAGACAAATCTATTACAATTTGCTGAATAACCACTGACTGATATGTTGGCAATCTTTTTTAGCTTGATTACCACAGTCTTGACAATTAATTCTAGCTACTACTTCCACTATTACAACATACATATCTCGGGTGGAAGTAGTAGCAGTGGTGGAATTAATTGTCAAGACTGTGGTAATCAAGCTAAAAACGATTGCCAACATATCAGTCAAGTGGTAATCAAGCCAAATAACCAATGACTCAACTAATTAGTCCAGTGGTATTCGCTGACTCGCATTTGTACTTTAGACAAACTTAATCACTGACACACAAGTGATTAATACGAAAACGACAAGTTTCTAAGTACAATATGACATCCTACATATAGCCAAGTTGCTCTCATGAATATCTCATAATATTTAGGAATATGAAATGACACGTGTCGCTGTTTGATAGGCTCTGCTCTAACAGAAAAACTGTTAGAGAACCTTCTGTAGTCTCCATTTCTGATCATGCGAATAGTTTGACTTGAAAGTCCTCCAATCACAATCAACCTTGATGTCACATAATCCTTCACTTGTATAAGTCTTGGATGTTGCTGACATTCTATGATCAAGGACCTTTAATCAGCAAGTACAAAAATAGTTTTTGTTCTGTCACTGGAAGAATAATACTCTTCTTCACTCAATGCGAGCTAACATTCTTTTGTAGAGTGATTCTTCTTATCATATTCCAGTAACTGTCTTTTATTTAGGGACATCGATTACTTCCCTTATTTGATAGAATGAATGACTTGAATTTCTCGCTGTTATGAGGATGAGCAGCGATTACACAGAGCTGAGGTTTAGTCACTATGTTAAACACTTAAACAGTAAGTGATATAGCAGTGATTTTCTTTTTCAGTGACAGGAGTTTAGTCTTTATCATTTTTTTAAAGTATTACATATTAGTGAGCAGGTTGATCAACAACTAGTGATCTAACAAGTAAAAACATCAAAATGCAGTAAAATTGATAACATATATAAAAAGCATGATGAAGTACAAAATGCAGTACAAAACAAATACTGCGTAGTAAAATGTATACAAGATGCAGTAAAAACAGCAAAATGCAGTAAAATTGATAACATATATAAAAAGCATGATGAAGTACAAAATGCAGTACAAAACAAATACTGCGTAGTAAAATGTATACAAGATGCAGTAAAAACAGCAAAATGCAGTAATATAATAACACATATAAAAAAGCATGATGAAGTACAAAATGCAATACAAAACAAAATGCGTAGTAAAATGTATACAAGATATAGTAAAAACAGCAAAATGCAGTAAAATTGATAACACATATAAAAAATCATGATGGAGTGCAAAATGCAGTACCAAACAAACACTACGTAGTAAAATGTATACAAGATGCAGTAAAATAGCAAAATGCAGTAAAATTTATAACACATATAAAACGCATAGTGGAGTACAAGATGTAGTACAAAACGAATAATATGTAATGAAATGTATACAAAATGCAGTAAAAATAGCAAGATCCAATAGCATTTTATACAAAATGCAGTAAAAAAAGCATAACATGTATAAAAAAACCTGATGCAGTACAAAATAATAGTAAAAATATATAAGGTTCAGTAAAAACCCGCAATATGAAACAGAAGTTTATACAAAATGCAATAAAAAGGGTCAAATGAAAGGTAAAAAAATTAGGCAAACATTTTTTTGGAAAAAATTTTTTGAGAAAAGAAATTAGAGGGGTTAAATTAGGGGGTGTGGAGGGTGAACGAAGAAAGGAGAGGGAGATAAATATAATATAAGTAAACTAGAGGGGTTAAATTGAAAATATGATATGTGACTCATGGCAGGTGATGTTTGGCTCTCATAGTTCTCTCCGTGCTCTCATATACCACTTAGTCATCTCTCCTATACCACGAGTCATCTTGAACCTCAGTCTGTCTTATTTTACTAATTGTTAAGTTAAATGTCTACAAAATCATTTTTAGATACAAATATAATTATCATATATCGTTTTTACTTTGATATATATTTTTTAATATGTTGTTTTTACTTAATACATTAAAAAATTATTTTGATTATTCATTTATATTGTGTGTGTGTGTATGTATGTATATATATATATATATATATATATATATATATATATATTATAAATATAAATATATACTTATTGTAAATTTGTGACTCTTACGAGTAAGTCCCGAGTCAGATCACGAGTCAAAATTTATAGTTTCGAGTCATGAGTTAACAACTATAAATGTAACATGTAATTACAATTAAAAAAAATTTACAAGTGATTACTACAAGAATCACATTTAATTATAATTATTATTTTTCGATTTTTAATCATATGTGATTATAATTTTAACCAAATATAAATAATCACATGTGAATAAATATACTTATATTTTTTTTTCAAATCTACGAGTATTTAATTACATTTGATTATAACTAATATCACATGTGATTATAACTATGATTGCTTGATGTTTAATTATATGTGATGTGATTATAACTATCACATGTTACTCAAACTAAATCATATAGTGTGATCATATAAATTTCAAATCATGATTATAATAAACATAAAATTTTCTTTTATAAAAATAAGTATTGTGTATTATATACATGAAATTAAAATGATATATTAAATCATATGTGATCTTAGCTATTATTGATTAATTTGTAGTCACATGTAAATTTCAAATCTCCTATATAATCATATGGTGTTTTTAAACACATGTCAACTAACACATTTATTAAACGTACATTTATAAATGCACACCAAGTATTTGATATTTTATTTTTATACTGTTTACATAAGAAGGTTCAAATCTGACATAAGAAGGTTCAAATCTGATATCTCTTTTAAGAACATCAAAACATACTACGAGTGAACCACTGTAGTGATGGTTATATATCTTATTTTGTAATAGATACACATGTGATTATTACAAGAATCACATATGATTGCAGCTATTATTATTTTATTTTCAATCACATGTGATTATAACTAATCACATATTAAGGGTCGGCCCACTAATTTGGTGGCCCTGTGCGATCAGAAAAATTAGGCTCTTAAATACGTTACAGTTACTTAAATCTATAGGGGAGGGTTATTGTAGAATCATTTCTTATTGTAAGAACCGTATGAACGATCTTTTTCATTTGTAATTTCAACATATCTACATTTTTTGCTAAATAAATAATGTCAAAATTATTAAAATTTTATCCTCTTTAATATTTGATCGATTTAAACAAAATAAAAATTATATGATACAAAAATTAAAGTTGTGTATCACATAGCTTTTATGTGTGATATTGTGATACACACTAAATTTTTTATTATGTGTATCACATGTTTTTAAAATTTTTTTATCTCATGTTAAAGAGTATAAAATTATAATAATTTTCATATAATTTTTTAATCAAAAAAGTTAGTTAATCTTAAAGTTAAAAGTAAAAATGTCCGTTCCTACCGTTCCCACCATAAGAAGTGTTATTCTTTGAACCTTCCCTTAAATCTATATATTCTAACTTTAATTCATTTATGTTATTAGATTTGTTACATGTATTCAATGACATGTTGCGTATTTTTAATTATTGAAAAATCTTTAAATTATCATGACAAAATACACTGCAAAAGTGTTCAAGATATTACCTTCCATAAATATAGTAAGAAACAATATTTTTTAGACCTAAAAATGGCTAAACTGTTTCTTTTCATCATATTATTAGGTAACAATCTAAAAGAATATTTAAAAATAAAAGTATCTTTTTTATGATACAACACTTTACCATATTACTACTGTCATATTACTGGATTTTGGCTTCAATGTGGTCAGTTCCATGGTGAGAGGTCTAATATTTTATACTAGTTTTAGTTTTAAATTCTGTGTATACATACGGGTTGTATGTTATTAGTATTTCAATAAACGGGCAAAACATTGATTAATAGGTATAAACTCGCGTGATATAAATGGGTTTGGCTAACATGTGTCCTAAGGGCACATGTTAAACTTCATTTATAATACACTAAAAGTTTTTATAATTATTCAAAAATGTATTTAATTAACTCTTTAATTTTCTTTTATGTATGTATATTAATTGCATTTAGTGTTATTCATGATAATTTTTAGTATAATTATTATGCCTTAATCTATTAGGGCATTATTTAGCTTTTCTCATAAGATAAAACCCATATATAAAATAGTTGTAAGCAAACGTATTAAGTATAAAATAGTTGTAAGCAAACGTATTAAATCATGGATGTTGAAAGGACAAGTACTTAATAAATTAAAGAAAATAAAATAAACAACTACAGAAAAGGAAACTAAGATATAAAAGAGCCGGGAGATTTAAATACTTCCATCCTATTTATTTTTATTTTATTTATCAAACTAATTAATATTATTTATATTTATGACATCATCGGGTCTTAAATTTTAGTTCGCTCGTTTCAAAATAAATGTCTTTATTAATATTTATATCGGTCCTAAAACAGTTGTCTACTTGCAAAAAATAACCATTAAATATCATTAAACTTCATTTTTACTCTCATTTATTACTTTAAGTCATTATTTTTCTTAAATAAATTCAGTCAAACTTGTCTTGATTATAAGGGCAAACTTGATATTTACCCAACCTATCTTATTCCAAACAAAAATTGTCGAGGGACAATTTTTGTAGGACGGAAGAGTAGTTAATTGGATAAAATTAAAAAATTTAATTGGTTGATTAAGTTTTGATAACTTAATTTGTTGGGAAAAACAATGATCAAACCTAAGTTATAAATCTGAAGAGTCAAAATCTAACTTAGTTGTATTCAGGAAACTTAGTGAAATTCCTGAGTCTGTGTTTCTGAGTCTGTGCTACACAAACTGAAGAATTGCTTATGAGTCTGTGCTGCACAGACTGAAGATCCTCACAGACTGAAAGCCATGCTCTTTCTGAAGACTTATGAATTCATCATCTGAAGAATGAAGATTGAATACAGAAGGCTTCACAGACTGAAGATCACAGACTGATGAGCACAGACTGAAGAGCACAGATTGAAGAATGAAAGTACAAATGTACAGAAGATATTCTTCTTTCCTTAGGCTAGATACAACTGATAAGATGTTTGAGAAAGGTCAAACATCATATAAAGGTTCTCTTCTCAACAAAGAAACCTTTTACCTTTTTGCTTTTTCTATTTCCAAGAAAAGCAAAAAGGAAGGCGTGCAAAGTTGCCCAAGATGCATCTGTTATCCCTTGGACAACTATGTAAGCTGGATAATATAGAGTTACATCCAACTCTATAAATAGCAGTTCAAAAAGCACTGCTATTATCCAAGAAATTCAAGAGAATTAGTATACTAGACCTTTGAGCTTAGGCTAAAGCATTACCACACTTACTGTGAAGTTTGTAGTGATAATTGTATCTTTGTATACTACTTGGATCGTATTCAAACCATCTGTGTGGGTTTGAATATTTTGTCATCTTTGTGAGACAAACACTTTATTGTGAATAATACTTTGATTCATAATAAACTCTGTGTCAAAATTAATCTTGTTTTCCGCCTAGATTAATTTAAACTTGTTTGATATAAAACTTGGATATAAACTAACACGTTGAGATAACTGTTATTTAATCTGTATCTAAGTTTTGGGAACCTTGTGACCTAATATGATTACACGCTTCTTATATTATACTTATATATATATTTATAAGATAAAATAAAGATTAAGATTAAGATTTAAGATTATTTCTTTTCTGTGTTTTTATTTTTTTTTCTTTTTCCTTCCTATCGGTTAGTCGGTTTGAGCGTCAATTGAAACCGATGTAACCGACACCAATGACGCGGAGCCGTTGGATAGTTTTGTCAGGTTTTTTGGTCTGTTATATGACGTTGCGCAAGCATATTTATACACACGTTTTATCACGGTTATATGTTCATTTTTTAATAATTTAATTTTTTATTTTTTTAATCTCTGTTTCCTATCCCAAATACACTATAAATACATGTACAACTAAACCTCAAATCCACACACTTTTTCATCGTCGTTCTACTACTTTCTATACAACTATTATCTATATACTTCCACCCAAATTTTATAAAATCGTAAATGGGTTCCGATTCCGATATTGAAGAATTGCAAGCGCTCACGGTTGTTTTCGATACGGTCGCTGCGCCCAATATCGTTAATTCGATAGACTCTGATTCGGACGACGAAGCGAAAGTTTATTCCGTCCGCCAAGAGCACCAAGACGATACTTACGTAGAGATCATGAAGCAATGATCGAACATTTGTTTCTAGACTACTTAGCCGAGAACTCAACATTTCCGACGGATTTCTTTCGACGACGTTATTGGATGTGGAATGAGCATTCGGTGTGCTTCAAGGCCGTTGGTAAATCCGCAAAAACCCGGCAAGACCATATAACATCAACAAAATAAAAATTCCTGTATTGTTGTGTGATTTTACACAATATGATAACCGAGGATAACAGACGAAATATCTGTCAACTTGAGGAACAATATATGGAAAACTCGGCAAATATGCCCCGACGTTCGTGGCAAGAAAGAGTTGAAACTCAATTGCGTATGGACAAGAAATTAAGCGATCGAACGATGCATCATCAACTTCGCAATGCTCTAATCAAACACCTTTTGTAACTCCACCAAATTACCGTCAACGTTAATTAGTGTAATCATATTTTTTTGGATGGGTGTAATATTTTTTTCTATTATTATGTTTTCTTTTAATGAATGTAATGTTTTTATTTTAGTGAATTGTATTTTATTTTATTTATTGTGTTTTAAATATATAAGTTAAATAATTTGTGGGCTCAGAAAAATTAAGTGACTAGTGAACAATCAATTTCCAGTCGTATATTGAATGGTCTTAAGTGTAGGGACCGATCGAGGAGTTCTTAGGAATGAAAAAGTGTGTTTTAAAAGGGTAGGATTTCATTTACTGGGCTGAACGCATGGGCCAAGCCCAATCTAAATTTTAGTTTATATTTGTTTTACGGCTAGTAATATATTTATTTAGTACAAAAATGTACAGGTACCTAGACATGCACAAAATCGGTTTTTTCAAAAATCGGTTCGGGTTCAATAACTTAACCAGTTATTGGTCAACGGTCAATAACTGGTTTTAGGAAAAAAAAAATGGTTACGAACTGAACCGGTTACCAAGGGAGAAACCCGTAACCTATACAAACCGGTTACAAACCGGTTCGGGTATAAAAACCGATTATTAACCGGTTTATTTATATACTTCCAAAAAACGGGTTCTAAAAACGAACTTTTCCTGAAACTGATAGGTACCCACCGTGTAGGGGTAGTACCCGCCGGGTATATCCATTACTCACCGGGTAATAAACATGGGCAAAGTTTCTGTTCGATTTTACAACGAGTTACCCGTCGGGTACAGCAACTACCCGCCGGGTACTACCCAGTTACAGAAAAAACCATGAATAAATTCAACCCAAACTCATTTAATTTAAATGCTCAACTTTTATACATCTATAATTAAAGTTGAGCGTTATAAATTCAAAAAATGTAAACTTCAACTTTTATTAAATAAACTCATATTACATTATTCGAAAGTTTGGAATGGTAAAATAAACTTAATTCGTATAATTCGGATAATTCGTATCTTCGAGAGCGATATCTTCATCGGAGCTAGCCTCGCGCGAAGCTTCATTGAGAGCGATTTCTTCATCGGAAAGTGAGTATGACAAACCCGCTTCCACCGCTTCATCGTGTATATCTTGTTCGTATTCTAGTTCACCTTCAAGACTTGAAATGTGTTGTATACGTTCCGAGGCGTCTATGTGATCCTTGTAACACCCCAATTTTTGATAAACAAAAATAGAATTATATCAGTTAACTTGAATTAAAGACGAAACTTAATGGATTGAAATGTAAATACAAATTATATAATAAAACAAATGAAACGGGCATGCGAATCGGTAAATGGCCGAAATTATTGGGTTATAGGTAGCAGTTTGAGTTGTGATAGGAATCTACATGTTAAGCCATTATATATACATGCATATTAACATATATACTTACGGATGAAAAAAAGAGAGATATATTAAATAAAGAGAAAAGGATCTTGAGCTTGTGTTAGCCGAGAAGAGCATACTTAGAAAAAAATTTGGTAAATATTTGGTTCGTTGAGATGTACGTACCAGGGAATCGTAACATTATCAGGTGAGTTTCACGTGACTTTTTACTGGGTTGCAATTGTTTTGTAAATTATTTATTATTTTATGATGTGTTTATAAATTGTTTATTGCTTAATAAATGTCTTGACAATGTGAAATCTAAAATCGTCACTAACGTATTGATTATTCAATATATGAATAATAATGAAATCACAATAAAAGGTGGGCATAAAAATTGGACGAAGACAAATAGTGGCTAAACAGTGGATAAAGAAATAAATAGTGGGTTATGTGTAACAGCAAACTACGATTTGCCATCAAAAAGTGGAAAAGTGGAAGATGTGTAAAACTACGGGTTGCCATCAAATTGTGAATAAAAGGAAAAAGTGAAAATTAAAATTAAAATGGTTTGTTGGGTTGATCTATATTGCTTATGTGACAAATTGGTATTTGAAAATTGTTGCTTAAATGTTGTATTAGAAAAGCTTTATAAATATTTTGCTAAAATCGTGATTCTCACTGGCTTTATAGCTGACCCAAATGTATTTAAAAATTTTGCAACTCAGATTAGGTAATGAAGGATAAAAGTGTAGACTATAATTGCATGACGATATTGGAGAAGGTTAGAGAGTAGACGCTTCCGCTGAATCGAGGTTAAATGGTAGATACACACTCTGATAAAGTGGGTTGTTTCAATCCTTTAAGCAAATGCACATCTCTAATGATGTCGGTGTGAGTCTTGTTCTTCGTATATATAATACCCTGCCACTAATAGAAAAAGTGGATTCTGAAGCTACCGTAGAAGCTTGAACGGTTAGTAAATCTCGGGCTATGACGGTTAGAACGGGAAATTGAGCTTCCCTTCCTTTCCAACAGGTCAAAATATCAAATTGTGCGAATTCATTGGGTCCCATGGTGGTTAAAAAATCGGTTCCGGTATATCTCTCAAATTCGTTAGTCGATGGTTGGTCACCATCACCCCTAGCCCATTTAGTGTTTTATTGTCTTAAACTATTATATAAGTTAATCATCGGATCCCTAGAAATAGATGTAGAAAACGATGCCGAACCCGAAGTTGAAGAAACATTTCTTGAACCATATTTTTGAAAGTAAACATTAAATAAATCTTTAAAACATTTGTTAAAATAAACTTTTGCATTTATTGCAAAAAATGGGTCCTCGTCATTCAACTCAAAATCATTACAAATGGAATCGATAAGTAGTTCCACCCCACTAATGTTCAAACATGGGTTCAATGCGGCGGTACAACTAATAACATCCAATTTTGACTTGAAAATGATATAACTTTACCCTTAAAGGCAAGTTGATCATGAAAATTTTGTAAAGTCGAACGTTGACGTAAATCACATAAAAACATTTTATAAGTCGAATTTCATCTTCTAGGACAATCCCAATTATGGGTTAAGACAATGAAATCTGTATCCTTACACAATCTCATATATTGTTTATATTTAGCTTTACCCTTACAAAATATATCTTGTAACGTATTTTTAAAAGCGTCTTTTATTTCACTTATTTTTTTAACCGCTAGTCCGTCTTGCACAACCAAGTTTATGATGTGTGCAACACATCGACTATGATAAAAATGCCATTCAAAGGTGGTTTATATTTTAATATTAGTTTTTGAACGTCATTTGTATTATTACTCGCTTTATCAAATGAGATTGCAAAAACCTTTTTTTTCTAATTTAAAGAAGTTTATTACATCTCGTAATAAATAAAATAAATTTAAACCCGTGTGCGGCTCCTCAAAATTTTCAAAAGTAATCGTACGCTTCATCATTTGCCATGTTGCGGGATCAACCCAATGCGCGGTAACGCAAAGGTACGAACCAGGCAAACCATGAGGAGCCGACCAAACATCGGATGTTAAGTTTACACTTGTATTTAAATTTTAAAAACCATTTACTAGGTCTATTTTCGCTTTTTCATAATTTCATACAATCACGTCTAAGAGTAGTACGACCTACTTGCTTATATCGTGGTTGTAGAGTATTTTGAATCACCCTAGTAAGCCGAGGGTTGTCGAAATGGTTGAACGACAAACCTTCTTGAATCACATAGTTTGCAAATTGTTCTCGACACCGCTCCGCCTCATATGTAAATAGACTCCCATCTCGGTTAATAAATGTTTGACCCACTTCCGGATTAGATTTTAGTGGACCGCAAAACTTGAGATTATGTTGCTTCGACGTTGAGTTGGATTCGGGTTTCAAAAACTTTCATCAACGTTTACAATGAGCCTTAATCGAGCCATCCGACAACAAAACTTTGTTGTAATTACACCACACCTCTTGGTTTCGTTTATTTTATAAATATTCAACAATTGTTGGTGCATTTGAAGAACCGACATTTTCGAAAGTTGAAAAACATTGAGTTGCCATTTGAAAAATGAGAAGAATAGTAAGCGTTTTTAGTGTTTCAAGAGTGTTTTGAGAGTGTTTGAGTGTTGTGACTAAACCAAACTCAACCTATGTATTTATACTAAGTTTGGGATGCAAAATGGTAAAAAAAACCCCCAAAAAACGGCTAGAAACGGCTATAAATGATAACATAACGTTCAACAAAAAAAAACTGGTTATTAACCGATTATTTTAACCGGTTTTTTGTAACCGGTTTGAAAAAACCCGGTTTAAAACCGATTTCCAACGTAACTTAATAACTGGTTCGTAATCCGTTAATAATAACCGAACCGGTTATTATCAAAAACGGGTTCAGATCGGTTTCGGTTTTTTTTCGGTTTCGATTTTTTTGGTCACGGCTACTCGTATCATATAAATCTAAAAAAAGAAAACTTCATAATCTAAGACTGCGAGAAATTAACTATAACTAAATTTATACTATATGTAATGACATTGTAAAAAAAAGGGTAACTGAATATCTGGCGGCTCTCATCGACTGGCCTCACGAAACATGAGAGAAGTAAATTGCGACGAAACATGAGAGAAGTAAATTGCGTAATCTGCGATTAAAAGAACTAGAAGTGTAAATTAAAAATAAGTTGGGTCTCAGTATTAACGGATAATATGAATAGGGATCTAAATAATCGAATTAAAGTTGAACAAATATGCGACAGAATATAAAAACACTAATGAAAAAGCCCAAAAACAAAGATTTCAAATACCTCACTATATTAAAAAAATTGTCCAATGTACAGACCAAAAGCATCTCTATATCTCTATCTCTATAACCATAACCATAAAAGTAAAATGAAACCACCCAATAATAATTTGTAGCAAAGGATTCTAACATATAAAGAACAAAAAAAGGTCTATTTGTGCGTCATTATCTCCTCACCCTAACCATCATTTACACTTTCATATCCACATCCAATCTTCCTTTGTAATTTCGTTTCCTCAAATCAATAACTATGAAACTTATATTATCCGTACTCCTACGCCCCAAAGCAAGACGTACAAGTAACGTTGCAGCCGAATCACTTCTAGACGTATATAACATCTCTCCCGAGTCCCCTTCATCTGCTTCAATCCGAGGCTCGGCACTTGAATTCTCAGCTTCTCCAAGACATTCGTGAACTATTTTACATGCCAATTCACTCGACAAAACATCCCATAATCCGTCACTACCTAGTATCAAACACTCATCTCCTGTTTCTCGTCTTGTGACTGAGATTTCTGGTTCAGATGTTACCCACTGTTTTAGAAGACGATCTCCTGTTCATCAAAAAGACCACATCAAATATCATTCTCATACAGATGTAGAACACACTCCTAAATTGAGCTACTAATATCCTTCGTGGTTAGTTCTTAAAAATCAGATCAAAACCAAAAGGTTAAACAGAAACAATTGAAACTAAATACCAAATATGGAACTTCTCTGCCTCATCATGCAACTTCAAGAAACAGATCGGCATATCTATTTAGGGAGAAAATTGTAATTCTAAAGATTGATTTATCAAACAAACAAGTACTAGTACTTTAGAAATTAGCTTTCTCCTTGGTACTTTATTCCTTAACGTAACAGGACAAGGTATAATCATACATATATGCCAACTCTAAACTTACACTCGCGCCCAGTGAAAATAATCCATTGGATACACCATTTGATGATAGCCTTTCTGATTAGGTCAAGTACATAGCATTAAAAGGTGTGTACTCTTAGTGGATTTCGATTTTTAGGATGTTTGTTAAGATCAATGCCTAAGGGACTATGTTACAAGTTTACAAATGAGATAAGCATCACGGATGTATCTAAGAGCATATACTGTTGTTATGTTTGCTAATGTCCAAAACGTTGAATGAAATTTTTTCCCGGATATGGCAATTCCATTTATAAACTTACCAGAAAAAGTTGCCAGAGTAGCCTAGGTTGATTCATTACAAAAGCAAGCAGACGTTCTTGAATTGTCTGATATGGAAATTAATGTCAAGTTATCATACGAGTAAGATCTAGATCGATCACCTATTGCTCGGGATATGCCAAGGATTCCTTCAACTCGTGCTCCGTCGGCAAACATTATTCGCCCGCCACAACCTTCAATTCTTGCACGTTCGTCTTCCCTATCAGGCTGCACACAACACATTGTATGTAGGTATATGCAAAAATTCACTATGGAAGTGTCATTGTTCATCCAGAAAACTACACAAAAAATGGTTATCTTAGAGTCCACACACTTATCCAAATCCAATCACACATTGGACGACTCCAAATATGCAGTGACTATATTTGTTTGAAGTTCGCTTTAAAGTTCAGAGAAACCATTAAAAATATCATACATACGTTCATGCGACTGAGTCCCTATACAATGTTCTTGATTAATAAAATCACTCATAACATGCAATTCCCTTCATAATTTTTGTGATTAATGAAGTCCCTCAACTATTTTTGTCTTATTCAAACCATCTTCATTGGTAGAGTGGTAGAGCCGTTCTTGTATCCGGTAACCGGAGAGCTTACATATAAGTGTCGATCATCGACTCATTTAAAAAGGAGTAGGACAAGCTTATGAAGTAAATATGTAATACTAAAGAATGGGAAATCGTAATCTAACAATCTCCTCTTTCGTTCAAGGATCTCCTACATTTTGCCAATCTCAAGAGAACATGAAAATACTGGTAACTAAAAAGGAAAATAGGCTATTCTGCTAGGAATTTCCAAGCTCTAATATCACATATTTGCCATGTAAGTTTGTCCATCTCATCATTTATAATGAATCGGTGACATTTGTATGTCATCTCTACGGTCAGCGGATACAAAAACGGTTATGCCAACAATATATATATATATATATATATATATATATATATATATATATATATATATATATATATATATATATACACACACACTAGATAATATTTGAGTGACTACTAATAAAAAAAAAATTGAAGAATGACTTAAACAATTATTACATGGAAGTATGTAGCCATGTAGGACTTCATTAGTGATCTTCCTAAAATCCATGAGAAAAGAAATTCCCCCAAAAAATTTAAATTACACCATCTTTTCATATATTCCACCGCCAGAATGCACAATAAAGCCCCAGTTTGCCATTGAGAGTCTCAAATGAAACCAACATCCTTATAAGATATAAAGATCATTATAAGACGCCACACACAACCACCTACACGAAACCATCTCAAAACAAGCACCTTAGTTATACGAAGGGCAATTCGACATACAAGGAAGTCCTTCCACAATAAAATAGGTTCATTAATATATAGTAGTAACTTGCATTGTCAAGGGTATCCTTTATTAAACTGGTCTATATCCTATCATACTTTAGGGGTATGCCGAATTCCATTCATATTCCAACTAAATATTTTACATTTCAAGCATTAAAGCATTTGCACAACAATAGGAGCATTTAGGCATCAACTCTTTATTGGATGCGCGGCAAAATGTCCATAAATCCACAAAATCATCGAACATTGTTGGGTCTAAAGATGGCTAGAGAACTTGATCGAAGATTAACACTGCTGGTTAGACTACAACTGCTAGTTACTACTGGTGAAGAGGAGTTTCTACTGTTGGTTCAAAAGTTACTACTGCTACCGGGTTTTACACTACCAGTAGAAACAGTTACTACTGGTAGAAAAGATTGAGTTAGTACTGTTAGAACAAAGTTAGTGCTGCCGGGTGAAGTTTCTACTGCCAGTACAAAGTTAATATTGTTCATAACTTACTACTGGTTGAGTTTATACTGTTCTCGGAAGTTTCTATAGAGCATCTTTTTAACCAAGTGGGCCAATCAAAAGTCTTCTCTGCAAAAGCAAAAGCGCTCAGTAAAACAGAGCATGGCTCAAGACGATAGGAAGATTAGATAGAAAGGTTCTTTGCATTAATTACTGTAGCGTGTAATTGGAGCTCTATAATTCTATATATAGAGCTCCTTACCTTCAATAGAAAATATCTCAGAATCTTAGCATCTCAATATCTAGCCTGTATAATTGTCATTTGTAAGCTTCAAGGTTAAATTGTAACCCTGATGCTTAAGTGTATTCGTATTATTCAAGGAAATAATATTGAAGCTTTTTGATAATTCCTTCGCTTTTACTTATTATTAATTGGTGCTTGAATCAGAGCTAATTTTACTTCTTAATTATAGATTACTATTCCGCGGTATTTCTATAAATATTCAATCGCTATAATTATTGACCCGAAAGGTTCAATCGATCCTGTCAATTGGTATCAGAGCTTTGTTACTTAATATCAACTTATAAATTGATATCAGAACGCTGTCTCAATAGCATTGAATTTTAAAAGAAGTTGAAAAATCACTGTTCCATTAAGTTTTGATTAAATCTCTGTTTTTTTTTAAATTTGTTTTAAAATTCACTGTTCCATTGAAGTCTCTTAAATTCTGAAACATTCTTTATAAAAATGACTTCTGAAACTAGTGATGGAGTTCAGGCCACAAGAATTCCCATGCTCAAACCTAATGAGTATGAAAAATGGAAAACCAGGATTAAGCAATACATGCTTCTTACTGATTATTCCTTATGGGAAGTCATTGAATGTGGACCCAAATATACATTAAATACTGATGGCTCTAGAATTCCTAGATCACCACCAACAAATGATGCAGAAAGAAAAATAAGATCCACAGAATTAAAATCTCTAAGTACTCTGTTAATGTCCATACCATATGAGTACCAAAGACGATTTGAAAAGTGTGATGATGCCCAAGACCTTTGGAAAGCAATTGCAAAGCGTTTTGGTGGCAATGAAAGCACAAAGAAAACTCAAAGATCGATTTTAAAACAAGAATTTGAAAACTTTATGGGTATAAAAACGGAAACTCTAACTCAAACTTTTGACAGATTTTCAAAATTAGTTGGAGACTTAGAAAATCATAATGTCAATATTGACAAAGATGATTTAAACAGAAAGTTTTTAAGGTCCTTGGGAGAAGAATGGACCATGTACACTGTATCATTGAGACAAGGGAAAAACCTTGATGAGAAAGATTTAGATGACTTATATAATGATTTAAGATCATTTGAATCAGATGTTGAAGGCAAGAAACAAACCTCTACTTTCTCAAATAATGCAACCTTTGGAAAGCAATTGCAAAGCGTTTTGGTGGCAATGAAAGCACAAAGAAAACTCAAAGATCGATTTTAAAACAAGAATTTGAAAACTTTATGGGTATAAAAACGGAAACTCTAACTCAAACTTTTGACAGATTTTCAAAATTAGTTGGAGACTTAGAAAATCATAATGTCAATATTGACAAAGATGATTTAAACAGAAAGTTTTTAAGGTCCTTGGGAGAAGAATGGACCATGTACACTGTATCATTGAGACAAGGGAAAAACCTTGATGAGAAAGATTTAGATGACTTATATAATGATTTAAGATCATTTGAATCAGATGTTGAAGGCAAGAAACAAACCTCTACTTTCTCAAATAATGCTGCTTTTTTGTCCATAAATAAACAAACATCTGAAAATCTAAATCAATATGGAACTACCTCTATGGGTCATGGAACATCTTCCAATGAAAAACCAAATGACTCAGCTTTAGAAGCCTTTTTTGCTAGTCATGTGAACTCTTCACTAACCAATAGAGATCTAGAACAAGTAAATCCTGATGATTTAGAAGAAATGGACTTGAAATGGCAAATGACCATGTTAACCTTAAGAGCAAAAAGATTCATACAAAAGAGATGATGGTGCAGGTTTTGATAAAAGCAAAGTTGAATGTTTTAACTGTCATAAACTAGGTCATTTTGCTAGAGAATGCAGAAACACAGAAGGAAACAATCAAAGAACTGGAAGTTTCAGTGGAGCTCAAAACAGAAGTATTCAAATTCAAAACTCAACTGCATTAGTTTCACAAGATGGACTAGGTTTTGACTGGAGTGACCATGCAGAACAAGAACTGCACAATCAAGCTCTTATGGCAATCACTGAATCAGAACCTTCTTCTGAAATTCCTTATGAGGTACAAAGCAAATTATGTTCTTCTATTTGTAAGAAAACTGTTACACATTATAGAGATCATAATGCTAAAGTACTTAAGGAATTTGACAAAAGTGAAATCATGAACAAAGCATACATCAAAACCATTGAAAAATTTGAAAAAGAGATCAAATCATATCAAGAAAATGAAACACAGTATGATTATGATCTTAAATATGCAAGATGGGAAAGGGATTGCTTACAAGATAAGATAGATGAGCTAAATAAAAAGCTGTTAGAAGTTCAAATTGAAAAGGATAGCATTAAGCTAAAAGCAGGTGATTTAGATAATGCTTCCTCTAAACTTCAAAATCTTCTAAATGCTCAAATTCATGATAAGCTTAAAACAGGATTAGGTTACTCTAGTGTTCCACCACCTTACAACAATAATTATTTTCAAAAGACCAAAACAGATACAAGTGACTTAACACAAGAAGTCCAAACTGAAGTTGTTGAGGCAAAAACAGTTAAAAGTCTAGAAAAACATGATAAGGTTGGAGAAAACAAAGAAGTGGCTAAGAAAACTGGAAATAATGAGAATACTGATCTTACTAAGCTAGCATCTAAAATTGGTAAAACTAAACTAGCAGAAGGTAAGAAAATGTTTGAAGAAAAGGCAAAAAATGAATCAAAAATCTAGAAATAGATTAGGATCTGAGAAAAAGGAAACAAAAGCAATGAATAAAAGGCAAACTGTTAATAATAACTGTGTTCATTGCAAATGTAAAGCAAGCTTCTTTTCACAAAACTTTTTGAGCCCAAGAGGAAATCAAAGAAACTGGAACCAAATGGTTTCACAAAAATTGGGACAAAACTTTTCAATTATAAAAAGGAAGAACTGCTTTATATGTGGAAGATCTTAACCATCTTCAACATGACTGTTTTTATAATCCTAAGAATACTCAAAGGACAGTACATTCAGCATGAAAATCAACTAACAGAGTCAATCAAACAAATTTTAAAAGAAACTCTGTTAGTACTGGTAAAGAAATGAAAGCAAAGAAAACTAACAGTAGTAAAACAAAGAAGACAGTATTAAAAACTAATATGCATATTAATGCTGCTAAACCAGTTAATACTGTGAGAACAGTTAATACTGCTAGGCATGTTAATACTGCTAAACCTTTTAATACTGTTAATCATACTACTGCTACCTTAAAGAAAAGCATTTCAAAAATCAGTTGGAGTTGGAAACCAGTGGCAACAGAAATTTCAAACACCAAAAGTGCATCTAAATCAATGACCTTCAACAGAGTTGATTTCATTGATGCACTTGGGAAGCCCAGAACCTCTCTGGTTTAGGTTCCCAAAAGAAATTAATTTTTCTTTCTTTTAATGTGTAGAGCAAAAGAAACTTATGGCATATTGACAGTGGATGCTCTAGACACATGACAGGAGACAGGTCCAAGCTATAGAATTTCAAATCAATCAATGGTGGACATGTAGCATTTGGAGGTAATTCAAAAGGAGGAAAAATTACAGGAAAAGGTATGGTGAAAGGTGAAAGACTGAACTTTAATGATGTTTACTTTGTTGAGGAACTCAAATACAATTTGTTAAGTGTCAGCCAAATCACAGATAAAAGGAACCCAGTTCTTTTTACAAACACAGAATGCTTTATTCTTTCTGAAAATTTTAAACTTGATGAAAGTAAAATTTTACTCAGAACTCCCAGAAAAGATAATGTCTATTGCTGTGATTTGACAAAATTGAATCCTCAACAAAATATACACTGTCTTTTATCTGATCTTTGGCATAGAAGGATGTGTCACATGAATTACAAAACAATCAATAAACTTGTTAAAGGAAAACTTGTCAGGGGATTACCTGAGAAGACATATTCATGTGAAAATCACTGTATTGCATGTCAAAAGGGCAAGCAACACAAAACTTCTTTTAAGACCAAAACTTTGAATTCTAATTGTTCTCCCTTACATCTACTTCATATGGATTTATTTGGACCAAAAAGGAGCATAGGACATAAAGTATATTGTCTAGTGATCATTGATGACTTTAGCAGATTTTGTTGGGTATTCTTTCTTAGAACTAAAGATGAGACAGGTGAAATACTTAGATCATTTATTACTAAGATAGAAAACCAAACCAATAAAAAGGTTAAAATCATTAGAAGTGACAATGGTACAGATTTTAAAAATCTTGAGATGGACAAATTCTGTAAATTCAAGGGAATAGAAAGACAATTTAGTGCTCCTAGAACTCCACAACAAAATGGAGTTGCAGAAAGAAGAAATAGGACACTAATTGAGGCTGCTAGAACTATGTTAGCAGATGCTAAGCTACCTATGACCTTCTGGGCAGAAGCAGTCAGTACTGCTTGCTATGTTCAGAACAGAGTGTTAGTTGTCAAACCTCACAATAGGACACCATATGAGTTATTCTTTGATAGAATACCATTAGTCAGCTTTCTCAAACCATTTGGATGCCCTGTCACTATTCTAAACACTAAAGATTACTTAGGCAAGTTTGAGAGCAAAGTAAATGAGGGAGTCTTTGTCGGATACTCTACTCAAAGTAAAGCCTACAGAGTATTCAATCATAAGACCAGAATTGTTGAAGAGACCCTAAATGTAACCTTTAATGAGCAAACTGTTAATACTGTAGGAAAGGGTCCAGAATGGTTGTTTGATATTAATGCACTAACAGAATCTTTTAGATACATGTGTGGATCATCAAATGCAGGAATATCAGAACAAGAAGTTACAGAGAAGAAAGAGAATAAATCAGAATATATTATCTTTCCTATCTAGTCTGTTGATCCACCAGAAATATCTCAACTATCTCAACAGGATAGTGAAGAAGCAGAAGAAGTATCTATATCATCTGATACTGCAGAAGATCAGGGAAGCAATACCAAAACCACAGAAGATAATGCAGGTGAAGAAATGATTTCTGAACCTATCTTTTCTTTCAATGAAGCAGAAGAAACAGGAAGTCCAGACATGACTCTCACAAATTTGGAAGTTGAAATTCCTGTATCTTATCAACCATCTGCTAGGGTTCAACTCAATCATCCTCTAGAGAATATTATTGGGGATATAGGGTCTGCAATGCAAACAAGAGGGAAAGCAGTTGTTCACCAAGATTCAGAAAGTAAAAGTTTTATAAGTGAATGTTTATTTGCAGCTTTTCTTTCTCAATCAGAGTCTAAGAAAGTGGTAGAGGCTCTAAAAGATCCAAGCTGGGTTGAAGCTATGCAGGAGGAGTTACTTCAATTCAAAATTCAGGAAGTGTGGTCATTAATAAATCTTCCTACAGGAAAAAGACCTATTGGCACTAAATGGGTCTTCAGAAACAAAAAGGATGAGAGAAGCATAGTGATCAAAAATAAAGCCAGATTGGTGGCTCAGGGGTACACTCAAGAAGAAGGAATTGATTATGATGAAGTTTTTGCTCCTGTTGCCAGAATTGAAGCTATAAGACTATTCTTAGCTTATGCTTCTTTCAAAGATTTCAAAGTTTACCAGATGGATGTTAAAAGTGCATTTTTATATGGCACAATTGAAGAAGAAATGTATGTTTGTCAACCTCCAGGGTTTGAAGATCCAAAACATCCAGACAAAGTTTATAGGCTTGACAAAGCTTTATATGGTCTACATCAAGCTCCTAGAGCTTGGTATGACACTTTGTCCATTTACCTGCTGCAGAATGAGTTCAATAGAGGAGCTATTGATAAAACCTTGTTTACAAAGAAAATCAATAATGATATTCTTCTTGTTCAAATCTATGTGGATGATATCATTTTTGGATCCACAAGGGATTCTCTTTGTAAAGAATTTGAAAAAATCATGCATCAAAAGTTTCAGATGAGTTCCATGGGAGAATTAACATTCTTTCTTGGACTTCAAGTTAAACAACAGCAAGATGGTATCTTTATAAGTTAAGGAAAATATGTAAATGATATTCTGGAAAAGTTTGGTTTCAAAGATGCAAAGATTGCAACCACTCCAATGGAAAAACAGAAGCACTTACATGCAGATCTTGAGGGGGAGGATGTAGATATTCATCTATACAGATCTATGATAGGTTCTTTATTATATCTAACATCTTCAAGACCAGATATTATATTTGCTGTATGTATTTGTGCCAGATTTCAAGCAAATCCTAAGTTATCTCATCTACATGCAGTCAAAAGAATCTTCAGATATTTAAAGGGTCAACCAAAATTGGGCCTTTGGTATCCAAAGATGTCATCTTTTGATCTTACTGCATATACAGATAGTGACTATGGAGGATCAAATATGGACAGAAAATCAACATCTGGTGGATGTCAATTTCTAGGGAGTAGATTGGTCTCATGGCAATGTAAAAAGCAAACCTCTGTCTCAACATCAACAGCAGAATATGTAGCAGCATCAAGTTGCTGTGCACAAGTGTTATGGATTCAAAATCAATTGATGGATTATGGTTTGTTTCTTTTAAATACTCCTATGTTTATTGACAATAACAGTGCAATCAGTATTATTAATAATCCTGTTAAACATTCAAAAACCAAGCACATTGAAATCAGATATCATTTTATTAGAGATTGTAATGAGAAAAGGTTAATTCAAATTTTCAAAGTTCATACTGATAATCAATTTGCAGATCTATTCACTAAAGCATTTGATGTTGGTAGATTTACATTTTTGATTACAAGTATTGGAATGATTAATCTTTCATAAATGAACTTTCTCATAAATCTTTATGGTGCTTGTACAAGGATTAATACTGATACACTAGTTAGTGCTGCTTATAGTAATTTTACTACTGTCAATATTAGTTACTACTGTTACTCATCAAGTACTGGTAGACTAATTAATACTGTTATATATTATTACTACTGTTTTCACTAATTAGTACTATATCCTATTTATATATATTATTTGTTTTCTTGGATTTAAAAAAAAAAAAAAAAAAAAAATCCCACTAATACTGCTAATCCTCTTAGTGCTGCTTGTAATAAGTTTCTACTGCCTTGGTCGGTTAGTGCTGCTTATAACCAGTTAGGTATGTTAGCAATATTAGTACTGTTCTTTAACTCAGTGTGAGAGTTAATACTGCCAGTTGTTAATATTGCTTGTACACTTTCTTCTGTCAATATAAAACTATAAGAGTATTACTACTGTCTTCACACTTTCTACTGTTTATAGATATTACTGGCATCAAGTTACTACTGATTATCAATTACTACTGCTAGTGTGTATCTTTCTACTGGTTGGAAGTTACTACTGTTTTTAAGATATGCTACTTTACTACTGTTAGCATAGTTAATACTGCTTTCAAATTTCTACGGATTGCAAAATTCTAGGGCTTGGCAGTACTACTTATACAACAGTATCAAGGTATCAAAAACACTTTCACTCTCTCAACAGCAGAAACCTAAAAACAGCAGAAACCTCAACCACCTTCAAACTCAACCACCTTCAAATCAAACACTCAACATCAATCAAACACTCAACATCAATGGCGTCTTCATCCTCATCAACTACAACTCTTCCGATTGTAGATAACCACAATATGCTCGCATATTTGGTTAAAACCCAGGATGCGACGGACTTTCATGAAATCATCGATTTTATTGAAGGAAAGTCACATCCACTATGCTTTGACTGTAAACCCAACAGTCTACTACAAGCATATTAACTCCTTCTGGAACCACGCCAAGATCGAATCTATCGACGACACTAAACTCATTGTGTCGAAGGTAGAGGGCAAAAGGGTGGTGGTCACAGAGGAGTCTATCCGCAACCATCTCCATCTAGGAGATAACACAGGTATTTCTCTACTCTCAGACACTGTAATTTTTGAAAATTTAAAAAATATGGGTTATGAAGGGGATCTCACAAAATTTACCTTTTATAAAGGGCTTTTTTCTCCCCAGTGGAAATTCTTGATCAATACATTACAACAGTGCCTGTCCACTAAAAGAACAGGTTGGAATGAGTTTGGGAGTGCAATTGCTTCTGCAATTGTATGCCTAGCCACAGACCAACTGTTCAATTTTTCGGCAATGATTTTTAATGGGATTCTCAGAAATATTGAGCAGTCCTCTAAAACATTTTTAATGTATCCAAGGTTTGTGCAAATCTTCTTAAATGAAGAAATAAATGATTTAAATGAACATTCCAAAATTTTGAAAGTTCTGTCTCATACTCCCAAAGTTTTTTCAAACATGAGGAGACAGAACATTGGATTTTCAAATAAGGTCAATGCATTATTTCTCACAATGCTTAGTGTACCTGCTACTAGGGATGAGGGAACAGAAAACCCATCTGTATCCCAACCCACATCCACTAGAAAGGCTCCCAAAAGAAAACAAGGGACCCCCAAGCCAACCAAAGCTAAGAAGCAAAAACAGGCTCAACCTGAGGATCCTCCCCTCAATGAGTCTCAGCCAAACGTAGCAGAGGAGGTGGTCCATGAGGAGTGAGGTGACCATTCTGGAAGGGCTGACCCTACTGCTTCTAGCCCTTTGGCAGAGCAGGACAGGGTCAACATCAATAAGACTCAACCAGAGGCAACTGCACATGATGAATCTCCTTTGGGAGATGATTCTGCTGCAGGTCCCAGTACCAAGAACCAAGGGGCCTCTGCTGATCAGGCTAGGCCTAAGGCAGAAGGTAACACTTCCAATGACTTACCAAGGGATTCACATCCTGAAGGTAATGAGGATAGATCTTACCAAGAATTGACGGATATGTTAGAGTTCATGTGGGAAGAAGTGAAGAGTCACAGGCAAATTATCAAGAAGCAAAACAGGGATATCATGAAGCTGTCTGAATTTGTTGGGCAACAGCAGCAGCAAATAGAAGATCTAAAAACTTTATTGATCAAATGCCTAGATGAGAAGAAGAATTACATCTGGGTACAAGAGGAGGATATCCTTGAGCCTGTGACTCAGGAAGAAGAAGAGGAAGAGCCTATGGGTGCAGAGGAAGAGCTCAGGGGTGAAGAGGTGAAGGGTGCAGAGGAAGAGCCCAGAAGGAAGGAGAAAGGGGTCTCATTCTCTGAACCTACAGAAACATTTTCTGGAGGTGAGATGCCCAAAATAGACCCTAAAGATAAGGGAAAGGGTCTATTAGTTGAAGAAGAGCCTGCTAAGAAACCTAAAGGAAAGTTTGGGGGGTTCAATACCAGGGAGGAGCAGGAGGCTCATGACCATGGGGTAGCCCTTAAACTACAAGCAGAAGAGCAGGCTCAGTATAATGAAGAAGAGAGGGAGCAGGCCCTAAGAGATCTGCTAGAGAAAAAGAAGAAGGCAGAGGCAGATAAGAGGGCTGCTGCCAAGAGAAGCAGAAAACCAACCAAAGCCCAGTTAAGAAAGACATATATTGGGAGATTGGGGGTTTAATTCCAGATGTTGAGCTGAAAAGAATGACATTCGAAAGATTGGAATTTTTGTATAAGAAGGAGGTGGAAAAGGAAAAGTTAGAAAGGGGTGATAAGGAGGGTGAGTCAGAGAAAGGAGAAAAAGAAGAAGAGATAGAAAGAGATGAAGCACAGCTGCTCAGTCTACTGATCTTAAGAGATGATGGGGTGAAGGTAGATCCATTAGCTACCAAGCCTCCAAAGATAGTAGATTGGGATCATGTACAGCTGGTGCATAAAGGACCTGAATTGACCAAGATTACAAGGGAAGATGGAGCTACAGAGTTCTATAGGTCATTTCAGGAAATTCTAAAGAAACTGGATAGAGATGATATTGAGCAGATGTATGAAGTAGGGAAGATGAAGTATGAGGGAAAACTGGTTGGGAAGGTATTGAATTGATTATTTTGGGATTATTTTCTCATGATGTTTGAACCTGAAAGAGTACCTCATATCTTCGGTAGATTCTCTGCAGTCAAGTTTTGGATGTATTTTCCAAAATCTGGTGTCCATCAAGTTGCCTTAGAGAATGGAGATCTTCTTTTTATGCTCACTGAGAGGAATTACAACTTGAATCTGGGGTTGATGAGATGCATGATTCAAGTCAAATTGATTACCCCAGAGGACTCAGAGACTGCTAGAGTTCTTCTTCACATGATCCTAAATCAGATACATCAGAAGGCTGAAGCTTCAAAAAGAAGAAGGTAGTGAATTAGCATCCCTTGATTTACTTGAAGATTTTTGTAGAAACTTGAATCTGTAGGAAACAGATTAAGTTTAGGGGGAGATTGTTGGGTCTAAAGATGGCTAGAGAACTTGATCGAAGATTAACACTGCTGGTTAGACTACAACTGCTAATTACTACTGGTGAAGAGGAGTTTCTACTGTTGGTTCAAAAGTTACTACTGCTACCGGGTTTTACACTACCAGTAGAAACAGTTACTACTGGTAGAAAAGATTGAGTTAGTACTGTTAGAACAAAGTTAGTGCTGCCGGGTGAAGTTTCTACTGCCAGTACAAATTTAATACTGTTCATAACTTACTACTGGTTGAGTTTATACTATTCTCGGAAGTTTCTACTGTTCTTCAGAAGTTTATACTGCCCATGTAATTTCTACTGTTTATGATTAGAGCATCTTTTTAACCAAGTGGGCCAATCAAAAGTCTTCTCTGCAAAAGCAAAAGCGCTCAGTAAAACAGAGCATGGCTCAAGACGATAGGAGGATTAGATAGAAAGGTTCTTTGCATTAATTACTGTAGCGTGTAATTGGAGCTCTATAATTCTATAAATAGAGCTCCTTACCTTCAATAGAAAATATCTCAGAATCTTAGCATCTCAATATCTAGCCTTTATAATTGTCATTTGTAAGCTTCAAGGTTAAATTGTAACCCTGATACTTAAGTGTATTCGTATTATTCAAGGAAATAATATTGAAGCTTTTTGATAATTCCTTCGCTTTTACTTATTATTAATTGGTGCTTGAATCAGAGCTAATTTTACTTCTTAATTATAGATTACTATTCCGCGGTATTTCTATAAATATTCAATCGCTATAATTATTGACCCGAAAGGTTCAATCGATCCTATCAAACATTAGTTGACTTAAAACGTACTTGTGAATAACTTAACATGCTATTGGGCCAAACACTAATTATGTTTTTTTAAGTTATGGCAATGATTAAGGACAAATATATACCTTATGGTCGACTGAAAGAGGTATGGGCCTGCCGTTACGGCAGAGGATGGCACGTGAGTCGCCACAGTTGGCCACGAATATTAACTCCTTTGTTAAAACCGACACCACCGCCGTTGACCCCATGAACGACAACTGAGGATTACATCTACATATATTAGAACTGGTACCCAATCCACCACACAAACACAATCTCAAGGCCATCTCATCCATCCTCTGAAAACTCCGGTTAATCGCTGTCCTCCAAAGCTCACCGTTTGACTCGTCTCCAATCACTTTCACCCTCATCAACTCTTCCTCCATAATAACGTGCATATTCTCTTTACACAATGCAGACACCTACCCAAAAGTTCAATTATACAATCACAAATTATGTTTTAAAAAACTACGCCCTTTAAAAGGGAAAATTTCGCAAATGAGTTGTTAATATAGATACTAAGTTAATTATTATACAAATTAGTGTTACTTATGCATTTATGCTTCAAGTTAATATCAATTTATGTGTAAGAAAATATAAAACACAAATTGAGAATGTAAGCATGGTTATGAAAACATGGTTGCACAAATAATTCATTGACCACTTTAAGCAAATTAAAGTACTAAATTAAAGAAGAGAAACAAGAATTACATGACGTCCACCATGACCATCAAACACAGCAAAGAAATGCACAGGTCGAAAACCGTTTACTTCCGGCCGACATAAATTCGTTCTAACAAAAACTTCATCTTCCATTTCTCTTTGCCGACCAATCACCGACATCACTCCGTACGGCGGTGGTGACGTCTCCATAATACTAATCAAACTCATAATCGCTGCGGCCGTAGTCGACGACGTTGTCGGGTTATCGATATTCGTACTTTTCGCCACATGTTTTCGCGTTTCGTCTGCGGTTGAACCGGATGGACCTGCAGTAACTGTAGCCATACGTCTCATCGCCATTCTTCGACGACGTCGTTCGCGGCATTTAACCGCGGAATCTTCATCTTCTTCACTCACCATCACACTTTTACGGTTCCCATAAATACGCTTCATTTCCGATCACCGGGAATATGAAAATAATATTAAATTGACATTAGAGTGAAATACATACAGGTGTCGTTTGGAAATATAAGTGAGGGTTAACTCGTGGTGGATTCTGGTGTATCTGTCGTGGAGGAGTTTGCGCGAGCCAGGTGAACGGGCAGTGTGGCCTGGGGTGACCGAACTGACCGATAACCGACTTTGGGGTTTTAGCATATTGACACGTGGAATATGTGAGAGTTTGAGTTTCTCGAGAGGTGAGTTGTATTGGAAAATGGTGTGAATGGTGACACGTGTCAGATGAGATGTGAGTGAAGTTAATGTCAAGAGTCACATGTGGGCCTATTATATTGCCACGTTGAGGAACTTTAATAAACAGGTTGGGCCCACATCACTTGATTCGGCCCTAGCCCACTGTTTTTGTTTCCAACGACTAATGAGTGTTCCATTTGAAACTTTCGCTGTTTATTTAAATTAGATCAGATGTGATCACAATGACAAGGTTTTTCTCCTTTAATAATTAATTAATATCGTGGCTAGTAAGGTTTCTGAGAGTACTTTTGTTTCGTTTGTACTTCATATCTTTTAATCATCATTTTAAAACAAGCGAAGTTCATACAAAATTGGAGAATTTTTTATTTTTAATTCATTTTGATGTGATCAATTCTTAACTTAACGAAACTTTACTAAACGAAAAAGTCCCAACTATTTTGTTTAAACGCAATATAATTCAAAGTAACTTATATTACTTTATAAAAGGATATATAGTAATTTTTTGTATAATGTTATAAGTATATAATCTTACAAAATTGATGCATAAGTTAATTAGTATTTTCTTATGTGAATAGATTAAAGAGTTTTATTTATGTATCTTTTGTCTATAGTGAGAAATATCAAGATACCATATTCATCATATAACCTATGAATTTCTTATTTTTCTTATAAATCAAAGCACACATCTTAACATGTAAATATAATCAAACATAGTTTGTTGGTGTCATATCGGTATTGATATAATTGATTTTTTATGTTATATTAAAAATAAATTTCTTAGTGTAATAAGAATTGTCCAATTGGTCCAAACATAAACAAATGCAATTATTATTATTAGTACATATTATAAATAAAAAGATGCCATTTTCCATATACACACATTCAATAATATAAATCTATAGATATATGCATAACAAAGTACATTCTAGTTCAAAATAGAGATACAATGTAATTTTAGCTACATTAATTTTCTTCAAAACCCAATAAATGACCTGTACCATTGTATGTTATAAAGAATTTCCCAAAGAATCATATTAAAAAGCTTTATTCTTGGTATTATTATATTGCAAAAACGTAAGATGTGGAACTTATAAAGGCAAACTTTATATAATCTCTAAACATGTTGAAGGGAAGCTAGTTTAATGTGCCACACACGACGACAATCGACCCGTGATACAACTTCTGTGATTTCTCAAATGCTCATGTATATGAATGACCTGTCACATTAGTACGAAAAAATATGTTTCGTTTTAACGATAAAGGCAAAACTAAGTAGAGATTCTAACGAAATATGAAGGCAACACTATAACAGGGAAAGTGAAGCTCACATCCTCCCGTTGGTACATGTCACAATAATCAAAATCTATTCAAACAAATTTTAAACTTGAAACTGCACCACTCCTATAATTACTACATAATGGTGCAGCCATGGCAAAATGCTTGCAACAATCTCGGTATGAAAAGCTATAAACCAGACTAAACTTTATTTTGCATTTGCTGAGAAAACAAAAAAATTGTACCTGATATGGTAATATGTCTATGCACCAATAACAACATAGCTGCTTTTTGAAGTTGAATTATGGACACAATCGAAATGGATAAAGAGGCCAATTTTGTTTTTGGTACAAAGAAATGTATTTTCAAGAGCTTTATGCTTTCATTATTGTACAAAATTAATTGAAATGCAGCTTGAGATTCCTATTTACACGACGACATTTAAATACTAACTCAAAACATCAAAATTCCACTTTGGCATTTGGTAGAACGCATTGTGTGCCTCCATCAGATTTTCATATTTTTGAAAATACATATAAGAAAGAGGAGGACAAAAGTTAATCAAATGAACAAACATAAATAACGGATAATAGTATAATATACATGTATATCAAAGATGAAACAAATCACCACGTCAGAATAGAATTCCTATAAGATAAGGTAGGCTAGGGGACCATTTTAGATTTAGAATTATTATATAAAAAAGGAATGATTCGAAACTTCTAATTAGGAAGATGAAGGTGGTATGCATGAAACTGAAATCATATACCAGTTAAATGACTGTGTATATCTCAATCCCTAATTATTACACTACGAAGAGTCATCAGTTTCAGTCACGTTATTAATAGTAATAATTATATATAAATACATAAATAATTGAATAATTATTTTCTTGGTGAGATAAAATAACTAGCGATGGACACGTAAGATTTTAGTTTGACATGGCATTGTGTATAATCAACAACTAACCTTCGGGATACCCGATTAGAATATAGGTAAGAAGATAGAATGATGGTGATGTGTAAATTAATTTATGGAAACCAAAATATAAAAGGGATCAATGTTAGATTTGCTTAGAAAGTACACTTTTCCATAAAACTAATATGTAAGTTGAGAATATTTAGCTTAAAATTTTCTTTTCTTTCTGTATGTTATTACATGTTCAATACACCCATTGATATTTTTAGAACACACTTAGGGCGAGTATGATTCACGAAATTTTTCAATAAAATTGAAATTCATCATAAAAACTGAAATTTCAAAGAGCATGAATTCGTTTGAATGAAGAAATTTAGTGACTCATAATTTATCGAATTATATATATTTTTCAGATCAAATGAGGCCTCAAATAGTGTACCTAATATTTAATGTAAAATCACACATATCTATATATATCTATAGAGTCTCTAATGAGAATTGAACTCAAAGTCAGACTTTTTAATTGATAAATTATGCACATACTATGTGTGATTTTATAACACTTTTCTTTTAACCTACAAAATTGATTTCGATAAAAATAAAATAAACAATATTACTATAAAACATATTTGAAGTTTGACCATTGAAATACTGAAAAACTTGTCCTCTCAAGTCTCGATTTATAAGGGAACCATACCCTTTGCTTTTGGTTTTGACTTCTATATCATCATATATACACGTTATGCAATCAGACCAAAGTGACGTCATCAATATGCCTAGGTACTAAAATTTAGTAAAAAACTTTCACTTCCTATGTTTTTTTGTTCTTCTTTTCTAAGATTACAATTTACCAAAAAACTGTTTTATGTACCAAAAATATAAGTTTAATGATGTCGATCTCTAATACTTTAATTGTTGCAAACGCTGAAAACAAAAATGGAAAAAAAAAAGAGAGAGAATAAAGACAGAATGAAATGAGTTTTAGAATTCTCATTGAAGGTGGTTGTAATACTTGCTGTTGAATAAAACCATAACACACAAAGCAATAGAAATCGACGATAGGAACAAAAATATAATCATCACACAATAACACATACAATATTCTTTCAACCGTTTAACTTTATTAATCACCAAGTTAAACTCTATGAGTATACAAAGAAGAATCCACCAATTAACATCTCCCCTCACCTCACTTTATAGAGATGAAGGGGGATAATCCCTATAGAATACGTCTTCCATAATATAATTCTATTTCTAATCTAATTCAAACAATTAAGTTACACATTACAACTTTTAAGTATTAATTGCTAATATTCTTAAAAATCTCCACCTTATTAGTAATACCGTAATCAACTCGATATTAAGCATCTCCCACCAATGCTTAACCCTTGGATTAGACATCTTCTTTGCACCAGCAACATCATCGTCAACACCCTCTCGATAAGGCATCTCATTCACCATAATGTTTGTCCCCACCTTAATACTAAGGTGTAACCTTCAACGTACAAGTTCATATATCCTTGATTGTCCCCTATAAATGATCTACTAGCTTCAAGTATCAACATAAGAACATCTTCTTGTCTTTGATCTCCCATTTATATCCAACCAATTTCTCACAAGTTATGATTATTCATAGCATTCGCCCACTTATTTTTCTCCACAAAAGTCACCATCTCACAAATATCTCCCTCTTCCGCAAAGTCTATAGAAGTCACTACTTATAGAGTATCTTCCTCTTCTGCAGAATCCAAAGCATAAGCTGTTATATCAACACTTGTTCTAAACTTTGTACGTCACACCACTTGGATCCTTTCCCCAGTAAGTTGATAACTCCTCAAATCCCAAGGATAACCTTGAGGTTCTCCATCCCTACCTTCTTGATTACCCTTTTCTTTATAATCATTCACTAGTAGCTCCACCTCAATTTAAAAAACCCTTCTTACCATGTCAAAACCCTAAAGAATCAACCTTTCCAACAAGCCACAACAAGGTGTGTGTTCTCTGTTGCTACATTATTAAAAATCGACTTAATCCCTTGAAAACCCTGCACCACAAGTAAACAATTTATTAAAACACGAGAAATCAACACCTCAACAATTAATGGTCCACTTTGAAAATGCACGTAGTTTTAGAAAATTTCACTAACTTCACTCTCCACCAATTAAATATCATCTTTATCCACTAAAGTCTATTTTAATTGGTTAAAATATAAAGTGAACACTTGTTATGAAATAATTTAAAATAAAAATGTGAACACTTACTGTGAGTACTCCCGGTAAATTTAGTAGTTCTCAATGGGCATACTCAAAACCATCTTATATACAAACACATAGTATGATTTTGACCAACAAACCAAACACATTTTAATATCGTAACTGTTTATGTCTTTTTATTAAAAGTCATAATCTTGAATATCAGAACCGCACATGATTATGCAAGATGGTTGTTTCTATGAACCTAAAAGTTACACCGGTGTTGATTAAAATTATTTTGTATCATAGAAATATAGAGACAAGTGCTTTATCGACATAATTAACTAGTGCTGTAAATGAATCGACTCATCTCGCAAGCTACTCGAGTTCGACTCGTTAAAAGCTCAATACGAGCCGAGTCTAAACAAGCTTGAACTCAAGTTTGAACATATTTTGGAGCTCGTTTAATAAACGAACTCGAGCTCCAGCTTCTTATATCGAGCTCGAACAAGTTCGCGAGCATAAACGAGCTTTTCAATTATATACATTAATAATTTTTTATATAATAATATAATATATAATTATACAATAATAATAATCTACATATATAATACTTAATATAATAGTAGTTAATCGTATTATATGTAGCTAAAAATTAGACAAAGAACAAATAAATATTATCGATTAATAAAATAATTATTTAAATAAAGAATATTATGGAATAAACGAGTCAAGCCGGAACCGAGCTCAAGCTTGTATAATATCAAACAAGCCGAGCTCGATCTTTACATAATAGGCTCGAAACGATCCAAGCTCGAGTTCCTTCTCAGTGAATTTTAAACGAGTCGAGCTCAAGTCTAGACGAACTCGGGCTCGCCCTGGCTCGTGTTCACCCCTATAATTGACAAGGTAAAATATGTTGATTAATTATAGTAACGGTGGAATGATTATAAAAGGCAACTTCAATCTTCCTTTATTAATTTGTCTTCTCTATCTCTAAATATAGAGATACGGTGTATATGAGAAAAAAAAAATGCACTTCAACCTTTTCTCTATACTTAGAGGTAAAGATGGAGGAGATTAAGTTGACTCTCTATATATAGAGGAACATTGCTCATCCTCTACAAATTTTAAATGATACTTAATATTTAGCTTAGTCATGTTTATATATTACCTCATTATTAATTGTTAATATTTTTATATATGTTTGTCTCCAATTCAATATTATTTGTTATATATGTTGAATATTATTTGCTACTTATCTTAAATACTTTTATTTTTAATAAATATTAATTATAAATATGCTTTCAATTATAAATTATAAATTATAAATAATATATATAATAAAATATTTATTGTTTATCGATTCTAAATATATATAAACATTAGTTAAAATCAGTTGTCTAAATATAAATTAGGTGAGATAAATATTATAGAGGTGGATTTTTAAAGAATGTGATTGGAGAAGAGTTTTTTTGTTTACTTTATATTTAGAGATAGAGATAGAAGAATGGTTGGAGAGGGCTGAGCGATTAAAAAATTATATATACATTGGCGGTTAAAGTTACATGTTCAATCATAGGATATCTAAAAAACAAATGCAAAATAATATATATATTGAGAGATCATTGGAGAAGTAAAAAAATGGGGAAGGAGAGAAGCTGATCTCAGCCATCCATTTGATCCGGTCAACACAAAGTCAACATGGTGACAAACTTGTAAATTACTTGAAATCAATGATAAATGAAGGAAAAAAAAATACCCAACAACTACAAAAACGTGATTTTCAAGCGATATTCATCAGATTGAAGCTAGAAGCTTTGAAAAATTAATTGAAAAACACTACTACATAACTCGTTAGCATTCATTTGAGATATATATAAAGCAAAATACAAATAAATTGATTATATACCTCATTAGTCAAACAAATTTGTTATAATTTTACGTTATAAACAAAAAACTCTCGAAATTAAAATTTTCAGGACGTTAACATTCACTTGAGATGAATGTTATACAACTTAATATTCATAAACATTCATTTATGATGAATATTAACTTTTATATGTTATTATACACCGATGATCATTATAACATAACATTCATCAGTGTATATATACTTCAAATAACGTGTTTTGAGTATTTAAAAAATTATTTCGAAGTCATTCCTATGTTCCTACGAAACTTAACCTTCTTATTTGAACTCACGACTATATATATACACACAAAGACTCGAGATTGATTGCTTTTATTATTATTATGATTATCATTATTATTATATTATTATTATTATTATTTATTATTTACTAGGACGACGTTAATGTGAAACAGGAGGGGAAGTAATTCAGTTAACCAAAAGGTTAGACATATGGCATAGATTTATTTTTGTCTCATTAGATACTACTAAACTAGACTAAACTTTTGTGGGTTACACGAGCATTGTCAAAGATATAAGGTTTTATAGACAGATTTCTGTAAACACCTAATGAGCGAGTTCATATTTGAAGTTGATGTGGAAACATCTATATACACAAGTACATAACGAACGATCGATTTAACACAACAAGTTCAGGATTATATTTTAGAACGATAAAATGCATATAAGGGGAGTCCATTGTCCATGTGAAGGGTGAACATGGTTCTATACGTAGCTTCCTTACTTTCATCCACCAGTTTAAACTTGAAATAGAAGAGAAGAAAGGCAGCCATTACTTTCATCTGCCTGTATGCAAATTCTTTGCCTAAGCATATTCTTGGTCCACCCTAAACAATTGCATTTAGATTGTAATCATGTGTGTCAGCTGAAATGTGTTTATAGATCAAGTTCATGGTAGTATTAAGTTCATTTGTTACTTACTTGAAATGCCGTAAACTTGAATGGACTTTCAGGCTGGAAAACACCTTCATGAAGCCATCTTTCTGGCCGAAATTCCTCTGCGTCTTCACCCCAAATGTATGTCATTCTTCCCATTGGATACGGCATATAGCTTATACCATCTCCTTTCTTGATTTTGAAACCATCTGGTAGAATATCATCTTTCTCTGAACACTTCCCATCCTGAACAACCAAGCTTACAAGAATTAGAGGTAGCAAATTCACCCCGTTTACTTAATTATGAATTTGTTATATTGGTTTGTGTTATCTCAAACAGATCATATAAAAAAAAATATCAATCCCCTCCCCTCCAAAGTTCATTTGAAATGCATATAACCTCCAAAGCCTTTTTGTTCAGATATTTATATTATTAACATTGTGATAGAATTATTTTTGTAATCATCATTATTTATGTAGAATGAAAAGAAAGTGTTTGCGGGTAATCCATTCTCGATTGACTCAATTACCGTTTTGAGATGTTACCCAACCCACTTATAGTGCCACCTTTATGAATGAATTGACCTCAAATGCCCAATGTTACCAGAGGAACAGGAGGGTAGAGTCTGAGAGTCTCGGTTAAAGCTGCATGAAGGTAATGCATTTTGTCAAGGGCCAGTTCGGTTAACTTGAGGGAGAATGCATCGATAGAATATGCAGGCTCAGCTCCAGTGGTTTCTTTCACTTCAAGTGCAACTTTTTCTTGAATGAAAGTGTGCTTACAAAGCATGTAAAAGAACCAAGTGAGTGTGTTTGCTGATGTGTCCTTCCCAGCAATCATGAAACTAAGTACTATGTCTCTCAAGTATTGATCACTCAATTTTGCAGGATTTGTCTCGCTTTCAATCAAAAATCTTGATAATATGTCCTCTTTATTCCCCTGTTTTCAGAAAACGGTAAACCATGTAAAGATAACCTCTTTAAAATCTTGAGTATATTAGGTGACAACTCCAAAGTAGTGTTTGGTACTTGTTGGGTTTGACCCGAAACATTTTTTGGCTAAACTTATTCAATCTTTTGTGAATAGCTAGTGTAAACTACGATCACAAATAATAATCTAAGTTTTGGATAATACAATCTAAATCTAACTTAATTGGTTAATACAATATAATCATAATACGCTTATATGATTTTCAACCCGTGTGAAATGTTTCCTTACAAGTTAATATTTCTTACTTTACTCGTTTGACCGATTAAACATAAAACATAACATGACTCAAATCCATATATCAGTTAATTGGGCGATGATACTCACATCAAGTTTCTCATTTTTCATCTGACCCCTCTTTTGTTGTATCAATTCATACACAAAGTTATCGATCACTTTTATATTTTTCTTTAGAGAAGCTTCTGATCCGAAGTTGAAATACCTTTTCACCCTCCATAACACATCAACATATCGCCGGAAGATGATAACATTTGAATCATCAAAAGCTATCATAAATCGATTACTGACTTCATCTGAACCAGATAAAGTATCAAGATCAAACCCAAATCCCACCTTGAATATCGAATCTAAAGTGGATTTCATTAATAGATCCTGCAAAATTAAAGAAAGTAGTGATTGTGTTGCAGCCTTATCAAAATTTTAGTGTGACAGTTTTGACCCATTTACATGTGGGTCGATTTGGGTTGTGTCTTATCTCAAACAGATCAAATTAAAAAACTTTACTAAAATTGGATTGGTTCAAAAGGACGGATAGTCTTCCATGGTTTCTTTTGAATGCATACAACAATTGTTATCTTGATAAGATTTGTTTTTAACCATAATTGATGAATTACCTATTTATCATAGAATGACTTAACAGACGTGCTCCAACCCAAACCTGTATTGACCCAACGCACCTGACCCACAAAGCTTGCCAATTCTAAAACTTATACATAACAATTTTAATTGAGCTTATAATACCTGCAGGGGAATAATTTTGTTGTGAAAAACTGCTTCTGAAATCTTTTTCACCAGCTTAGCAGTGTTTGACCTGAAAACAGTTGTACTAAACTCTCTAAGATTCTTAGTTGAAAACTCATAACTTGCAAGCTTCCGTTGATGACGCCATATTTCTCCATCGGCTGCAAAAATCCCATTACCAAAAAGATCTCCCATTATTCCTTTATGGTAATCTCCCTGTATGTAAACACCACCATCAAATACAAACTATTATATGTCAGGTAACTACAAATTAATATGTCAACTAAAAAGAGTTGATTAACAAAAATGATAAAATACCCTGGTGTAGTTTGGGAAGTTGGATTTAAGAATGTGTTCAACGTTAATCGGATTAGCAATATATACTTCACTGTGTGTAGGCGTAATAAAACGGAAGGTGTGGTGTTTCCTTGCAATCAATGTCATATAATCAAAAATATCGTTGAAGTGTATCAGCATATTAAAAACTGAGCCTACAACCGGGGGCCGTTGATCATTTGATATAAATTCTTTAAAGTAAGGTATGAGAAATGAAGACAAGAACACAATCACAAATAAAATTATGAGTCCAATAAGTGATAGCATAAAGGTTGTCGAAAAATAACTGCAGGTGATGAGGAACAAGATGCTGGAAATAAACAAGAGAGCTTTCATGTTAGAAAGTATAGTAAACATAGTTGGTTGAGGAACATATGGTTGAAATTATATGGACGGGAGGTTGACTGGGTTAGGAGTTCATTTATTATGATATTATTATTTATTTGTTCTTACTTTTGGATTTTGGAAAATAACAAACCAGATTATAAAAAAAAATGCTATGAAAGTGCAAAAAAGAAGTTAGCTTTTGAAACTACTTTTATCCATGTAAAGAATGTTTTTGATTTTAGTGTCGTCGTTATTTAGGTAATTGATATTACACGACATTTAAGGGAATTTCATATGCATCAAGTTGTATGACAAGTTAGGAGGTGTTGAGTTAACACCCCTATTAGTCTGATATGAGTCTGGAACCGACAAATAGCGCGGGTGAAGAGGATATGAAGTCCTTACGGGGTCAAGGGGCAGAGCCGTTTATTGGGTCCCTCTAGCAGTTCTTTCCTACGATAAGCCGGCCTGTTTACCCACAAAACAAAAGGCTATGACGTCCTTTCCCTCCGAATCGACATCAAGTCAATAATTATATTTTAACAGAACGATTCTAGTCTCAAAATCAGATTTTTGACAGTAATTCTCTTTGTTTGCTCTGACTTTTGTTGCCAGAAATCTAAATGTGTTTTTTGAAATGTCCCAACACAATTTGTGCAACCAGGCAAAAGTAGGGTCTTGAAGAAATTATCAAGATCACCACATAACTCATACTAAATTATTACTCAACAGCATAAATATTTAAAATACAAAATAGTAATCACATCAAAATAGTAGGGTCCTGTATTCAAATGTATTTATGGCCGGCCACTTGCCCCTGAAGATGATGAGAAAAATACAAATCAAAGACCAACCTTGATGTAAAACTTGGATTAAAATATGCAAATGGCACAAGTTAACATCATCGCACCGTTAACATAAACTTCGAACATGTAACACCCCAAAAACCTTAACATTACTAAATTCCACGTTGTGAATGTTTTAATATTATGCGAAGCTAAGTCAAATATAGAGTAAATGAAAATGGGTATTTGGGCCACCCACCGGAGTCGCTTCATATTTCAATGGAGCACGACCGAACCCCCAACAAGGTCCAACATCGTCGGACAAATCACCTCCATCACATATACCACAACGTCCGAGCCGGAACTCGCACGGATTAAGCATTAACGTTGTGAGTCATGCGCTTCATTGGTGGTAGGTACCTTTATGATAAATAATACCCATGGCAGGTTTCGAAACCATGACTTAAGGAAGTCATGGACTGCCCTTACCATTAGGCTATTTCGTCATTGGTAATATTGACTAAATGTGGTCAAAAATAACCATCAATATTAAGTTTATTGGTGTTAGGGTAGGATCGCAAAGACTTGTTGGTGGTGTGAAACTTAAACAACGAATGAAGAAATTTGGAAATATGATGAAGCACCCGGTGAGTACTTGAGTACTCGACTGGTAGGTTTGGTGTACCCGGTGGGTACTAACCTTGAAATCGGGTAAGCTATGTACAAAACGGGACATAGTTTGGGCTTGATGGTCTACCCGGCGGGTAAGGTAATTTACTCGGCGGGTACTTTAGGTCGGCCAACACATTTTCCGCGATATAAGTAACCCCCTACTCTTGTAAATTCTAACACCTACGAAATTAATAAAGGATTCTCTCTAATTGGCTGTGGATTAAACCAATCGAGTAGATTGGATATAACCATTTTATATTCACGTGTTCGTTTACATTCTCGCATTATTCTTAATTGTTTGCTTTATTTGTTGATCCATTTATTGTTTATAGGGTATAACCTAGTGATTGTACGTTCTGGGTTGGATCTTAAATTCCTAACAAAACTTCAGATATTGAGGGGCTGAAAGTGTAAGTGTGTGTATTGAGAGAAATTCAAAGATGGAGATAGAGTTTAAGTGGAACCTTAAGGAAGGATTTGAAAGAAGATCAACTCTTTGTTATGTACTAACTACAAGTCTATTACTGCGTTATTACCTAAGGTATAACTTCTAACTCTATGTTATGCAAATTTGGAGAAAATATTTGGATGTTGGTGTAATGAGTTAGATGATTGAGAATTATGACGTGAAATGAAAATTTTAGAAGTGATGAAACCATGTAGTGTGGAATTTATAGCAGATTCGATCAAGTAGTCTTACATGTTGTTAGATTTTGACTCCAATAAGTCAAAATTTCCGTTGGTCTGTAAATTGAGTAAACAAGTAATCACCAACTATGTTTTGATTCTTCATTCCTAAGATCACCATTTTATGCATACTTTTTAATCCGTATAAAGTATAAGTCAAACTAAGGTGGTTTATGAGAAGCAAAATTTACCTAATAGACAGTTATACATTCACTTCTCACTATCTAGTCCGTGTCAGAATTTTTTAGTAAATGGCCATACCTCTCGCCTAAATACAAAGACTAATTAGGCGAAATCCAAGCAGCCACTTAAAAGACGTCACTTCTGTTTGAAAATTCGCAATCAACGACTAATTTGCCTACTCTAACAATTTTCTCGTCGGACCAAAAAGTCCGTCTAAAAGATAAATTACCTCGAGGTAGGGGAATTTTCAAATTCTTATTTTTCATGCATATATATGTTTATACAATTATCAACTTCTGAGATGCAATATAATAATATATATATATAAGGAACTAGTAAAAAGAAAAGGAACAATGATGAATAGGGTCATACTCGGTGCAAATAAAATAGGATGCATGTAACCTTGTGCTATTATAATATAATAATTGATTCAGGTGGTTGCCCAAACTTAATTTTCGCCTAATATAACCTTCACAAGAATTGAGAATATGAAAATTTCGCCAAGTTCGCCTAAATATAATTTCCTTTTAGGCGAATTTTTTGGTCCAGATGACGAATTCTAATTGACCAGGTGAATTAAGTATAGACCGGCGAATTTTCAGATGCACGAGGCATCTTTTAAGTGACTATTTGGATTACGCCTACTTTGCCTTTTCATTTAGGCGAGAAGTTTGACCATTTTGCTAAAAAAAATTCTGACACAGTCCAGATAGTGTGTGGATGTTTGATGAGGTAATTTTCTAGAGAATGAACAAGAATTACAAGTAAATGAGTTTTAAAATTTGACAGAAGGTGTTTTGAATAGTAAGGTATCAAAACCCAGTTACGTAGTTGAGTTCAAATTGATCTTCATTTTCAAATAGATCAGATTTTCAACAGGTTGAAGCTGATTGATTAATTAGGACAATGTTGGTGAGAAAATAATTCAGTAAACCAAAAGGAATTAGACATATGGCATAATGGGCATTACACAATCATTGTTAAAAATATAAGGTTATAAAGATAGTTTTTGATGAACACCTAATGATCGAGTTCGTCTTTGGTCACTTGAAGTTGATGTGAAAATATCTATATGCGCAAGTACATAATGAACAATCGATTTAACATGATTACAAGTTCTAGATTACATTTTTGTACGATAAAATGCATATAAGGGTAGTCCATTGTCCATGTGAAGGGTGAACATGGTTCTGTATGTAGCTTCTTTACTTGCATCCACCAGTTGAAACTTGAAAAAGAAAACTAGAAAGGCCGCCATTATTTTCATCTGTCTGTATGCAAATTCTTTGCCTAAGCATATCCTTGGTCCACCCTAAACAAATTAATTTGGAGTTAATCGTGGGTGTCAACTAAAATGTTCTTATAGATCAAGTTCATGATAGTATAAATTCATTTGTTACTTACTTGAAATGCTGTAAACTTGAATGGACTTTCAGGCTGGAAAACGCCATCATGGAGCCATCTTTCGGGCCGAAATTCCTCCGAGTCTTCTCCCCAAATGTATGTCATTCTTCCCATTGGATATGGCATATAATTTATACCATCTCCTTTCTTGATTTTGAAACCATCTGGTAGAATATCATCTTTCTCTGAACACTTTCCGTTCTGAACAACCAAACTTAACATAATTCGATCTAGGAATTTCATCCAATTTACTTACGAATTGTTTAAATTGGTTCGTGTTATCTCAAAAATGTCAAATAAAAATTAGGTAAATAGAAAAAGGTCAAACAGCCACCCCCCCCCCCCCCCCCCCCCCCCAAAGTTCTTGTCATTGTGATTGCATTGTTTTTGTAATCATAACTATTCATATATAAATTATTTATTGGGATGAAAAAAGGTGTTTGTGGGTCAATCCATGCTAAAATGACTCAGTTTTACCAGAACCCGTTTTGATATGTTACCCAACCCGCCCATCTTGACACCTTTATGAATGAACACAATCCCACAAGCTCAATATTATGTTACCAGAGGAACAGGAGGATAGAGTCTGAGAGTCTCGGTTAAAGTTGCATGAAGGTAATGCATTTTGTCTAGGGCAGCTTCCGTTAACTTGAGGGAGAATGCATCGATAGAATATGCATACTCAGCTTCAGTGGCTTCTTTCACTTCGAGTGCAACTTTTTCTTGAATGAAAGTGTGCTTACAAAGTATGTAAAAGAACCAAGTGAGTGTATTTGCTGATGTACCCTTCCCAGCACTGATGAAACTAAGTACTATGTCTCTCAAGTACTGATCACTCAACTTTACAGGATTTATATCGCTTTCAATCATAAATCTTGATACTAAATCGTCTTTATCTCCCTGTTTGCAGAAAAAGAAACATATTAAATCGTGTAAAGATAACCTTTTGAAAATCTTAATAATGAATATTTGGTAACAACTCAAAAGAAGTGATGTTTGGTACGAGTTTGGTTGACCCGAAACACTTTATGCCCAATGTTTTTTGACTCAATTTCTCTTTTCAGTTAGAGTATGTTCAGCTTCTTTCGGTTGGACGCTATTCACTTGATTCTAGTTATGGTGCATAATGATCATTAAAATGTTAATGACTGCCATTAAGGGTGCTCCATCAAAGGCAGTCATCACCTCCTCTTTGAGATACACTAACAACACATTGAGAACTTATAGATGCAACTCATCTTTTCATGAAGCTCCTGCGATATTTTGTGGCAAGTCAGTCGTTCGGCAGTTCAACTACTTCAGCAAGCCAGAGAATCTGTTTTAGACTCTGCTTATTACTCGGTGATAACCTTTTTCTTCTACTCATTAATTTATGTTTTTTCTTTTTCATTTCATTAATAGTAATTCGTTATTATTCATTGCAATTCGCTATTAGTCATTGTAATTCGTTATTAGTCATTTCAATTGGTTATTATTCATTATTGTTCATTGAAACTCAGTCTAAAATATATTCCTGCAAATATAACAGGAATCATAACCAAATATCAGTTAATTGTGGGCGATGATACTCACATCAAGTTTCTCATTTTTCATCTGATCCCTCTTGTGTTGTATCAATTCATACACAAAGTTATCGATCACTTTTATGTTTTTCTTTAGAGCGGCTTCTGATCCAATGTCAAAATACCTTTTCACCCACCATAACAAATCAACAAATCGCCTGAAGATGATAACAGCCGACTCCTCAAACGCTGTCATAAATCGATTACTGACTTCATCTGTACCAGATAAAGTATCAAGATCAAACCCAAATCCCACCTTGAATATCGAATCTAAAGTGGATTTCATCAAAAGATCCTGCAAAATTTAAGAAAGCTATGATTTTGTTGCAGGTTCATCAAAGTTTTAAAGTGGCAATTTCGACCCGTTTACTAATTGGTCGATTTGGGTTGTGTTTAATCTCAAACAGGTCAATTAAAAAAGTTAACTAATAGGTGATGGGTTCAAAAGGCCGGAGATTCGTCTATCATCTCTTTTCAGGCAGACAAACACCTAAATTGTTTTTGTTCAAAACTCAAAATTTTGATCATAATAAGAATCTTTTAACCATAGTTAAAGAATTCACCTTTGACCCTATGCGCCCGACCCACAATCTGTGCCATTTTTAAGAAATTATACATATCAGTGCTTATATCACCTGTAGAGAAATGATTTCATTATGAACAACTGCTTCTGAAACCTTTTTCACCAGCTTAGCAGTGTTTGACCTGAAAACAGTAGTACTAAAATCTCTAAGATTCTTAGTTGAAAACTCATAACTTGCAAGCTTCCGTTGATGACGCCACATATCTCCATCTGCTGCAAAAATCCCGTTACCAAAAAGATCTCGCATTATCCCTTTATTCTTATCTCCCTGCATGTAGACACCACCATCAAACACGAATAAATAAAATCTGCCAGTTAAGTATATGTCATTCAAAAAGAGCTAACAAAATACCTTCGGGTAGTTCGAGAAGTTGGATTTAAGAATGTGTTCAACGTTAATCGGATCAGCAATATATACTTGACTGTGTGTAGGCATGATAAAACGAAAAGTGTGGTGTTTCCTAGCAATCAATGTCATATAGTCGAAAATATGGTTAAAGTGTATCAGCATACTGAAAACCGAACCTACAACGGGTGGCCGGTGATCATTTGATATAAATTCTTTGAAGTAAAGTGCTACAAAAGACAAGAGTGCAGTCACAAATAAAATTATGAGTCCAAAAAGTGATATCATGAAGGTTGTTGAAAAATAACTGCTTGTGATGAGGAACAAGATAGTGGAAATCAAGAAGAGAGTTTTCATGTTAGAAGGTATAGTAAACATTGCTGGTATGGTATGGGAGGTCGACTGGGATAAGACTTGAGAGTTCATTTATCAGGGTAAGGTTAGTAGAAGGACTCGTTTGAAATTTTGCATGGGACAAAACTGTAACGATTAAAATGCCTAAAATTTATAGGTATAAAATGCAGTGTTATTAAAATGCAGGTGTTGTTAAAATGCAGTAGCTGTCGTAAATTACAAAAATTTTATTGTAAAATGCAGTAAAAAAATCTCCTCCTCTTTTCCCTTAAATGAGACATTCGTCTATTATCCTCCACCAATTTATTATGATATTATAATTTTGTTTGGTTCTTAGTTTTGGATTATAATAAATTAACCACCTAATCAACAATGTTATTATTCCTAACGACCTAGGCTAATCCCACAATGTCATAATGTTCGATTCCAACCATCCGAAGGTTTTTATTTGTTTTTTGTGTTTTTTTTGCTTCTTTCTAAACATATCTATTGGTGTGTGTTTTTCTATGATGCTATTTGTTTAATTAACCAACCGTTCAAAAATATCGATATGATTAAGCATGATGTATCTTATACTATGAAAAACTCGTCGATGCTAATTATAAACATATAACGTCATTAATGCTAATTATATACTCCATATATATATTCTAGTCTTTATTGGAACTTACATGAACTTAATCATATGTTTTTTAAAAAGTCAATCTACAAGCATTATTTGGACTTTGGATGACATTAATTTTAAGTAAAAAAGTGTTCCATAAAAAAAGACTCTTTATGAAATAACTTTTTAAAAAAATTTAGAGCTTATATGAGTTCAAATTACTTAAAAAACTTTTACTTATTATATATAATATATACATTTTACGGTAAATTACAGTGTGATTATGATTGTTCATTTTTCAAGGATCATCATCGAATTTCAATAATAGCAGTGCATATCATCAAACTAGTCAACTTCATCCCAAGTTCATTCATCGCCATTTAAAATGACTGAAATAACCCTTCCTCTTATTTTTCCTGATTTATATTTCAATTTTCAATTTTTTTTTAAGTTTAATTAGCTTTTTTCTTACTCTCTCCGTCTCAGTGAAAGTGTCCCCTTTGACTAGACACAAAGTTTTAAGATTCTTCACTGATTATAATTTTTACCAATTATATATCATATCTACCGGCTCTAATCCAAAGGAGGACACTTAAACTGAAATGGGGAGTATTTTATAATAAATCATTAACACGCAAAAGTAAAGTACAATATCTATAGCACAAGATACAAACCAATCAACCTAAACCTCATTCTCTCTCCTCTCATCCGGCTTCCCTGTCCTCTCCCACTACCTTCTCCATCTTTCATCTAAAACCCTAAGAATATCTCCTCAAACCACAAACTTTTTCCACCACATGAACTACATTTTTTGAAACTCCTTCACCGGCACTTCGTCGGACCGTGCACCACCAACATCGATCTTCAATTGTCGCTTTCATCATCGATCTTCGGAAAATGCAAAAAGGGCAGGGTGACCGGAGATGGTGGCGGCCGGCGATTGTATTAACTGTCGATGACTGTGCCACGATGGGAGGAAGTTCCGGCGACGTATTTCGTCCATCACCATGACCGACTAGACTCACAAAAACAGATCTAGCCACCACCGCCCGAATTTCAGAGTCACCTGCAATCTGAGAAATGCGGTGTGGTGGCTAGTGTTCTTACGGTGATGATCGTGATAGTTAGGTGGTCACTTGCAAGCTCGAATTTGTCAGGTGTGTATGTGATTTACAGTGGCCGGACCTAAGGATCGCCGAAAAAGATATGGGAAGAAGTCAGCTAGGGTAGTTTTTTATTGAGGAAGCAGAACGGATAAAAGGGAACATGATTTTTTTTTTTAATAAAAAAAACAAAGAAAAAGGAAAATTAATATAAAAAAAAATAAAAAACAGAGATAAAAGATAAAGAAAATGATATGACATGTTTAAATATGTCCTGAGAGATTAAAAAAATAAAATTAAAAATAAAATAAATTAATTTAGTGAAAAAATGTAATCTTCATGGTTTGGACCTTAGTACCCCAAACTGGGTGGGCTTTTCTGTGTTATTGGGCTTTTTAATCCAAATAGTAGGATTAAATTGCAATTTACTCGACTGAACAAGCAACTTTTTTCTTTTATGATTTTGGTTTTGCAAAAGCTACACAATGGCATGGTACAGAAGATCAAAACTTGGTTTCGATGCAATTTGACGTTACTTCACCTCCAAGATTACCACTCGCAAAGCGCCATTAATCAGAAATACAGTTTCAACTATTAACCACAACAATCAGTTGAGTAAAAACTATTTTCCTTTTAGAAGTTGTTTGTTTTCACCATTAGCTATAAGTGGTAGGAGATTAGGTAGTTTTCGATACTTTGGAAGTGTTTCTAGAGACAATAATAACAAAGGTGATTCCGAAGAAGTGTTTATTAGAGTTTTGATATTAGCAGGTTTAGGAATTGGTGTAACATTATGTTTTGGGAATGTTGAAACTATACCTTACACAAAACGGCAACATATTGTTATATTGTCGAAAAATGTGGAGAGAATGATAGGGGAGTTCTCGTTTAAGAATATGAAGAACGATTATAAACGTAAAGGGGAACTTTTGTCTGCAACGGATCCTGCAAGCGTTAGGGTGACAACGATTTCCGGTAATATAATTGAGGCATTGCAAAGACAGATGAACAAGGGGACGCATTTGGAGGGATTGAATTGGGAAGTTTTGGTGGTGAAAGATGAAGATGTAAATGCTTTTTGCTGTCCTGGTGGGAAGATTGTTGTGTTTACAGGATTGTTAAAACACTTTACAACTGATGAAGAGATTGCTACCATCATTGGTCATGAGGTATATATCTGCACTTTTTTGTTAATTAATATCGGTAAGAAACGCAAGTACTTATCGTACATAAAATCACTATATAATTTGTCAAGATCGCGTAATTTAACAACTATATAGACGCATATAAACTTGTGATGGAACTGTATAACTGTGAAAGTCGATAATAGTAACAGTTTTCGGTAAATGCGTCTAGAAGAAAAAGAGGGTTAAGATATATCCAGAATAGACATGATGGGAATGAGATTTTGATTCTCAAAGTGGAGTGTGGTCAGTTAACAGATGTAATGACCTTGCTTACTGGTAATTGAAATCATACTTATGTTGCTTAGTGATCATTAACTGGTTTAATTATCGTCCTTAACAGATTGTTTCTTAATATGTTAACTAATTGTCATAAACACATCATTCTCAGAATCGTACACATGAGATTCCGACGAAATTTGGTTAACAGTTAGAAAATTCTTTTTATAGGTTGCTCATGCTGTGGCAAGACATGTAGCTGAGAGGATGACAAAGACATTCTGGCTTATAATTGGGGAGCTAATATTCGAAGAATACGCTACGAAAGATTTAGTCAGGCTGATTTCAGGTTTACTGTTTACGCTTCCTTTCTCGCGGTGGTATGTTTTTTTTCTTTATCTCAGTACAACATCTTCATGATGGGTTCGTGTCATTAGTTTATGAATGATTTTTATCTAAGAGAGAACTTTCACGTGTTGACAAATAGTAGTGATCAAAAAGTTCACATACTTTTAGGTAAAAGTGATTTAACTATATGTGTTTGTGATGGGTGTAGGATGGAAATTGAAGCTGATCACATAGGATTGCTGTTGATGGCTTCTGCAGGATACGATCCACGGGTTGCACCAAAGGTATATGCAAAATTGGGTAAAGTAGCGAGTGATTCAGTGTTGTCCGATTACATTTCTACCCATCCATCTGGAAAGACAAGAAGTAAATTGCTATCTGAAGTTAGTGTCATGCAAGAAGCACTTGTTATTTATCAAGAGGCCATAGCAGAACGAGAGGTTCGAAGGGATCCAGTGCCCAACAACCCACTCCTCCCGGAATTGCTTTATCGGAGCCAAACAAGGAATGGTCGTTAGTGGACACCCACCTCGGTTAGAGAGGCCCTGTTTAATACATTAAGAAACGATGTTCACAGGGCCCCAGAAAGACTTCCTACAATCCGGCCTGAACCTTTGGTAGGCTCCGGTTAATTTTTTTTCCTGTAGCGAACTTAGATTTTTAAACCATCAACGAAATTAGTATAGAATTTAATTAGAAGTTGTTTATGTTTCAAGATATGCAGCATATTTGATGGTTTTGCAATGAAGAAAAAACATTGTTCAAACACTATTGATGAAATATATATAAAGAGCTCAGGAAGAAAAAAATTGTTGATTACTCTTTGAGAAATTAGAATCTGGATGGTACACTTTTATATTCTAATGGATGATGTTTGAGTTTCCAGATAACTCTTACACAACCTAAGAGCTAATCTCTAGTTAAACATTTTTTTCTGATGGGGGGGCTTGTTGGATTCTAATAACAGAATAGCAAATATATAATCGATGAATCGATTCATCATCACCTAGTGAAATACAACTTATGGAGTATAATGCTAAGTTTTGGATCATGTTTTTGAACGAGGAAATGCAAATACGTCTAGTCCTTTGTCCATGTGAAGGATGAACATAGTTATATATGTAGCTTCTTTAGTCTCATCCACCAGTTGGAACTTAAAAAAGAAGACAAGAAAAGCAGCCATGATTTTCATCTGTCTGTAAGCAAATTCCTTCCCTATGCATATCCTTGGCCCACCCTAAACAAATGCAAATGTAGTCATGGGTATTAACAAAGATGAGCTAACATATCAACTTAAGAGAGGATTATACTATTATCTTTCTATAGTTTAATTACAAATTGCATCCATGTGCCTTATTTGAAATTTCTGTAATCGGTCCAAAAGTTTGAATACCTACATTTTCAGTCTTAACTAGTTTCTATTGCAGTATAACAAGCCCGAATAAGTTTCAATAGCATAATCAAATTCAAAATCATTGGTGTTAACAATTTGACTAATTTTAACCCCATTCTTCATCTTCAACCTTTTCATGTCCACCACCGGCAGGGTGAGGACGAAATCATCAGACCACCAAGTTCTTATTGACCTTAGCCATGTATATTTTTTCAAGGGTGAAGGAATATAGAGTTTCTTTAGTTTTACTGAACATGTATATTTCTTCAAAAATATCTGGACCGGAATCTTTTCTGTGTTGAATATTTATCCCTGAAATATGGAACTTTTGATGCACGTATATACATTATCATATTACAAAATCCGGGTTGGAAGTGCTCCATTGTAAATGAATGTATATAAAATATGAGTCCAATGTGTATGAATGACTATGAAATATGGTTGAAGATCTCTGTTGAAGAGGCCGATGAACAGGAATATACCCTAAATTAAAAAAAAAAAAAAAAAAAAAAAAAAAAAAAAATCGTTCAGCTAGATGATTTTGGACTTGAAGTGCATGTGAAACCAATTCGGACAGACGTTGTACATTTGAAACTAATTTAGTGAAACTGTGGTTCCAAATTTCAATAAGCTGGACAATATATGTAATTAACTATCTTCTTTGCTACTTACCTGAAATGCAGTAAGCTTAAAAGGGCTTTCAGGCTGGAAAACGCCCTCATGGAGCCATCTTTCTGGGCGGAAATCCTCTGCATCTTGTCCCCAAATGTAAGTCATCCTTCCCATCGGATATGCCATGTAACTTATACCATCTCCTTTTTTTATTTTGAAACCATCCGGTAGAATATCATCTTTCTCAGCACACTTTCCATCCTGAACCACAATTACCCTTATCAAAACAACTACTATTTACAAATATGATCACAGATTCCCAAAAGATATTACCAAAGGAACAGCAGGATAGAGTCTGAGAGTCTCGGTTAAAGCTGCATGCAGATAATGCATTTTGTTGAGGGCGGTTTCAGTTAACTTGAGGGAGAATTCATTGATAGAACAATTGTACTCGGCTCCAATGACTTCTTTCACTTCTAGTGCAACTTTTTCTTGAATGAGTGTGTGTTTACAAAGCATGTAAAAGAACCAAGTGAGTGTGTTTGCTGATGTGTCCTTCCCGGCAGAAATGAAACTAAATGATATGTCTCTCAAGTACTGATTGCTCCAATTCGAGGGATTCTTTTCCCTTTCGATCAAAAGTCGTGATAAAAGATCTTCTTTATCCCCCTGTTTCAAGAAACATGAAAGGTATCAAAGCATGTGAACTTCACCATGTACAGTGGGAATTTTATTTTCGATGAATATAATTTCTACTCACATCAAGTTTCTTATTTTTCTTCTGATCCGTCTTGTGTTCTATCAACTCATACACAAAGTTATCTACTATTCTCATGTTTTTCTTTAGAGCAGCTTCTGATCCAATGTTCAGATACCTTTTCACCTTCCATAATAGATCGACATATCGCCAGAAGATGATACGATTCGAATCATCAAAAGCTTTCATAAACTGGCTGCTGATTTCATCTGAACCGGATAAAGTATCAAGATCAAACCCAAATGCCACCTTGAATATCGAATCTAAAGTTGATTTCATCAAAAGATCCTGCCATACAGAAAGTTCTTATACTGTTGCAGCTATTTTCAAAATTTATGTCATTTATAACCGAGTCTATAATACCTGTAACGCAATAACTTGCTCATGAACAGCTGCTTCGGAAACCTTTTTCACCAGCTTACCAGTGTTAAACCTGAAAATAGCAGTACTAAAATCTTTAAGATTCTTAGTTGAGAACTCGTAACTTGCAAGCTTCCGCTGGTGGCGCCATATATCTCCATCTGCGGCAAATATCCCATTGCCGAAAACATCACGCAATATCCTTTTGTTTTTTTCTCCCTGTTAACACCACCATCAAAGAGACATATAAGATGTGAAAAATATAATACAGAGACCCGAAATGAGGGCTGCAAACAGTTGAACGTATATATTTCAGGCTCGAGTACAAAATACGAGCTCAAAACGTATAACGAGCCAAATTCGAGTGTATTAGAACTCGTACTTAAATTATTATCAGGCTTTTGGAGCCCCTGTCTAATATGTAGTACGATTATATATACAAGGCCTGGAAAGGAGTACAGTTTTATCTATATATTCAAACTTAACTAGAATTGAGCTCGTGCTATTTGGAGCTATATCGGGCTTTGCATATTGAACACAGTTTACTAAACAATACTTTCGAGGTATTCAAGCTCCATATTCCAGTTAGAATCTACCTCGAGATAGCATCATGAAGGCCAGTCGAACTATCGTATCAAAATCGATCTTAATATATACTGGTCAAGTCGAGCTCAGATTGGCTCGTATGTAATCGTGACAAAACCCGACCCATTGATGGAGAATAGTGATGAACTATGCTATACTCAAAGATGGTATTCAGTACCCAAAAAATCTTAGGGCCTTTGGGTCACAACCCAATTAGTTAGAAAAGAAGTGTGGCAATACGTTATCACATTCGCCTCCAGCATATTGGGTATTCAATTCTTCATATACCCTTTATTCCCAGCAACCCAAAAGAAACTAAAAAGGAGTCAAGAACAAAAAATACCTTGGTGTAGTTGGGGAAGTTGGTTTTAAGAATGTGTTCGACATTAATAGGATCAGCAATATATACTTCACTGTGTGTCGATGTGACAAATCGGAAAGTGTGGTGCTTCCTAGCAATCGAGGTCAAATAATCAACAAGGTGGTTGAAATGTATCAGCATATTTAAGATTGAGCCTACCACCGGCGGCCTATTATCATCTGACATCAATTCTTTGAAGTACGGTACAAGTAAACAAGACAATACTATAATCACAAACAAAATTATGAGTCCAATAAGTGTTAGCATGAGGGGGATTGAGAAGTAAAATCCTGTGAATAAGAAGATGACGGTGGAAATCAAGAAGATATTGTTCATCTTAAAAGGAAACGCAGGTAGTCGAGGATTGGATAGTTGTAAATATGAGTGGGTTCGTTCTAAATCATTGGGAGGCAGATTGGGGATACAAGTTTGAATGCTATCTCAATTACTCCAAAAAAGGTAAAGCTACACAACTATAATATACTCCATGAAAGTCTGCAAAAAAGAATCATTTTTATATGTCTACTTGTATATATAATACCATATATTTGGTTGACCAAAATTTAGATCAATTTCTGGTTTATCCAAGTCTGATTGACTATTAGAATGAATCATAAGATAAGTGTATGACACATGGATTGTTTGATGTCCAAACAAAAATAGTTGTAGTTATTAATTAATATAGTAAGTTTATAATATACATAAAGAGAAGTGCACATTACCTAAGGTTATTTAAATTTTTTTAGACCGTGGTATTGACACCACCTTTGATGAGTCAGTGCTTCACGGGATTTATGCAAAGTGCCCCTTCTTGGCTTCTCTACATTTAGTCGCTGATCATAAAATCTTTGTCATTCACTTGATAATTAACCATACACAAATACATCGTTGTTTATTGGATTTGATGTATCCCAGTATAACTTCATCTCTTTACTTAGCCTATACAATAGACTTTTAATCTCCTCCATCATGACATCAGAAGATCCTTTTATCGAAAACTCATAAGCAATTCCATCGACTTCAATCATGCTATTACCTGGTGTATCCTTCTTAAGCCCTCTTTCATCCATAAGAGCCCTAGTATTATCCAGTTCATTAAATTTACCAGCTTTAGCTTGTATATCACATAATGTGATATAAAAAGCATGATTTGAAGGCTCCAGATTAATCAAATGTTTGGCCACTTTTTCTCCAAGCTCTACATTCCCATGCATTTGACATGCCCCCAGTAATGCACCCCAGACAAAAACATCTGGATCCATGGGCATACTAGCAATAAGCCTTTCGGCCTCATCAAAAAGTCCACCTCGACCAAGAATATCAACCATACAAGCATAATGTTGGACCGTGGGCTCAATCAAATAAACATTTTTCATTATACTGAAATACCAACGACCCCTATCTGTTAAACCTAAGTGAGTACACGCTGTCAATAATGCACCGAAAGTTACCGTATTAGGTCTCCGGCCACACCCAACCATCTCGTCAAAAAGGTAAAAAGCCTCTTCGCCATAACCATGAAGAGCATACACCGAGATCATTGATGTCCAAGCCAAAACATCCTTCTTAGTAATATCCATAAAAACCCTTTTCGCCATACCTACATTTCCACATTTTCCATACATGTCAACCATTGTTGTTTTAATCACGACGTCACACTCTATCCCGTTTCTCAAAATGTAACTATGCACCCACTTACCATGATCAAGCCACCCTAACGATGCACAAGCCGAAATTACACTGGCTAACGTGATTTTATCAGGGCAAACCATCTCTTCCTCCTTTAGTGACAGCATTTCATCAAAAAATCGAACAGCCTCCTTTGGCCTACCCCCTTGAACCATTCCAGTAATTACCGAGTTCCAAGTAATAATATTTCTCTTATCCATCTTATCAAACAAATCAAGCGCCATATCAATCTCCCCGCATCTTAAACACCCAACAATAATCGAATTCCAAGACACAACATCCCGTTCAGACATTTCATCAAACACCTTCCACGTACATGTCATAACCCCAAAACCAGTATAAAAACCAATCATCGAATTACGAACATACAGATCATCATGAACCCCAAACTTAAGAGAATGAGCATGAACACTTTGACCCACAATAAAATCAAGTCTGTTGACACATTCTTTCAATAAAAAAGGAATAGTAATACAATCTGGCACAATGTAATTCAACAACATTTGCTTGTACAAAACCAATGAGTGTGGTTTTTCACCTGTGTTACTTGAATTACTAGAATAGGCTCTTATCATCGCGTTGTAGATAAAGAGATTGGGGTTATCGGTCACTCGAAAAACACGAGCAGCGTAACCGAGTGATCCAGATGATGAAACTGTGCAGAAGAAAATGAGACGTGAAATGAGGAAAATGTTATCTGATTTTGATAAGTAAGGTGATGTTATGATTTGGGAATGAATTTGTTTAAGGTTTCTCATGTTCTTGCAGTTGTCTATTAGAAAGGCTATTGATTTCAAATATTTGCGGGAATCCATGATTCTTGTTTCAATGGGAAAACGTAAATGAAAAAGTGTCTATTTTCTATTTTGTTTTAGGATTTTGCTAATTATTAGGGCTATGGTTTTTTTTGGCAAAGTATATAATATTAATATGGGTGTGGTTATAGATAAAATGAGAAGTTAGTTAGAGGGATAGGAAGTCAACGAGGAGATTATAGTTAAGAATGCATCATAGTTAAAAGTAAGGTTTATCATGGTTGAAAATCAAGTGCATCATGATAATATATTTTTCGGCTATCAGAATCCGACAACGATGGTGGCAGTCAGAATTCGGCGCTGGTAGGTGGGTCGGTGGCTGGTAGTCAGCCAACATCGTAATTAAAAGTCAGATGCATCATAGTTATAAGTACGTTGCATCATAATTAATTTCATTTTCTTCCTATCTAAAACTTATTTCGCATTAGATCCAATTCCTAATATTAATATTAATATTAAAGTAGAGTTCAAATGAGTACATCAATTTTGTCATTTTGTGTGAGAATAGGGGAATCAATCTCAACCACTCATTTTTATCAAATACCCATTTCCCCACGTTTTTGAAATTAAATATCTCATAAACGGCACGCCATAAAATTCACCGTTTTCTCCTCTTCGATTTAAGACCCTACAAGCTATACTTTCGACGAGTTTTTTTTTTCATTTTTTGATGGGTTTTACAAATTAGTAACACATGTGTTACTAATTAGTTGTACATTTGATTTGCGGTTAAGGTTAGGGTTAGGGTTTAGGGTTTAGGGTTTAGGTTTTAGCATAGTTTAGGGTTTAGTATGATTTAGGGTTTTGTAAAGCGTTTAGGGTTTAGGAGTTAGGGGTTAGGGTTTGGGGTATTATAGGTATTTAACTTTTGATTAATTATTCAAAATATGTTAAAGTAAATAAAAAATAGACATGGCAGTTATCTTCTTATACGTGATATGTGGGAATAGTTTTTTCAAGTTGTTAATCACTTTGTTCATTCATTCAATCTAAAACAACTAATTTGGACGACAATTAAATCGATCGAACATTATCACTTATATCTTATTTATTGATATCAAATAACTGTGTTTGATATCCATATTTAAAATCTCGCTACTCAAAGGCTATTAGGTATTCAATTATATAATTTTCAAGCCACTCAATTGAAATTATTCATATATAGGTGATCTGTAATTTGGTGTAATTTGATTAATTTATTCTTTTATTTTTCTTTTCTTTTTCGGTGTTGTATAAGATAATATCTGATTGTTTTAGGTTGTGAAGAATTCATTTTTTTTCCTAATTAAAATTGGTTGAACGTAGATTCATGGATTATATGATTTGTTTTGAAGTATTTCATTTTACAGTAAGATTTAACACAACTTGATTCAAAAAATATATTTATGATTAAGAAAAAATAATCTTGATTCACAAACATAGTAAAACGTTGATTCTCTATTTTAAAAAATACAGTATAACATGGATTCACAAATTGATAGTTATGATTCACTATTTTATAATAATGATTCACAATTATATACCCACAATTTACATATTTATATGTAAACAAATCGAAGTTTGTAAATTAGTAAATCAATACTCTACCGTGCTTGTGAATCATTGATTTGGTGAAATAAGTAAAGTATGATTCAGTGAAAAGAATGAAAGTTTATAAATAGATGCTACATTTACAAAGTGTATCCAAGTCAAAAAAATAAGAAATTGTTTATAAAGAATGTAAAATAAAGAGTAAACGAACAATAAGGTGAATAATTAAAGAATTAAAAAATAAATTGAGTTCCTATTTTCTAGCACAACGTTGACCACGTTTGAATAACTAATTGAAAAACAATTCATTTTTACGAATTTGCCCCTAAGAATTTATTTAAAAGGCTGTCAACATAATTAATATTAGTTAATTACCATTATCAATTTTGTACCATTGATTAAAATTTTAGAAGGTCACGATTGTTTCTCTCATTTCTTCCATAAAAAATTCTTCTCCCTATATCCTACTCCTATATATATATATATATATATATATATATATATATATATATATATATATATATATATATTAACGGATCAATTGACGTGCCACGTGGAAACATAATCCACGTGAAACAAATTTTATTTAACAGATCAGTTTGTGGATTATGTGGGATTTTCACGTTTCTACTTCAGATTTTTTAAGTAAAAGGGATTAGTGCGTGTTGCTTGTTTATCGATTCCTAAAAATCCTGCAAAACCAGCAATGAATTTTCTGCAAGATGCATTTTAAAATTTTTTAAAAATCCCAAATCGTGTCTGTAAGCTAATTTCTCCTACTCTTAATGTCATTGTGAGTGTCGTTGGTTATTATTTATTACTCTTGACAATAAGTTAACAGAGTACGGGGCCGGCAAAATGAATTTAGGAGGCCTCGTGCAATATTAAAAAATGTGGGCCGAAACAAATTCTTCGTCTTTTTATTTATCCAAATTTGTGTTTTTTCTTCATGTGGACCATAGTTTAAAAGATAATCCAACTAATCTCTGATAATCCAACTAATCTCTCATAGATGTTTTAAAAACTTCTACTTAAATTATGTAAATATAAAACATATGAACTACAAAAAGACGTTCATTTCAATAAAAATCAAACTAAAACGTTTATGTAATAGTCATTAACGAGCACCTTGAATCATTAAATTAAATTAAATTACTTATTAAATCAAGGGCTTAACTATACCAAAGCACCATAAGTAGTCGAGTGGATGATTTGACAGAGAAAAACAAAGTAAACAAATCGTTGTATTTTTTTCTTTAATGAGTCAGATCACAATTAAATTTTTTAGTAAGTTAAATTGTGAATTTTTTTTACCAAGTATAACTAGACTGTAAAATTTATAGGCCCTCAAAATTTAATGGTCATGTGCTGACACGTGCACACATGTCAATATCCTCCTAGTATAATTAAAAACAATTAACGCCTACAGATTTTGTGACATACACGTTAAGTCATTAACTATGCATTTGACTTCAACATAATCCTTCTAACTTTATCAGCTACATGTCATGTACAGCAAAAACACACAAGCATATAGAATCTTGATAAAACCTTGATAAACCCAAGATAAAACCAATTAGTAACTATACATTATACGAAAACAATTGATGGTTTACCATGGACCCAAAACGTTTGCCATAGGAAAGGGGAGTGATTTTTACACCGGTGCATACATGCAATATTCGTGTTGCACTATGGTGTATGTAGTAACTATTTTGGTGTAGATATCACTTATCATAGGAAAAACCCATCAACCTCTCGTCCTGCTATGGCCTCTCGATAGATGGAGACTGCTTCTTGCATCACATTAGCTTCAGAGAGCAATTTACTTCGCTTCTTTCCAGATGGATGGGTAGAAAGGTAATTTTGCAAAGTAGAATCGCCAGCTACTTGACCCAACTTCTCGAATACCTTTGGCGCAACACGAGGATCATATCCAGCTGAAGCCATTAGCAACACCCCTATGTAATCAGCTTCAATCTCCATTCTACAGAAGACATTTTCCATATAATTAAGAAGTACCACTTTTTTAAATGAAGTTTCGCTAAATAAAACATGCGAATTTATTCACCTTTTAAAATATTTTTGAAGGATTTGTAACCACGTATGAAATATAAATTTGGCTGGACAAAACTAGCAGAAGCACTCAGTTTGACTATTTTAAGTGTTCACTTAATCAGCTCATTTTTTCTTATAATATTTAAGTATGTATGTTGGCTATTTAAAAACAAAGTTCAAGTACAAGTATCCAAAAGTTTGGTCACTACACACTCGACTATCCATATAGGCAATCATACTACCCGCAGAATCTTCCTATCTAGATAACCAAGATACTTTTATAATTACAAAAAGAAACACTGTAGTTAGCATGCAATAAGAGGAAACGCTAATAGGCCAAACAAAAATCCTCGATATAGCAGCTAGAGGATCGTGTGTGCTATTTGTATTTCATTTTACTTTTACTTTGCAGATACGTTGCTCCATTCGATAAATACATGCAATAGACACCAAACGATAAAATTTTTAACTGACCAAAGAATGTCAACTATGCAACAAAAGTGTAAGATATATTACGCCATGTACATGAACGTACACATCAACGAAATTTAGAGGTGGCAGTCCGCAGTCTCAACCCATTTATCTATCGAATGGTCGATTTAGGTTGTTTTATATCTCAAATGGGTGAAGTGGTCAAACAGGTTGAAAAAGTGGCCCAGAGTCTACTTTTATTGCATACAACCTCCTAAATCATTTTTATTCCAATATACAGATTATTGCAATATTATTTTTGTAACCAAAATTAACGCACTACTTATTTATTTAGAACTCAGGAAAAAATGAAAAAGTGTTTGCGGAACAACCCAACCCAACATGTCTCGTTTAACTCTGTAAATAAAAACGCCCTGTTTTAACCAGCACCCGATTTGATTCATTACCCGATCCACCCATCTTGCAACCGCTAATGAAAATCATGTATAAGTTAATGACTAAAATGCATTAACAAATGTTGTCAGATGAAAAACACCCCAAAAACTTATAGCACACCTTCGGGAGAAAGGAAGCTTAAGTAGAAGACTTGACATGGTGTTGACAAGATCTGGCATAAAAAACTGATATAGAATTAGCTGCCCGATGGTAAACCAGAGGTTCTTTGTAATCTGCTCAGCTGAATGTCTTGCCACCGCATGTGCAACCTACAATATATTCATATTTAGCGGAAATACAAACACATAAAATCACTGACTATTAACTAGATGTGTTGAATTCCCTTTAATATCTAGAAATCTACATCCTCTTTGCAGTGGCAATGGGTGAGTAAGAAATTTTAGATTAAGTACATGTCAACAACAAAAAATGCTGATTCTAGTATGGGGCATTCCAAGGAAAATTAACGAAAGAAGTGCATACTTTTTCTTGGACCTGATAAATAAATAGAACCCAGTGAAAACAGTAATCTAGTAATCCTTTCAACTACTTTACACATCATTATTCCTCTTTTACGGTCCAATTACGTAATTTCTTAGCAATGCTGATACTAAACAAAAAGGTGATGATCGCTTTGGATATACATTGTACATACATTAAGGGAGTGTTTGGTATTTAAATTGTTCATCGAGACTTCAAGTTGCACTCAGCATTTTACATTGTTCAGCAAAAACTGATTCTAATTCAATTTTTCTGATCATATCATGCTAAAATTGTTGAACTTGGAGAAGCAGATGAGTCATGAGGAGTCTATCTATCGAGATAAATGAATTACGTACCCTAATTCTGTACAAGAATTACTTTAACTAACTACCTGATCCGAACGAGGGCTATTTGGGTTATTGTTTATAGATAACGGGGGAAAGAAATACATAAAATATAATCTAACAATGGAACACATCAAACAGTTCAAAAATAGCCAAAAGTGGATTTTTATAGCATATAACCTTGTCATTCCCTTTATCCAAAAAAGAAAGATTATTATTATAGTTCTACAGTTTTTGAAATCATATTTGAAACATGACTTTTCATTAAAAAATGTACAAAAAATGATTGCAGGTCAACCCAACCCAACCCAACCCAACCCGTTTCAACCTATACTACAACTGATACTGTTTTTGACCTGTTACCTAGTCCGCCCGACCCACCTGGTCTGCCACTTCTAAATCTCTATTGCCTTCTAAAATCTAATGATCAGTCTACATTTTTTTAGGTAGTAGTTGATTCTTGTCGGGGAATTAGAGTGAAAATATACCTAAGCACGTCTCTCAAACTGTTATCACATGTCCTTATGGAGGATCATTCATTATAACTTCATATCACATTTCATTACAAATCAAATTTGAAGAAACATATTACAACTCCAACCTAACTCCATGGACACTCCTAAACTGCTGTAAATTTGATCAATATAAAACACAACAAAGACTCCAATTACACCACTTGACTAGTTTAACTTCAACACAACTACTCCACGGTCCAATATGGAATCATATTTTCGTTAGTTGTTAAAGCATTGTGTTACCATCCCAAATTGATTCAATAAACTTAGCCTACAAGTTCTTAATGCATAAAAAAATGAAGGGGCCAGGTTAAACAAGAGCACATACAAATCCTAAAACACATGTTAATATGGTACATACATAAACGCAAGTGAATCCCATCGAAATAAACACCTCAACAAGCTAAACATACCTCATGCCCAATTATAGTAGCAATCTCTTCATCCGTTCTAAAATGCTCCAACAACCCCGTAAACACAACAATTTTCCCACCAGGCAAACAAAACGCATTCACAACATGATCATTCACCAACAAAACTTCCCATTTCAACCCCTCCAAATGCGCAGTATCCGACTTCTTCCCTTTTTCTTTCCCCTTTTTCCTACTCTGATCAACCCACGTATCATCAATAACCTCATCTTTCCCCATCCACATATCTCCTCCACTAGGCTCTTCCGTCATTGCCATCACCGCTTCCTTCCCTCTACTCTCCGACGAGGTCCCACCCTCTGACGCATAATTCAAATCCGTCCAAACTTGTTCTTTTTTCAATCCTCGTTGCAACGCCTCGATGATATCTTTCGAGATCATTCTAACCCTAACGCTTTCGGGATGCATTGCAGGCAATATTTTCCCTTTAAATCCAGCTTTCATATTCTGAAACTGAGACTCACCTATCATTCTCTCCACATTTTTCGACATCAAAATGAGATGTTTTCTTTTGGTATAAGGTATCGTTTCAACATTCCCAAAATATATAGTAAGACCAATTCCTGATCCTACTAATACTATAATCAAAACATTTTTAGGGTTATCAAACCATCTTTTAAATCCCCTAGGTTTAAAATGCTTAATTTGTCTTGAATCAACATAATAATTTCTATAACTACTTCCAAGAAACCTAAAATTTGAGCTCTTGTTAACAATTACAGGTGACAATGAAGAAACTTTAGGAACCCTAGAAACTGAGTAATTTGCAAACTTACTGAATTGATTATTGTTGTGGTTGATGATTGATGATGGATTTCGGATTAGGGTTTTGGGGGCTGTGATTTTGGAGGTGAAACAATGGGAAATTGCATCAAACCCTAGTTTCGATCTTCTATACCATGCCATTTTTAGGGTTTTTTTAAAGCAAACAATAAAGAGAGACACAAATTGTTGTACAACGAAGAAGAATGGCGTGATGTTAGTTTCAGGAAGGAAGGTTGAGTTTGTTTCTAGAAAAGGGGGGAATCTGAAATTTTAGAGAAGGGGTTGAAGAAAAATGAGAAAAAATAATTATAATAATCCGAATACCGAACCGAATTTTAATTCGGTTTTCAGTTTGGTTTTCGATTTTTTATTTTTCAAATTTGATTAAACCGAAAACCGAATTCGAATTCGATTTTCGGTTCGGTTTTCGGTTTTGAACTTTTCGAATTCGATTAAACCGAAAACCGAATTCAAAACCGAATTCGATATAATAAATATATTATTATTTTTATATTAATATATATATATATATATATATATATATATATATATATATATATATATATATATATATATATGTTTTTTCAAATTCGATTGAAGACTTGAAGAGTTTAACATTTTGAAAACTTAAATTTTGTAGCTACCATGTGTTTGTGAAAAATAAATGTTTTGTTTGGACATTGAAATTCACATACATTGACAGATTTATGTTTTATAAACTCGAATTTGGCTAACACATAACAACTATTAATAGTTAGATTTATATAATTTTTATCTTGTAATCGTGAATATTTCTTAGTTTTGTACGTTGAAAGGTGTTTTTGAAAAAATGTTAAAATTTTCGGTTTTTCGGTTTTAACCGAAACCGAACCGAATTCGAATTCGGTTTTCGGTTCGGTTTCGGTTCGGTTTTCAATTTGAATTCGGTTTTCGGTTTTACTAAAAAAAAAAAACCGAACAACCCGAACCGAATAAACCGAGGAAACCGTAAACCGAACCGATGAACACCCCTAATTGCACATGTACTTCAATTGACTCTTTCGAAGTTACTTGAACTATTATTGTATTTTTATAAACCATAAGATGCGATCGTAATCGTAGGATCGTACTAAAATATCATTTTTTATCTGAATATATTAAATTCATGTATAAAACTAACAATTAGAGAAATTAATGTAATATTAAAACTTTTATATTACAAAATTGATGCAATTTGTCAACAATTTTAGTGGGATGATAAACATAATAAAACAAAAAGATAATATCAATTTAGCTAGTACAATTGCACCACTAGTCATAATAAGTTCAAAAGCATACGAGCTTACAAACAAAAATTACTAATCTAAGTTATCAATTGGAACTTCAAACGTCATTTTGGGGTTTTAGTCTTTTTTTTTTTTCTTAAAATGTGAGAACTGATAGATTGAATATGAAAACAAAGTCGTGCAGTGATTTTTGAGTAAAGATTGGGCTTTGGACCATGGCTATGTGCCATACAAAGATTTAGCCAAATTGTAAAAAATTAGCTCATTTGTAGGATCGGATTGTTCACCAATCCTACGATCTTACGTGCGGTCCTACGATCTCACCTCCTGAGCGATCCTACTCCGATCCTGCACGTTTTCACTTGGTAGGATCGTGAGATCATGCGATCCTACGGTCAAGATCGCGATCTTGACAATCTTGACATATATAATCAAAAGTTTACACTTTTAACCCTTATTTTTTATATACAATTAGTTCCTCTTTTAAAGCTAATAGCACCTAACTTTACCTAACTTTAAGTGCTATTAACTGCACATATCACTTTTCAGTTATATTTTTCTACTACTTTACTTATAAACTAGATCAAGACCCGTGAAGTTTGCGGGCTACATCATAAAAAATAATAGAACAAATATTATTGTGATCTTTTTATCAATTCACTCTTACAACAAAAAATCAACATGAAATTATATTGTAATGTTGGTACTTATGTATGTGTGGTTTATTTGTATTAGGGGGATGTATTGTATGGACTTAGCTTCCAGGCCTCTACTTCCCTTCATACTTTTCAACTTCAAACTTTGACATTATCAAGTAATTCCCTTTCTTAATGGTATCCTCAAAATCAGTAAAAAGCCATTTTCGAATTGTAACAACGATTTTGTTTCCCTGAATATGGAAAAGTATTGATAAAACTATTAATAAATAACTAAGAATACCAACATGATTATGGTTAAACAACAAATCATATACCACTATAAAGTTGAGAACTTTGAGAACTACAATGAATACGTAAATGTTCACATGTGATTAACTTTATACACATGTGAACATTAATATTTGTTCAAATGAGAAACAAAAAAAATGTCCAAAATATAAAATTGCGTATAAAAACACGTAAAAACACATATGTTCACAACTTAACAGTTCACATGTGAACAAATTGGTTAAAGTTAGTTAAAATAAGTTTTAACACATTATTTTTCGATTTTCAAGGTTTTATTGGTTTTTAGAAACATTTTTATAAATATTTTGACAATATCACATGTGAACAATCATATATTCAAGTGGTTCTCACAGGTTCTCAATTTCTTAATGGTTCTCATTTAAACCCTCCACTATATATATATATATATATATATATATATATATATATATATATATATATATATAGTTTGGATCAAATAAGAACACTTTAAAAATAAAAACGGTTAAGAACGCTTCAAATGCACAATGACTCTTGATAAAATAGTTACATTCACATTCGTACATCTCAAATATGCAAAGAAAAATATATGTACACTTCTAAAAATGCACAAAAATCTAAAAAACGATTGATGCACGATTATCTCTATAATTGTGCATCAATTGTTACTTGGAATTTTTGTGCATTTTCGAGAGTTCGCATCTATTTTTCTACTCGTATTTGAGATGTATTAATATGAATTTAACGATTTTATTAGTTAGTTGTGGATTTATGAGGTGTTCTTAGCCATTCTTATTTTTAAAGTATTTTCATTGGAATTTTACCCTATATATATACTAGTGTGATTACCCGTGCGATGCACGACATTATCATAGTATTTATTAAACTGTTGTTAAGTAATAATTTTCACAATTATTACATGCACTAGTAATCTGGGCCCGTGCGATGCACGGGTTTTGTTAACTTAACAGTTGTTATTTGTGGTTAATAATCTTCTTTCATGGTCGTAACTAAAATTCTTACTACGTATTCATTTGATTCACGACTTTAGACAAAGTTAATAAAATCTAAAACAAAATAATACAGTACAAAGTTTGAAGTCATATTTATTCAAGCAAGGATCAAAACATCAAATATAGCCATTACTATCACTACTTATCATCAATTGGTGGACTATTTCTTCATTTTATCATGATAATTTGAAGGAGTTATCACCATTTTATCATAAAAAGTGTGTTTTAGAATTGCTTATGCGATACTCAAGGGTACAATTGTCTTTGTCCCTAAACTTCTTCAATAATGTCATTAACTTCTTTTTAGCCTTTCTTTAATTATTTGATTTTCTAAATTTGATATAAGAAAATACTCACTTATCTTTTCAAATATATATTTATAAAAGGTTAACAAAGTAGAATCATGTCATGTGTTTAATGAATATAAGAAAATAAGAAACTATAATTTTACAAAGTCAAATAATGAATAAAAGTCACATAAATATGTATTTGAAAAAGTAAATAAATTAAATTTATAACTTATAAAATTCTATATATTAAATAAGAAAAATATCATGTACAAATAAGTTAAAAGAAAAACATTACCAATAACAAAACAATTAATTGTACTTATATGGGTAGAGCAAAGACAATTTTTATATGAATTCATAGGCTTAAGTAGTTAGAAACTTGGAACAACATTTATATCTTTAATGACTATGTAATGTTGTTTTGATAATTTTAAACCCATCGAAATTGAGTTGAACATTAAATATTTAATATCTCGTTTAAAACAATTATGTTTAGTTTTATATTTCTATATTTTTATTTTTATTTGTCTTTTTTATAAGATAATTCCAATATAATCACGATACATTTAGCCTTCTTAAGTTATAGTTATATCCACCATTAATCTATTGTCATATATTCAAGAAATTATTACTCAACAAAACTTAATCTTTAGCTCCATTAAAAACTCAACACGTGCGTTGTAATTTATTTACTGAAATTTTTTATTGAAAACGATTAGAATTGCACATGGATTCAAGGCTTATGGAAAAATGAAAAAACACATATAAATTTGGCAAGTTAAAGGTACTCTGGGTTTGTTTTTTTAATTTTTTTTTTTCATTTTTATATTTGTTGATACTTTAGTTTTTTAAGTTTCTCCTCATTAGAACTTCAATATATTGATATCTTTGCTTGAAGACATGTTTAATCCTCATGTTTTTGGTATTGTTTCCGCTTTTGTATTCATATATATTCCAGTTTTAAAAAATAATTAATATTTAATTGCTAAACTATATTTGTGAGAATAAGTTTATATATTGGCAAAACCAAACTTGTACAAATGTAACAAAAAAAATTAAAAAAAATTAGGCATTTAGTCAAATTAATTATCAAACGATAGTAACTTGTCTGCATTTTTATTATTAAAAAAATAATCTAATAATAAAAATAAGTTATTTAGTTATTTAATTTACTCTATCTATTAAGTTAGGTTTCGATGGGGAAAGTGAGTTAGAGAGGATAAGGAGGGGCAAACCATCTTGACCATCCATTCCCGTCATCAATGGTTCAAACCGTGTCATGTCACGTAGGGACTAATTTGTAATTATTTTAGACGGAGGGACTAATTTGCAATTTTAATAAAGTTAATATGAAATGGGTCAAAGGGCAACCATCTCTCTCTCCCTCAACACAAATACACACAAACTCTCTCATTTCATACACTAACACACACAAACACTCACACACTAACACACTGCCACCACCGTCCACCACCTCCGCACCGTTCACCACCGCCTCTCAACCGCCATCACCGTCGTACCACCGTCACCACCACCGTCACCGTCACCGGAAAAAAGAGGCGGAGAAACGGCGGCGGATTTGTGGCCGGAGAGTTGAGATGTGAACCATCACCGTTGGTGAACCGGCCTCCACCGGACGTAACCAACCGTGATCGTTTCTCCATTTTCTCTCGCCGCTCCACCGCCACCATCGCCGCTTCACCGTCACCACTACTTTTTTCATCATCTTTACAACTACCACTCTATAGATCTAGATTTGGAAACCCGTAGATCGAGATCTAAAAAGAAGATCTGAAAAAAGTAGATCTACTTTTTAGATCTAGATCTACTTTATAGATCTGAAAATAAATCAACTGCATCGTACATTTTTTTACTGCATCTTATATTACTGCATCTTACATTACTGCATCTTAAATGCGATTAATGTATATTTGTGCTATTACTTTTACTGCATCTTGTATATTGTTATTGCATTTATGTTTTTTTACATTTTTCTAGGTGTTTATACAGCTTGATTTTATTTTTACAATCGAAAAATTCGGTTTACTGCATCTTATATTGTTACTGTATCTTATGTTTTTTAGCATTTTATGTGTTGAAATAAAAAACTAATAGTACTTAGTTACTGTATCTTTTTGTATATTGCTACTGTATCGTATGCTTTTTTAGCATTTTATGTGTTTATAAATATTGTTTTTATTCTTAAATTTAAAAAACTACTATTATTTGTTTAATGCATATTGTATATTTTTTTACTGCATCTTACGTTATTTATATTTTTGGTTGAATCTTGCATATTAAAAAGTTTTCTAATTGAATAATTTTTTGGACTATTTTTGAGTATTTTTGGGTAAAATTTCAGGCAAGTCCACAACTATATCAAAATTACAAAATAGTCCCTCCTCTATGCCCCTGCTTCTTTGATCTGTACCCATTAAATTATATTAAATTAAATAACCATCATATATCATATGAAGCTCAATTATTAGAAATTACACAATGGTTGAACATTATATATCGTTAGATCTTAACTATTTTGCTTATTTTTCATTTATGGAATTTCAGAAAGAGATAATATAAAGTAAAGATGTTTATAAATTTGTATTATGAAATGGACTAAAATTTAACAACAAACGATACATTTAATTTACTGTCGCACCCCCAAATTTATGATTTATGTTTATCAGGTGGTTAGCGGAAGCATTAGTTCGAGTGGGGGCGTCGACGTAAACATTGGACATTCATACATATCAGAGCATATGATTATCGCAGAACATATATGTATTAAGATGCCATAATTAATTGTTTACAAAAGTTTACGATTCATCGAATCGTAGAAGTAGAAGTGTAGTTTAAGTTATACAAAAGAAATCCCATTGGCTTCAAAAGATGGCATCCTAAATCCTTCGTGGGTCGCCTAGTTTCATAAGTATGCATGCAGTCTCACATGTGCAGCTAATTCCCTGAAAAACATAGTAAAAAGTCAACAAAATTGTTGAGTGAATTCACAGGTTTTATGTTTGCAAGTATAGTTTGATAAACCAAAGTGGTTTGTAAATCGTTGTTGCCATAAGTTTCAAGACGTGGTTTCGTTGGGATGTTACCCTAAAATACAGTTTAGTTGGGATGTTACCCAAAACACAGTTTAGTTGGGATGTTACCCAAAACACAGTTTAGTTGGGATGTTACCCAAATCACAGTTTGAAAATACGCTGCTGGTCGTTCTCCAGCGTTTTCAAAATAGTACCGGTCGTTCTCCGGTTTATCAAATACTGGTCGTTCTCCAGTTTAACACTGCCGGTCGTTCTCCGGCCTATAACATGCTGGTCGTTCTCCAGCGAATCACAATACCGGTCGTTCTCCGGTTTATTACGTACTGGTCGTTCTCCAGTAAAACACTACCGGTCGTTCTCCGGTTTATCACAATGCTGGTCGTTCTCCAGCGTATCAAAAGTTACCGGTCGTTCTCCGGTTTATCACAAGTAGTAAAACGTTTTTGTAAACAGTTCGTATAAAAGTTTGAAACTCATTTCATAGTTGCACAATAGTATGAATACGATCATAAACAGTTGTATAAAAGCATTGAAAGCAATTATATAATAGTGGTAGATTATGGCAAATAGTAAAACAGTAACTATGTTTTTCACCCCTGTTGGAAAGCATGTAAAAGCGGTAAAAGTAGGGGCTGTGAACTCACCTCGTGAGCTAAGTGTGGGAGCTAGCAAAATGGTTGCCCAAGTAAGGTCTCTTATTGTCCTATACGCAAGAGATCGTTTATATAAGTAATTGGCTGACTGCCGAACCATGCTAAATGTTCACTCGTTTCAAAAGATCATTGTGTTTAAAATTTGTACGATACGTTGGTGACGTTTTCGGAATAATGATGCTTGATGTTATTATTATTATTCGCGTTTCGTTGTTAACTTTGTAGAATTACAAGTCTTGTGTTTCCAAGTTATTTTCTTATGTGGTTAACATTAGTGTCACAACATAACATAGGGTAGTGAACTGGTGATATGTCCGCTAGTGAATATGTTCGCCCGTTAGTACTGCCGGGTGGTCATTCAAGTTTTAAGTTACTACTGTTGGTTTAGTGTTAAATAGTTAATACTGTTGATTTTTAAAGGTAGCGACACAAGGGTTTATACTGTTTGGCTAGTGCGACACACTAAGGTTAATGCGACACAAAGGTTAGTGTCGCTAGTTAATACTGTTGGTCGCTGCGTCGCTAGTTAGTACTGCTAGTTGTAAACATTGCGACACAAAAGTTAGTGTCGCTAGTTAGTACTGTTCGTTGTAAGTGTTGCGACACCCGGGTTGTGTCGCATCGAGTTTCCACTGCTCACTTAGTTTCCACTGTTAATACTGTTGGTGTGTTCAATTTCGTTACCACTGTTTCTACTGCTAGCATGTTTTACATGGTTTCCACTGCTAGTACCTTTTACGTGGTTAATACTGCTAGTGTACTTTTACGTGGTTTCTACTGCTAGTACATTTTACGTAGTTTCTACTGTTGGTTCATTTACCCGGTTAGTACTGCTAGTGCATTTCCTAGTTTCCACTGCTAATCGTTTCTACTGCTAGTTATTAGTTTCCACTGTTCGTTTCTGGAATTCGTTTTAGTTTAAGGGTTTCGATTAAATGAGTTTACTTTGGACCCGAAACTATTATAAGGCAAATATCAATATTTTTGTACTCTTAAAAGTAAGTTTTCGTATATTTTGGTAAGCCTGAAATCGTTCGATGTTTGAGACAAAAATACAAACGATTTCCTGGTAGATTTAAAGTGTTCGCTTTAGGGTAACTTCGAGTGAGTTTCCAGTTTAGATTTTGTGAGTGAACTTACTAGCATGTTAGTTCTACAAAATCTTACGAATAACAAGGAAAGTTTGAGAAAAGTGTGTTCTTACCCGAAGTATGTGTGACGAACGAGATGTGTATGAAAATGGTGAAGCTTGACTCCTTGTTACCAGTAAGTTTCCTTGTGATTTTAGATGAGCTTTGGGAGTGAAAGTGAAGCTGGAAAAGTTTTTGGTTGTGTGGCCGTGAGAGGAGAAAATGAGAGAAAACTTTGGGTAAAGTTCTGAGAGTTTTTGACTAATGGACAATTTAGTTGTGTGTGTAAGTAATTAAAATGATGATATTACATTGGGAAGGGTAAGGGGGCCGGCCTAAAAATCTTTGGTTTGCAGAACTTCTATTTCTATGGTAGGCTCCACTCGATCCCCACTTGCCCAAATTTGTTTAATTAATTTGTTTGCTCAACAAAGAATTGTTATATTAATATTTGAGTTTTCTTTCTATTTGTCGAGCGCGATTCGCGTGATTGCGTTTCCTACGGTACGTTTCGTAAAGTGTTTGTTTATTATTGTACTATAATAATATAGCGTAAATAACTACTATTTAATTATAAAATAGGTTTACGTTATTTATAAAAAGTTTTTACCAACGATCGTATATTTTTGTCGGACTCGCTCCGATAGTTTTGCGCGTTTTTATAACTAACTACGAAAATAGTAATACTTTACGTATTAAAATTGTTGGGCTTTGCTAGACTTATCTCATAAAAAAATAGTGTGAATTCTCTTAAGTAGGGAATTAGTCTAAGACATGCACGTGATTAATGTTCGTAATCACACCTAAATTTGAGGGGTGTCACATTTACACATTAAAAATACATGCATATCCACACATAATATATTAGAGAAGTTGTAATATTTTATATTCATTTAAATTTACAACTATAGCATAAATGATATAATTTTAAGATTTCCTCATGGAGGTAATGGAGGTAATAAAGAAGACATATTTTTTTAGTAACATGCACATTATCAATGAAGCATGATACAAATGATTGTTGAAATAAAACATTCAAAGAAAACAACATCGAAATGAAATGCTAAGAACCTAACACAAAAGCGAAATCAGAAACAACCTACCCATAACTCAACAACAAAACAAATTCATTTGGATTCTTCAATGTGTGTGAGTGTATTTTGCCAATGAATATTATTAGCAATGTACATACGGCATGCCATGACATGAGACTATCAAGACATTTCCTTAGTTGGTTGTGAAGAACGAACATGTTTCTTTGGGCTATTATTCCATATGATTTATATACATTAGACGGTCATTTATAAATTATTTGTAAGAAGTGTTTGATGAAGGTCATGAAAATGGGCTATAGTGGAGCATGAGAAGCAAGTTACTTCTCTCACTTTTTATTACTTTTTGGGAGTTACAATCAAAATTTATATTAAGAAAATGAAAGAACGTTTAATTAGTTGGGTATACTTCTTGCATTTCATTGATGGGTAAATTGAAAGCTTCAATTAATTAAAGACATTAATAAGGAAAACTAAGAGGGTGTATTTGTTTTAGTTAAGTATTATCATATCACTTATAGTGCCAATTAGGAGCATTTAAGTATTTTAGGATGAAGACCACACCTAAAGTCATGAATGAGCACCATTATTTAATGCATAAACCCAACTTTTATAGTTATTTAGATAGATTAGATAGATATGTATTTAGTGAATTAAATGATTAATAATCTCATATATAATCTAGACAAACCAAAAATATAAATCTTTTCATGAAATTAGATGATCAAATAGCACAAATTATTCACTGCATATAGTAAATAAAAATCTTCCATGCTACCATAGTATTTCTTTACTTTGAATATCAAACCTATCAACTTCAATTCACACGATCAACAGTTCATAAGTAAGGGTTGTTTGTTTGATTCCGTTCCAATTCTTAATAAACTTGGTTCAAGGAGCCTTTCCACAAACATAAACATTATATAAAAAATATTTTAAACTTCATTTTATAGCCAACCTTTCCCCTTCTCTAATTGAAGGATGAAGTTGTATAATACTATGAAATGAGAAAATTAGTGAAAATTGGAATGCAAAGATTAAAAAACATTCATATAAAGAAAAAGGATCATATATAATGTAGAACTGAGAATGAAGACTAATTAACTTTTAACTAAAGGTTAGAATTGAGAAATAACCGGCTCCAATTCTTCCCCTATCATGTTTCATGTCAAATAGAAATGCTTGTTACTAATATTTCAAAGGAGAAAAGAGAAATGATTGATGAAGACAAAAAATGATTTCTAAATTGTAGCTAGAAAAAGAGAGAAATGTAGCCTAGCTACTATTTGATTTGAAAATTTCTCTTTATAAATATAGTGCTTAAAGAATTGCATGTTACATATCACTTCAACTTCTTCATTTAATCAAATACTTAAATTGGGTGTTATTTCTTTCTCATGGTTGACTCTTGTTTCACCCATTCAATTAAATTAAATTAACTTTAACTCTAGCTTATATAGTAAAACATATATTACATTACACTTCCTTTCTTAATTACTACATAACTTGATGGGTAATTGATGTATACGGAGTCAAGGAGGAACATGAAGAGCTTATGCAAAACAATTGAGAATTGAATTGACATGCATCATGAATTTGAAACAATTAAATATTAATTGTCATCACTATAGTAGTGACACATAAGATTACATTTAAGTTGATAATACAAGAGATTGACACCTAAGCTTGGGGATACCCAATTAGTATAAAGGGCATACATACATACATACATACATACATACATACATACATACATACATGCATACATACATGCATACATACATGCATACATACATGCATACATACATGCATACATACATGCATACATACATGCATACATACATGCATACATACATGCATACATACATGCATACATACATACATACATACATACATACATACATACATACATACATACATACATACATATATATATTGGGAGGTTCAAAGAGAACCAATTAAAAATTGAGAACTTGAGAGAACTACTAGATAACATATTTGTTCACATGTGATTCGCTCAATTCATTTGTGAACATTGATATATGATAGATTTAGAAAGAAAAAAAAAATTGCTAAAAACTCTAAAAATTACGTCGTAAAACATATTTGAACCGACTTGTTCACATGATCGTTCACATGTGAACACATATTTGTATTTTTTTATTTTTCGATATAATTTTAGGATTTTTTTTGCCTTTTTTATTTATCAATTAAGCGTACATCAATGTTCACAAATGAATGAAGTTAATCACATGTGAACAAATATGTAAACTAGTAGTTCTCGCAAGTTTTTAACTTTTTAGTTGGTTCTTATTTGAACACGAGTGTGCCAATTGTCTCTTTCATCACTGATAATATTCATGGTAGTAATGACATCATCGACAACCATAGAAGTTTTTTCACTGAGATTTTTAAACTACAAATATTTAATTTCAATTGTGATGAATTTATTGATATATGCAGAGAACATATTATATTATTTGTATTTATAGTGGAGTGATTAGGGTTATAAATGTATTCCTTGGCGGAAAAGTTTTATGGTTTAGAAATTCAAATTGAAATTATTTTGAAATTGTTAAATCTCAAATCAGTATCTTCCAAAACCATAAAGAGAGATTTTAGCTCATACTATATTAATGAAAATCGAAAATATGGTGGTGATATATTAATTATTATTTTTATTAATGAAATATTAAAAAGTAGACAAATATAATTATTGTTTTATAAAGCATCAATATTTTTTTATTTTTTATAAATATCATTCATGGAAGAAAATCCTAGTCAGCAAATTTTTAGCTTAATTTAACATGTGTAGTATTATGTTTATAATGTTATATTTATTTATATAAATACAATTAAAACAGTTTGCATAGAGATTTTTACTTATTTTTATTTAAGTTATACATGTTAATATATCAATTAATCGTTTTTGTAGTATTTTGAAACGCCCCTAATTTGTTTTTTTTTGTTACACTTGACGTACGCGATCCTGGTAGCTAGTACGCTATCGCGTACTTTATACAGACTGAGAGTACGCGATCCTACCAAAGGGTATGCGATCGCGTACTCATCACATGAAAAGTTCTGTTCGAGTTTTAGCACAAGGTACGGGATCCCGGTAAGGGTACGCGATCGCGTACCTATAACGTAAAATCTTCTGGTTCATTTTCTTTACTAGGTACGCGATCGCGTGACCCTTAATGGATTGTGTACTGGGTCCTGGAAAACACATTCGGCACACTCAAATTTTTGACCCAAATTGAAACGCGCATAACTTTTGACTCGTTTATAGTCACGACCTGAAATATTGCAAACATACTTAATATGACATAATGAAAGTTTCCCATTTGGCACTTTTACAATAATCGCATTTTTAATGGTTTTGGACTCTTAACCGAAAATTGACCATTTTGGTCACTTTTACAAACAAGTGTGAAACACTACTAGCTCATTCTTGTTGTATCATTTTCAGAAATTGAAAATGTACACTTTGACATAATAACAAGTAACTCAATTCATCAAGATCATCATTCGACTAGTTTCCAATAGAACGACTCAATTAGGCAACCATTAGACCCATTTGAAAACCTTTAATAACTTAACATAAACGACACCAATTCAACATTCACAAGGGGTAATTCCAACTCAAAAACAACTTTCAACATAATACCATACAAGGATTTCGTACATAACAAACCTAATTAGAAACGATGATCAAATTCAATTGATCAACAACCTTACAAACTTGGACGTTTCTACGTATCAAGAGCATGATTCAAAAGGATTACTTACTACTTGTTTGTAGCAAGTCCACCACTATTTCCGCTTAGACTTTTTACCCAAGTCGCCCCGTGTCCCACTTTGTTCACCTACATACATTGATAACATAACGGTAAGCAAACATGCTTAGTAAGTAAAGGAAAATATAACATCAACATTAACATTAACATAGCAACATAACATGAATTAAGGATCCTCAACTCCATGCATTTTGACTCAAGGAGTTCATACCATGGTGTCAAGAATATGATTGATTGAATACTCTTGTATCTGAGTCACCACCCTTGAAATTCACCATTTAGTGTGATCATTGAATACTCTTGTATCTCAATGATCCCACTTCATCCACAACATACAAAAAGGCAATTACTTGACTACTCAATGTAATCCAAGCATTGCAATTTAAGTATATACTCATCCATTACTTACCTTTCAATTTAAGTTAAATCAAGCACAAACACTCTTTGCTCTTCAATCACCTATACATAATCATACATATACATGAATTACTTACAACTCATTTGGACTAGACTTAAACTCACTAACATCCAATTATCTAGGATTTAAGTATTCTAGTTCACACGCCCAAAATCTCTAACCAATTTCTCATACTTTTTACTCATAACATTACATATACATGTAGGTGACTAAGTTATCATTTGGCAACAATAACAACTTATAATCACTATCATCATCTAATTCACATACTTACATACACACTAGGTGAAGTTTAGACATCATCCACAATTTCATCAATTTAACTTCTTTTCATAATAACATCACTTCTATGTTTTCATACAACTCCAGAACACCTACATATTCATTTCCACACCCAATACCCACCTTAATTTGACCCCTTTTTTTTCCTAATTAAATTATAGGGTTCATACAAAATCATCAAGGAAATCAAATTAAGAGATTTGGAAGGTTGTTCTTACCTTAGGGATGTAGAATTAGGATGTTAAAAGCTCAATTTCAAGAACCCTAACTTAATTTTTGCTTTCCTTCTTTTTTCTCCTCTCTTACCGTACGTTCTATACACACACACACACACGCATACACTTTTTATTTTTTTCCAGATTTTAGATAAGGAAGGGAGTATGTATTTGTTATTTTTCATTTTCTACCCTCTACTTTCATACTTAACATTTTTAGCCCCTCAAATTATATTTCTTTTATATTTCTAACCCCAAACTATATTTGTATTTAATGTTAAATACAAATATAAGAATTTAAATAATATACTTTATATAATCATAAAACTTATAAATTTTGGGGTGTTACAACTCTCCCCCACTTATCGGGATTGTGTCCCCACAATTCATGCTTGGTGCAATACCGGGTAATACTGGATGATTTCTTCCTCGGGTTCCCAAGTAAACTCGGATCCCTTTCTATGCTTCTATTGCACCTTCAATAACCTTATCTCTTTATTTCTTAATATCTTAATCTTGACATCAAGAATCATGATCGGTTCTTAAATATAACTTTACTTGACATTTATCTCAATCTCTTCCAAAGGCACGTAAGTCGCTTCATCCACCAAACACTTTCTTAAATAAGAAACATGATAGGTATTGTGGATTCCTTGCAACTCATCAGGTAACTCAAGCCGAAAAGCTACCTTTCCCACTTACGCCGATATTTTAAAAGGCCCAATGAAACGAGGACTTAATTTCCCACGTTTTCAGAATCGAATGATTCCCTTCCATGGTGATACTTTTAACATGACACGATCCCCTTCTTGAAACTCAATTGGGCACCTTCTCTTATCCGCATAGGACTTTTGCCTATCTTGGGCTGCTTTAATTCGTTAACGGATTTGATTTATCTTTTCCGTTGTTCTTTGAACCACATCCGTACTAACCAATTCTCGTTGGCCAATTTCACCCCAACAAATCAGAGTCCTACATTTTCTCCCATACAACATTTCATATGGTGGCATGTCAATACTTGCGTGATAGCTATTATTATAGGTATATTCAGTGTGACACCCGGCAAATTAGGCCATCATTTATACCTAAGATAGGTAATCACTACTTGTAATTAGTGTGAAATAGGACTAATTACGGTAACACTTTGTATATTGTATTATACGCACGTACGTAATTAATTTTAAATTACGCGAATTCGATCGGATGGAATCCGACACAATAAATATGGACGTTGGTGAAAAACATTTTATTAAATAACATAATTATGACAAATAATTGTTATTTAACCTATATTATTACGATAATATCTAAAACGTTTTACGTTTCGTATAGAACGTATCGTACGCGACGAAAACGCGCAAATCGAAACTGACACCGAAAGAAACGCATAAAATGTTTTGAAAAGGTCCAATAAAACATTTAAACATGTTTGATCAATTTAAAATAACAAGTATGTATCGAAAACAACACGCGAAAATAACATGTTTGATCAATTTTAAAACACGCGATTTACGTTTAACCGACCAAATAACGTAACACAAAATCGAGGAGCAAGACGCGAGCCCGAGAACCAACATTGGGCCAAGCCCAAAGTCAGACCAGCCAGGCCCAAATCGGCCCAACACCCTTGGCCCTTCTCCCCTCCTCTTTGACTCCACACCCTCACTCAAACTCTCACACTTCTCACACAATTAAACTTTCTTTTCTCTCTCAATTCCTTACTCTCTCAAACCTCCAACCATAACCACCACCACCACCATCAAACTCAGCCACCTCCAAGGTCCCTAGACACCATTTTCATCATTAGAAAAAAAGAACAAGTGAAGAACAAGAGATCAAGTCACAACAACCCTTTTTCTTCCTCATTTCGGCTCTAGATCGACTTCTCTTTGTAAGAACCCCTTCCAAACTCTTTTATTTTCCCTGGATAATGTTCATCCACATGTTAGAGGTTCATTTTAGCTAAATATGTCCAAGATCTAAACCGAAAACCAAAAGATAATGCTAAAAACTTTCGGACAAAACTATTAACCACCGGATAAAAACTTAACCCGACTTTGACACACGATATCTAACTCATTTCATAACCAAATCGAGCGATTCTTGAGTCTAAAATCAAGTTCAAGGAGTCTAATTTCGAACCCAAGTGGTTTGGTTTTTTTCTTAGGTCATTTGATATACGAAAACGATTTTACAAAAAGAATTGAGAAAGCATATCTCGAGATCTACAAATCCAAATCGACTGAAACCACTTGGAAAAGTTCACATTTTCTGCTACCTTTCAAAGTTGTACTTGCACTTTTTCTGAAGTTTTGTAAATCGTGAGATATAGACCAAACACTGAGCAAAGGTCCAAAAACCGACCTGCTGGACCTCTGTCTGATTCTTGGACGATTTCGTGAGTTACACTTGACCAAAAATTATGAAAAATTTACTGGAAGTAGCTAAGACATGTATGAACAACTATGATTTTTCTTGGATTTTATTTCGAAGCTTTGGTTAGCCGAAACGAGCCCCGAAAACGACCCAAAAACTGGGAAAAATAAACCCGTGGACTGTTTTTGCAATAAATATAAAACGACACTTTCGGGTTAACCACGGAACGTAACGATAATTTTCCTAAGCTCTAAAAACATATTTAAGACTTCCCTAAAAGTTTCGGGTCAAACCGAGCACATCCCGAACAAAGAAAACACAACAGCCCGTCTGTGTCGCATAAGGCCCAAGACTATTGCGACACAAACCTTGTGTCGCAAAGTAGCCTCTGTGTCGCCAAAACTAGCGACACAAAGACTTGTGTCGCCCACTACTTTCTATGTCGCCAAAGCTAGCGACACCATACCTTGTGTCGCCAACTATTTTCGATGTCGCCGAGACTAGCGACACAATGACTTGTGTCGCATACTTATGAAAAATCATGACCTGCGACACTAATACTTATGTCGCACAATTATTTGAAATTCACATTCAGCGACACTACCCTTATGTCGCAACACCATACAGCGACACAACCATTGTGTCGCATAACACAGACTTATTCTAAATATGTTTTCACAAGTACCGAACACGCGTAATCACAAATCGCAACGAGTAGTTATATACGACATCACACGCAATACATGTACTATGATAAGTATACAAAGATACAAACATAATAATAGTGTCTTCGGGAATGATTATTACAAGACATCACCAACGGGCCATACATATTTTTCTAAACGCGAACGATAAACAAACACTTGGACATAACTAGTTGAGTGGACAACTAGCATGAATGATCTTTTGAGACATTCACTCATACATAACCTTGTGCGTTTAGGGCGCCAGAAGGTTACACTTTGGATAAACGTTTATTAACTTAAACGCTCGCTTTCAAGACTCAGGTGAGTCTCATAGCCCCACTTTTACTGTTTTAACTATTTGGGTGAGAATACATGCACTATTTTCATGAACACGAGTACAGAAAACACATATACGGATTGCATGAGTTTCACTTTCATAATCCACACAAAAGTCCTCTACATATCATAGTTTCGTTAGTATGGATCTTAGCGCGAGTTTTAAAGAATAGATCTATTTGGGATTGACCATCCCCGTCCGGGTTAGTAGCTCTAACTGGTCAAACGGGCGCTTTATTATTTGTTCATACGGATGTTCTGGATTAGGCATCTGCAGGAGGCAAACTCATATTGGTTAAGCTTCGGACTATGAGCTCATGGCAGTAGTATACATTCATTCATCGTAGTTTTGCGATACAAACAAACATGGAAATCTCGTGGTTCACATTTATACTTTGATATCTTAACCTATGGAATCACTAACATTATTGTTGACCATCTTAGTATGTATTCTCAGGTTCACAACAGGAGTAGGATTACTCCAGGACACAATAGCTCGAGTCGCATGATTTACAAACATCGAAGATTTTCCTTGCATTACTATTTTGTAATATTAGTTATGTATTAGAATCTCTAGGACTATTCGCGAACTCAGAAATTGGTGTAAAACATTTGGCTTATCAATGTCATACTTTTGTACTGTTTTCAAAACGACGCATATATTGGTCGTTCGTGGTGACTTTGTGTAATGATTTCTGATTAGTCGCGCCCCGACCCGACTTCCGCTGCATCATAATTTGGGGGTGCGACATTCAGCAAGTGGCAAGTGGGCATCCCAACTACCACCGAAATCAATGACACACGCCCTTAACATATCCTCCAAGGTTTGAATCGTTCGCTCATTTTGACCAACGGTTTGAGGATGGCAGGCCGTACTCAAATTAAGTCTAGTGCCCATATCCTCTTGAAATTTTGACCAAAACCTTGAAGTGAACCTATTAGCTCTATCAGAAACAATAGTCACCGGCACGCCATGCCTTGCCACTACATCACGCATATACAAATCTGCTAACAATTCAGAAGATGAGGTTTCTTTAGTAGGCAGGAATAGAGCACTTTTCGTCAAACGATCAACTATCACCCAAATTGCATCATGATGACGTGGGGTTCTAGGTAATTTGGTGATAAGATCCGTAGTAATGTGCTCCCATTTCCAAACAGGTATATCCAGAGGTTAGATTTTTCCATAAGGATCTGGTGTTCCGCCTTTACCTGCAAACAAGTTAAACACTGTTCCACATACTTAACAATTTCACGTTTCATACCGGCCACCAATAATCAGACTTCAAATCATGGTACATCTTGGTGGCACCAGGGTGAATAGAGCATTTAGACTTGTGCACCTCATCAAGTAATAATGTTTTAAGCTCTGACGAGTTTGGTATCTAGATTCTACCATACAGCGTTTTTAATCCACGTGAATCATCAACAAAATTCAAGATTTGACCTTTAATATGTTCTGCATTTACATCACCTTTCTGTCATGCTCTTTGTTGTACTTTTTTAATTTGCTCAAATAGGTTTGCAGTGACAGTCATACAAAGAGATTTAACGGATAAGGCATTAAGAGACGCCTTTCTGCTAAGAGCATCCGCTACCACGTTTGCTTTTCCAGGATGATAAAGGATTTCACAATCATAATCCTTTACTAGATCAAGCCAACGTCTTTGCCTCATATTTAAATCTCGTTGATCGAAGAAATATTTAAGACTTTTGTGATCGGTGTAAATGGTACATTTCACTCCATACAAATAATGCCTCAAAATTTTAAGGGCAAAAATAACCGCCGCCAATTCCAAGTCATGTGTTGGATAATTCTTTTCGTGTTCTTTTATTTGTCGTGACACATAAGCAATAACTTTGCCTCGTTGCATCAACACACAACCCAGACCATTATAAGAAGCGTCACAATAAACTACCATATCTTCAATACCTTCGGGAAGTACAAGGATAGGCGCTCGACTTAACATCACTTTAAGAGTAAGAAAAGCTTTCTCCAGTTGATCATTCCATTCGAACTTAATATCTTTACGAGTAAGCTTAGTAAGAGGAGTTGCGATTTTTGAAAAGTCTTGTATAAAACGTCGATAATAACCCGCAAGACCAAGAAAACTTCTAACTTCAGTTGCATTCTTCGGAGAATCCCATTTCATAACCGCTTCAACTTTCGAAGGATCAGCCTTAATACCTTGGTCATTTACAACATGATCGAGAAATTGCACTTCACGAAGCCAAAATTCATATTTCAAGAACTTGACATAAAGCTTTTCAACTCTTAACATTTGCAACACTTGTCGCAAATGAGACTCATGTTCCTTCACAGATTTAGAATAGACAAGAATGTCATCAATGAAAACAATTACCGACCTATCAAGCATTGGGCGACACACCCGATTCATGAGGTCCATGAAAGCCGTTGGAGCATTAGTCAACCCGAAGGGCATCACTACAAACTCATAGTGACCATATTGAGTTCTGAAAGTAGTTTTAGGCACATCATCTTCTCGAACTTTCAATTCATGATAACCCGAACGAAGATCAATTTTTGAAAAATAACTAGCACCCTGGAGTTGGTCAAACAAGTTATCAATCCTAGGTAAGGGATACATATTGTAACACCCCAAATTTCGTAAGTTTTATATTTATATAAATGTATGTTATTTAAACATTTATAATTGTATTTGGTGTTTTATGCAAATATAGTTGTGAGTAAGAAATATAAAGGAGATATAAGTTTAGGGGCTGAAAGTGTTAAGTATGCAAGTGGAGGGTAGAAAGTAAAAATGTCCATATATCTTCTACTTCCTTCTAAAATCTGGTAGAAACAAATTGGTGTGTGTGTTTTGTGTGTGTGAATGTCGTACGGATCAAAAGGGAAAGGGCAAGAGAGCAAAAACGAAATTGAAACTAGATATTGTGAAAATTGAGTCTCCAATCCCTAATTCAAGTCAAAAAAGGTATGAATAATACCCTCTAACCCTTAAATTCCTGATTTAAGTTATGAACCCTAGTTGGGGTTTGAGTGAAAAGAAGTAAATTGCAGTGGGAATTGGGTGTAGAGTGATTATGTAAGTGTTTTTGGGTTGTATAAACTCATGAAAATCGTGAAATGGTGAAAGAATTGAATAAATGATCTTGGTGTGATTATTTAAATTACACTAGTTATGTATAGATATGAATTAGGAGTTAATGATGATTGTTAATGGTTGTTGTCATTGTTAAAAGATGATATAGCCATTTATGGTTATAGATGGCTATGAAAACTTGATGAATTGTATGTAAATGGGTAAGTAAAGAAATGAAATGATGGTGGTGATATCAAGTTGTTGTTGTTGTTAAATAATAACTTGATCACCATTAAGTATGTGTAATATTATGAATTAAGTGTATGATCAATTGGTTAGAGATTTTGGTGTGTGAGGTAACACACTTGAATCATAGCTAGTTGAGAGTAAATGAGTTGAAAGTGAGTTGTAAGTAACTCATATGTATGCATTGATATGTCTAGGTGTTTGAAAATGGAGAGATTGCTTGTGCTTAATTGATCACTTTTGTAAGGTAAGTAATGAAATTGTATGCAACTAAGTGATAATGTTTTGGAAAGGTGTGTGATTAAGTGGTAACACTTGGATTACAATGAGTAGTCAAATGTGTGCTCCTTTGTATGTTATGAATGAAGTGGGATCATTGAGATACAAGAGTATTCAATGATTACACTAAATGGTGGAATTCAAGGGTGGTGATTGAGATACAAGAGTATTCAATCAACCATGTTCTTGACACCATGGTATGGACTCTTTGAGTCAAAGTGTATGGAATCAAGGATCCTTAATTCGGGTTATGTTGTTATGTTATTATGTTTTTATTAATGTTAATGTTATGATTTCCCTTACTTACTAAGCATGTTTGCTTACCGTTATGTTATTGATGTGGATTGTGTAGGTAATGCAATCGGGTCGGGGGAGTATTTGGGTATGAAACCCAATGGATGGCTAATGGTGGGCTTGCTACATAATTGGTAGTAAGTAATCCTTAATCATGCTCTCGATGTGTAGAAACACCCAACTTGTAAAGTTGTTGATTATTGAAAATAATCATCTTTTGTAATGAAGTGGTTAACTATGAAATCTTTTGTAACGAATGATGTTAAAGGTTGTTTTGGGTTGAAATTACCCATGTGAATATTGATTTAATATTGATTTGTTAAATGGTTGAAAGTGTCCAAATGGGTCTCCCAACGGGTCATTTCGCTAAAACTAGTTGAAACGATTATTTGGACGTTTTGGCGTGTATGATTGTGTTGAATTATGCAAATGGAGTTACTGTAAAGTGGTAAGAATAGTTGAATCAAATGGTTGCACAATTGGCTCTAAAAAGTGTCAAAATAGCTACTTTTCGGATTTAAGTCCAAAATCGTCATTTGTGTAAGTTCTAGAAAAGTGCCAATTGGAAAATTTTCATCTTGTCATATTATGTATGTCTGCAAAATTTCAGGTCGTGCTTATAAACGAGTCAAAAGTTATGCATGTATCAAATTGGGTCAAAAAGTTGAGTTGTGCAGAATGTGTTGTTCGGGACCCCGTATGCGATCGCGTAAGGGTCACGCGATCACGTACCAAGTGAAGAAAATGAAACAGAAGCTTTTACGTTGTAGGTACGCGATCGCGTACCCCTACTGGGATCGCGTACCTTGTACTAAAACTCGAACAGAAACTTTTATGTATTGAGTACGCGATCGCGTACCTTTGGTAGGATCGCGTACTCTCAGTCTATGTAAAGTACGCGATCGCGTATGGTTACCAGGATCGCGTACATCATGTGTAGAAAAAAAATAATAATAAATTTTTGGGGCGTTTCACAGATTCTTGATGGTAACCTTGTTTTACTCACGATAATCAATGCACATTCTCATAGTGTCATCCTTCTTTTTAACCAACAAAACCGGAGCTCCCCACGGTGAACTACTTGGACGGATAAAACCTTTGTCCAATAATTCTTGCAACTGCTTCATTAACTTTTGCATTTTAGATGGTGCAAGTCTATATGGAGTTTTAGCAATTGGAGTCGCTCCTGGTACAAGATCGATACGAAATTCACCTTGCCTATCAGGCGAAATCCCCGGTAACTCTTTGGGAAATACATCGGAAAATTCTTTTACAACAGGAATTTCCTCAAGCCTTGGTGAAGACTTTTAAATATCGACCACATGTGCCAAAAATGCTTGGCAACCATGTAGCAAATGCCGCTTAGCTCGAGCGTACGTACAAATGGAAATAGAGGGATTTCTCTTCTCTCCATGGATATCAATTACTCCCCCACTTGGCGAGGTAACTCGAATGATTTTCTTTTCACATTGGATAATGGCTCCATGCTTTCCGAGCCAATCCATAACTACCACAATATCAAACTCGCCCATCCTCATGGGTATAAGATTAATTACAAAAACTACATCGCTAATCTCTATTTGACACCCACGAAATACATTCGTCACATATATTATTCGATCATCCGCAACTTCTACATCTAATGGGGTGTCTAACTAATTAAGTTGAATGGAGAAAGGTACATGTCAAAACATCGGGGGCATCTTTAGCTTCATCGGCGGTGAGTTGAAAAGAACGACTTTTTGGCTTTGGTGGCACCTCCGCCTTTTTATCAACATTTTTACGGGAAGTGGGGAGGGTGGCGGGATTCTTCAATCTAGGACATTCAGACTTTATGTGTCCCGGCTCAAGACAATTAAAACAAATGCGAATCGGTTCAGGGCAATCACGCCCTATATGACCCTCCATTCCACATTGGTAGCAAGATTTTGTTCCTGCTAGGCATTTCCCATAGTGCTTCTTGCGGCACTTTCGACATTCAGGCGGCTCCCGCCTTTCCTCTCTTCTCACATTCCCACTTGGCTTAAACTTCTTAGATGAACCCACAAATTGTTCAACCTTTCTCTTTACAGCCGCATCATCATCCCTCTTTGTTTCTATTTCCCTCTTTCGAGCTTCATTCACAAAATCTTCAAACTTTGTCCACCTATCCGGATCAACAAATTGACGAATATCCTTTTTTAACACCTCATGGATATGGTTCATAAGTCTTCTTGGATTCTCTGTATATTCTGGGCAAAAACGTGCCCTATAAAGAAAGACTCCAGCTAATTCATTTACCGTCTCATTCGTTTGCTTCATTTAAAGAAATTCACGATGGATCTTTATTAATTTGGCTTCCGGAGAGAGAGTCGTTCCAAACATCTTCTTAAAATCTTCCCAGGTAAGGTTACTAACAACTTCAGTTCCCAAGGTTTGACGTTGAACATCCCACCATTCTTTTGCACGAGCTTTAAGCAAACTTGCAGCATAAACAACTTTTAATCTGTTTGGGCACTCACAAATTTCGAATGCCCCTTCAACCTTAGAAATCCACCTATGACACTTGATGGGATCAGAATCCCCATGATGTTCTGGTGGTTTACAAGCGGAAAAGTCCTTGTAGGCAAACTTTGGCCGTTCTACTTGAGTTACATTTTCATGGGGTGGCAATTCAACAACAGTTTCTTCACTACGTTTTTGAAACTCTTCGGTTACGACATTCCTAATCGTCTCAATAATTCTGGTCAACAGGAGAGGAAGAGACCTCTCTTGAGCAATAGCGACCTCTTCAACTATCAGGTCTCTTAATTCTAATGTAGAAGTCCTAGACACACGAGGAGGAGTCTCAGATCGATCTCTATCACTTTCCGTGTTAGTATTATTGGCCTTGTCTTGATGACTCGGCCCCCTTATCGTCCCCATTTCTCGTTGACTCATTATGGCGCTGAAATAAACACAGCGCATTAATTCATACTCAAATCAACATTTTACATATCCATTTTATCGCTATCCTTTACCATTTACTAGTCAAGAGTCGTTTCAACTTAATCCTCTCGACATTTTGTGACTTCTTTAGTTCCATACAATGTCATGTGATGACTATTACGTTAGCCAGACGTAATACTTATCACATTACATTCGTATGTCTCTAAAGTCATCACTTAACATCTCGATTCATAAATTTCGACAACTCGCTAACTACACATTCATAACATTTTACGTCTAACAATTCTAAATCATGCTCAATCAACAACATAAATGGTCTAAGTTCAGATACCCACTAACGGTGGATACCCGAATCCCTTAAACCATGGCTCTGGTACCAACTAGAAACGCCCCTAAAACTAATTTTTTTTACACTTGACGTACGCGATCCTGGTAGCTACTTTATACAGACTGAGAGTACGCGATCCTACCAAAGGATATGCGATCGCATACTCATCACATGAAAAGTTTTGTTCGAGTTTTAGCACAAGGTACACGATAAGGGTACGCGATCACGTACCTATAACATAAAATCTTATGGTTCATTTTCTTCACTAGGTACGCGATCGCGTGACCCTTACGCGATGGCGTACTGGGTCCTGAACAACACATTATGCACACTAAAGTTTTTGACCCAATTTGAAACGCACATGACTTTTGACTCGTTTATAGTCACGACCTGAAATTTTGCAAACATACTTAATATGACATAATGAAAGTTTTCCATTTGGCACTTTTACAATAATCACGTTTTAATGGTTTTGGACTCTTAACCGAAAATTGACCATTTTGGTCACTTTTACAAACAAGTGTGAAACACTACTAGCTCATTCTTGTTGTATCATTTTCAGAAATTGGAAATGTACACTTTGACATAATAACAAGTAACTCAATTCATCAAGACCATCATTCGACTAGTTTCCAACAAAACGACTCAATTAGGCAACCATTAGACCCAATTGGAAACCTTTAATAACTTAACATAAACGATACCAATTCAACATTCACAAGGGGTAATTCCAACTCAAAAACAACTTTCAACGTAATACCTTACAAGGATTTCGTACATAACAAACCTAATTACAAACGATGATCAAATTCAATTGATCAACAACCTTACAAACTTGAGCGTTCTTACGGATCGAGAGCATGATTCAAAAGGATTACTTACTACTTGTTTATAGCAAGTTCACCACTATTCCCGCTTAGACTTTTTACCCAAGTCGCCCCGTGTGTCACTTTGCTCACCTACATACATTGATAACATAACGGTAAGCAAACATGCTTAGTAAGTAAAGGAAAATATAACATCAACATTAACATTAACATAGCAACATAACATGAATTAAGGATCCTCAACTCCATGCATTTTGACTCAAGGAGTTCATACCCTGGTGTCAAGAATATGGTTGATTGAATACTCTTGTATCTCAGTCACCACCCTTGAATTCCACCATTTAGTGTGATCATTGAATGCTCTTGTATCTCAATGATCCCACTTCATCCACAACATACAAAAAGGCAATTACTTGACTACTCAATGTAATCCAAGCATTGCAATTTAAGTATATACTCATCCATTACTTACCTTTCAATTTAAGTTAAATCAAGCACAAACACTCTTTGCTCTTCAATCACCTATACATAATCATACATATACATGAATTACTTACAACTCATTTGGACTAGACTTAAACTCACTAACATCCAATTAGTTAGGATTTAAGTATGCTAGTTCACACACCCAAAATCTCTAACCAATTTCTCATACTTTTTACTCATAACATTACATATACATGTAGGTGACTAAGTTATTATTTGGCAACAATAACAACTTATAATCACTATCATCATCTAATTCACATACTTACATACACACTGGATGAAGTTTAGATATCATCCACAATTTCATCAATTTAACTTCTTTTCATAATAACATCACTTCTATATATATTACTGATTTCGTTTATATTTGCGAATAGATGTTTAAATTGAGAAAATAAATAATGACAGACCCGATTCAATTCAATAAACTTGTAACCTTGAACAAGTTGTGAATTATTATTGAGAAGTTGCGGAATCACACTCAATAATATTAGAAAGATCAAAGATAAATATTGAGAATAATAAATAACAAAACACAAGTATTAAATCCAAAGCTTCAATCTTATTAATATGAATAAGACGAATACACTTGTTGTATTAGGGTTTTCACCTTGAAGTTGCGCTATCTTTTATTCACTATTTCGTATATAATCTAGGTTCTAAGGATCTCTATTTATAACACATAGAGTCCTGTACAATCTCCTATTATTATGGAATTAGATAACTTCCATAACAGACTCATTCTTATCACAAAATCATAAACAGCGTTAACTACCACATATGAACATTCAGTGGAAACAAACTTCCAACAGTGGTAACTGCTTCATTTATGATAGTCCAAGTACAAATGATACTAATAGTGTTAACCACTATAAAATACACTAACAGTTGTAATTACAAAAACAGTGGTAACTACTTACAAAACTAACTATCAGTGTTCATCCTTGTAGCAGTTGTAACTTCGATTCTTCAAACAGTTGTAATCTTCACTATCAGTGTTAATCTTCAACCTTCAGTGGTAATCACTTGTTCACTTCAACTTTACATGATCAGTGGTAATTCCAAACCCAAATCAGTTTATCCGAACAATCTCCCCCTAAACTTAATACGTCATCTACAGCATTAAGTTTCTTCTGATTCTCCATTCTAAACTCTGGAAGATGCTTTCAAAACTATTTCTTTGCATTCTTTCCCAATTGTTCTTTCTTATGGATCTGATTTAAAATCATGTACACCAATTCTTTAGCAACATCATTACACACAGAAGAATGTAATTTTACTCCTCTTAAGCTCCTCAGCAAACTCAGATTCATATCATATTCTTTATCAGTCAACATGTATAAAATCTCACCATCATCTAATACAACTTGATGTACACCTGACATAGCAAAATAAATCCACATTTTTACTCCTTTGAATGTTCCAAAGTGAAATGGATATCTCTCTGGTTCAAACATCATCTTTATCCAATCCCATGTGATCCTCTCAATGATACTATCAAACCTTTTATCATCCAACTTCTTTTTCTTCCCTATCTCATACATTCTCACCACATCTACCCTGCTCAACTTCCTTAAAATCTCTTTTAATGTCCTCCAAAAAGATTCACTCCCATCAGCTCTAATAATCTTAATTTTCTCTTCCTTTTTAGGCATCAACAACTTAACCGTCATCCAATCAACAATCTCTGACCCATCATGATTTATAGGATTTGCAGCAACAGAATCTATAACTGTCAATTCATTCAACTGTCTTTCATCTCTTTCCAAATCATTAACCACTTCTTCCACTGATTCTTTCTGTTCATTCTCCTCTTTTTCTTCCCGTTCTTTCTTTTTCTTCAACTCCTCTTCCTTCCTCTGATTTTCTTGATAAGGCACAAATATATCTCTTTCATATGCCCTGGCCATCTCTTGATATGTCATTTTCTTTAACACCCCAGCAGGGATTGTGCACTTTAACTTGTTATATAAGTCTCTTCTTTTCTGTGCAATGGTCATTGGCTTGCTTGCTTTCTTCATTCTTGCTTGCTCAGCCTTCTTCTTCTTAACTTGACCCACCAAATACTCAACAGATTCTTCTTTCTCCTTTCTTAACATCCACTCATCAAACCTATTCACTTCCTCCTTTATCATCATAACAAATCTACCAGGCTCAACCTCAACTCTTATCAAACTAGCATCCATCTGAACATTTAATTCAGCTTGTAGCCTCTGTGCATATTCTTCATCATTTGCAGTAGCATCAGCAGGCACTTGCTTTGATTTCTTCTTCTGTTTTGGCTCTTCCACTAGCTTTCCCTTACCTTTATCTTTTGGGTCAATCTTAGGTAAATCTGCCCTTTGAAATGTAGGTGCTGTAGCAGGTTCTCGGATTGTGAAACCAGGCAAGGATGGTTGTGATGGTTTCTTCTTATGAGTTTCAACCTTCCTTTCTGTGGTACACTTTTCTTCCTGCTAAATTTCTGAGCAAACCTATCTGTAACAACCTTTTCAGTTGCAGCTATTACCTCAGGCATATTCACCTCTTCACCATCATCATCACCTCTTAATTCCTCTGTTCTTCCATCCAAATCAACTTCAACAGTATCATCATCCAAATTTATACTTGCAGTCCTTGACACTTCTTCTATAATCTTAGTCTTTTCAGACTCTGCCTTATCATCTATAACAGTTTCATCTACTGGTGTTGGTGGAGTGTGCACAAACTCATTGTCAACCTCCATCTCCATCTCCTCATCCACTCCATCACTCAGTTCATTCTCCCCCTTTTTGAATGCATCTTCTGACAGGTCAGGGGAAGATAGAACTGTTTTTGCTTGGTGAGCAGGAACTGTCCTTTTGTACCTCTGCTCAGTGATGTAGTACCTTCTGCCTTTCTCCAAAACTAATATTTTCAATTTCTCAATCTCCTCTTGTTGCTTCTTGATGACTTTCTTCTGCCTGACTACCTCAGTCCACATATACTCTATCATGGCCGTCAATTTTTCATAGTGACTACTAGCCTCATCACCATTAGGATGTGACTCCCTAGGTGAATCATTGGCAGAGTTACCATCTGACTCATGCCTAGCATGATCATCAGATGACCCTCTGTTCTTGGTACTGGGTCCACCAAAATCACCTTCTAGAGAAGGTTCATCTTCTGGTGTTGCCTCTGGTTGGGTCTTATTTATGTTACTTCTGTCCTGCTCTGCCATTGAGCCAGAAGCAGTAGAAGCAGCCCTCCCAGAATGGTCATCCCACTCCTTATCGACCACATGCTGTGTTGATTCATTGGACTGAGATATCTGAGCAGCAAGAGCCTCAGATGCCTGTGTTTTTGCCTTTTTGGCGTTAGCAGTGGTTGGATGTTGGGTCCCTTGTTTTCTTTTAATACCCCCAACTGTTGTGGTTTGAGAATTGATGGGTATTTCAATTCTCTCAGTAGAAGGTTCAGCTGCAGTGGCTGTGACTGCAGCTGTGGTGGAGGGTGCAGGAAGCATTGATGGAAACAATGTTGTAACCCTCCCAGAAAATTTGGAGTCTCTCTTCATAGTAGAAAAAAATTTAGGTTTGTGAGAGAGAACACCAATGATGGTATCCTGTGCAGGCAAATTTGAGATTTGTTCATTTAAAAATAACTGCACAAACCTAGGATACATCAAAAAATTTAATTTTGGTTGCTCAATATTCCTGAGCATACCAGAAAAAATTAGATTTGAAAATTTGTATCTTTGACCAGTGGCAAGACAAACAATTGCATAAGCAATGTTGCTTCCAAACTGTTCAAAAGATGACCGTTTTGATGAGAGGCAGTGTAAAATAGTATGTATTAAAAACCTCCATTGATGGGAGAAAAAAGTCTTTTGAAATGTAAAAGTATCTAAAGGACCCTCATAACCCATCAAATGAAAATTATCATACAAAGTTTGATTGGTTAAAGAAGTGATACCTGCCTCATCATCGAGTTGTAAAGAAGCACGAACAGAGGCTTCAGTGATAACTACCCTGGTGTTGGCCACCATGGAGACTATGCTCTTAATCCCCTATTCGTCTTCAATGGTTGCATTTACCCAGAAGTCATTAATGTGATCTTTGGAGACTCTGGGTGATACTGTAAGGGCATGATAGATGTGAGAGGCACGAAGGAAATCAATAATTTGGATGAAGTCCTGTGCCTCTTTGGGTTTCATCAGATAGGCAATCATATTATGATTCTTCCCTATTGCAAGTGATGTGGAAGATGAAGTGGAAGCCATTGATGTACAATTGAAGTGGAATTGAAGGTTTAAACGGTGATTGAATGCTTAAGCGCAAAAGGTTAGGTAGGAATTGAGAGCGTATTGAAAGACGATAAGTGTTTGGGTTTATATACTGTTCAATTTAGGTCAGTGGAAAAATCCCCAATTTTAACACTAACAGTGTTAACGAGTGAAAAGTATCACTAACAGCGGTAACGGAGAAATTGCACTAACAGTGATAACTGTCCAAACACTTAGGTTTCATGTGCTTGCCAATTTTATACTTAATTAAGCTAGCAGTGCTAACTTGTATAAGCAGTACTAACTGACCAAGGCAGTCACAACTTAATACAAGCAGTACTAACAGTCTAGCAGTATTTTTTTTTTTTTTATCCAAAACAGCAGTACTAATCCCAACGCAAGCAGTTGTAAAGTCCTATAAGAAATACTAAGTCTCCAAACGGTGGAAATTTTACCTGTGCAGTGTTAACTAAAAACAAAGCAAAAATAGACAAATATACAAACAAAACTAATTACCAAAGGCAGTGTTAACTTGCTTCAGTATTAACACTGGCAGTATTAATACGAACAGTGGTAATTAGGGTATCAGTATCAACCCAAGTTTAAGCCCTTAAAAAATATTTATAGCCCAGAGATAATGAGAAAGCTTAAGAAGGATTTATCAATCCAATACTGGTAACTAAAAATGTAAATCTGCCCACATCAAATGCTTTGGTAAACAGATCTGCATATTGATTATTAGTATGGACTTTAAAAATTTGTACAAGTCTTTTCTCATTACAATTCCTAATAAAGTGATACCTTATTTCAATGTGCTTAATTTTTGAATGTTTAACTGGGTTATTTATGATACTGATAGCAGAGTTATTGTCAATAAATAACTTGATAGTCCCGTTTTACTTCTAATGCAAATATAACTTGAACAAGCTTTGAATTATTATTGAGAAGTTGCGGAATCACACTCAACAATATTAGAAAGATCAAAGATAAATATTTAAATAACAAAACACAAATATCAAAATCAAAGCCTCAATCTTATTAATATGAATAAGACGAATACACTTTTTGTATTAGGGTTTACACCTTGAAGCTGCGCTATTCTATTCACTATTTCCGTTACAATATCAAGTTCTAAGGATCTCTATTTATATCACATAGAGTCTTGTACAATCTCCTATTATTATGGAATTAGATAACCTCCATAACAAACTCATTCTTATCACAAAATCATAAACAGTGTTAACTACCACGTTTGAACATTCAGTGGAAACAAACTTCCAACAGTGGTAACTGCTTCATTTATGAAAGACCAAGTATAAATAACTAACAGTGTTAACCACTTATATACACTAACAGTCTTAACTACATAAACAGTGGAAACTACTTGCACAATCAACTAACAGTTGTAATCTCCATAGCAGTGTTAACCTTCAGTTCTTCAAACAGTTGTAATCTTCGACCAGTGTTAATCCTTAACAATCAGTGGTAATCATGTTAGTCTTCAGTGGTAATTGTCTTCATTATCAGTGGTAATCTTCAGTGATAACCTTGATCTCTTCATACTTGATTAACAGTGGTAATCTAAACCCAAATCAATTTATCCCAACAAATAAATATAGGAGTGTTAATAAGAATCAAACCATAGTATAACATCTGATTCTGAATCCATAGAACCTGAGCACAGCAGCTTGCAGCAGCAACATATTCAGCCTCTGCTATTGATGTAGACACAGTTGTCTGCTTCTTGCATTGCCATGATACCAACCTTTCTCCTAGAAATTGACAACCCCCTGAAGTAGATTTTCTATCCAAATTTGCACCTCCATAGTCACTATCTGTGTAGGCAAGCAGATCAAAAGAACTACTCTTTGGATACCAAAGACCTAGTTTTGGTTGGCCTTTCAAATACCTAAAGATTCTTTTCATTGCATGCAGATGTGACATCTTAGGATTGGATTGAAATCTTGCACACACACAAACAACAAACATGATATCTGGTCTGGATGATGTCAGATACATGAGAGAGCCAATCATTGATCTGTAGAGATGAACATCAACTTCCTCCCCCTCAAGATCTGCATGTAATGATTTGTGTGTCTCCACAGGTGTGCTTGCAACCTTTGCATCTTTGTAGCCAAACCTCTCCAATATGTCATTCACATATTTACTTTGATGAATAAAAATCTCATCCTTCTGCTGTTTGACTTGTAAGCCCAGAAAGAAAGTTAATTCTCCCATTGAACTCATCTTGAACTTGTCATGCATCAATACTTCATATTCCTTGCAGAGACTATCCCTTGTGGAACCAAAAATAATATCATCTACATAGATTTGAACTAGTAGGATATCATTCTTAATTCTTTTAGTGAACAAGGTTTTGTCAATTGCACCCCTTGTGAATCCATTCTTCAGCAGATACTCTGATAATGTGTCATACCAGGCTCTTGGTGCTTGATGTAAGCCATAGAGAGCCTTGTCCAGTCTTAACACTTTATCAGGGTAATTGGAATCTTCAAAGCCTGGAGGTTGGCATACATAAACTTCTTCTTGGACAGTGCCATACAAAAAGGCACTTTTCACATCCATTTGATAGACCTTAAACCCTTTGAATGAGGCATAGGCCAAGAACAGTCTGAAAGCCTCAATCCTAGCCACAGGAGCAAAAACCTCATCATAGTCAATCCCTTCTTCCTGTGAGTACCCATGTGCTACTAATCTAGCCTTATTCCTGATCACTATCCCTCTTTCATCTTTCTTATTCCTGAACACCCATTTTGTGCCAATTGCTCTTTTGCCTTTGGGTAGATCCATCAAGGTCCATACTTTCTGTATTTTAAACTGAAGCAACTCCTCTTGCATAGCTTCAATCCAACTTGGATCCTTTAGAGCCTCTGTTACCTTCTTTGGCTCCATCTGAGATATAAAGCAGGTATATAAAGAAGTGTGGAGTCCTTCTTCTGTTTCTTTGAGTTGCTGCCTTGTTTGAACAGGTGTGGCAACATCACCAATCACATTTTCTAGAGGATGATCCCTATGAACATGATAATGTGATGTTGGTGACACTGGTATCTCAGATTCCAAGTTTGTTGCATTCACAACCATCTCATTTTCTTGTGCATCTGATGTGATTCTCTCCATAAATTGTCTTGAAGGAGTGAAAATGTTATCCATGATTCTCTGTTCTACAGTTGATAGATCAGTTAAATCTGTAGCTGTGTTTTCCTCACTTTCACTTTCACTTTCATCTCCATCTTCCTCCAATGCTGGCATATTCGGATCATCAGGCCAGTCAGTTGATGTTTTACCACTATCATTATCCTTTTGACTTGTTATGCCAGACTCTGAACCCTGTGTTGACTGCTGTGAGATGGAGTCAAATACTTCTGGTGGATCAGGTAACCAAACAAGAAATAAAATATATTCCTGTGTTTTGCTCTTCTGTACAGTTGGTATGATTGTTGCTGAAGTACTTGTACCTGCATTCATACCTGTACTTGATTGCACATTTGTATATCTAAAAGCATGGGTTAGTGCATCAATATCAAACAAAGAGTCTGGTCCTTTTCCTACAGCATTTTCAGTATATTTATTAAATGTTATATCCATTGACTCCTCTATGATTCTAGTCTTTTGATTGAAAACTCTATAAGCCTTACTTTGAATAGAGTAACCAACAAAAAGACCTTCATCAACCTTGCTTTCAAACTTTCCTAAGTGACTTCTAGTATTTAAGATGGTACAAGGACACCCAAATGGTTTTAAGAAACTAACCAATAGTTTTCTCTTAAAGAACAGTTCATATGGTGTCTTGTTATGAGGCTTGACAACTAATACCCTATTTTGGACATAACAAGCAGTGCTAACTGCTTCTGCCCAAAAAGTCATAGGTAATTTAGAATCAGCTAACATAGTTCTTGCAGCCTCAATTAGTGTCCTATTTCTCCTCTCAGCTACCCCATTTTGTTGTGGAGTCCTAGGTGCACTAAATTCTCTCTTAATACCTTTGTTTTCACAGAATTTATCCATCTCTTGATTTTAAAACTCTGTACCATTATCACTCCTAATGATTTTTACTTTGAGATTCATTTGATTTTCAATCTTAGTTATAAATGATCTAAGTATTTCACATGTTTCATCTTTTGTCCTAAGGAAGAATACCCAACTGAATCTAGTATAATCATCAATTACTACTAAACAGTATAATTTCTTCCCTATACTGCTTATATTTGTTGGTCCAAATAAGTCCATATGTAGTAAGTGTAATGGTGAAAAGTTTGTGTTCACAGTTTTGGACTTAAAAGAAGACTTGTGTTGCTTGCCCTTTTGGCAGGCAACACAATGATCATCACATGAATATACCTTTTCAGGTAAACCTCTAACAAGTTTGCTTTTGACAAGCTTATTAATGGTCTTGTAATTCATGTGACACATCCTTCTATGCCACAGTTCAGATTCATTTACAGTTGCTTTGCTTATAAGACAATTTAATTCAGGTTGAGGTTCCATATTTACTAAATCACACTTATATACATTATGCTTTCCAGGAATTCTCATTAAAATCATATTTTCAGGTATTTTAAACTCCTTAGAAAGTATAAGGCATTCAGTGTCAGTAAAATGAACTGGGTTCTTTTTATCTGTGATTTGACTCACACTTAGCAAATTATACCTCAGTTGTTCAACAAAATACACATCTTCAAAACTTATCTTATTGTTGTGCACTGTTCTTTTGCCTGTTATATTCCCTCCTTTGGGATTGCTTCCAAATGCTACATATCCTCCATCAAAGGATTTGAAGTCCTGTAGCATCTTCTTATCCCCAGTCATGTGTCGTGAGCAACCACTGTCCATATGCCATAAGTTTGCTAGCTTGCTCGGCACATATAATCAAACAAGAAAATTAGTTTCTCTTGGGAACCCAAACCAATTTGGCTTTGGGTTTCCCATGTGCATTCACAAAGTCAACTTTCTGGAAGATCATTGATTGTGATGCACAGTTGGTATTTGGACCTTTTGATTTATCAGATTTAATTGGTGTCCAAATCCAACGTATTTTAGGCTTAACAGTGGAAATTGATCTAACAGTTTTAACTGTTTTATCAAATTTACTAACAGTGTTAAAATAATTAGCACTGGCAGTTTTAGTTTTTACCACTGTTTTTGCCTTATTTCTGTTGGCTAAATTTCTAGTTAATACTGATGCAGTTGAAATGGCTGTAGCAGTCTTTAACTTATTAGCCTTAACATTTTTCTTCTTGGCAGTAGTAATATGATCAAGTTTTGATTTAAAATTATGTTTATTGATCATATCAGGTCCTGTCCATGGTTGTTTTCTAATCCTTTGAAGATTTTTTGGATTATAATAGCAATCATGTTGAAGATGATTGTTTCTGCCACATGTAAAGCAGGATTTCTCTTTTACCACTGTAAAATGGTTCCCAACTTTTGTGAAACCATTTGGTTCCAATTTCTTTGATTTCCTCTGGGTTTTAATTGTTGACAAGATGGTAATTGAGAGATTCTGGCTTTACATTTACAGTCAGCACAGTTATTGTTCACAGATTTTAGATTAGCAGGTTTGTTAACTGTTTTAACTGAGTTACTAATGTAACCTAGACCAGCTCTAGGTTTATTAGTAGTAGATTTCATCTTTTCCAGATTACTCTTTATCTTTTCCTGAAACAATCTTTTACCCTCTTCTATTTTATCACTTTTAAGTTTTAAAACTAGACCAGTATTTGATTTCTTGCTACTCTCACATGATTTTTCAGAATTTAAACTATCAGTTGTTTCAGAATTAGAATTTTTATTGTTTTCAGATGAAAAATCAAGCTCATCTTCCTCAGTCCATTCCCTAATTTCAACTTTATCAAAGTCAATTTCATTTTTCAAGTTAATAACTGGATCAACCTTTGTAACATCAACTACTATTCCTTCCTTTAACTCATTTAAATCTAAATCAGTTTTAGGAGGAAAATAGTTGTTATTATAAGGTGGGGAAACAGAATTATATCCTAAACCAGTTTTTAACTTATCATGAATTTGAGATTTTATAATTTGATTTACACTCTTAGAAGCATGTTCAAGATCACTTAATGTTAATTTTATATTGTCTCTTTCACATGTGACCTCTACTAATTTCTGATTCAGTGCTTCTAACTTATCTTTTAACACATCTCTCTCCCATCTGGCATACGTAAGATCATATTCATATTGAGTTACATTCTTTTCATATGCCTTAATTTGACTTTCTAGATTTTCTATGACAGCAGTAGTGTGTCTACTTTTAATTTCACATTGCTTAAGTTCCTCACAAAATTTCATATTATAATCTCTATAGTGTTTAACAGTCTGTTTGCACACTGGAGAACATAATTTGATTTGTACCTCATAAGGAACATCTGATGACTTGTTTTCTTCAGCAATAGCCATTAAAGCTTGATTCTTCACTTCATGTTTTGCTTGATCACTCCAATCAAAATCAAGTCCATCTTGTGAAATTAAGGCATTGGATGTACTTTCCTGTATTTGTACAGTCCTTCTCTGAATCCCATTGCTTCCTGTTCTCTGCCCATTCTGCTCTTGTCTTTGACTTCTACATTCCCTTGCAAAGTGCCCCATTTTATGACAGTTGAAGCATTCTACCTTACTTTTATCAAACCAAGCAGCATCATTCCTTTGATTTGCAAAGTTATTCCTTCCAGTCCTTTGCATAAATCTTTTGGCTCTTTGAGTAATCAAAGCAATTTGCCACTTAATATCCATCTCCTCCAGATCATGAACATTAATCTGCTCCAAATCTTCATTAGTAAGTGAAGAGTTCACATTACTAGCAAAGAAAGATTCCAGTATCTGATCATTTGATCTGCTTTGTGATGACTCAATTCCTGCAGCAACATAAGTAGACCCTTGTTGATTTGAATCAACTTGAGATCCACTTACTGACATAAAGGCAGTATTATGATTGTTTTCTAAAGCCTGCTTTTTGCTTTCAACTTCTGGCTCAAAGTTTCTCAGATCATTATAGATATCCTCAAGCTCCTTCACTTCTAAATCTGCACTCTGTCTTAAACCTACTGTGTAGATTGTCCATTCCTCACCTAATGATCTCAGAAACTTCCTGTTCAAATCATCTTTATCAATCTTTACCTTATGGTTCTCCAGATCTCCAACTAGCTTTGAAAATCTGTCAAAGGTTTGAGTTAAAGTTTCTGTTTTTGCAGAATTGAAGTTCTCATATTGTTGCTTCAATAAAGATCTTTTGTTCTTCTTGGTGCTATCATTACCACCAAATCTCTTTTCAATAGCCTCCATGAGTACTTTGGCATCATCACAGGCTTCAAACCTTCTTTGGTACTCATTAGGAATTGATAGTAACAATGTGCTGAGAGCTTTAAATTCTATAGATCTGACTTTTCTTTCTGCATCAGTAGTTGGTGGTGGTCTCTGTTGCTTGACACCATCACCATCTACTATTACTGGAGGACCATTAACTACAACTTCCCACATCTGATAATCTGTGAGAAGCATATATTGTTTGATTCTAATTTTCCACAGATCACACTCATCAGGCCTGAGCATAGAGATTTTAGTGACCTGGATTCCTTCATTGTTTTCTGTTGCCATTGAATTCAATACTTAATCACAAACTAAACCTTAAAAATCAATTTAATCTTAAATCCCATATCTTTCTGTATTCAAAGCTTTCCAATCTCTCATACCACTTGACAGTCCCGATTCAATTCAATAAACTTGTAACCTTGAACAAGCTGTGAATTATTATTGAGAAGTTGCAGAATCACACTCAATAATATTAGAAAGATCAAAGATAAATATTGAGAATAATAAATAACAAAACACAAGTATTAAATCCAAAGCTTCAATCTTATTAATATGAATAAGACGAATACACTTGTTGTATTAGGATTTTCACCTTGAAGCTGCCTATCTTTTATTCACTATTTCGTATATAATCTAGGTTCTAAGGATCTCTATTTATAACACATAGAGTCCTGTACAATCTCCTATTATTATGGAATTAGATAACTTCCATAACAGACTCATTCTTATCACAAAATCATAAACAGCGTTAACTACCACATATGAACATTCAGTGGAAACAAACTTCCAACAGTGGTAACTGCTTCATTTATGATAGTCCAAGTACAAATGATACTAATAGTGTTAACCACTATAAAATACACTAACAGTTGTAATTACATAAACAGTGGTAATTACTTACAAAACTAACTATCAGTGTTAATCCTTGTAGCAGTTGTAACTTCGATTCTTCAAACAGTTGTAATCTTCACCATCAGTGTTAATCTTCAACCTTCAGTGGTAATCACTTGTTCACTTCAACTTTACATGATCAGTGGTAATTCCAAACCCAAATCAGTTTATCCTAACAAATAAAAGGAGCGAAAACGAGCTGAAAAGTAAAGAAAATGGAGAGAAGATCAAAGACCAAGAATATTGGGCCTTGAAGAAAGAAGAATCCAAGGAAAATAAGCTATTGGGCCAATTAAAAGGAAGAAATTCGGATAGAAGCCCAACAAGAACAAGAAGCCTGGCCCGAAAGTGGAATATTCTGGAATTGACTTTCAGCCGGCGGTCGAAGCTTTCAGCCGGCGGTTGAACCTAAAAACAGAAGGCAGTCGAGCGCGCGAGTCAAAGTCCGGGTTAACGGGTTAAATTCCAACCCAACCGGCGGTTGAAAAATCCAACCGGCAGTTGGATTCGCGAGCCAGAAATCTATAAATAAGGCCATTCTCAACCTTAAACCATACACTTTTACAAACAAATTAAGTCATTCTTAGTTCGAATCTAGGGTTTAGAATCCGTCTTTTGGGGTTATTTGGAGGCTAGGAAGCTAGGGTTTGAAGCTTTTCAACCCTAACGAAGATTTGGTTCAGTTTCTTAGGTTTGATTCTTATTCTCTTCTATTTACTATGTTTCATTACATGTTTTTAGATTTGGTTAGGTTTAATTCAAACGTTCTTTTGTTGTATCTACTTAGATGAATGATTAATAGATAATGGTTTCATAATATGTTTATGGTGATTTAAATTATGAATGGTTATTAAGTTTATTCGAAAGATCCATACTGATTGTGTGTTGATTAGTTGTTACTTAACGTGGTCATTTGATTTATGCTATAACTAACATTTGTATGAGTCAACTGATTATCTGCAATTAAGTAAATTATTAGTTAATTGCGGCTTGAGACTGTAACCGGCGACGGGTTAAGAGACTAGCAATTAATTGTAGGTTCCCTTAATCACAGATCTAAACTTGTCGTTTGACTCAATTGAAAGGCGGAAACAATCAATCAAGCAATTGAAACGTAAACACAAACACAACGATTCTATAATCTTTTCGTATATATAAACACTTGAAGAATAAAGATTACAAATCACAAACTCTCTCCCTCTCACACTCTCTGCCGTATCTCTATCTCTCTAGGGTTTGATCAACCCAAAAATGAAATTCTAACTCGATATATATAGAAACCCTACTGGATCCTGCGACACAAGCCCAATGTCGTAAGCCCAGCCCATTGCGACACCACCTTTGTGTCGCTATAGCGACACAGGCTCTGTGTCGCTTGAACAGTATATTTGTGTATATATTCTATCTCGCTATTCATTTACATACTCGCATATACACACTAAACGCAGACTAATTGACTTTGACAATTACAATTATTTGACCAAATGACTGACACACATTATGCACCAACAAACTCCCCCATGTCAGCAGCTTGGTCAAATAATTTTCAATTAGTCTTCACCAACACACTCCCCCATGTCTTCAGCTTGGTCTTCAAAAGATCTTTTAACACTTCCAGCCTGTAGGGAATGTACCACCAGCATGTATTCCCATCTTTAAACAAATCTCAACAATCTTCTGAAATTTTAGAGCTTCTTCTTGATCAATATCATAATGCTGAATCTTGTTGGCATGAAGAACTCTTAAGTCATATTTCGTTAGATTGATAAGGCTTATAGGATCAAAAATACGAACAGTTGAACCTCTTAACTGTTGAGAATGAATCCACTCTCCCGGACCCTGTTCCTGGTCTCTCTCAGTTAGATATTCAATCACAGTTTCACCAGTCTTCGGGTCGTACCACCAATATCTAAATTTCTTTAACAAATTTAGTGGTAGTTTCTCTAGTGGAACCGATTTCAGACTTGCAGCTGGCGGATATTTATACTTCACAATAGACTCTTGAGTTCTTGGATCTAACTTCTTCTTGAAACGATAGCGAATTCCCAGCTCAGGTCTTATCCATACATAGTGTCTGCTGTAGATCTCTTTTCTAAGAACCTTTTGAATAAAAGCGCCTCGCCAATCATTTGAATTATTTACCAGTTCTAATTGCGCAAGACGATTAAGTTCAACCTTCGGCAAAGTGCTGATGCAATTGAATCTCGGCCGGAAGTATTGAACGCCATCCTTTCTTTTAATTAAAATGAGAGAGCTTTCAGAGTCGAATTTCCAGCTATAAATTAGACCAGTGAAATCTCCTCGAACTTTGTAAGATTTACAAATAGAAGACGCCATAGCCACAGTTCGATATTTCACAACAGGCTTGGACTGTACTGATGGCAACGGTTCGGAGGCCAATTCATTTTCATCATCAGAAGAATCCGATTCAATGATAGGTGCATTGGGATCATACGGTTCTTCTGGTTGAGCATGAGTAGGCTCACTTTGTCTTTCAATAGGAGATTCCGGACGATTTGACTCTTCATACACATCTTCATCTGAGGGAATCTCCGGTTCAACCTCAACATCCTCAAAGTCATAAGATATATCATCATTATTCACCGGATTTATTAAGCTTTGTAGATACGTGATATTTGCTTCAGAGTAATCTACAGCTATAGGAATCGGTTGACCTAGAATGTGTTCAGACGATGCAAAATAATCTAAAAGTAAGTTTTCATTAATGTCTGAATTATTTACATCTACAGTCTATGTTCCGGCGGAAGTCGTAGTTGTTGTTTCAATGGCACGCAGGCCTGACTCCCCCGAAACTACAGCTAGGGCTTCTAATTCTAAGACCCTGGTCTCCAAAATAGGAACTCTGGCAGTCTGCAGCTCCAAATTTTAATCTGTGCAGCTTGAGCTTCCAGAACCGCAGATTGTGACTGAATTAATGCAGCTTGGGATGTCATCGTTTGCTGCATCGTGTCCAACCGCCTCATTAATTCTTGAATGACAGACGGGAGAGGTTGGACAGGAACCTCCACACGGGGAATGTCGACCCGTGGCGTCGAAGAAGAAGTTGGAGCCGATTGACGTTGACGAACCATCGGAGGCACCCAATCTTCATCCGTAGGTTCTGATTGACGAGGCCTTTTTCCCACATCGGGTCGCACATATCCTGTCCCTGCCCTTTTGCGTCGTTGAATACGCTTAAAGCGTCTTAAATCGAAACGACGAATATTTTCCAACGAAGTGTCGGAAGGGACTATCCGAGGGGAAGTTGGTGGAGTTGAGCCACCATCAGAAGAGCTGGCAGCCATGTCTTCGACAATACGTGGCTCTTGTGCCTGAACGTTTTCTCCTTCAAGATGGTCAACATGACCAAAGGTCTCAATGTCGTCCAAAATTGCCTCAAGCTGAGGATTTTCTGCTTGTACAGGCACATTGACAAAAAGATCCTCTGGCTGTGGAGGAGCAGCAACAGCATCCAGATAATTGTCGTCAGCCGGAGGGAGATATCCCTCATTGATGATATGTCCAAATAAAGGAACATCGGCTGGTACTGGAGCTCCTTTAGCGTATTGAGCACAAACAGCAAAAATACGGTTGTTCATCGGAGTTTGACGGAAGCGATGAGCAGCATTCACCGGAAGCCCCGGAAGCAGATGATTGATTAACAGCTGGATGAAACGCGGGTATAAATTTCATCGGTTTTCCCCCGCGTGGATATTATCCACCATAGCCCGAAAGATGTATCCAGAAAAATTAAAAGGCTTGTTGTAGACCAAAGCAAGCATAGCAGAGGCTGTTGAGCGGCTCATTCCGTCGAAGCCGGCCTTCCTACTTGACAAACACACAATGACTATGTGCATGAGATACCTCCAGACCCTTGTGAGATTGGCCTTTCGGTATTGATCACGGGGGATGCCCGGATATCCCATACGGTTCATGCCACCATTTATAAATAAGTTTGGGAAGAGAACAAGCATGTCTGGATCGTAATTGAATTGGAAGAAATCACGAATAAGCTGCTCCGAAATAATAAGATCTTGGTCAGCAACCTTGGAGTGTAAACGTGTGTATGGCAAGTCTGAATTAATGACTGCCGAACTCCAGAAGGAACCAACAATGTCCTTATAGATAGGAGCAGTGGCTGTGATAGCTGTAAAAATGCGTGAGCGACGAAGAAACGCTATCATCTGCCTGAAGGGCACCGCCGAATCCCGGTCATCATCTAGAAAGGCTATAATGTTGTGCCTTGGCTCCCAATCATTTACATTAACGTTGATACCTGCCATAGCTACATACACAAAATTATAGCTCGGAAAGCGTTAGCATCAATGCACGTAGACAATTATTTCTCACAAAAATGCCATCTGCGACACAAGGGTTGTGTCGCAGGGAGAATGCGACATAAGAATTTGTGTCGCTAGAATAGAATGCGACATAACAGATGGTGTCGCAGAAATCAAATTAAAAAGTTATGCGACAGAAGCGCTTGTGTCGCAAACAAGTTGAGCGACAGCAAAGGTTGTGTCGCATTTAGCAATAAATTGATTTTATTTTGAACTCAGCGACACTAGATTTATGTCGCACATTAGTGTCGCAAGAGAAAGCGACACAAAAGTTAATGTCGCATCTCAGCAATGCGACAGACACCTGTGCGACACAGATACTTGTATCGCAGGTTGTGTCGCAACGACGAACAGATGCCCAACCCAGAAAACCCGATGATAAAATTTTGGGGTTTTTTGAAATTGAGCACATCAAATGATGCGCCAAAGTTTGTAGAGCATGAAACCATGAGTTTTAACATGATAGCAACGTCTCCCGTGTCCAATTTTACCCCAAACCAAAAACCCTAAAAACCTTATGTTTCATTCGACAATTAAACCAAAAGTAGACGGTAAAAGTGGGTGAAAATGGTACCTATAAGTCGAGAAAAAGGAGATGAACACTAAACACGGAATGGATTGCGAAGAAAAACGGCCGAAGATTAAAAAACAAATCGAATTAACGTCGCAGAGGTTGTGTCGCAAGATATGAGTTGTGTCGCTATTTGTGTCGCAAGAATGTGTAGCGACTGAGAGGTAGGGTCCGGCATTTATACCTCAACCCTGTATAGCGACACAAGATGCGACATGGGTGGCGACACAAGTGGTGTGTCGCATTGCGACACAAGAGTTGTGTCGCACCATGGACAGTTTTTGTAGTTTGATTTTAGTTGAAAGTTTACACTCGAGAGTCAATTTGATATTATCTCAGACTTGGATAAACAAAAGGTAAAACAATAGACTAAAAGTATACATGAAATAAAATACAAACCGTTGATTCGATTTTGCAATCAACGTAAACAGAACGTAAAATCTTTTAGGTTCCCTTAATCACAGATCTAAACTTGTCGTTTGACTCAATTGAAAGGCGGAAACAATCAATCAAGCAATTGAAACGTAAACACAAACACAACGATTCTATAATCTTTTCGTATATATAAACACTTGAAGAATAAAGATTACAAATCACAAACTCTCTCCCTCTCACACTCTCTGCCGTATCTCTATCTCTCTAGGGTTTGATCAACACAAAAATGAAATTCTAACTCGATATATATAGAAACCCTACTGGATCCTGCGACACAAGCCCAATGTCGCAGGCCCAGCCCATTGCGACACAACCTTTGTGTCGCTATAGCGACACAGGCTCTGTGTCGCCTGAACAGTATATTTGTGTATATATCCTATCTCGCTATTCATTTACATACTCGCATATACACACTAAACGCAGACTAATTGACTTTGACAATTACAATTGTTTGACCAAATGACTGACACACATTATGCACCAACAAACTCCCCCATGTCAGCAGCTTGGTCAAATAATTTTCAATTAGTCTTCACCAACACACTCCCCCATTGAGATAGCTTGGTCTTCAAAAGTCTTGATGTTCAGTCTCATATGACTTATATCCAATTAGATCTTCAACTTCAGTGACCATCATCTCTTTCATCAATAGCTTCTCCAATAGTATTTATCTTCAAAGTCTTTGGAGAACTCTCATCAATTCTTGTCTTTTGAATATGAGCATGATATGTAACTTGAATAAAATAACTCAAAAATTAAAATATTTTTTTGTAATTTTCTTTATAAGACAGAATTAAAATACTCAAAGCAATAAATAAATAAACAATCTTTTGGGGACAGAATGGTTTTGGTCTGCTTTAGGAATCATATCAGGATAACATGCACTTATCAGGAATAGTAAGTGTTATTTCGATTATCAGTATGTTTGTCCACTTTAAATTTACTTAGCATATTTAAATCACCTGTTATAAAGATTAGTTCAAGACAACTATTGATATTTTATCCATCTAGACATTTGAACTTAAGTATATGAGTTCAACTCATAACGAGATGAACCACGTGTGTTATTATTAGCATGCATATTATATTATATAACTCACATTAAAATATACATTTGAAATTAAAACATGTTAGTATTTTCTATATAGAAGGTGAAGGTATGGACGTATCTTTAGAACCAAGTTAGCGGTGACAGGTCTGTACTTTCGTACAACAGAGTCACATAAACAATAGTTCGGGTTGAACAAACACCAGTCTGAACAATTAAACTAGAGGGTACAGGTCTGTACTTTCGTACAACAGAGTACCATAGTTTAACACAAACCAGTACGAGACAATCTTTTTATAACTTTTCTTATACATTTGTACATTATATCTTAGAATTTAGATATGCCACGGGTACGCAATAGTTGTCTATAACTTAACATAGACTACGTACCTAAGTTCTTTGCAAGAATATATTAGATGAAACCAGGTCTGTATTTTCATACAACAGAGGAGACAACTAATATATTCCCCCAGATAACACCATACACAGACCCTATATTTTAGATCATAACATGTTGATTATCCAAATATTAAGACGAAGCGTTAAAATATTTCGGACATTTTTGCCCTTATTTTAACTTAATGTCATACATATTAATATGTCTTTATATAAAATAATATGCATATTTGAAAGTTAAGCTTCTTAGTAACTTTAGAACAAATGCCTACCAATACATCATTTGATGAAGCTAATATTTATAAAAGGTATTTCAAGTATGCTAGATAAATCTACTGACACATTAAACATAAATCTTAAAATTCCATTTTATGCATGTCTCCTGATGTACTATCATTTCCCCAATTGTTTACAGACACAATTCAACGTCTATTTTTTACAATGTTGCAACTATTTCGTTTCTTTAATACTACAAAGTATAAATAGTGACAGTTGCGGTTTTCAAGAATTTGCCTGTTCATATTTTTCTAACTTTTTAAATTAGAAATTTTAAAATTTCTCCCCCTGAACAGCAAATTCTTTACACAAAAACAAACAGGTAAATAATCATTAAACAAAACAGAAAAAATTTCAAGTCACATATCAAGTCAAATTCAAATTCTTTTAGCACTTTTTAACCACCTCGTTTCACTTCAAAAATATCATCCATTCGCTCAAACATCATCACCACACATGATCACATAGAAATCAACCTTCTTCGTCACATCCTTGCAGTCGTTAAAAGATTAGTTATCAAAGACCTGACTGCATCACCACAAACAAATATTAGTACTTATGAGACACCCAAGCCTTGATAGACTTGGGTTGTCCACTATCGTCCATAACCATCACATCAATGAGTTTATGATATTTTAAAAACTCAGTTGATTTCATTGATGTGTTGTTTGTGGATTTAGGTTTCCAAACCCATTTAGGTTCATATGATTTGTTTTCAACAATTTAAGGCTTTTGAACAGCAGGTCTATTAGGCACAACTTTGTTTACTCTAGCCATAGGTTTTGGAGAGTTGGATGCACAACTAGATATAGGCGAAAATGAACCACGCCTTGAAAAAGATTTTTGAAAAGAATTTCTAAATAAGGAAGTTCTTGGCATCCCTCTACCAAACCTATCTAGGGATAATAACCGACAATCCTTAATGATGTGGCCCTGTTGACCACACCGAAAACACGAACGCCGTTCCACATACGACCTTTTTTAATGACTGCCCTCAAATTGTTTCGACGGAGGATTTACTGAGGGAGGCTTAGCGGTTGAGGCATTTACAGAACATGAACACTTATGCATACATGTTGATGTAGAAGCCTTTAAAGTTGAACAGGTTGATGTTGAAGGTTGTTCTTTAACTGATTTATTAATTATTTTATTTTTCTTCAGATTAGTCACAGATGATTGTGTGATATGTGAAGATTTTCCTCTTGAATCCTTCTTTAAGATTTTAGCAGAGTCGGATTCATTTACAACCTTAGTTTTGCCCTTATTATTTTAAACTTGTTCAGTTTCATTAGTAAGTATATGATTTTCGGGCTTAACATTAACCTTTTCAACATTGACCTCAGACTCTTCAGTTAAGTCTTCCATTTCAACAATCTCCTCAACACACACAGGAGATACAAATTTAGCCTTAACAAAATCAGGCTTTTTAACAGTTAGAGCTGTATCAAACACTGACTCAGCAACAGATTTTGTATCTACCTTTGAAAAGGTAGGTACAAAGTCTTTGGCTGCATCCTTTGAAGGCATTGCCAGATAGTCAGAAGGAGGTGGTACAAAGTTGTAACCAAGACCAACCTTACTTTTCGTATCTGTCCTTTGCGATTGGAGGATCTCGTCAAAGACCAGTGAAGATGTTGAAAAATTTGAAAGCTTTCGATTTAAGTCATCTACTTGTGAATGTTTTTCAGCAAGATCATTTCTTAGTAAAGCAATCATTTTTATATAACTATCAATTGCATCTTGTTGACTGAAAATCTTAGCTTTTAATTCTTTCCGGTCAGAAAACGCAGCATCTAGTTTCTTGTCAAAAGCCTTTTCATTATCTTTCAAAATTTTGTTTGCCTGAGTAAGTTTTTCTAAATCAGAATTCAGGCGTTCAATATCCTCACTGTATCTGTTAACTTTGTTAGTCAATTTGATACAAGACACACAAGATAATGGCTCTTCAATGGGTACCTCAGATTTACTCGTGATTATCGCCCAACTCATACTGTTTCTTCACTAGCTGCAATTTATTCTTCTCATATTGCTCACTTCCACCGCAACACCTTTCAATGGCTTGCCATAAATCATATGCAAGCTCATGATGTCTAAATTGCTTCATGAGTGGTTGTGATAGTGCCATGGTGATCGTAGTATATGTTTTCCTTTCAGTATCATAAGTCTTGCGTTCTTCAGGAGTCATGGATTTGATAGGCTTAATTTGAGATTTTCCGGGAAAAACACTAATGCTAAGAGGACGTTCATATCTTTTCTCTAAATAAATTTGCATATCAGGATCATTGACAGCGATGAATGCCTCAAACTATATTCTCCATTCAACATAAGGAGTATTGGCAGTGAATAATGGAGGTTTATTAGTACTACCGATCTCATTGTTATGTTTTAGTAATTGGGAAAAGCTTTTAAGCGACATTTTTAATCCAGAAATGTACCAAAATTTTGTCCTTTTGACTTTTCCCTCCAAAATTTTATTCGAAAATATCGAAAACTGCCCGAGTAAAACGAAACTTTTTCAAAATCAAAATTAAGACCTATTAAGCTTAAGAACAAAATTTGATCATGCGAAAAATTTCCCGCCAAATTTTTTTTTTTTTTTTTTTTTTTTTTTTTTTTTGTCTTCAGCGACACTAAATTAGTGTCGCACCTTAGTGTCGCACTTTAGTGTCGCAAGCTAGTGTCGCAAAATCCGATCTGGTGTCGCAAGCTTATGTCGCGAAAACCCTAAATACGACACAAAGGTTATGTCGCTGCTTGTGTCGCTAAGGCTGATTCTGTCGCTAAAGCTTGTGTCGCACCTAGTGTCGCAATGTCGCGGCCAGCAGCTCCAAAAACCCTAAAAATCGAAAATTTTCGAAACCCTAACGAATTTCGAACGATAATTGATGAACAAACCCAGAAATACACTTCCAGAAGCTAAATATTCAACTGATTGGCCCAAAACGTTGATCAAACCACCAAAAACACCACGAATCAAACCGAAAACATTTCAATTAACGATCAAATCTTTAAACAAATGCCCAAAGGCTCTGATACCACTTGTAGGTTCCCTTAATCACAGATCTAAACTTGTCGTTTGACTCAATTGAAAGGCGGAAACAATCAATCAAGCAATTGAAACGTAAACACAAACACAACGATTCTATAATCTTTTCGTATATATAAACACTTGAAGAATAAAGATTACAAATCACAAACTCTCTCCCTCTCACACTCTCTGCCGTATCTCTATCTCTCTAGGGTTTGATCAACCCAAAAATGAAATTCTAACTCGATATATATAGAAACCCTACTGGATCCTGCGACACAAGCCCAATGTCGCAGGCCCAGCCCATCGCGACACAACCTTTGTGTCGCTATAGCGACACAGGCTCTGTGTCGCCTGAACAGTATGTTTGTGTATATATTCTATCTCGCTATTCATTTATATACTCGCATATACACACTAAACGCAGACTAATTGACTTTGACAATTACAATTGTTTGACCAAATGACTGACACACATTATGCACCAACATTAATACAACCTAATCGATGTGATAATTATAAAAACCAAATAATTATAGACTTGCGTTAACACGATGTCACATAGTGAATCTTAATGATCAGTTGATAGGAATAATAGCATAAAGCTTATGTTAATAACACGCCTTAGTGTATTCAAGAGAATCTAGTATTAAGGTAAGTTTTATTAGGGATTAGTTAACCTTAACAGGAGGCTGTCCATACAAGTTGAAATCACCATAATAAACAATCAACAATTCAATAAACCTATCTGAAACCTGAATCTAGAAATTATAATTCAAAGTAAATACATACTTATCTATCTGATTACTTCTAAGTTATTTTCTATCTTTAATTGTTTAAGTTAAATTACTTTTACTTTACTACGTTCGTACGGAACTAAAACGCCCCCCTTTATCTATTTGTAATTTGTAATTTTAGGTTTAATTAATTATTTTAATTTACACCGATTCCCTGTGTTCGACTCGGATTTACCAAAGCTATATTATAATACGAACATGTATTCTTGCCTGGTTGTGTTTAAGTTAACTTTAGTATTTCCATTTATTTAAAACTTGTATTTTTAACGACAATTTAACACGCATCAAGTTTTTGGCGCCGCTACCGGTGAAGCGTTTTGCTAAATTAATTTTTTGTATTTTTCTGTTAAAAAGATATCTTTGTACATTGTTGATCATCTGAAAAATCGGCTCACCCATTGTTAATACAACACAACAGAGGTTTAAGGAGGGTCGCTCTGCTTCCTGAAAGAAGTAGGGTTTTAATAAGCTTTGCGCTGACCTACTTCTCCGCTTCTGAGTATTTACAATGGAGCTACCGAGAACTTTTGATTAACTTTGTAGATTGATTAAGTATTTCTAAAATAATTTTTTTTTTATTTTTGTACGTTTTAGTTTCCTAGTACTTCTGAATTTGTTTCTGGTTTTCAGGTTGTTTCATGACTCGGAGAACCAATCCGGATCTTGTAAATCCACTTGAAGAACCCGAAAGTTTTTTGCATTCTCACATTCGTGCACCGTACACGCCAGTCAACACGGCAGAATACGGATATTACGCAGGATCGGATCTTGAGGATAACCAGTTACCGTCAAGAGCACCAACCATATACCCTAGTGATTCCGAGGAAGAAAAAGAGCAAGAATTAGAACTAGCAATGGATCGGGATATAGCTAACATGACCATTGAGGACTACACGAGTCAAACTTGTGGAGATATTCGTCCAGGAGTGGTACGTCCAGCAATAGCCAGAGAATATAATTTTAATTAAAGGGACAATTTCTTAAAGAACTTAGAGAAAATCCTTTTAAAGGAGAAGACAAAGAAGATGCTAACGAACATGTGGAGAAAATATCAGAAATTGCTGATATGTTCAACATCCCTAATGTCACTAGAGATCAAGTTATGCTAAGAGTGTTCCCTTTAACACTAAAAGAGGGAGCTAAAAGATGGATTAACAATGAACCAGCAGGTTCAATTACTACATGGGAGGATCTACGTGCTAAATTTTTAAAGTTGTATTGTACCCCATCCAAAACTTCGAAAATGATTGAAGATATCAGAAACTTCAAACAGAAACCAGATGAATCTCTATTTCAAGCTTGGGAACGATATAAGGAAATGCTACACAAATGCCCTCAATACGATCTGAATGTGCAACAAGAAATTACAGTATTTTACAAAGGTGTTGATCGGGTAACTTGTCAGCAATTGGATGCACAAGGACCAATACCAAAGAAAACACCTGCTCTAGCACGTCAAGGAATTGAGGAGCTGGCAAAACATTCTCAATTGTGGGATGATGGTTCTGTAGGAAGAAAAAGATCCAGTGAAGACAACGAGGGGCTCGCAGCAATAATAGCGAAACTGGAAAGTTTAGGGAGAGATATTAAAAAGGTGAATGAATAAGTTCATGCGATTCGAATTGAATGCGAGATATGCGGAGGAAATCACCTAAGAAAGGAATGTCCAGAACGGAATGTCCAGAACGGAATGTCCAGAACGGGATGTTGAGCTAGCTACGGAGGAAGTCAAATATGGGGACTTTCAAGGTAATAAATTTCGAAGAAATAATCAAGGCAGTAGTGGTCAATATCAACAAAGGGCTCCAGGATACTTCGTTAAGAATGGGCAGAATCCCTCTTTTTCTGATCGGATGGGATCGATGGAAGGAATGATGAGTAAATTTATTGAAGCTAACGAAAAATTCATCACAACCACTAGCAAAAGGATAGATGAATCTGAAACAGTTGTTCGTAACCAAGGAGCTTCTATAAAACAAATTGAAGGAGTCGTTCATCAAATTGCAAAGGTTTTGCAGGAAAGACTCCTTGGAACATTGCCAGGATTTATAGAAACTAATCCAAGAGAACATGTTAAGGTTGTGGTTACACGAAGTGGTAAAATTCCTGACTCTCCTATTATTACTAACAATAATGTTAATTCTGAACAGGTTGATGAAAAGAAGCACGATATGGAAGAAATATCAAAAGGAAAAACTGATGGAACGAAGAAACCAGAGGCAGATGTAAAGACTAAAGATTAAAAACCGCCAACACCTTACCCAGCTGCCCTAAGGAAAGGAAAAGATGAAGATCATTATCACAAATTTTTAGATAATCTGGAACAGTTGCACATCAACATACCGTTTGTGGATGCTATAGCTCACATGCCGAAATACGCAAAGTATTTGAAGGAACTTTTAACAAACAAGAGAAAACTGAATGATGTAACCAAGGTGACAATGAATGCTAGATGCTCCGATGTAATGCAAAACAAGTTGCCACCAAAGTTAAAAGATCCAGGGAGTATCACTATCCCTTGCTTAATGGGAGACTTGTCTATTAAAAATGCACTAGCTGATCTAGGAGCAAGTATTTCACTTATGTCATATACTATGTATAATTGATTGGGATTGGGAGAACCAAAATCAATTCGAATGTGTATTGAATTGGCACACCGATCAGTCCAGTATCCAAAGGGAATGGTTGAAAATGTTTTAGTAAAAGTTGATAAATTTGTATTCCCGTGCGATTTTGTCATATTAGATATGATTGAGGATCCTAGAGTTCCTATTATATTAGGCACACCATTTTTAGCCACATCACATGCATTAATAGATGTGTTTGATCGAAAAATCACTATGCGTGTAGGAGACGAAAAAGTCGTTTTTAATGTAAACCAGTCTATGCAATTCCCTGATTATGTAGATGATACTTGCTATTATTTAAACTCATTTGAATACTTGGATAACGAATTTTTTCAGAATTTGTTAGGAAATGAGCAGGAGGAGCCACAACTATTGGAAAGCTGGTCAGGAGATTTCGACACCACTAAAGATTTAGCCGAGTTTGATAAAATTTTGAAAGAAGTCAATGCAATGTTTGCAACGGAAGAAGTAAGCAAGAAGCAATATCCAATCAATGGCTGGATTGACCAAATAGCAGCTGAATCAGCAAGTACAGAACATACACATATTGCATTTTGCGGAATTCCTTGTTCTAAATCAGAGGTTATGGAGATCAAGACTTCGTATGAAGAGCCACCTCAATTGGAACTTAAAGAACTACCATCTCATTTAGAATATGCTTATCTCCAAGGTACGTCTGAATTACAAGTCATTATTTCTTCTAAACTAACCCCTGGAGAAAAGGAAAGTCTATTGCAGGTTCTTAAAGAGCATAAACGTGCTATTGCTTGGCAGATAACTGATATTAAGGGCATAAGTCCTTCTTACTGCACTCATAAGATTTTAATGGAGGCTGATTTCAAACCTGTCGTACAATCTCTCCGAAGATTAAACCCTAAAGTAAAGGACGTTGGGCGGAAAGAGATAATCAAGTTGCTGGATGCTGGCTTAATCTACCCTATTTCAGACAGTCCTTGGGTAAGTCCTGTACATGTGGTACCAGAAAAAGGAGGTATGACAGTAGTAGCCAATGATAAGAATGAATAAATCCCTACTAGAACGGTAACAGGATGGAGAGTGTGTATTGACTACCGAAAACTAAATGATGCCACCAGAAAAGATCATTTTCCGTTATCATTTATTGATCAGATGATAGAACGATTGGCAGGTAAAAAGTTTTATTGTTTTCTAGATGGATTTTCAGGATATTTTTAGATACCCATTGCAGCAGAAGATCAAGATAAGACAACCTTCACCTGCCCGTTTGGTATTTTGCATATAGAAGAATGCCGTTCGGATTATGCAACGCTCTAGCAACCTTTCAAAGATGCATGATGGCTATTTTTCACGATATGGTGGAGGATTTCATGGAAATTTTCATGGATGATTTCTCTGTATTTGGAGATTCTTTTGAAGAATGTTTAGGGAATCTGAAGAAAATGTTGCAGCGATGTGAGATATCAACTCTAGCACTCAACCGGGAAAAATGTCATTTCATGGTTCATGAGGGCATAGTGCTAGGACACAAGATTTCAAGAGTGGGGATAGAGGTAGATCCGGCTAAGATAGAAGCAATTTCTAAACTACCTCTCCCAACAAATGTTAAAGGAGTGCGCAGTTTCTTGGGGCATGCAGGATTTTATAGGCGTTTTATTGAAGACTTTTCTAAAATTGCACGGCCAGTGAATCAATTATTAGAAAAAGATGCTAAGTTTGTTTTAACTAATGCTTGTCTGAAGGCGTTTAACACTCTGAAGGAAAAATTAATTTCTGCCCCGATTATGACAAGTCCAGATTGGACTTTACCGTTTGAATTAATGTGTGATGCCAGTGATTTCGCAGTGGGAGCAGTTCTGGGTCAACGGATCGACAAGAGATTTAACCAATTTATTATGCAAGAAAGACTTTAACAGACGCTCAGGAAAATTATACAACCATAGAGAAAGAACTTTTGGCAGTAGTCTTTGCTTTTGATAAATTTCATTCTTATTTGGTTTTATCTAAAACTATAGTGTTTACTAATCATTCTGCTTTGAAGTATTTGTTTAATAAACAGGATGCAAGACCGCATTTGTTGCAGTGGATTCTTTTACTGCAGGAGTTTGATATAGAGATACGGGATAAGAAAGGGGCAGAGAATTTAGCGGCAGATCACCTGTCAAGATTGGAGAACCCTGAATTAGAGAAACTGGATAAGTCAGTAATTCAAGACACATTTCCTGATGAGCAATTAATGGCTATTCGTGTGCACACTTATATACCATGGTTTGCCGATTTTGCTAATTATTTGGTTACTAATACTTTACCTAAAGATATGCTTTATCAACAGAAGAAGAAATTCTTTGCTGAGTTAAGGCATTATTTTTGGGAGGACCCTTTTCTGTATCGATTTTGTGCAGATGGCATAATCAGGAGATGTGTGCATGGTAAAGCATGTGACAAAATATTAGCACATTGTCATAAAGGACCGGTTGGAGGACATCATGGAGCTAATTATACAGCTAAGAAAGTGTTTGATGCAGGTTTCTATTGGCCCATAATTTTCAAGGATGCTCATGAGTTTATACGAAACTGTGATGCTTGCCAGTGCGCTAGAAATATATCTAGACGGGACGAGATGCCTCAAACAGGAATACAGGCTTGCGAAATATTTGATATATGGGGTATTGATTTTATGGGACCCTTTCCGATAAGCCATGAAAATCGGTACATTTTGCTTGCAGTAGATTACGTGTCTAAGTGGGCAGAAGCAAAAGCATTATCAACAAATGATGCCAGAGTTGTTGTTAAATTTTTGAAACAACTGTTTGCATGATTTGGAATACCTAGAGCATTAATCAGTGATCGTGGAACTCATTTTTGTAATGCTTTGATGGAGAAGGTTTTGAAAAGGTATGGCGTTACTCATAGATTTTCTACACCTTATCATCCGCAAACAAGTGGGTAGGTAGAAGTTACCAACAGAGGCTTAAAACGTATTCTGGAACGTTTGGTGAGTAATAATCGCAAGGATTGGTCGATTAAGCTGGATGATGCATTATGGGCTTTTCGTACGGCTTTCAAGACACCTATTGGATGTACGCCGTTCCAGTTGATTTATGGGAAAGCCTGTCATTTGCCAGTAGAATTAGAACATAAGGCATATTGGGCGTTAAAAAGTTGTAATATGGAGTTGGATGCAGCCGGAACACATAGGTTTTTGCAGTTGCACGAATTGGACGAATTATGCTGGAATGCATACGAAAATTCACGAATTTATAAAGAACGCACGAAGAATTGGCATGATAGGAGGATCTAAATTAATAAAGAGTTTGTTGAAGGTGATCTAGTACTTCTGTATAATTCTCGGTTACGTTTGTTCCCGGGAAAATTGAAGTCACGATGGATTGGCCCGTATAAGGTTACGCAGATATTTCCTTATGGGACAGTGGAACTCATTAATAATGAGGGAATTCTTTTCAAAGTTAATGGTCACCGTTTGAAGAAATATCATGAAGATACTAAGGAAAATGATAGTGAAGGAACCATTCACCTTGAGGGTGACGAGTAAAACGACGGTATAAGAGTCGAGCTTAACGAATCGCGGTTAAAATAAAAGCGCTTCTCGAGAGACAACCCGTGTTTTTCTTGTGTTTTATTTTTGCAGGTTTTTGAACTTTGTGGGTGTGTTCCCTGGAAACCCTCACGAGACTAGAACTCGTCCACTTGGGATACCGAGGGGTTTAAAGGCTTATTGCATATGCTAAATGCAATCGTGAGTGCCTACGGAAGTGAGTTGTTGTATAATTCGGATCAAATCAACGAAACATGTATTGCACATATCAGGGGAGTTTTTCACTTCAATTTCTTTCTCATTCTTTTGCGCTTTTCTAGGTTTAAGTACAATGGGGACATTGTACAATTTAAGTGTGAGAATGGGAATAGAAAAGAAATAAAGAGTTTAATTGTCCTTATTAAGCTAAACTATGAAATTTTTGTCATATTATTTTTGCAATACTATTTGTTGGGAGATAATAGTACATTAGAAATATGTATAAAAGTTAGAATTTTTTTTAAATGCTATTCGGATTTGTTGATAGGCCTAATTAAATATGTTTAAAACCAATTTTTCTAATTTTACACGAAAAGTGTTATACATCTTCATAACATGATATATTGATAGACTTTCTATACAAAAGTTTTTGAATTTTAAGAAGTAATAATTTAACATGAATATAATTTTATGAGAAACATCGATTGATATATGACTATGAAGTCTTAATTTCTGTATGATATCTTGACATATTCTAAATTTTGGGGTTTAAATTGAAATCATTTGAAGATACGTTGATCGACTCCTCTGTTGTACTAAATACAGACCTGGTTTCATCAGAATATCTATAAAAATATTTATATAAAGGAAAAGCAAAAATGCTTAAAGAAGTATAAAACCGAGTTAAGTTATGTCGCTTTGTTGTACTAAGGTACAGACCTGTCCTCCGCTGTCTTGACTAAAATCTGTAAGAATGGTTACACTTCTAACCGAGTTAAGTTATGTCGCTTTGTTGTACTAAGGTACAGACCTGTCACCAATGTCTTAACTCATAAAAGAAAAATGATTTTTCAATTACTCACCCATTATATAGAATTATGATCATGACTTGATTACAGGGGTATATCAATGGTGGGATGCATAAGTTATATTCATAAATAATAATAAAATGTTGTTCTTGAACTGGAGTATAGAAAGTTTATAGAGGATTATAATATCGATAATCATCGTGAAATGTCAGAATTAGAAATTTTGTGTTTAAAGGTGTTTAGTAAGGTTTAATGAGGATTTATATCAGCAATCGGGATAGATTTAATTGTTCCTAATGAATAGCATGTTTTCTAATATGATCCCAGAATAGTTTAAAAATATTCGTGAAAGAAGTGATATGAACGAAGAATGTCTGGTTTGTCTTATATTTATCAGAAATCTACTTGAGGACAAGCAGAACTTAAGTGTGGGGATATTTAATAGCATCAAATAATGTCTTATTTATATTATAATATTCCCTTATTTCTAAGCATTTTTATTGCAAATTATCTATATATATTACTGATTTCGTTTATATTTGCAAAAAGATGTTTAAATTGAAGAAATAAATAAAAGGAGCGAAAACGAGCTGAAAATTAAAGAAAATGGAGAGAAGATCAAAGACCAAGAATATTGGGCCTTGAAGAAAGAAGAATCCAAGGAAAATAAGCTATTGGGCCAATTAAAAGGAAGAAATTCGGATAGAAGCCCAACAAGAACAAGAAGCCTGGCCCGAAAGTGGAATATTCTGGAATTGACTTTCAGCCGGCGGTCGAAGCTTTCAGCCGGCGGTTGAACCTAAAAACAGAAGGCAGTCGAGCGCGCGAGTCAAAGTCCGGGTTAACGGGTTAAATTCCAACCCAACCGGCGGTTGAAAAATCCAACCGGCAGTTGGATTCGCGAGCCAGAAATCTATAAATAAGGCCATTCTCAACCTTAAACCATACACTTTTACAAACAAATTAAGTCATTCTTAGTTCGAATCTAGGGTTTAGAATCCGTCTTTTGGGGTTATTTGGAGGCTAGGAAGCTAGGGTTTGAAGCTTTTCAACCCTAACGAAGATTTGGTTCAGTTTCTTAGGTTTGATTCTTATTCTCTTCTATTTACTATGTTTCATTACATGTTTTTAGATTTGGTTAGGTTTAATTCAAACGTTCTTTTGTTGTATCTACTTAGATGAATGATTAATAGATAATGGTTTCATAATATGTTTATGGTGATTTAAATTATGAATGGTTATTAAGTTTATTCGAAAGATCCATATTGATTGTGTGTTGATTAGTTGTTACTTAACGTGGTCATTTGATTTATGCTATAACTAACATTTGTATGAGTCAACTGATTATCTGCAATTAAGTAAATTATTAGTTAATTGTGGCTTGAGACTGTAACCGGCGACGGGTTAAGAGACTAGCAATTAATACAACCTAATCGATGTGATAATTATAAAAACCAAATAATTATAGACTTGCGTTAACACGATGTCACAAAGTGAATCTTAATGATCAGTTGATAGGAATAATAGCATAAAGCTTATGTTAATAACACGTCTTAGTGTATTCAAGAGAATCTAGTATTAAGGTAAGTTTTATTAGGGATTAGTTAACCTTAATAGGAGGCTGTCCATACAAGTTGAAATCACCATAATAAACAATCAATTATTCAATAAACTTATCTGAAACCTGAATCTAGAAATTACTATTCTAAGTAAATACATGGTTATCTATCTGATTACTTCTAAGTTATTTTCTATCTTTAATTGTTTAAGTTAAATTACTTTTACTTTACTACGTTCGTACGGAACTAAAACGCCCCACTTTATCTATTTGTAATTTGTAATTTTAAGTTTAATTAATTATTTTAATTTACATCGATTCCATGTGTTCGAATCGGACTTACCAAAGCTATATTATAATACGAACAGGTATTCTTGCCTGGTTGTGTTTAAGTTAACTTTAGTATTTCCATTTATTTAAAACTTGTATTTTTAACGACAACTTAACACGCATCACATACAACTCCAGAACACCTACATATTCATTTCCACACCCAATACCCACCTTAATTTGGGAGGTTGTTCTTACCTTAGGGATGTAGAATTAGGATGTTAAAAGCTCAATTTCAAGAACCCTAGCTTAATTTTTGCTTTCCTTCTTCTTTCTCCTCTCTTTCTGTACCTTCTATACACACACACATACACTTTTTATTTTTTTCCAGATTTTAGATAAGGAAGGGAGTATATATTTGGTATTTTTTATTTTCTACTCTCTATTTTCATACTTAACATTTTTAGCCCTTCAACTTATATTTTCTTTTATATTTCTAACCCAAACTATATTTGTATTTAACATCAAATACAAATATAAGAATTTAAATAACATACTTTATATAAATATAAAACTTATAAATTTTGGGATGTTACATATTTATATGAATTTTTGTAGGTTTTAAAAACAAAGTTGAGTAATTCTGTTGTAACTCACTCATCAAATCCCTTATTTCTCTAAAAATAATTTGTTGTGATCTTAAATTCATGAAATTTAAAAAAATATATGAAAGCATAGATATTTTTTAGTGGTTATCAATTTTTATTATTTGCAATGATTATGATATTTTGAAAGGACTACTGTTATGTACATACGATTACTTTTAAATAACAAAAAAATACATATAAAAAACTACAAAATTGAGTACTTATTCCCATGAATTAATTAAGCATAATATATAAATTTTTGCATACATGTAAAATACCATAAATAGTATTTTAAAATTTCAAGTTACGTAAGTTTTAGATTTAATATCTATTTATACCTGTTACTTTTTATATGTATTTTTAAAGTTAGTATTTATATGTATTTTTAGAGTTTATTATAAAATTTGGTATTTATAGATTGATTTATTCAAAATGGTAGACGGTTTAGATAATTCGGCAGAGAAGAAAATTTGAATTACTTGGAGTGTTTCTAATATCTAGGAGTTGAATTAGTAATGTGTATCTCAAATGATAACTCAAATAATCGGCTAAATTATTAAATAATTAGTTGTTAATTAATTAATTAAGAAAGTGTGAGTTAGTTAATTATAGTGGTCAACCGTACACTTATTTGTTATTAAAAAACTTCAATCTTGATCAAGGTGATAAGTTTATTGAATAATTAATGGTGATGATTAGTTCATAAGAGGCTCTAAGCAAAATTTTTACCTATTTACTCCTCCCTTATAATAGCAAAATGTTTACCAACCTCACAATTTATTTTTCTTGGTGATCACCAGCTTTCTGGCATGGATCATCGGGTATGTTGTCTACCTATCGTATTTCAACTTTCGGGTTGATCAGCTGCATAAATTAATATAAGATTCTTGCAAACTTCCGATTTAAAATGTTATAAATATCTGGGAACTCATGAGAAAATTTAGTTAGTAGAACGATGGAATACCTAAAGATTCACAATAACATTCTTGCCACCACCAAGGACATGATAAAAACATGGTCCCTGTAAGTCTCATTGACATTAGATCTAACATCTTGTGTGCATTTAAAAAAGCATCAAAAATCAAAATTGATGAACATACATTATTTAAACACAATTCAAATAAAGCAACGAAATCCATTATTGATCATTTGTACTTGCAGCAACTATTTTCAGTGTCCAAAACAAATACATATCACAAAAAGAAAGAAAAGAAATTAATGTTTAATAACCTCGTTCACTAATTGTCAATCATATCTATGATATTTACTGACTGAATTAAAATGTGAATATTCAATTTCATATGAATTATGGACTAACTGAATTAATATTTAAATTTCCTTTCTAATCAATGGTACATATTAGCTAAACATTCCTCCTAAGAGTGAATATTATATTAGGAGGGTCTAAGTTCAACTTGATTACATAATTTTAATTATGTTTTTATAATAGTAAAGAGAGATGGAAACAACATACACAAAGTACATATTACACATATTTTAAGTACACAAACACTAGTAATCTTATTATTAACTACCTCACTATATTACACGCGTACGTTGTTTGCCTTCATAATGTGTGATATATTTATGTGGAAACTTATATTGAGTTGTTACTAAGATATGTTTGCTAAGATGAAAATCATGTATGAAAATGATAGGTATTGTCAATTGTAGTTATTGTATAGCAAGAGTTTTAAAATGTTTCAAAAAAAAGTCACAACATAACATATTTAAAAGTCAAATGACTAATATGTAATAGAGTTTATTGTTTTCTTATGCGTTTAACTTTGAACTTTTTACTATTGTATGCTCTTAACTTTTAGTCCATCTATTGTATGTTTTTTGCGTGTTTTTGCCTACATAAATTGACTCTTTTTATGAAAGTTCTATACATACAATAGAAGTTAAAAACATACAATAAGAGGTTTTGGAAGGTTTACATCATACAATAGATGATTTAAAAGTTGAGAGCATACTATAGTAACAAATTCAAAGTTTAGCGCATAACAAAACAATAAATCCTATGTAATATTGTTATATAAAAGTAGTCACATATCGTGTTTAACACATACTTTCAGCGTATATGTGTTTGATGATCAAGAACTTTCGTAATTGGCAACGTTAACCGACTTTTTAAACGGACTTTTTAGACATTCGTAGATAGTTTTTCGTCGTAATTTGGAATATTATCACGATACGAGCTTCGAGTATTCATGGACTATTAAACTCTTTCAAATATATGTCGACATGGAATTTAAAATATACATACATTGTTGCATTATACATATTAAATGTACGTATTAGCACTCTAAAACAATTTCTGATCTCATCTAGTACCATTACAATTCTTGACTTGTAAGAAAGATCATTGAAAAACCGCAAAGAAGTTATCATAGAACAAGTGCGATAGATATGGATTCCTTTGTAGTTTAGGCTTGTTATGTTATCGTACTTTTTGCTTTGTTACTTATAATTTTGTTGAGTGCATAATCCAAATTTTTCTTCTTATATTCTTGATAACATTTGTAATATTCTTATGCCGTTCAAATTTTGAATTCCTATTTAATCTCAAAATTGATTTGCCATCCTGGCAGCAATGTTCCTATGGTGATATTATAACAAATCTTTGATCACTCAAAAAACCAGTACTGTTTACCCTGATAGGCAAATCTACCATTTTCTATAGGCGCCTGCTCCTTGGCCTCTACCACCTCCTCCACCAGAACCTCTGGGAAATCTGTCATTCCGGCGATCAGATAAACCAACTCGTCCTCCTCGAGAGCTGCCACCAACACCACCTCTCCTGTTACTATATCCACCATGGTTGTCTCCATGTCTTCCACCCCTAGACTGCTCTCTTTCTTGTAATGGTGGCAATGTTTTCACCACCATCAACCTTACACCACTACCATTCTCCTGCCCTGCAGTTTCAGATTCAATATGAAATGATCATGTCAATCTCATGCATATCGAGAGTTCGAGACGCACAAATAGATACATGCGATGTCATATGCAGTTGTGCCTGAAAACTAAATATGAAAAATTGGGCGGGTCGGGTAACTAGCAAAATGGATGAAAGTTTAAGTATGGGTTGCAATGGGTGGGTTGGTTCGACCCAATAAAATTTTAGTCCACTTCTTTTGAGTTCTTTAAATAACAAATGCTGCAAATATTATAACAAAAGCTATACTATTACAATTATGCATGATTTTGATAAAGTGAAATCCATGCCGAAATACATTCTGGTCAGACTTACCACCTGTTTGCCCGTTTGACCCATTTGAAGATTTTCCACTGTAGCAATTTAATCTAATGAAATATATATACCAATTCCCAAATTGACCAATTTAATTATAATTGGCCGAATTTGCCACCTCTACAATAGCATGAAAGATAGCATATATATGATACCTGCAAGGAAGGTGTCCAAATCAGCAGCAGCAACATCAAAGACGGCACACCTTTGATCAGCTGTCAATGCAAGACCTCTAACAGACTCAACCTTCTCTTCAGGTAAAAATCTCCTCAAGAAACCATATGCAAATCTGCAAATGAAAATACAGAACACAAGGGAATGAGCCAAAAAATAAGATTTAGTGGTGGCAATTTCAGTCAAATACTTATTAGTGACTTAATTCGGGTTATGTTTTATTTCTGATGGATCATATGTGTAAAATCAACAAACTGAGCTTAAAAGAAAGGGGTCAATGGGTCATAAGGGTTAGAGGCAATTACTGTCTATTTATGACCTATAGACCTCCTAAATCGTATTATTCAAAAGTTTTAAATAACTTTTTGTTTTAAAAAGTTGATCATTTTTCTGAACTCTAAGTGTGGTAAACCCAACCTTTTGACCCTTTACAGTCCCATCTTGTCAGCAAATGGAACATAAGCAATATACGCACAACAGATGTTGAAATGTAGATAAATATGAAATAGAAATGCTCACGAAGGTGTGTAAATGGGTCTTCCAGCCTCAAGAAGCACTGTCACATAGTTCTCCATGGATGTTAGCAGTGATCTCTGCTTGATCTCGGTATAACCCTGCACGAAGAAGCAGATTGAAGTAAAATTCCTAGTTGACACACAAATAAATATCTTACCTAGATGTGGGAAAATGGGCAGCTCAGGTGGACTGGATAATGGATCAAAACATGTATATTTTGTACAGGTTTTGAGTTGGTTGGCCTGAGACACCTTTTTGTCCAATCTTTTAGTAAATAAATATTTATTTAAATGTGATTACCAACCGGTATATTATTACGCTGATGATCCAATATTTCTATATAACTCAGCTTAGAAGGTTGTATTCATAGTAAAAATACAGTCCGGACAACTATGACCCGTTCAACACATTTTACTCATTACCTTGTTATTTGATCCATTTGACCAGTTACGGATAACCCATAAACGAAATCGATTCAAACATAAGAAAACGGGTCAAATTTGCTACTTCTCAGAACGACTAAAGCCGAAAAAATGGAACACTCACAATGCTTTTAGCAAACGCCTTTGCGAGCAGTTCTACAGGCGAGAGACCAGAATTCTTCATGAGATCCTCAGCAGCTGACTTAAAGACAGGGACCACGCTGCATTTGGTATGATAGTTAATGAAATAGGTTGAGGAATTAGCCAGTAAACATTAACCCATTTCAAAGATCATCGATACCTATCGGCAACTTGAAGTATTGCTTCTGCAGCATCCACACCAGCAGCTTTGGCAATATCCGATGGCTGAGGAGCTGACACATGTTCAAACTTCACGCCAGCTTCTCTTTCTAACTTTGAAATATTTGCCTTCCTTGGCTCATAAAGTGTGATGGCAATACCAGAATTTCCTTTAAATAGTTGAAGTGGAAGATTGGAATTAAAATCACCAATAAACTTAGATACTATAACTAGAGGTGGCAAAAAGGCCGAGTTGGACAACATGTCAAAGTAGTTTTGAGCCAAAACAGGACAAATTTAGTAAAGGTTAAACGGGTTGAGTTGAGTTGGCTAATAAAACACTATTTTGTTGATATTTGAAAAATCTAGTAATCCTTTTTCATTAAAAATTTGTTTGCTACAAAAACAGAATTATTATACTATATAATAATCTAAATCTTTGATAATTAAACGATTGAGGTTGTCTAGAATAAAATACACTTCAGGCTACTTTTAATAGGTTCGGCATTTTATATTTTTAGGTAAATACCTTTCTTTGACCCGTTTGAGACTAACAATAACCCAAATCGACCCATTTATAAGTAAATGCCAAAATCGTCCTATATTATAACAAAAAAAGCTGTTATTTCAGATTTACCTGCTCTTCCTGTCCTTCCAGATCGATGGATATAGTCATCAACATCCCGTGGTGGTTCACACTACAGGATTGAAAGAATAATTCAGCGAATGAAAGAAATAGTGATATGGATGCATGCTTAAGTTCAAGATTTGGTTTTTGGATATATGAAACCTGGATAATCAATTGAACATCGTGTATGTCCAATCCGCGTGCTGCTACATTTGTGGCAACTAGTGTCATGAACTTCCCTGATCGGAACCCCGAAAGTGTTGCCTATCAAAAAGATCACTAAAACAATTTATTAAAAATTTAACTTACACAATACATTCTTGATATATCTTTAAAAATATATTTCCTTCTTCCGAGTTTTTACTTCACCTCCAATATTAGCATTTTTTAAGGACTAATCACTTTAAAACCACGGTGAAGGTTATTAGGTTGTAGACTACTAACAGCTTTCACCATGATTTTTAAGTTGATTCAGAGGTTATCGGGCCAATATTGTTATGCTTGGAGGATTACATCGACACCTACCTCAAAGTAAAATATCAAAGGACGCGTACATTACCAGAATGCTCAATAATAAGAGAAAGTACATTTTTGACACTGCCTACCTCGCGTTGAGACTGTTGTATGTCCCCATGCAACGGACGTGCTCCAGGCAACACACCAGCAAGTTCAGAACAATAGTCTTTTGTCTCTGTGAAAACAATTGTTCGTCCTCCACTATAAATAGAATAAGATAACAAATAAGAAGATTGAAAACTTTTCAAAGTACTACCAATTAACTATAACTTTGAATGTAAATAGCTAATAACCTGCTATGATGGCGAATAATATCAGGAATGACTTGGTATCTGGCTGAACTAGAGCAAGGCATGATAATATGCCTCACGTTTTCACTGGCTTTCATTACCTCCACACCAACAAGATCTACAATTTTCTTGTTCACTTTCAGAAATTGTGAAGCAATCTGAAGACAAACAAAACAGTTAATATGATGCTTGTGCATAGCCGTTCAAAAAAAAAATGATGCTTGTGCATAGTCTCTGACAATAGTGGCAAGATGAGTGGGTTGGTCGGTCTGGTTGGGTTTGGGTTGACAAGGAAGTTTTATATGGGTAGACCGCCTAACTTTCTATCCATTTGTATTTGTTTACGACAACACATTAAGTAGGATTACAGAAAGGGTATTATAACATTAATAATCATAGTTTTTAACAAAACGAGTATAGAGGCTCTATGCATTCAAAATAGACTACGGGCGACTTTCAACCCGTTTGAACTATTCCAGAATTACCTTTTACGTAATTTTTCTATTCGACCCGTTTAAGATAAAACAAAACCCACATCAACCCATTAATGAAAACCACCGGCATTTTATAGTGTTCTGCCATAATTTGGGTGATCTGACTGTCAAAGAGGCATCACAGACTTAATTGATTGGATCAACATAAGAATATGCAAACCGTAAGAAACACATACATGGTTTACCCAAGCTGGTAAAGTTGCACTGAACAGCACGGTTTGAACTTTGTTTGCATCATTCACCTTGCCTTATAAGTTCAAAACCACAGTAAACATTAATTAGCAATCTGACAATCTAGAATACTAATCTCCTCTAACTTCGGATGTGAGATCATAAATGATAATGTGGATTCTGAAGAACAACACATTACCTAAAATATACTCAACATCTTCAACAAAACCCTGCCTCAACATTTCATCAGCTTCATCAAGGATCCGGAATTTCAATGAGCTGAAATCAAGATTCCCCCTTTCTACATGATCCTACATAATTATCGCATTACAATATTACATGATAAGTGGTTAACTATAAAAATGTAAAGTTCTAACTTTCTTTAAACTGTCAACAAACTAATACACTGATGTCTACAACAAACTAATATGTTGGGTAAGTTCTATTCTAATTTATATTATTAAAGAAAAAATTATACAAACTTCTTTTGAAAATAACTAATACCTTAACACGACCAACGGCTCCCACAACTATATCCACCCCTCTTTTCAACTGTACAGTTTGAGGAGAAATAGAAGCTCCTCCACCACCATACAAACAACATGATGTCAGACCCACCACATCACCATAGTATTTGAAGTCCGTAAACACCTATAATAAAAACGACATAAGTTTTTCAAAAATATTGTCATAAACTTAAAATAACAAAAAGAAAATTTTAACAGTTTAAGTATAATACCTGCTTTGCTAATTCCCTAGTAGGTAGAAGCACAAGAATCGTTGGTGCTCTACCATATCCAGTTCTCCGTGATGCTTTCTCTGGTCCATTTGTTAAAGATTCAAGTATCGGCAAAATGAAGGCCAATGTCTTGCCCTGTATAATCATCACAATATATAATTAATCATTACAGTTTTGCTACAAAAAATTAAGAGGCGATTACGTTAATATAGCTAAACCTTCAATACAATTTTACACTCTTTCAAATCCAACTGCATAAGACTTGAACTGCAAATTAGTGATCTAAACGCCCTCTTTGATTATGTATTTCATAGTTGGGTTGATTTCACTAAGAACTGCAACTATTTTGCATTGTGTACACTATACTTTGCTTTTTACCACTGTGTGTAATATACTTACATGTCATCATATATGCAATTGTACATAACGTTGGTACACTAAGTGTTAAAGAAAAGGTAGAAGTATGTCGTTTTACATACAGTAGTAAAAAGTAACGAAAAATGTGTACAATAGAAGGTAAAAGTACATCGCATTTTGGTTAGACCAACTCGTCATTGTTCACTAAAAACGCATATTCACAGTCCAGAATAACCTACACTATAAAGTCTAATCCAGTGCACATGCAAAACTGTTCATAAATCAAGCTAAGAACCATAATTCCTAATACGATAGGCGAAGTATCACACATTACAAAGGTAGATGTAGCCTTAATTGCAAAATTACTTATATTACAACGTTATTAAAAAAATGGAAAAGATATCATGAAATACCTGACCAGTTTTAGCCTTGCCAATCAAATCAAGACCATCATAGATTGATTCAAAAGTACTAGCTTGAATAGGAAATAAAGATTCAATCCCTTTTGTTTTCAATGCATTCTTTAGCGGTTCCGAAATTCTGAAATTTGAAACCGAATTTGGATTCTTATCAATCACATTAACACTAACAGTATAATCATCATCATTTTCATCTATTCCAAATGTCTTCATTTTCTTCTTTCTTATTTTCTTCATCAACCTCCAAAAACTAATCGATTTCTTCTAAAAGATATTATATATAAAATTATCGATAGCAGTAATAACACTGTAATCGTACGTAAAATAACATGAACGTAATGCAGATTTTAGGCTTAGAAATTTTGCGAAGAGATCGACATTTTGAATAAATTGTATGATCTCTAGCTGAACATGAAGTATGACGTGGCATGCATGTTCTCGTGAGAATGAGTTGGGAAATAAATTAAGGCTAGGGAAAAAAATAAACAATTCAAGTAAGGCTTTGAGTAATGAAAAGTTATTTTTATAAAAAAACTAGTAAAAAATAAAGGGCAGTTGCCATGGGCATGTCTCAAATAAGGCTCAGGAGGACAGATCGGATTTATTACATTTTAGGAATAAATTTGTTGCTAAGATTTACTAAATTTTACTAACGGTTGCATCTTAACATACTGTATTTTGGCATCACTGCATTTTACACTTATAAATTTAACTACATTTTAATAGTACTGCATTTTACACTTACAAACTTGTTCCTAAAAATAAGTAAAATCGATATGACTCTCTTACCCCTCATTTAAGATCTGCATCTCTTATCCTCCACCAAAATTAAAAATTAAAAATTAAAAATTCTAACATATATTATAGAAAATTGCACCATGTAAGTGTGTACAAAAGGTGTTTATAATACGCCTCTATAAAAATACATTTAGGTTGTGTTTAGTTACAAAAAGGTTCTTTAGATTTTAAGAAAACTTTCTAAAAAAATTGAAAAATTAGAAACATCACCAAGTTGCAGTTATCGGGAGAAGTTTATGATTTTCTACATTTTCTATTTTAGAAAATAAAAACTCTATGTCTTACATTTGAACATTTGTTTTTTAATACCCACCAGTGATTAAGGGACACAAAACTATAGAAAAACATAAAAGGAAAAATAAAAATATTTTTTTATAACTAAAGACGCTTTTATAGTCTCAAATTCAAAGTGGAATGGAAAAGTAACATAATAATTTAATTTTGAAAAAATAACGTATGTATAGTTAGTTGTCTTTTTTTCCCCCTAAATATGACTATTGAGTTTTTGTTATATTTTTATAAAAATCAAGAAATTTTTATTTTTATATAGCCTATATATCGTCAAAATTGATACACTCTTCTTTGCAAAATTAATTTATATTATTGTACATTTAAAGAGATTTTTTTTTTTAATAAAAGGCTGAAGCCTGAAATTTTATTAATAATCGTAATCACTCCTCAAAATTGAGGTAATTTCAAACAAAATATGAATCCACAAATTACAATAACAATAACAACTTCAAATTGGCAATAAAATAATAACATACAATATGTATAAAGTTAACTCAAATTGCTGTCGAGAAGTTGAAATCAAATCCTACAAATAGGTATAAAGAATAATTTCAGATTTTTTGTTCTTCATTATTTCAATTAACTTTGTATTTACATCTCTTTGTTTTGCATGATAAACCAGTCCTACAAATAGGGATCTTCTTTATCAAGTGACAGATTAATTCTATAATTCTTACTTTATAAGAAATCTTCTGAAATGAACTTTCAAATTCCAATTATAAACGCAACCATACATCATTTTAGTGTTCATCATCTAAAATTAAATACTCACTAATTCTTTAGTTTATTACAATTAAATATACAAGCAACAACCATTCTCACATTTAATGGTTCTTGAAAAGCATCAAATTGTTGATGTGTTTTTTTCTGTGTACTCTTTAATTTCCACATCAATTCATTACTCATGTAAACAAACTTTATTAAAAAAAAATGTAAATCTATGTAAATTAAATTGTCACACAAGATATTTGTACAAATTTAAAACCAAAATGAAAAGGGTTTCTATTAATATTACTATAATATACACTGATCAAACATATTTCAGTTCGAGTGCTATAGAACACGTATAAGAAGTGAGGTTTTGGTGAGAAGAGCATGCGTGACTCTCTGTGTGATCCCTATTTTCGGATTCATTTAGGTTTATCCCGTTATATATGGAAAAATCCTGAGAACAATAAGAAAAGTTTAAAGTCGTGGGTCAAGTGTCACATCTCAAAATCTGGGGTCATAACTTTTAACTACTATTTCAATAAATGAATGAATCTACAGCGGAAGTTTTACTATTCTAAATACGATCTCTACAATAATAGAAAGTCAACTATGAGGAATTAAAACTATCAAGGTTTTTAAAACTTTCTAGACCTTCTCTTTTCTTTTCAACTCAAAGTCTCTCTAGTTTAATCCTACTAACCTGTCACAACAATTTGAGATACATGTTAGGTCAGCTAACGCTGGTTAGTTCACGGTTTACTCTACAAATGTACACATCTCAAAAATACTCTTCTTAAACATACGTAATATCATGTAGTTTAAAATACTCTAACAACATTAAATAAAATTATAATTAGCATGCAAAATAATTCTCAAGTGTGTCAATTGTCGTACTATTACGACATTTATCATTTGTCGTTTGCTGACGACCTCGGCTCTTATATCATTTATCATTGTACTAGATAAACTCTCACAATTCATATTATAACAAATAGAACTATTATTCAAGCTCTAGCATGCATAAAATAATTTTTATTTTAAAATAAAAGCATGATAAACAAACATGTAAAATGTATCTACAAAATCTTTCTACTAGCATGTACCACATTTTAAAAAATCTCATGAAAACTCACCTTGTAATCTCTAGCTAGCTTTTTACTTCTTGCTAACAAAAAAATCTCCTACGATTTCAATACAAAGCTTTCTAACTTTAATATAAAAGATAATTATCTAAATCTCTACTTATAAACTCTATTTGATTGGTCGAGTGTCTCGTGCACTTTAATTTTACTCTTTTTAACACGTTATCTTTACATATAAAAGTTTCTTAGTTTACAATTTACAAAATAATATAGACACCATGTTCTAACACAAGTGTTAAAGTATGTCATTACTAGTATTCTATCTACCGAAACTCTCAGGCTAGATGTCTTAAACATTATATGCTTTGATTCAATCTACTAATATATCTCTAACATATGTCAAGAGGGAAGTAATTTTTTGGAAGAAGTATGGAAGCTTCGCATTCATTCATGATAAATGATTATCAAAAGTAAGAAAATATATTTTTACCAATAAATATTAATCATGACTGATTTTATAACTACTAATATTCATCGAAAAACTAATTTATATAACTTATAACATCATATGATGAATATTAATCGAAGTTGTTAACATTCATCATTGATGAATGTTAACCAAAGTCGATATTATCAGTTCATAATTATTTCTTTGAAAAATTATTCGTTAACATTCATTCACGATGAATGATAATCAAAACGTAAAAAAATATAGTTTTACCAATAAATATTAATTAAAACTGATATTATAACTATTAATGTTCATCAATAAACTATTTTTTATATAACTTATAATATAGTATGATGAATATTAAGGGAATTCGCTAGCATTCATCATTAATGAATGCGAAGCTTCCCTATTTCCCCAAAAATAGTACTTCCCTCTGGATCCGGACCATATATATATATATATATATATATATATATATATATATATATATATATATATATATATATGAATGGATCATGTGAAAATAAGGGGATAAAAATAAAAACGGTAAAAACAGATCCAACACTTGGATCAAAATATATATATAAAAAGGGACGAGGATAAAATAAAAACGGTGAAAACAGTTGACCTTCACAATTTTATATAGTGTGAAGTTAAATTTTTTCTTTTGCTTCACACTTAATTTTTAAATGTGAAGCTTATTATTTTTTTTTGTTCACATAAAATTTACGAATTGTGAATGTTGAAAATTAAGCTTCACACATTTATAAATCTATGTGAAGCCAAAAAAAATTAAACATCACATTTAAAGAATTTTAAATTTCTATAAAGCAAAAAAAAAAAAGTTCACAATACTTTATGGAAAACAAAAAAATATAAGGATTCACAATAAAAAAAACGTATGTGGATGGAAAAAAATAAAAGTTCACATTAAAATCAATTGTGAATAAAATTGAGATCGTTTTCACCTTTTTATATAGGGACCGGATCCAGATAGAAGCACTATTTTCTGTGAAAGAGAGAAGCTACACATTCATCATCGATAAATATTAATGAATTCTCTTAATATTCATCATATGATGTTATAGGTTATAAAAAATAGTTTATTGATTAATATTAGTAGTTATAACATAGATTTTGATTAATATTTATTGGTAAAAATATGTTTTTATACGTTTTGATTATCATTAATCGTTGATGAATGTTAACCAATAGTTTTTCAAATAAAATGATATTATCCACTTCGGTTGACATTCATTAATGATGAATGTTATAAAATTCTCTTAATATTATATGATATTATAAGTTATAAAAAGTAGTTTAAATATAAATATTAGTACTTATAACATCGGTTTTGATTAATATTTCTTGGTAAAAATATTGTTTTTCACGTTTGATTATCATTCATCGCGAATGAATAGTTAGCTTCCCTCTTTCTCTCAAAAAATTGCCTCCCTCTTGATCCCTACCGTATATATATTGGAAAGAAAAGGGAGAAGCATTATGATTCAGTATTTTAATACTATGATTCAAATTTTTATTACTATAATTCTACATTTATTGTTTTGATTTAATATTTTATTAATAAGATTTAGTTTTTTGTTTCTATGATTCAAAAGTTATAGGTGATAAAAATTTGAATCATAATACTAAAATACCGAATCAAATTATTTCTCCCTCTTCTCTCCCTAATTTTTCTTCACCCTGGAACCGATTCCTATATATACATATATATGATGAGATCTTGTGCGATGCACGACAATTTAAATCGATTATGTGATATTTGTAATTTCAATGATACTTACCATGTAAACAAATGATAATGCAACTTGTATGTACATTATATGACTCACAATAAATTGTTTAAAATTCGGCTCTTACGATGCACCTCAACTTACTCAACTTATATTATATGTGGTAGCTTTTTTTTTGTATGTACATATTGCTACGATACTTCACCTACACCATTGTGATTTAGCAAATAATAAATGAAATTTAAGTTTAAATACTAAAAGTAGATAGCGTTTTAGTCAAAACCTATTTATTTTATTAATCAAAATTTTTGAGCATGAAAACCGAAGACAGCATGCTTGCAATCCTTAAATATATTCTCTTATTATTATTTTTTTATTTTTTAATTAATTATATTATATACTATATATTATATACTATATATTATATCATATATTATATGTATAAGAAGAAGTAAAACAAAGTTAAACTCAAAAAAGATTGTAACGATAAATACAATAAACTTTATTAATTTAATTTCTAGAATACTAAGAACTTACCTGCGATATTATAGATTTTTAGGAACATATTACATTATATAAATAAATGTTAATGTTAATTAAGCAAACCTAATCTTTAACTTACTTTATTTAATTAATTAAAAAATTATAGAGGTTGTCATGTGACATTTTTTAATTAAAAAATTGTAACAGTTGCTACGTGACATCTTTGTTTAGGTGACAAATTATAAAACAATTATTTATACTCTTTTGGTGTATATATATATACACACCGAAACTCTCCGGCTACATTTCTTAAACATTATAAACTTTGATTCAATTTACTAATATATCTCTAACATACGTAAGTGTATTTCTCTACCATGTAATGCTTGTAACAACTCTTTTGTTTTTTTTATTTTGTTTATCAAAACATATTTGCTACAGGTTATAAAAATCAATAATCGATGACTTTACAGGTAATTGAAAACACATTAACGACACTAGAACTCAACTCCTACATATTAGTACTACATTATACAACATCTAATATGAAACGGCAAGAGATATATACCTTAGAATGGAACCGAAACACTATCGTAACACATAACCGCATCGTCGCTAAAATTGATCATGTGATCACTTGGTTCCTTCCGCTTGATCATGTGATCTCTTTCTCTTAAAGGGTTTTATTAGCATATATTTCTTTTTATGAAACGTGAGGCTTAGATTTGAATTTGTATCAAAGGAGGCGAAATATCGGTGAGGATACAACCAAACTCCAAATCGTAACTAATCACGTTCTCTACTTCTCAAATTCTTTCAATTCACTTTACATTTTAACCCCTATATTTTTGCTTCTTGTCATATGCAGTCCCTCTATATTTTTGAGTGTTACATCATGGGAGAGCCCAAAGTGGGTACACTATCACACACAATTAGTAGAAAAAAAAACCCAGTACATAACATTATATAATGTTGATAAAAACTGTCTTTGATAAACTAATTGATAGAAATCAAAGAGTAATCATAAAATGTTGATTCGATAAGGAAATATAAGTCTTTTCGAGCAAATGTATGAATATTACTCAAATTCCTTCTTAAATACTTTAAAAAGTAAAAACAACACCACCAACGTCATAATTACCACATATATCACCACGACTAACTCACAACTAAGAGCTGAACAAGTCAAATAACGTATAAAGGATCCAACCCAAAATTGTACTATTCACATATATCAATGGAGTGTTAATAATCGGTTACTTTTAAGTGATTATATAAAATAAACCATCTTTTTAAATAGTGAAAATAAATAAAGCTGATAAACAATTAAATAAATAACCCAAAACATCTCCCAGAAACGTTAGAATCGTCAACTATTTGGTTATATTTTGCAATACACACAAAGTACTGGGGCAATTTATACAAAGTAGATACTGTACAACACATCCCGCCTGAAATAAATACTTTCAATCGCCGAATTTAATTTAACTAATTAATTAATTAATTATCTATCATCATCGTCATAAATCGCAACGAACCCCATTTGTTTTCGCCTTCATTTTACGTAAACGGTTCTTACACTTTCTGGATTCTTTTAATTGACTTTTTATAAATTCCATATTCCAATTCAAAAATTAGGGTTTCAAATCTATACAACTTCACATGTATCTTGATTCCGTCTGAAATCACTGCTTTAATGTCGAGGGTTTGCGCAAAACGTGATGTCCGATTTCTATATATTTCATCCGTATCGATCATTATCATCGCGTTTTGCGCAACGATTTCAGTTTCCGCTAGATCTGATCAGGAAACTAGGGAGAGATTTTACGGAACTTTAGTTAATTCTTCCGCGCCGGAGTCCGGTGATGCTAGTATCGCTAAAATGTTCGATCGTGTTTTAGAGAAAGAGTTCTCTGATAACGAGTCTACTGATGGTAAATTAGGGTTTACAGCTATCTTATGTTACTTGATCACCTGTTATTTTGAGGTTTAACATGTTAATTCAGTTTAATTAAATGTTGTGAGTTTATTGTAATTTAGCTAAAATGTATAAGTTTTGTAACTTAATTTGGTTAGATTATGGTGGTAGGTTAAGTGTACTATTTTTGAAATGCAGAATTGTATAGATCTGGTTACTAGCTTACATATGAAATGAAGAGTGAAGTAGCTCTTTTATGTGGAGTGTGGTGAGTTGATGACTGGTGGAAAGTAAAGTGATACAGAAATAGTCCAGTACTGTACTTGATCTTGTATCACTGATCATTAGTCTTTGAGATTGAGCTGGCACTAGGTAGTTTTTAGTTTCTTTGAGTTTATATTTTATATTTGTGATTCTTGTCTATGGAAAGTTATCATGGCTAGATGATAATGTAATATTGGATCTTAAAGTCTTTACCATTTGACACTTGACAATCATTTCATTTTTTGGATAGTGAAGTACTTGTAAATGAATGTAGGGATTATACATCTGGAGGCCACTTAAGTATATCGTTTTGTTATTTCAGGCCACCCATATTTGAAAACGATTTTGTAGGCCACCCAAGTTCGTATATTGTTCCATGTATACCAAATCCGGCTAAAAACTCATTGGAAAAATGTAGAAGGACGCAAATACCCATGCATTTGAAAAAAACTAAAATAATATAAATAAAGTTAATTAAGAAAATGCATGGGTATTTGTGTTCTTTTATACTTTCCAATGAATTTTTAGCTGGATTTGGTATACATGGAACAACATGTAAATTTGGGTAGCCTACAAACTTATTTTTAAATATGGGTGGCCTACAAAATCAAAATGATATACTTGGGTGGCCTCCAGATGTATAATCCCATGAATGCAACTTTTGAATGTACTTTGTGACCGAAAGTGGACCATTATAAGCAGTATGCAACTCCCCTAGGGTTTTACATTTTACTTTGTTATATGGATACGTATAAAGCACTTAGACTTGCGTTCTTGATCACATAGGACTTGGAAAATGCAACTTACATTCAAAATTCAGCTTTGTAGTAGTGCAGTATGCATATGAACTCTCAAGTGGATTGGATAAAATTATCCATTCAGACACTCTTTTCAGCATGGAATTCACAATAGTTTCTTTTATATTTATCCTTCATCTGACCCTTACTGTACAAAGAAAAAGATATAGATTAATTGTAGCTGTAGACCTGTAGTCTCTGGATGTTTTTTCACTGCATGTTTACTTGATGCATTTTTTGTTGTAATTGTACTTTTCTTGTCAATTTTATTGTCATATTAAACTTTATAGCATTTCAAGGATCGCCAAATCAATTGTTTTTTCATAATAGAAATGTTGTGTTTGGTGTTTAGATCCTAGAAAACTATATTTTTTAACCAAGTTATGGGTAAGTGCTACAAACTGGTCTGTGAGAAAGCAACCTACATTAGATTTGATCTCGATAGCTTATTTTTTTAAGATTGATGGGATGATGGTAATATAGATGATTAACCCGAGTGTTGAACTTATAAATTTCCAGCAATCAGTTTATTTGGTATTTCTTCACATGATCTGATGGTACTTAGAATTTGGCTTCTACATTATGCAACTGTGAACTACTTGTTTGTCACTTTTTTAGTACCTTTATTTTCTTCAAGTCTTTTGTATTCTGTTTTAGTTGGTATCTCACTCCAGTTGCACTTGCTATAATGTTAGGTTCTGCTCGGAGCAGTTTTAATAACAGTGTGGCTGATCAAGAAGTAAGGGTTTTTCATGGCAGAAGTTCTAAGATAATAGTAACTTTCATTTGCATATATCATGGAAATATGTGTGAACAGTTTTGAACTTTTGAAGTCTTGTAAAGATTACAGTTCTGTTTTGAAGTTATGTGATTTAAACAGTATAGTAGCATGTCTAATCTAATTTCGTTATATTATATATGACGTTCTTTAAATGACGTTTGCAGGCTGTACTGGAGACTGTCGCTAAAATTACACATGAGAAGGCTAACAAAAATGACACTCAAGAGTCGACGTAAGTAGCTTAGCATGCCTATTCCATACCCATGTAATAGCTAGTTGATTTATTGCCATTTTGTAAAATTAGTGCAGTTTTCATTTTCACTTCCCAAATGCCACTACAATATCATTGTTATGATGACTCCTACAACATTAATCCCACTATGTATATCGTTTGGACATGAACACCGATTCATTCAAACTTTGTTTCTTTTGACAGTGAAGATGAAGGCACACAAACACTAATAGACAAACAGGTGATTGACTGTAGGACATGATATTCTTCTAACATGTTATTGTTTCACATTTTACCTCTAGCATATACTTATATTTGATACTCTTTTGCCTAATTGCAGGATAACGTGTTTGTAATATCAAACAAGAAATCTAAATATCCAATTCTTCAAGTAGATGTAAGGTCAGATCTTTTGTATGTTTCAGATATACTCATCTTCAAATGAATTTTTTTGTCTATGGTATTTGTTGATGAAAAACTGGTAGTTTACGTTTCAAGTATATATTGTTGGTAACTGGGGTTTTCTTTCTTTCTGCTATATAGGCTAATTTCAGATTTGGTGGTGATCATTGTTTCTGCTGCTATTGGTGGTATTATCTGTTCCTGTCTGGGACAACCGGTTAGTATATCTGGCCATCTGGCTTTCAATTGTTAGATGTTTGTAGTATATTTCAAAATTTCTTCCATATACAATAATCAGAATTGGCAATTTCAACCCATTTACGTATGAACGTGTCAATTTATACTATATTTTATATCTCACGTGTCAAACAAAAAAGATGAGTTACAAAGAATATGGGTTGAATGGGTCGAAAGTAGCTCATAATATATTTTCAATGGATCAATGCGTAAAATTTGAGAAATCGTTATTAGGTTAGTGTTGAAATACTGAATAATATATTTCTGCTAAGTGCTAACCATATTTGACACACTTATTAGTTATTATTTATAAATTCTTATAAGAACGTGGGGGCAAAAAGTGTTTCGGCCTCAGCCAAACAAAAACCACCGGATTTGACCTGTTACCCAGCTCCCCCATCATACCAGTGACATTTCCTTGTTCCATGGTGTCTTTGCTAGGTTATCGTCGGCTATCTTCTTGCGGGTTCCGTGGTTGGACCTGGTGGCCTGAAATTTGTAAGTGAGATGGTACAGGTTGAGACATTTGCCCAGTTCGGTGTGGTGTTCTTATTATTTGCTTTAGGACTGGAATTTTCTATGCCAAAGGTTTTTTCTAGTTTTTTCTAGTTTTTTCCAGTTGCTTTCCTCAACAAGTTCTTCAAGTTTATGCCATGGTCATGCGCTAAAGTTGTCATAATGTATTTTAAATGCACAGCTAAAAGCTGTGGGTCCTGTTGCTGTTCTTGGAGGTTTACTTCAAATACTTATTCTCATGTTTTTGTGTGGAACATTGGCCATGGTACATCTATTCTTCTTATTTGTATTGACCAAGACATAATTATGCTGCATTTTTATTGTTGTAATTCATCGACGGACACAGGTATGTGGAGCAGAGCTGTCAGAGGGTGTTTTTGTTGGTTGCTTTTTGTCCATGTCATCAACTGCAGTGGTTTGTTACTTGATCAACTCATCTAACTGTGCTTTTTGTCTGTTTTACTATAGTCTAAGAATATTTTCTTTGATCTTCATTTATGCAGGTGGTGAAGTTTTTGGTTGAGAAAAATAGCAATAATGCTGTTCATGGTCAAGTCACTATCGGCACACTCATTTTTCAGGTTATTAGTAGCCCTACTTTTCTTGATTTTATGATTTTATAATTATACATTATACATAGATATAATCTGATACGAAGAAATGCATGTGGTACATGGTCTAATTTTTTTTCCATTATGTTCTTTTGTTTAGGATTGTGCTGTTGGCTTACTGTTTGCTTTGCTTCCGGTTCTGGGTGGCAACAGTGGGATTTTACAGGGGTTGGTTTCAATGGGAAGAGTGTAAGTCTTTTACTTTGACCTTTTTTTTGTATATTTAGTCAATGTGCATCCTATAACAACCCGTTCACTTTCCACCTTGGATTGTTTGTTGAGATTGATGTACGAAATAAATCACATAATTCTGTTTAATTTGGTACTTATGCTTTACTTTAAGCGATTCAAATATATATAAAGATCATATAAAGAAGTTACAGTTTTAGGTGGCAATTTTGTCGATTCAGGCTGCCGTTATCATTTATTAGTAAAGTAATATAAATATAAAATATAAAATTATTTTTAAAGGAAATGGGTTAAACAGGTTGAAATCGCCTTAATTGTATGTTTAATGAACCTCCTAAAACACTCTATTTAAGTAACCAGACTATTTTTGAAGTTTAATAATATTTAACGCTAATTATGTATTAAACAAATGTCAAATCTGGGAAAAAGTGTTATTTGGGTCAACCTGCCAATCTGTCATATTGTGTCACCTTTGGGTACAATACAATAGCAGCTCATCAGGAATGGGACACTAACCATAAGTTTTCACTGCTATAGCTAATCAAAAACTGTAATGGGTATCTTCATGTTGCTATCTTTTGTTTTGCATGTTAGTCCCGTCTCCAAAGGATAGAATCATTCTGTAACCTAAAGTTTTTCTTGTTTACTTCAGGCTGATGACTTTGTCGACATATCTCTTGGGTGCATCACTATTAACGTGGTCATTCATGCCTCGATTCCTCAAGCTGATGGGCCAACTATCATCTCAAGTAAGTTATGACGTTATGTCTACATCATTTCATTATCCACGTGTCGTTGAACTCTATAAGCTTAAAGCTTGCCAGCACACCAGCGATCTTTTTTCCCTTGTTTTGTATGGACCACATTTTACTTGAATAATTTTCTTGTCAATATATTCTTTAAGTCAACTAATGTGGTACTTATATGTGTTTAATTCGGTACATTCTTGTGCTTCAGACGAATGAACTCTACCAGCTAGCTGCGGTGGCTTTCTGCTTATTATCTGCTTGGGTAGGTTCAATAACCTCTTCTTTACTTTGAAAATTAGACTACTAACTCATTCAACATAAGTATTTCACCAAAGCTGTCTTCTTGCATAGTGTGCGGAAAGTTTTCAAATAATTATCGATCTAACCAATTTTTTGTCTGTCCAGTTCTTCTAGTCTGATATCATACTTTAACCTTTCAGTGCAGCGATAAGTTGGGGCTAAGTCTAGAGCTTGGTTCTTTTGTGGCTGGTGTTATGATTTCTACAACAGATTTTGCACAACATACTTTAGATCAGGTATATACCATGCAATCTTTTTTGGAATTTAATACAAAACAGAGGAAGCAATCTTGACCGACTCGTAGATGGGGAGATTGGGTTATGTTTTTAGCTTAAAAGGAAATAGGTCAAGGGGTTCGAAAGTAACATAAAGTGTACTTGTAATGTTTACAGCATCCTAAATCATGTTTTCAAAAGAAAAAATATAGTACTGTATTAATGTAACATTTAGGTACTGATATTTAACACACCAACTTTTTATTAGAAAGAAATTGAAACAATTTGCTTGCCATCCTCACTGGAAACCTCCTATTTCAAACCGCTACCCAACCCATCTGACCTGATCATTTTGCCACATCTATTACATATACACACGCATATTTACTGTTATAGAGTATTCACATTTTGAATGACTCAACATGCAAGTGTCATTGCATTAATTGTCAAGATCTGTTTTCCTCTTATCCATGAAGTTCATTGTGTTAGTTTATGGTAACACTTGATGTGATGAATGGTTCGTAACTTTTGTATGTCTGTAGGTGGAACCAATACGCAACTTATTTGCAGCTCTTTTCCTATCAAGCATCGGAATGCTGATACATGTACAATTCTTGTGGACTCATGTGGATATACTATTAGCATCTGTTATTTTGGTCATAGTTGTTAAGACTACAGTTTCTGCCGTTATTACCAAGGCCTTTGGATATGGCGTTAAGACATCATTTCTTGTAAGTTGCACCTTTGGATCTTTATGATTTTTCATTTCATTTGAATTGTACAACTGTATTTCACTGAAATTTTAATCAATCAATTAATTGAATATCCAATTCTTCTTGGTATTTCTGTAGGTTGGAATTATGCTTGCTCAAATTGGAGAGTTTGCTTTTGTTCTTTTAAGTCGTGCCTCAAATCTTCATCTTGTTGAGGTTCTCTTCCTCTCATCTGAATCACATTTGTAACTTTGCATCACTTCCGTTATCTTTTCTGGTGAACTTTGAGGACGTCTTTTCAATAATGCTGTTTTAAATCTGACTTTGAAGTTATTTTTAAGCCCAAAATTAGTCAATTCAGCAAATTTTTAATATTTTTAAGATGATGTGAATGGGGAATCATTTATTACTTCTGGCTCGTAGTGTGAGCATTTTGAGTGCTCAATTAACCCTTCTTTACTTAGAAATTGATGGGCATCGCTACATTGCCGAGAAAAAGTGATAATTTATTTAATAATAAAAAATATAACAATACATCGAAGGTGAATAAACTGAAGGTGTTCTTTTGTGACACTAGCCTCATTGTTAATGATGTGCTGATATGTGCTAATGCTTTTTTTTTTTTTTTCATTCTAGGGAAAGATGTACCTTCTTCTTCTTGGAACGACGGCTCTGAGTCTGGTATGTTTCCGATAGTCCCTTCTAAATAAGTGGATACTTTGTGTTATCTATGTCTAACATTGTAGTAATGCAGGTGACAACTCCTGTACTTTTCAAACTGATACCTGCTGTCATGCACTTGGGAGTTTTGATGCATTGGTTCCCTGCAGATACCACCACACAGCCTGAGGTCTCTCTCTCTCTCTCTCTCTCTCTCTCTCTCTCTCTCTCTCTCTCCCCCTCTATTTTAGCATTACCGGGCTCTGGTCAGTATGTCATTTCAAGCCCATTTATGCACACATTTATTATATGATGTTTCTGCTGCTTACAGTTAAGCTGATGTTATCATCAAAGATTCATTTTATTATTTTATATTAAAAAATGGCATCAGTCATTTTATCAGAGCTGTCCATATGTAAAACCTTATTACTATAATTGCATTAGGCTCGTAGTATGAATGGGTTGCTTCAGGTTATGTTTACTGTATCCCTAATTGGTCAATCGGGTAAAATGAAAAAGATTATCTTACTAGGAAACTGTTCAAATGGGTCAAAATCGTTGCTGTTCGTCCAGTTCATTTTTAATGCATAAAGCTTGTAAGCCAAATTATTAAGAAAAAAGTACTTATTGAAATAATATAATTTTCTTAGCATATTTGACACTAATTATGTTTTATAACAAAAAAAGAAAGTATGGTAAACAATGTTAGAGTACCTGCTTCAATCAATATCTGAAGGTACCTGTTTCAATCAATATCAGAAAGTACCTGTTTTGATCCATTACATAAGTTGTTTAATCTGTGTCCATTATCCCACCTCTACGCCTGTGCAATGTGATAATTAAGGGAACATTTTACGAATGCTTACCTAAAGATTTTGGAATGTCGCTGCTAACTTAAAGATCTTTTTTTCATCACCACTGACTGTTGTTCGTTTAACTATCGGCGATTTTCAGAGTGCCTCGTTGCATATTTCTTTTCCTTACACTGTTGTATTGTTCAACATTTGCAGGAGAAAACTTCAGCGCTTGAAGCGCATAGCAAAGTGATTGAACAACGCAACAGAGTGTTATGAGCCATAAGCTTCAAGTTATCATCAACAATTCTTGCATCTACAACAGTCCTGATGCCATTCATGATACCTTTTGAGTGACTAGCTATACAGTAGAATATGGCTGTTAACTTAGTTAGGAATATTCATGTACAGATAGGAGGGGTTACGTCTTTATGTGGTATATGTGCAGCGGACATCTACGCAGATGTTAATGTAGAATGTGTGGAAATACGTATTAAAAGCCAATTTTGATAGCGTTGTCTTGGTTTAATGTATTCGCATGGCGTATATGTAGTGTGTGTGAGTGTATTGTATTCCATGGTGCGAGGCAGCTTAAACTCGCACAATGGCATATGGTGAAAGATGTATAGATGATCGTACTAGATGTCTCCATAAACAACCATATTTTGCTACGAACAGATGTAACATGGTTTGGTGAATTATTGTTTCTTACCAACTTCTAATCTTCTGTGTCTCCTCATGCTCAGTTTTACCTCAATTTAATCAGATCTAATTGATTTTCTTCGTCAAAATTGAATGGTCATACTTCTGTTAGATACTTAGATGCCATGACCGTCTTTAATAAGCTTTCACATACGATATAGGGTAAATTACAGAAAGCATTCATGTAGTTATTTTTTCAAAAATCATCGAACTTCACAAATAGCAGTCGACATCATCAAACTTGTTTCATTCAAATTTCAATCCTCCACCACCTAAAATGACATAACTAGCCTTTCCTTTATTTATTCAGATTTTAAATTCACTTTTTATCATATTTAATTAATTTGTTTATACTTTAACCTTTTAATATGTTTCTTCATCAATAAAACCTGTACAAGATCGGATGTTAGGATACACCGGAAATTACGTTGGGATCTTCAACCGTCGGCCATTCTTCCGCGCAATTAACGAATAACAAGATCCGAAGAACAAAATTGGTTTTGGAGAAGATGAACGAACGAGGAGTCACAAGATCTAGGGTTTCTGAAATTTGTGGTGGTGAGACATCCGAACAGATTTGTGTAGTATCGTCGGAGGGTGGTCGCCAGTTCCAGGAATATCGTATCAGTGGCTTGGTTTTAGTACCGCAATTCTTTTCGTCGGAGTTGCAGGAATACGGTGATTCATGCTGGTTGTTGGTGGAAAGGGTGTGATATGGCCAGGGGCGGATCTGTTCATGAAGTAGTGGGGCTCAAGCCCCCAATGGCCCAATTATTTTTAGCCTTGATCAATTTTTGCACCATACCCTCACACTAATTATAAAAATCCCCTCAGCCCATTTATAAAAATTCCTAAGCCCATTTAAAAAATCCAGCTCAGAAAAAAGAACAAAAGGAACACATACCGATCGTATTCTCTGCGAAGATCAAATTGTATCTATGTTCTTTTTTGGCCTTTTCACTTATTGTCTGCTAACTTCGTAATCAACATTCATTTTTCAATTGCTTCTTTTTAGTCGTTTATTGTTTTGATTTGCTCACTAAATAAGGTTCCAAAAGTCTAAAGTGTCAACCATAACATTGGTTTTGCCCGTTGCAACCGCAACGGTTGAGAGATGTTTTTCGGCGATGAAGCTTGATAAGTCAGATTTACGAAACCGAATTGGTGATGAGTTTTTGAACGCTTGTGTCATTTGTGCAGTAGAAAAGGAAGCACTTGCTAACGTTAAGGATGAAGATGTATTGCAACGTTTCCATAAGATGCATGACCACACGGGTAAAGTTTAGGATGTTCTGCTTGTGCGTAGTTATTTAAGATATTTAAAATGTTGTAATTATGCAGTTTTTTAGGATGTTCTGCTTGTGCGTAGTTATTTAAGATATTTAAAAGGTTGTAATTATGCAGTTTTTTGTACTTCGTTTACTTCAAAATTAATGATGATTATGTACGGTTTTAATGCTATATGATAGTTGTTGTTTGATGTTTCTTGTTTGCTATTTTGCTGTTTACAGTTTGCTGCTTTGCTGGTTGATGTTTGATGTTTTGCTGGTTGTAGTTTTGCTGTTTGCTGGTTGATGTTTGTTGTTTGATGGTTGTTGTTTGCTGGTCGCTCTTTGTTGTTTAACGGTTAGTGAAAAATGCTCTTTTATTGTCGTGTTTTGTTGTTTTTTTTTTTATGCTGTTTTGTATGCTAAATGTTGCTTTTATGTTATTTAATGCAATTTCATAGTTATTTTTAAGGTTGATTAAGGTGCTACTTTTTTTTTTACACAAATGAGTTTCGTGATAGTTTTTTAGCCCCCAACAAGACAAATTCTCAGATCCGCCACTATAATTATGGTTATGGGGGAAGATTGAATCTAGGGTTTTAAAAGGAAGATGGTGGAGAGAGAGGGGGGAAGAGAGGGGGAAAGGGTAAAGGAGAGAGAGAGGGTAAGGTGAATTTGTGTTTGTACTTTGTTCTTTGTATATTGTACTTTGTTTATGTATAATCAATTAATTATTTTAGAAAAAAAAAATAACTAAAAAAATAAAGAAAGGAATTAAAATTTCTGAAAAATAAGAAAGGGCATTTCAGTCCTTTTAGGTAGTGGAGGGATGAAATTTGAACGAAATTGACAAGTTTGATGATATGCCCTGCTATTATTGAAGTTCGATGATAATCTTTGAAAAAATAAACAACCACGAGGATGCTTTATGTAATTTACTCTACAATATATGTAAGACCGAAGCCAACGGCTTCTTCGGTTGGGGTACTGACGAAGGCCGGCGAACCGACGCCGATGGCACGACTTCGTCGGTTGCTTCATCGGTTTGGGTTGTTCAGTGAAGTGACGAAGGGAGAAGAAGGGGAGGTGGGGCCCACAGATGTTTTTGTTTTTTTTCTTTGTAGCCGTTGAAGTGGGGCCCACCTAAGTTTTTATATATATTTTTTTCTTTTTTAGCCGTTGCAGCTCATCTTCGCCAACTACCTCCAACAATTCACCAAGCGGTTTCACTTCATATCAATCTCAACCCCAACCATGGTATCCCCAATACGGCTACCAACCACCACAATTCGGCTACCAACAACAACAATACAGGTACCAACCACTACCACAATACGGCTTTCAAACTTACGCTCAACCACAATCCGGCCAACACTCACAACCCGAAACTCCTTTCCAAACACAACCCGAAACCCAAAATACCGTAGTATCTGAAGATGAAGCCGAGCACGAGGTTGATGTCAAGGGTAAAAGTAAAAAAAAAAGCGAGCACAAACTAAGTGGACGGACTATGAAGTTAAAACATTGGCCGAGCGATGGGTCGACAATTCACAAAATCATATCGAAGGAAATTTGCAAGCCGATTCGCAATTTTGGAACAAAATAGTCGAAGACTACAATCGGTTAGTTGATGTTAAACGCACAAAAAGTCAAATAACCGGCAAATGGAACAAAATTAGAACCGACACAAAAAAATTTATTGGTATCTACAAAAAGTACAACGAGCCTCGGCCAAGCGGAGTATCAAGACGAGGACGTTATTAGGGTGGCAAAAGAACACTTCAAGCAACAAGTGGAAAGGAACTTTATTTACGAGGTTGCGTTCCACGTAGTCAAAGACGTCCTCAAGTTCTACGCCGATCACGGAATTACGTACAATAAACGCGCGTTCCAAGAAGACGACATTCCAATAAATCTAGCCGAGGACGAAACCAACGATAATCCGAACCCCGCCGACTTTGCGACTAATATGCAACGGCTATTCCAAAACAACCAGCTTCGTCATCCACCCGGTCGTGAAACAAGTCAGAAAAGTCAACGAAGTTCGGGTTCTTCGGATGCAACATCTTCAAGAAATTCGAGCGACGCGACTCGTGAGGCCATTTTGGAATCGGCAAGAATGCAACAACAAACTCTAAGAACTTTACAAGAAGCGACACAACAAAAAATGGAGTTTGATAAACAAAAGACGGTGTTAAAACAGTGGAAATTTATCCAACGGCCTATACCGTCACACTGGGGACAACACGAAATTGCGATGTTCGAAGAAACTATGAAAAATGTAATAAAGAAGTATCAAGACGATTTCAAAACGATGTTCGGAAAGGATACGCGACAAAGTGGGTTCTCCGACAGCGACTAAATTTGTTATTTTAATTATCGTAAATTTATTTTTATTATCGTAATGTTTTTTTTATTAACGTAATGTTTTATTTTGATTGTAATGTTTTTATTTTAATTAATGTAATGTTTTTTTATTTTAATGAAAGAGTTTTTATTTAATTTGTGTTTAAAAAATTAAATTAATAGTTAGTGGGTCTCAGAAATGAAACTGAAGAAAGGACTGTTGGTAGTGTTTAGTCAGTCTTTCATCAGTTTTGATTGTGGTGACGTGACGCTAAATTGACAAAACTGAAAAAGCAACTGAACAAATTGTTGGAAGCGGTCTGAGGCTGCACAAAGCATTGATGGTGTTAGGTTGAATATTGACTCAACCTGATAGCTTGAAAAGTTTAAACATAAGTTTGAGCGTTAATTAATGGGAAACTCAACTAGGTGTCCCTAAAGTGTAGCCGTACAGCCTAGATAGTTTTAGAGATGTGGGCAGCCAAGTAAATTAATTTAAGAAGTACAATTGAAGATAGGAATGGCAACGGGGCGGGTTCGAGGCGGGGAGTGGTAACCCCAACCCCAAACCCGTTAATCAAAAAAATCTCCAAATCCGCCTCAAACTCCAACAGGGATTTTATCGGGGCACCTCATTGGGGACATAAGTTCCCCCAAACCCTAACGGGATCTGGGTACCCCATTGGGGACACCGACTCCTTAAAACCATTTTCACGTTGATAATACTCTAAATCCGAAGTTTTTGCTGATTTTCTTTACAATATTATCTATCAATGCATAAAGTAATATTCTCTTTTTCTGAAAACAAACTAACATAATGATCAAGACAATATATTGTAGTTGGTTTACATTAATAATACAAATACAAGGTTCAAACTTACCAACTTCATCACAAAATGGTCTTAGAATATCCCGACTAGATCGCAAGACACTAAGTCAAAACAACAAGAGTAACCAAAACAACAAGAGTAACCAAAACAACAAGAGTAACCAAAACAACACGAATAATTAAAGTTCGGGTTCACGTCGTAATATAAGGCAAAACAAAATGTAGTAGGAAGTATCAAGGATATATGAAAATATTATTATAACATATTATATTATATTATATATAATACATTTCGGGGCGGAGCGGAGCTGGGATGATCGTACCCATTCCCCACCCCGTACCCGATAAGAATCCCCATTTTGTGCCCCAAAATCCGCCCCAAAATCCGAAATATCATCCCTAATCCGACCTGAAAAGTGCGGAGTTCAGAGATCCCCGTCGGATTCGGGTGCTTTTGCCATCCCTAATCGAAGATGAGCCTAATTTATTAGAAAATTGCACAACGAAGATGAATAAATTGGTTGGTTTACCATATAAGCATACCACTACATGAATTTGATTTATCTATCTCGTGATGGGGCTTGAGATATTCCGATGTGTACTAGTTGGGGTTTTTGGGATTCAACCTTTTGGAAAGATTTCACTATGTTTATAACTCAAAGTTGACTAATTCAAGCCGGAAGCTATTATAGCTAAACTAGCCTTGTATGCGTGTAATGTGGAAATAGTGATTGAATGTAACAGGTTATTTGTGCGGAACAACTAAACGACAATGTACAAAGAATTGTGTTGAAGTGCAATTTACCTTATGCCAATTCAACTACTTCATACGAAAAGAGTCAATTCAGGAATGGATAAGGAGTAAAATGAGATGCACACTATTTTTTCCATAATGCCAAACGGACATCGTACATTCCTACCTCACATAAGATGTACAATCATACATATATACAAAATTGTGTAACCCAATGGCTACAACCTCGTGGTCGATGAGTTCCTCATATAACACTAGGTCAAAGGCTCTTTGGTCGTGTTGAATATTTTATACATCTTAATTTGTCCCCCTTGATTCTGCTAGGTTAAAGGAGTGTTAGTATGAACAACCAGTTTTAGAATATGAAAATATATTTACCCAGATTAAAACCAATTTCAGGTAGTTTCAATAAATATTACAAAGGCATGCATCAATAAGATAGAGGGCAGGATGTAAAGATAACCCATATATATGGGTTGCATGAAGCCCATGAACCAATCAACAAACCTTAGGCAAGATGCTTCAAAGAAAAGCTTTCATGTGTGCTGGATGAATGCAAAGTGCAAGAGCCTTGTTTTATTTAATAACAAACTCATGCATAAAACTATAAACGCAACTGATATTTAATCAATTCACTAATTAACTAACGACCAAAATTTGTATCTAAAATGATAGTACATGCATAAAGTCTCAACTGATCTGGTTCTCACTTGGAGAAAATTAATTGTTTCAACGGCCCAAAAATGAGAAAAGTACAAACAACCAGCAACACATTTACTCCGCTTGCCATTATGGTATGTTCTCAATCAATGGTGGCGTTCAAGTTCTAACACGGAACTAATAATTGTTTAACTCACGAAATCCTTGATTTTTATAGATAAAAATTTCTCAATGGAAATTTTGTTGGTTCTTCCATTTGTCTATTGAAATCATTCAAATGATGATGTAACGGATACAAAATTCTGACCTTTCAAAGAGTATAACTTCACTTTGTATCAATGAAGAAGAAATACATGTGTTCATTGGCGCCTGAAAATAAAGGACATATTATTCAACTATTTAAGGTGTGACGGTGAAATTGAGTAATATATATAGAGATATGTCAGTTTAACATAATCTAATCTAAGCAACTTAAACGCTTACATTAGTAGATGGGTGTTGAATAGGTGTATCAGTTGTCATACTTGAAGTGAAACTTCTGCAGAAGGAGTTCAAAAAAAAAAAGATTTAGATATAAGATGCAATGCAACATGGGTACTATACATATGCTCTGTAAGGACCCCATGAACCAATTGAGTAAAAATGAGATAATTAACCTGAAAAACGGGTGTATCTGTCATGCTTTTCTTACGGATGGCCAATGAAGGAGATTCAAAAATCTGCCAATAAAATTCGACACACATGATCTATGGTCAAGTTACTCTTCAATGCGAAAACAGATTGAAAATACGTGTTAACTGATTGAGGGTACCCACTTTTCTGTTCAATGGTAGTGCTTTGAAGGTATGAGTATTTGTTTCAGCTTTACTCTGGGACCTAAAGCTAGTACGGAGAGAGAAAAAAAATACGTCAACAAGGAATAAATAGCCACTGTCGTTAGATAATTTTCTGCCAACATACGATTAATATAAAATGAGGTATTGACAAGCAATTACCTACGCCTTCGAGCTCTCTCTTCTGTCAGCAATTTAGGTTCTTTGGGGATGGTAGTTTTACATCCACCCTGCAGTGAACAAGAACAATAATGTCCACGTTTCTGTCAAGTTGTTTGAACTTTAAATAAAATCCATAAATAAAAATTTGCTGAGGTTAAATGGTTTAGTACCTTTATAGTTGTCTTGTGCGAGTATGAGGTTTGGTGCTTCAATTGTGAAACCTACTTGCAAGATGAAGAGAAATCAGAGTATTATAGAGGTTAATGAGACTATATTAATAACTAGTTCTCTTACTGTTTCTGTGATTCGACAATTATGATATGTAGAATAAAATAACATCTGGTTGCTACAACGTATTGTAAACATATCTAATTACATTACTACAGGATAGTCATTAGATTAAGAAAATCTATATAGCATAAGATGGAAGTAAATTCTCATTATTATAGCATAAAATGAGCTCTATTCACCATAAAAATCAACAAGATACTTTAGTATTCTTTTTAAAAAATTAATAACGTTGCGATTAATTGGACCCAAGGAGAAAATCCATAAAGATAGAAACAAAAGCGCGCTCTTGAACAAATAAGAATAAATTTACGTATAAATCCAAATAAGTTCACCTTACGCAAGAAACCGATCTCTAGCTTCTGTCTTTTGGGATCTTCAGTTACCGGTACAGTAGGAGTTTGGAGCTTAGGTGATCTACTCATTTTGAAATAGGAAAAATTAGAATAGGAGAAGTGGAACGTTACAATAGCACTATAGCAGCGAAAGACATAGGAGTTTGGAGCTTAGGTGACCTACTCATTTTGAAATACGAAAAATTAGATTATAAGTGGAACGTTACAATAGAACTATAGCTGCGAAAGACGTATATATATATTTTTAGAAAAGACACCAGCGAAAGACATATATAAGAGCAAAACCAAATTAAACACTAAAAATATATGAATGTTAGACAAAACTTCAGGTACATGTATTACCTTCCACAAGTCCCAGCATGTGTATCTTCAGCGTTAAATTGCTTGGCCAAATGACTAGCAGTGAGTTTCATGAATGTTGTACTTGGTTTTGGTGATCTGTTTGCGGCCGCAGACTCCTTGGCTGCGCACTCCTTAAATACAGCTTTCAAACGTTGAATATCATCAAGGAGATCACGAACTGACAGACTTGCAGTAGCTGGATGTAAAAACACATTGACACATTATTATTTTACACTCAAACTGGAGACGGCAATAGAAAAACTCTGTTCTCACAGGAGTTTCAAATGAAAAAAGAAAAGAAAAGAAAAAAAAGCAACAGTTAATCAAACTACAAAGAAAAGAACACTTCAAATCTAGACAGTTAAGCACCCTATGTATACTGAAGAAACCGACTGTAAGGCACAATGTTACATTTATATATTACTACAACTTCCATCCAAGATTATTACAAAAGGAATAGAAATTGGATGTTGCTGCCATGCACCTTTTATACATATATACACTTTGCTCTTTCGAAATAAAAAATGGCCAGCCTCAAAGTTAAACAAAAGTATGAGCTATCTACCCCTTCTATTTTTACAATGGGTATCATACTTATAACAGATTGCGTCCCTAGATCGATGATTTCACTTAATAGAAGATATGGAAGGGAAAAAGGTCCATAATATTCGTACGTAGAAATAAAATAAAAGTGACTCAAAATGGTTATTTGTAGCAGATAGTAATCAATACCTTGAGTATTTTCTTCTGTAGATGGTATGCCGCAATTTGAAGGAGTAACTATGGAAGGACTAACATGTTCAACATCTTCTACTTTCACGGAGCTGCTTGCATCATCTTTTGCAGGAGTGCCAACTGATAAGTTTGTCAACTTAATCTTCATCTTGTAAGCTAAACATCCATAAAATACATGAATCATATGTATCAGATGAGAGAAAATCTACCAGTGTATCAATTAAGAAGGTAATTAACATCAAACAAAAACACACTGCATATTTGTTTGGCAGAAGAATTGGTTACATGTAACCTTCAGTGAAAATATTTCCATCCAAGATTATTATACAATGAATAGAAATTGGGTGTTGCTGCCATGCACCTTTTATACACTTTGCTCTTTCAAAATAAAGAAAGGCTAGCCTTGAATCTAAACTAAAGTATGAGCTATCTACCCCTAGCTTATATTTAAACAATTAATGGATATCATAGTTATAACAGATTGCATCCCTAAAACTAGTTACTCTTTGGGACGGAGTGGAAGAACGGATGAGATTTTTGAACGCGAAAAAGGAATAATCATTGATTTAACTACTTAATGGAAGATATGGAAAGGAAACGGTCCATAAAATTCGTACGTAGAAATATAATTGAAGTGACTCAAAATGGTTATTTGTAGCACAAAGTAATCCATACCTTGAGTATTCTCTTCTGAAGAGGGTATGCCGCAATCTGAAGGAGTAACTAAGGAAGGAGTAACATTTTCAATGACTTCTAGTTCCATGGAGCTGGTTGCGTTATCTTTTGCAGGAGTGCCGATGAATAAGTTTGCCAAATTAATCTTCATCTTGTAAGCTAAACACATCCAGAAAGTGCATGAACCATAAGTATTACATGAGAGAAAATCTACAAAGTGCATCAATAAGAAGGTAATATTAAACAAAGAGGAACACATAGCGAAGATTTGTTTGGCGGAATACTTTGTTACATATATACTAATTATATGTAACCATCACTGAAAATATACAATTTCATACGAATCATTTGCAACCTACTTATATAGAAATTATTCATGGATTCAAGAATGATCACTAAGACATTGACAACATACATCGGCATCTCCTTAGTATAAGAGAATATAGTTCTCAATCTCATCGCAGCGTTATGTAGAAAATTTTCATATACCATCCAGCAAAACTAGCTTCAGTACCTACAAATGTGTTGTAATTATATTGTCCAACCTTTATCGATTACACATAGCGTTAGTAATCTCCAAAAGATTCATCTATCAGTAAGGTTTATTCTGTTACATTGCAAGACATATAGCTAGATGTGTAATTTAAACTTACAAACAACCAAAAGTGTGGTGCATGATATATACTCCGTAAAAATTTTATATCGGTTTGAAAGGCGTAGAGCATAGATGTTTGCTCACTTTTAAGGAATAAAGCATAGACTATAAAGTTAGGATTTTGGCAATTATTCATGTCCTATACAAATTAGATTGGATATATAACAGAAACCAGTTCAACTAATCTCAACCTTTTGATACAGCTTGTATAGTTATGTTACATGTACATCAATTCCGATTTAATTTGCACCACAAAATTTCTTGATACAACTTCTTTAAAGTAACAAGATCACAATGAAAATAGATGGTAATAATCGACATGATTTACTCCAAGATTCAAAGTTTAACGGTGGTCTAACTAATCGGGGATCTCAAAATTCATCACTCGTTAGTTCATTATAAAAAAATGAATTTTCATTAGAAAGCAGCTTGATAAATTACATACACAAAACCTACTGAAAAATATTTAGCATGTAAACAATATAGTAACATGTAATCATAAATCTTAGATACTTACGAGCAGGCGGGTATTCATGATCATATACGAACCAGCGTTCCACTTCTTGTACCTCATAATCGGTTTCATCAATACAAAAATCAAAAACTCGACAAGCATCAAACTCATACTCAAAATCAACATAAAACAATGTTGATTCATTTATAGCTAATCCTTCCATCATCTCCTGAACATCATCCATTCTGTCGTTAATGTGTGTTGTGACACTGGAAACAAAACCCTAATTGTTTTTGTGAAATTTGAGATTTTTCATTATTGTGTATGAAATAAATGATTAGATTACAGTGTGGCGTTGTGTATATTTGGTTAGCGCCCAGGACAAACTTTTGAAAATGTGGGTCCATTTTTTCTTTTGACTTTAATAAAAATGTCAATACATTTACTACTAATATAAAAAAAGTCAGCATTTATTTGCTTTAAATATTAATATTATATTACTCCCTCCGTCCCAAAATTATTATCACCAGATAGGAAACACACAGTTTAAGAAAAGTGCATTTATTACTGTTGACCACCAATAAAATTTCATCTTTACCATTTTCAAGTATTTAGATTGGTTGATTTTGAAAGATGACAATTATTTTAGGACATACTAAAATAGATTTGTGGACAAATAAATTGGGACGGAGGGAGTATTTATGATTTTTATAAAACTAATGCAAAGAAGTTAAGGTATACTTGATGATACTTCAATTAAATCTTTGTCGGAATGTTTAATGCTAATACTAACATTAATGGAAATCAATTAATCAAGAGATACAATAAAAATAAACTTCGATGGAGTAAATATTTTTCTCGATATTGCTGATAAGATCATGAGGCATTTAATTGCATCCTATTAACGGAGTATATTATCCTTCCTATAAATATAATATAACAACGGTTATTAACAACGCTTTGGTGTAGATGGTATGATACAAACGATACTCCCTTCGTCCCAATAAACCAATTAAAATGCATGAAAATGGTAAAGATAAAATTTTATTGTTGGTAAACAGTAATAAATGCACTTTTCTTAAACTGTGTTTTCTGTCTGGTGACAATAATTTTAAGACGGAGGGAGTAGTAATTAGGGGTAAATTGCATTTTTTGTTCCTATAATCTCTTCGTCCCTACATTCTTTTTTTCGCATTTATCAAAAATATTAAAAACATCCTAGGGACAAAAATTACAGTTTACCCTTATATCTATGAATGAAATAACTATGGGCTATGGTCCATCGAATCAAAAGAATACTGGCCCAACAATTATAACAAAATATATATATATATATATATATATATATATATATATATAGGTGAGACTGTGAGAAGAATGGAATCGAACTTGGATCAGATATGAAGAGAGTAAGGAGATTGCCAAATTTTCTAAGCTAATGTATTTTTATATTTTCAACAAACATATGTATGTATATATATATATATATATATATATATATATATATATTAAATAGTTAGAGCAAAAGCCAGTAAAATCGCGACGGTCAATTAATAAATGTATAATTTCAGAATATGCAAATTTTAAAATTTAATTATAAAAACCCTTATAGCATTTAGCCATTTGGGTTAATGTTTACAAATTAGTTGGAATTTAAGTTTATACCCCTCTCACTAATTAAGTAATTAGTAATTACATAAGTATAATAATTAATAAAATTAAATCAATTTATACCAATTTGATTATTTACTTTATACACCACACTCCCACATTCATATTATATCCATATTTATATTCATATTAGTTTAAATTTAAATAAATTTAAATAGAAATCCAATCATTTAACCAAAATTTATCATTTAATAAAATTTTTATCTTATCATTATTATCCATAATTTGTGATAACATAAACTATTAAATGAAATTGACACAAACAAAAAAAATACAAAATAATAAATGAAAATAAACATACCCCCTCCATCACATATTTATAGTTCACGTTTCCTTTTTTAAACGTCTCAAATTAATTGTCCACTTTCAAAAATAGGAAAGTATAATTAACTAAACTTTCTATAATACCCTCATTTATATGTATATCATAAAAATGTGAGTAAAAAATAAGGGTAAAATTATCATAGTACACAAAAGTACAATGTAATAATTATGTTTCTTAAACTGCGTATTTTTTTTGTCTGTGGACAATAAATTTGAGACAGGCGAAGTAATAAATAACAATGTAAGTTAATACAACCATAATTTCTAAATCGGTCATCATTATCGATTACTATAATTTTTATTTATTATTACTCAGCGCGCGACTAGTTTGATCTTAAACGGACTGTAAAAAGTGATTCCTTTTTTGCTTAAGTAAACGTTAAAATGTTCTATACATGTTATAAATCCTTTTTTGATCTTCTTTATCTTTTATCTTTTTGCTATTAATTAATAATACATTTACCATTATAAAAATCATTAAATTACGTTAATGATCCATGTGTAATATCAATTTTTACAGTTTCAGTTATTTAATTACATTTTTTTATGATGAGTCTCTAATAGTCGTTGATCATCTTAAAGTGACTAAAATACTTTTAAAACTGCACGATGGACATAAGCAAAAATTAGGTGTAAAAATCATTAAATTACGTTAATGATCCATGTGTAATATCAATTTTTACAGTTTCAGTTATTTAATTACATTTTTTGTATAATGAGTCTCTAACAGTCGTTGATCCTCTTAAAGTGACTAAAATACTTCTAAAACTCCAAGATGGACATAGCAAAAATTAAGTGTATATAGTCATTTTAAAAGGATCAGGATTGTATGTAACAATACGTACCTTCAAAGGACTAAACATGCAAACTATCATTTTAAAAAATAGTTACCAACGATCAAGTCACCCTTGAGGCCCGGCTAACTTATTGGAATTTCGACCTCTTAATCAAGTCACCAACGATGATTTTAAAAAATAGTTCATGAAACTATGTACGTACTATAGTTCATCGATTTTTGCTTTACGACTTGATCAGCGGTCACCACTTGATCATTACATTTCGATAATCTTCTATTAATTTGAATTACGGAACTGTAAACCATTACAATTACAAGATACGGAACACATTGATTACCAACGAAACCGAAAACCACTCGACTTATATTCACGATCGAAAAACATAATGGTTGATTGGAAGTGTTAATTAGATGAGTTTCAATTGCAAGTGCCTCTTCAATTTGTTCAATCTTCCAACATCAATGCTGCAGCATCCATATCCATTCCTCATAATCAACTCCTGCCAATTATTATTAATTATTAATAAAACTCAATACTTACAATTCTTAATTAGTTGTATTAGGAGACATATTTGAGGTAAGTAATTTACAAAATGTATCTTCCAAATTCTTAATAATTGGGAAAAATGTAAGTTTTGCGATTCTAAAATTAAAGAATATTTTGTTAGAAAATGGTTATGAATGATAATTGATTAAACAGGATAATTAATTATGTTTATCCTACATATATCAAGTAAAAATTCAATACCGTGCACGACGAAAAAGAAATAACGTGAGATTAAATAGTAATTTATACCGTTGAGTGATAGTATTGATCGCGTGATTGAACAGCTCTCTTGAGATAACTTCTTCTTCGACTCATCATAATCATCTCACCAAGCGTTAACGCCTTTCTCTCCTCGCCACCGTACATCACAATTTCTGTACAAGTATTCGTTTTTAGAAAAGTAGGTTTATTCTGGGACGTCATGAGCGGAAACATGTGTTCCAAAAACAACGATCCAGCTAAAGTACTTGTTGTATTAGTAGTCATTTCAGTAGGAGCATAACTGCTTGCAATACTCTCAGTTTCCCATGCTGGTGATGAAGGGGCATTTAAACCATACTCACTTTCATCATTAATATTATCTTCGAATTCATCGTCAGAGGAAGAATCACAAAAGGGATTATTGTTTTTATTGTATTGTTGAGTGATTCCTAGTTCCGATTCCGAAGCTTGATATTGTTCTTGATTAAGATCATGACAACAATCCGATTCTGACTCATAAAACGGATTATTAATTTTGTTTTCTTGATGAATGATCATAATCTTGGGTTCAAGATTAGGTGTTTGGTGGGAGAGAAAAGTCGTAGAAAGTGGTGTGCCTGGTTTTTCTTCCCACATGAACGGAACCGAAGCGATTAATTTGATAGGAAGTTGCATGACTATTGGATTAACGCGTTTCCAATAATCAGGCTTCGGTGTTCCTGGTTTTTCTTCCCATAGAAATGGAACCGAAATTGTTTGTTTGATTCGTTTTGCAGTTGGGCTTTCGCCGGTTTCTTGATTATCTACCATGGTAAGTGTTACTTGATAATTGATAAGAATTGAAACTTTTGCAAAAGTGTTAGTTTTGAATTCTTGACTGAATTGAATATACGTGCATGCTTATATATACATATGAAGTTATGAGAGTGGGTAAAGTGGGTTAGTAGTTATGGGTACGTTCAACAAAAACATGTGTATAATTAGATTTGATTATTTTATTTGATTGTTTATTATTATTATTGTTATTAACATAAAATGTTATTTAAGTTAGTACAAGGCTTACATACTTCGAACACTTGGTCTGTATTAAGGTTTAGGTGGATTATATTATTTATAGGTGTAAATTAGAATAGGTGATTGGTTTGACTAGAGTGCCGTAGCTAGATTTCTAATTTAATTAGGGTGGCCAAAACAAAACAAGTACTAAAAATGCTTCAAAAAAGATATACTTTCTCCATCCCAATAAGTGTCTAGTTGTGAAAATGATATTTTTAACCCAATTTTTTAGACTTTTATGCATCAGTTTTGAGAAAAAAATATATTGAAAGTAAAGTAGTAAAGTTAATATATTACTGTATACTTATTTTGAAACAAATTAAAAATGAAAAGATAAACACTTATTCTGCGTTGAATTGGATATATAATAAACGTTTGCGAATACAAACTACAATTTTCGTTCAAAAATAAATTTATTAATGTATTATTTTGGCTCTATAAAGTTAATTAATCGAAAACGGAACCATAGGTGTTTATCTAAAAATTGTGAATAAATTCTATAAGGACTACCCTCTTAACCCTATTTTATTTATTTTTAATTTGCTCCGTAAAACAAAAGTGTATCAATATATTTAGAGTTAATTGCATAGATAGTACTCGTGGTTTACACACGGTAACACACCTTATCCTCGTACTTTACTTTTTGCGTTGACAGTTCAAAAACGTAAAACTTGTTGCGAGTTCGGTCCTCATTCAGCTGAAATGACTAACATACCCTTGTCTCTTTATTCTTTTTAATTTATTTTAATTTTCTAAAACTATATAATAATAAAATAATATTATTATTATAATACTATTATAAAGAACAAAACAAATACTAATACATACATGATTTACATTTACATATACGAGTAATAATTCATATTTCATTTCATATAATATACAAAGTAATCCCTAAAATCACTCAAATTCAACTATCCCTTCTCTCATCAACAATCACCACCATCCGTCGCCCTCCTTCCTTTTTCTCATCAACAACCACCACCCTAAATGAAAACCCTAATTCATCACGAACCAAAACCCTTACTAGACCAACAAAAAAGAAACGAGGAAGATTGGGTGATGGTTGCGCCGCTGTCGGAAAACATTCAGCGCACCCACCCGAAATAAGACAAGCAGCCACCGGAATCCAGGTCAGCGGCGGCGACGGAGGTGATTGCAAAATAACCGGAATAAGAGTGTGAATCTCGCTAGAAAAACTGAGCGAGGAAGAATTAGTGGTTACCTAAAGCTACAATGTCGGATCTACTCGTAGGTATCGTCGGATCTGATCGACGCCACCACTAACCACCCATCTTGTTCACCCCATCTGCTCGTCTACTCAGGAGAAACACCAGATCTATCAAATCGAATTCGTCGAAGGAACAACAGATATTTATGTCACGAATTATGCATATACTTTTCAAATTTGAGGTTCAATTAGAAATTAGGTTTTGTCTTGAAATATTTTTGGTAATTGATTTGATGAACAGAATGAATCGTCTTTTCTTGCCAAAGAAGATGGGCACTTTCAATTTCCAAACTGCATATATATATTTGAGATTTTAATACCATCAAATCCATTATAAAAATGAGTAAAAAATGATAATAAGGGTATGTTAGTCATTTCAGCTGAACGAGGACCGAGCTCGTAACAAGTTTTGCGTTTTTAAACTGTCGACGCAAAAAGTAAAGTACGGGGATAAGGTGTGTTACTGTGTGTAAACCACAGCTACTATCCATGCAATTAACTCATATATTTAATTTGTTAGTACCTCGATTTTTTTAATTTCCTGAACGCCATCATACAAAATAATTCCTTGTGATTATCCATTACTTTTAAGTGAATGAGCCCATTTATACTAATGCTTACAAATTAGGGTGGGCCAAAGTTTATTTATGGACAAACAGTAACTAACTAACTATATTACATATTTACATTACATAAATTATTACTGTAAAAAGAAAATTGCTGGTGGGCCTTGGCCCCTTCTACACTATTACAAATAGGCCCAATGGTTTTTAAAAGATCCTAGTGTAGTACAGTAGTAGTGTCAGCCTGTCAGGTATAACACAACCATTTTATAGCATGTAACATGTTTCTAGAAAAATATAAAAAAAATCTCAATATATAATGGTCGTGTTTCAAGATATACTTATGGTTGTTTAAATATTGTAGGTGTGTGAGTCAGTGAATGTGTTTTACTCATAGTTGTTAACCTGTGACTCGACTGGTAAGAGTTAATATTTAATAATAAATATATATTTTTATCTTAATATTTGGGTGAGGTTCAAATGAGAATGGTAAAAATGTTGAGAATATGAGAATCAATGAGAATGATCTATTTTCATTAAGGGTGGAGGGGCACTTTAGTCATTATACATTCTATTTAGTTCTAATTAAATAAATACAAAATTAAAAAGAAAAAATAAATATTAAATTTAGAAATATTATACATATACATACAGAAATATACATACAGTGAAATACACACACAGAACACAGGTACGTAAGAGTTTTTCAAAAACCTTCAATTTGCTCTCAAAAAAGTTGAAATCAAAGGTGCGGTTTTCGTTAATTCGGATCGAATTCATCAAATACATCAATTCGAATCAAATCTACGTAAATCACTGTGATTAAATTAGGGTTTATTTGTGCGAATTTCATCGATTGAGATTTTACGTTGTTAATTTCCACTATTTGGATCTTTTCAATGTTGTTAATATCTGCTGTTTACGATTCTAATTAATGAAAACTCGAATATAAACTGGTTTGTACTAGTTCAACAATCAATTTTGATTCGATTTGAAAAAAAAAATCATAACACATACTGATTCAACGATCATGAAACTCTGTAATTCATGTACGATGATCATCAATCATATGTGATACTAGTAACGAATTGAATATCAGTACTCTATCTTACTCATGTGATTCGGTTTAGTTAAAAAATCATCAAAAATGGTTGAAAAAACTTTCAGCTATTGAATTTCAATTTACTAAAACATGTGATACCTGATAAACATGTATTATTGTGCAGTACAAAAAGAGATGGTTGTAATAGAGGAATGTAAAGCTACTGATGTTGAGCAACAAAATAATACACATGCTACAGGTAATATGTGCTTTGATATCACATATTATAGTTATTAGTAACACGTGTGATAATATGTGGATCCTTTGTGTTTGTTTATACAATAAGTACCACATGCTATCTATTGAAAAATTTTGTGCTAGTAGTGTCCTATGATTTGTTAAAAAAAAATACATAGCATCTAACTAAAAAATAGTAAGATATGTGATATGATCAAAAAAGTGATGGTGACATATGACATCTCTTACTATCACATGTGTTACTAGTTATTACCACATGTGTTACTAGTTATTACCACATGTGTTACTATCTAATATCACATGTGTTACTGGTTACAAAATCTTATGTTTTTACAAACTCTTTTACAAGCTCAACGATTACACCAAAAACCATACAGTACGTTTCAAATGAGATTGAAACACCCGGTGGAACTAAAAATAAGTATCACGTGTCATCTACTAAAAAAAAGAATAGCTTATAGTGTCCTGTGATTTGTTAAAAAAATATTTCATCCAACTAAAAATGTGATAGTAACACATGTGATATGATAAAAAAAAATGTGATAGTAACATATGACATATGCTACTATCACACACGTGATATTGTTTACTATCACATGTGTTACTAGTTAAAATTAAATATGAAATGTGATATTGTCTATTATCACAAGTGATACTAGTTACAAATCTTTTGTTTTTACTAATTCTTTTACATGTTCAACGATTATACCAAAACCCATTCCATATAATGTGCAACAAGGAGACGTTGCGAAAGTTAAGACAACTGACGTACCAAGAGCAAAGGAAAGCAAAAAAGCGAAAGCAAAAGCAAGGAAGATAGCAGAAGAACAGACGAGGGAAAATGGAGAATGATTGCAAGTGATATTAACTATCACATGTGATATTACATTATACAAGTTGAAAACATTTAATAGTTGTTTAACATTCAATTACATGTGATATTGATTGCTGAATACTATTTTTTTCTTCAACTTGATATAATCAAATTGATTTGATATTTTAGAAATATCTTTCATACAATATATGTTACTGTTACTAACACATGTGTTACTGGTTGCTAACACATGTGTTACTTGTTTAGTACCACATGTGATACGACTTGTTGAATACTATTTTTATTTTTTAGAATCTTGATATAATCAAACTTATTTGATATTTTAGAAATATAGCATGTTTCATACAACATGTTTTACTTGTTGTAACACATGTGTTATTAGTTGATAACACATGTGTTACTTGTTTAGTACCACATGTGATACGGCTTGGTGAATACTATTTTTATTTTCTGAAACTTGATATAATCAAATTGATTTGATATTTTATAAATATAGCAAATTTCATACAACATGTGTTACTGCTTGCTAACACATTTGTTACTGGTTGATATCTCTAAAAAATATAACATTTTTCATACAACGTATGTTACTAGTTTAGTAACACATGTGTTACTTGTTGGTAACACATGTGTTACTTGTTCAGTATAACTATCAAAATATGTTACCACCTGTTATACTATTTCTTTCACTTGTGAAACCGGTTACTATCACAAGGGTTAGTAAAAACGGTGCAAGATTGTACATTTTTATTAACTTAATATAATGAAATTGTTTGATATTTTTAAAAATATAACATGTTTCATACAACATGTGTTACTGGTTTGGTAACGCATGTGTTACTGGCTTGGTAACGCATGTGTTACTGGCTTGGTAACGCATGTGTTACTGGTTTGGTAACACATGTGTTACTTGTTTAGTATCACTATCAAAATATGTTACTTAATATGTGACATATAATACTTGTTTGTGCTATGTTATTTACAACTACAGTGATGAATTTTACTTTGTATGTGTGTTAAGATCAAGCTACTGGTTGCTACCACATTTGATACTACTTTAAAGTATCATATATGTTAGTAAATTTCAATCACTTGTGATAGAGGTGTTAGTAAACAGTGCAGGATTGTACATCAGCACAAACATGATCTAATGAGAACCAACTTACAACGATTTAGCAAAATCTAAAAATGGATTTAAACCAAAAAGGCACTATATATAACCAAAAAAAATATAGTATATTTCATAAAACATGTGTTACTGGTTGGTAACACATGTGTTACTTGTTTGTAACACATGTGTTACTTGTTTAGTATCACATGTGTTAATGATTGCTAATACAAGTGTTACTAAAAAACAATTATAAAATTAAAAACAGACTGAAATTATAAGTAAGCTTACATAAAAAATAATAAACATAAGCATTTCAAAAAACCATTAAAAAAACATCTACTAATAAAATGTTGCACATCAATACAAATGATCTAAGTAAACTATTTTCAAAGATTGTTCAACAAGATCTTACTGTTCAACAAGATCTAAGTAACATATGTGATATTGGAACTATATTCTACTATTCAACAAAATCTTCGCAGTAACTTCTACTTTATTCTTTTGATTAGGGTCTTCATGCCTCCGTTTGTGGTTCTTGATTTCAAACTTTACCATCTTCTTTATCCCTTCATCGGTGTGTGCACGCGAAAACTCATCAACAAGGGCATGGACCTTCTCTTTGTGAATGTTGAACTCATGCAGAATAATCTTCGCAGCAAACTTTATCTGCAAACATCTAAGTTGCATTCGTTGCACACGCCCCTCGATATCCAGACCACAATCCTATTTATTAAGAGGCTGGTCGGTGTACTGTTCCATTTGCATCATTACAAACACACCACAATCCTGAACTTTTTCATGCATCTTCCACTTAAAACCCATCACCGCCGCCCTCTCTATTTTCCTAAGTTTCTGAGACGCGGGGTACCCAAACACAGTCAAATACTTCACAAACAAATAATACTATCAATATAGTTACACATGTGACACCGTGAAGAATATATACAACAATGTACAAATGTAAATAACAGTGTAGTAACACATGTGATACAGTACAATACCACATTTGACAGTAACTCCTATAAATCCTTGTGTTCAGCCAACTCTTCAGAATCTGCATTTTGCAGTTTCAGATGCTAAATTTTCATGCTAATCAATCAATATGACGACACCAGTTAATTCATATTTCATTGAGACATTTCATCGAACGCCTTATATGCAAGTTTACTTTAATTAACCCAAATGCACAAATTTCACTTTGATCACACATATATCATAATCATAAACATGATATTCATACTCAATGTAACTATATATGACCCTAAAACACATTCAATATAAATGAACTTTACCAAAATATAACTAACACTTGTGTTACCAAATCCTAAAATCAAACCAAACACATATACACATATAAGAGCATGTAATACAAGATCAAAAACAACTAAAAAAAATGCAATATCAACATATTTAACAGAAAAAAATTAAAATAAACCTTGAAAAAACTAACGCAATGGCACAGATCGAAGAGACATAACATTAATCGGCCTGGATGATGTTGTTACTGGAGCAATCTCATCATGAACGTCCATTTGTATTAATTAATCGACATGGATGATGAATTTTAAGTTGTGTTTGAGAACTAGGGTTTCACAAAAACGAATTTCGTTAAAAACTAAACCGTGAGAAAGAGTAATCGAAGAGTGTAGATGAAAGAAATGATGATTTTATCAAACAACAACACTGATTTGATGATTAATTGGACGGATTTTGATTTCTAGGGTTTCAAAGTTGAGTCGCCAGAAAAGAGAGGAACAGGAGACAGAGGGAAATTGTGAAGTTTTTTTTTTTTTTGAAAAAAGTGAAAAAAAGAATTAATTATTAGATGGTGAAATTACCATTATACCCCTCCGCCCAAAATCAGATTTAAATTTATTTTTTGTAATTAAAAAAGGTGTATTATTTGGGCCCTTGATTTGCTAGATTCGATGACTCACGTTCATTCTCTCATTCCCAACCTATAGGTATGTACTCATTTGAACTCTACTCCTTTATATGTATATTATTGTTGTAAAATTCTTATTTTTAAGTGAAGTAAAACATGATGACAGTCGATAATTAAATCGCTCAACGACAATCAACACACACTACAAAAAATTGTCATGTAGTGGCACACATTTTTAATGACATTTAATTTATGTGCAACTATCTTAAATTTGTAATGACACTTTTCCAGATATGACATCAATGTACATGTATATTAGTGGCATAATTTTTTTTATGCCACTAACGTACATACATGTTAGTGACACAATTTCGTAAATGTCATTAATGTACATGTATATTAGTGACACAAACTCTTTATGTCATTAATCTACGTACGTATTAGTGATACAATTTTGGATATGTCATTAATGTACATGTATATTAGTGACACAAATTTATTATGCCATTAATGTACATACATATTAATGGCACAATTACGGATATGTCATTAATGTACATGTAACAGAGTGAAAGACAAAAAGATAACAGAGTGAAAGATAAAAAGATAACAGAGTGAACCCTCAACAGCTTGAAATCCTTGCGGCTCGCTGGTTGACTCCCGAGTATCAGGTGCCAACATTTGGCACTCTTAATTTCTTATGAGAACTAAGTCGTAAACTAAATAACTTATTTTTCTTGGTTTCGTAGGCACTTTGTGAACAGAAAAGAATAAGTCGGTCAAAAAATGGAAAAGCCTCATGTGACAGGGACAAAATCATTTGCAAGGCTTGCTCACGAAGAGGTAAGTTATGTTATTGGTCATGTCATAAAATAATCAGGTAGGCTAAATGTTTAAGTTTATATTGAGAATAAGTGGTTAACTTTATTAAAATGATACTTTCCATAGGCAATAAAAAGTAATGGTGTACAACTTACACGAAGGGAAATATACCAAAAGAACCGCACCACACCCGTAAATATGGAACTATTGTTAACGAAAAGTGTAACACCCCCATTTCAAATATGAAACGGAAGGTCACATTTATTATTAAACAATTAAAGTCATAATAAATAACCAAGGTTTAATAGCAACCATAAATGTTGTCCCCAAATGATAACTTAAATTCTCAATTCATAATATAAGTCCAAACTAATGAGTCAAAAGGTAGGTCTCTAAGGAATCTTCAAAGTCTTGAAGCTCTCGCACTCATCTCATAGTACCCTGATTACCTACCGCAGGAAAGGAAAATGCAGCTGAGCTAATTGCTCAGTGCGCGGATTATTAATAATTTAATTTCTCAAAATTCACCATCGAGTAACACCACCCTTACACCAGAGTAACAAAAGAAATAAAGGCCGAGGCAACGAGGGGTTGGGTTATTTTATACCGAGTACCCTAAACAACGTATCCAAATTGCACAACACCGATGTCAAATATCATATCACGCAATTATCATATCAATCATATCTGACAATAACACACTGGTCATGACTCCAGGTGTATCCCCTAATCGGAAGGTGTGTATGGCACTACACCACACGACGGCTCTACACAGATCATATCATAACATAATATATCATAGCCTAGGATGCATCCATACGCCTCCCAAATAATCCAAAAGCTCTCCCGCGAGCACAAATCAAAAGCTCTCCCACGAGCATAAATACACAATCACATAATATCAACAAAGGGGAGACGTCGTGGACTAATCCCACCGCCACAGTTATTGCAACGCCATTGGTGCCGCAATGACGCCCTTGTGGTACCTCCACAAGTAGTTGACTCGGTATATCTATCTCTTGTCTACAAAACTCTAGGGTTCTATGGGCGCACAATGAACATATAAACTAACCACACACCAGAGTATGTCCACCATGCATATGGAACCTAAATCAAATGAATCAAAATAGCTCGCGGGAAATGAATTCACAAAATTTTCCAAAATAATATTTCACGCAAAGTTTTCTCAAAAGTTTCCACAATATATCAAAATTCATATTTCAGTTCAGCTCAAATAGATATAATTAGAACGCGCAATTAATAATAAAAAGATCACGAGATAATCAAATAGACCGCAAAGATAACCAAAAGAAACATGTCACGATAACGTTGATAGAAGAGTACGGACATCCGTATGATAAATGTCTAAAGCTCCTCAAGATCTAAACGTTACCCCAACATCCTCCGCAAGAGTCTACGTAAAATGATTTAACTAAATTTAGAATCTTTATTTATTCTAGTTATTATTTCTCAAAGTCCCTGTCCCATTTCTAATTATTTAAATACTTTTTATCTTTCTTCATAATTTCTCTTTAATTTAGTTACTAGGTAAATCTTGAGTTAATAAAACCTTATAGTTGTAATTATTAACTTCTGAATAGCTACGTTCACACCCATATATAAAATTTCGTCAACTGTGACTAACTTATATTATTCCGCTTGAAAGTGTTTTAGGATCTGTTTGAACAAAAACAAAACTTATATTTTAGGGGTTAAAGTGTAATTTTCAATAACCTTATTAATTATTTTATCAAAGATCTTAGTCTAAGGGGGGAAATGTAACTATGGGATTCTGTTTGTTTATTATTGTAACATTCTACAAAGTCCAGGGGCCAAACAATAAATTATATAAAAAGAAACTCTCATTTCATATAGTCTTCTGCTTCGTTCGTATGTACAGAAAACAATATTACCAATTAATTCGATTAGACTCGGTTTCAATACGGTGATCATAAAATTTGATATTCTAAATATATCACAACGCATTACTATGAATTTCAGGTACTGTTTTTGAAAGCAAAAAGTGCCTATATGGTAACCGAAAGAAAACTACAGATTAAATCACTAATTGTTAAACAGATAGTAATACAAGATTGAGATATATTTATGGTTTTAAGAGTTACCTCCGAAACGACAACGAACTCGATCGAAACTAACACAAAAACTTCTTGTTTGCGCCTCAATTTTCTGGCACCTCTCAGAATCGTTCTCTCTGTTTCCTAGCTTTAATGTTATTATGTGTTTTTATGATTTGGTGAAGAAATAAATAATATGGTATTATGGTTGTATATAAGAAAGTTTGGCCAAGGATACAGCTTACGTACCAAAAATAACGAGATTCGAGTTAATCTTCAAAATCATGTTTAAATAAAATGTTTGACTTAATTCATTTCCTCCACATAATTACTCGTGTTTCCAATTATACACTTTGTTCATTATCACTAATTTTTTTTATTATTATTAAAACTTAATTTATAATTATTAATTGGTAATTCTTATACTATTTAATTATTAAATTCGTTTTGTGATCTTGACATTAAAGTTTCCATATGACATTATGGTCAACATTAACATTAGTTATACGACAATAATTTAATTATTATTTAATTGTATGTATGTTTTAGCATGGGTTATTATAAAAAGTCTGCTACAAATGTAGTAATGTATTTCGCCGTTGTTAAAAGTATGTGCTCTTATATTTAAAGAGGTTGATAGTTGATTGTATTATTGTTTAATAGGCACCCTTACAAGTTGTTCGATGTATGGGGCCAGAAAAGAAAGGGTATGTTCGATGTATACAAAAATTGCCTTATGTGAAGAATAATACTAGTGCCTCATCATCTACAAGTACGAACACTACAGAGCAAAAACTAGCTCGTACAGAAGGGGTCGTAAAGGCCTTAGTGCATATCTTCAATGAACACATACCAAATGCTAACTTGACCGAAATCCTAAGCATTATGAATGTAGAGGTACTCTAGTCTACAACAATTCGTCATTCTTACTATAATAGCTTTTGTTATTACTTGTTTCATTTATTTAAATAATTTAAAGATTTCGGATAACTCTACGGATCAAAGAAACACTCAAGATGGAAATTAGAGATCTTTGCCCGGAATTCATAAAGAGCTACAATGTGGTTCCCACCCGAGTTCATTTGCTAGTAGGAGCATTTCTTATTTGATATGTAGTTGAAGTATTAAACTTTTATTGTCGTTTTTTACGAATATTTGAGAGTACTCTTCAAGGTAGTTGCACTTTTGTTTGAATCAATAAAGTAATTTTCATTTTCATATCATATTGTTGGATGTAAATGTCGTTCAATAATTATTTGTCTACAACAGATATGCTTGTTATAGGTTAATGAAACTTGTGTTATTGTAAGTTTTGATGGCACATGATTTCTGCTATTAGAAGACCCTCATTGTCAACAAATAAATGTATCTAATGGCATAAATAATATGTCACAAACTCGTTTTATTGTGACATACAAACTAAGTGTCATTAATCTTAAAAAGTCTTTAGCTACACATTGAAAAGTGCCACAAAAAACTAAAAGGTATGCAACAACACAATAAAAAAAGTGTCATAAAAGGCTTTAGTGGCAGCGTGTATAGTGACACTTTTTTTTATCTGCCACCCATTACCATGAAGGCTTTTAGTGACACATTTGTTACAAATAGTGAAACTTTTTGTGTGCCACTAAATGGCAGTTTTTTGTATTGACAACTGCTTACTTTACAATAGATATAGTCGTTTATTTTTCTATTTTGTCATTTTATTTTCTGTATTACAGTACACTAAAAGTTTGTATGATTTTTTGACTCGCAAAAGTCGCACAAGACTCGGAAGAGTTACATACGACTCGTAAGAGTCAAAGTCATTTAAGAGTCGGGGTCCGAGTCGCTTTTTTTTAGGATTTTGACTCAACTCGTAAGAGTTTAACAACTGTGAACTCTTACCCTAGTTAAAGCATTGTAATTTCAGATTACATAAGTCTAAAAAATGTTCACACTACTAGTTAAAGCATCAATGAGTACTCCTATTTCGAAAAAATGTTCACGCTACTATTTTTATCTGTTCTAAAAAACTTTTTATTGCAAAAAGTAACTATTAAACATCATTAAACTCTCTATTTTACTCTCATTTATTACACTCTATCATTTAATTTTTAATAATTTTTCATTAAACTTGCTTAAATTATAAGGACAAAACTGACATTTTACTAATTTATCATAAATAAAATAAAATATATTTGGAGATTTTTTGAAACAGATGGAGTAGTAAATTACTTAAACGAATTACAATGTATACGTTAAATTAATATTTGCATCACGTGGTTATAAAAATAGGATTTCTTTTTTACATCAAACTCGTTACAATATTGACGTATTCAACAAATTTTACACAAAATTTTTAAATAGACCTCTTAAACTTTAGGTGTGTTTGATGAGGTAAAATTAAGTATTCAGATAGAGGTGCATCGACTGAACCGTATCGATCGAGATTACGTTACAAATATGAAGAAATTGTATATATTCATGAAAGTAGTTATCTTAGTTTCTAGTGCCCATATGAATTATGAAGCGGTGCCTTGCAATAGAAGCATTCGATAGACATATGTTAGTTTATAGATTTTGTTTCCATATATATACTTCGGATATTTAGGATATATAATAACTCGATCTCCATGTAATAATTAATTACTTGCAATCCAAGAATTCCAAAATCAAACCATCACTATAAATATCTTACTTCCAACCCACAAATTTTTCAAACTAACATTATCACAGAGAGAAATTAAAAACTAAAAGATGGAGATAATTGGTATGAAGAAGAATCAAAGCTCCATGTGCGTTAACGTTACGGACAACGATTATTATCTCATTAAGGAGAAAGCAACATTGCGAAGAATCAAAGTGAAAACATCAAAAAACCCAAACATCACTGACTCATCGGATGATCATACGAACAAACGGTGTCACTCTAGTTTGTGCAATAAAAAAGTTAGTGTGTTGTACAAGGTTCAGTGTCGTTGCGGTGGATGGTATTGTAAGGTGCACCAGTTTCCAGAGGACCATAGATGCACGCACGATTACAAGTCTGATGGACGTGATAAGATCTTGAAGGAAATTAGCCCTAATTGCAAAGCCGATAAGTTGAAGACTCGAGTGTGATATGATACGATATGATGATCGTAATATTGTAGTATGGATTTCATGTATAAACTCTAAATATCGTAATGCAGATCGATCGATGAAAGTTTCATTAGATATTCATGGTGAATTTGTTTAATAATTTGTTCAATTTGATTAATGTTGCTATTTTGATTTCAATATTGAGAGTTATTAGAAATCTATTAAGTAATTATTATTTTGTGTCCAACATAAATATTATGTGCTATGTACTTAAACCGGCCAATCAGTGCATGCGTTAAAAAAAATGGTCATGTAATGTGGCATATCCTAATTAGTAGTTGTCAGAATTATACAGAACTCGAAAAAAATGAAATTCCACTTCTATTGCACAATTTTAATAAGATTGTGTCACTTCACATTATAATCGTTTATTATACCTCCAACGACTTTACAAAAATTTAGTTACATCAATATCGCTTAAAAAAAGATTTCATACCTGTATGTACCGATCCATAAAGTAATTATTGTTTCATTTTAAAAGGTTTTCAAAGTTCAAATTTTAATTCATTGTACATTTAAAAAAGGCTAATTTAATTGTGAAGATTTATAATTACAATTTGCAATTAACTCAAGGTTGTTAAAATCTTAAGATTTTACAATTTTCATGAACAAAAACGATCAAATCTTGCATATGATCTGCTTAAGATCTCGATCATATGTCGATTCTGAATTTATGATCTCAGGATCTCGATCCGATCTTCGATCTTAGTCAACATGAATTAATCGATTAAAGAGACAAATATGTTGATTTCGTTTAATAAAAGGTTAATAAGCTAATCATTTAATCAATTAACCGAGTAAAAGTTAAATTAATCGATTTCTCAATTACAATAGTTTAACACGTAAAATCAATATTTTAACAATAGATATAGTAATCTAAATTCTGTTAGTATTGTTGAACTGAGTTATAATGTTTAAACTATGAGAAATATCATTAATTTATGTCTTTAAGATGTATTATAACATATATGGATGAAATTAGAGTAACTTAGTATGATTTTAAGATCCCGATTTAATTTTACTACTCCTATATATCTTGCAAAGACGAAAACGATATTAATCAGGTAAATATTAATCAGGTAAAGTCTCGATATTAACAACCTTGAATTAACTATTTATCTATCACGTCCTAGCTATAAGCCTAAGCTAAACCTTTTCAACTATTCCAACGAACATATCACGTATTTTAATTTTCATTGAATTTTATCAAATATTATCATGATTATCAATTTATTTAATATATATAATTTGTTAATATGAAGCTGGTGCCTTGGAACAGAAGCATTAAAAAAAAATATCATATGCATGCTGGCAGGTTTACCCTCTTTGAAGGGTTTATAGATTTTGTTTCCATATACCGGTCATATTTTTAAGCCCTCGTGGCAATTACAAGTAACGAAACAAAAAAAAAATGTTGTAAAATAAATACTAATACCATACGTTTTTTTTCTCAATTTTTATTGCGACTCAAACAAATTAGAGAGTAATTAATCAGAAATATATGTGTTGAATACATAAAAGCGTTTTTACAATTAGAAAAAAAAAAAAAATACTAAAGTTCTACATTACATGCCTACGAAACACCTTTTTTCTTTTCATTTTCTACTTATATATAAACTAATAACCTCTTTTCTTCTATTCTTTTGACAATTAAAGAAAAATTCTAAGTATCATTATCCTAACTTCCTAAAAAACTTATGTCATTCAAATTGGAAAAAGGTTTAAATCCGCCTATTTTCTAACTAATAAAATTCACAATTCCAATATTATTGACTATCAATCGTAAATTCATAATCACATATATTAAAAACTCTATTTTCAAATTATTTTTCACTTCACATCCTCCTATTCATTGTTTGGTCCAAAATAATTTATTAATAATTAACTATTAATTTTGTGATTTATGTAAAATGAGATTGAGAAAGTTGTAAAGATCAATTATTGAGAAAATGTTACGGTACAATCAAATGTTTTTTCAATTTTAACAGATTTTGGTTTCTTATGTATTTTTAATGTCATTGAACATTAATCAGAAATATATAAAAATAATCATTTTACATGTATACTACAACAATATATAGTATCTGGGTTATGTTATCATTAGATTTACGTACGCATTCATAAATACAAAATAAATATGTATTTAAAAAATGTATGTATCTATTCTTCGTTCAAAAACAATATAAATCGATAGTTATTTCTTTTCACTTATATCATTGTACTAAAAAAATTGTGTTTTCTTTAAAGTTCTATTACACGGGACAAAAAACTATTTGTAATATACGAATAATACATATCAGCTAGCTAGTAAAGTAATGTGACTACGTGGGATTTAGATGTAATATTTAAAATCCAAATCAATATCCATGTAACCCCAAGTGTACGTACGTCATATCTACTCTTATTTTCATTGCTTGCTACCCAAGAATCCTTAAAATCAAATTCAACAAATCAAAATACTATAAATATGTGATCGAGTACGTTCAATTCATACCCACAAATCCAGATATATACTTTTAGTCGATATAAAATAATCAGGAGAGATGAACCAAGAATTCAACACACAAAAGATGACATCATCGGAGAATTCCATGTGTTATTCGTTGTCAATCACCAAATTGAAAACATCAAATAATTACTCAAACACTACTAGCGCTATCGATCGTTTGCTTTTTCTTGCGCGTCAAGTTATGAAGTTGAGTAATGATGATGGAGTTGGTGACTCGACGAACAAAAAGTGCCAATTTTATTGCCATAAAAAAGTCGGGTCGTTATTCAAGATTAAGTGTCGTTGCGGCGGATGGTATTGTAAGGTGCACCAGTTTCCGGAGGACCATGAATGCACGCACGATTACAAGGCTGATGGACGTGATAAGTTCTTGAAGGAAAACCCTGTTTGTAAACCTGATAAATTGGAGAATAGAATATGATAGATAGATATGATCGGTCGATTGAGTCAACTTTAATAATAGCAAGTAATTCAAATGTTCATTATTCGTGATTCGATCAAGGGTGTGCGGTCTTGCAACCATGTACATTGTAGTTTAGTATGGATTTCATGTCATAAACTTCGAATATTTGATGTAAATTTTTTAGTACACGTGATACATAGTTAAATTCGATATTTGTTAATATGTTAAGAAATTTGTTCAAGTTAGTTGAAAATGTTGCTATTTTGTTTTCAATATTGGAGTGATATTAGAAATCGACAGAATTATATTTTGACAAACATAAATATTCGATGTGTACGGTGCGGTAAAATCTAGACTGATATGATGATTATATATCGTTGATAATGTTTTCCTACAATTATTTCAATAACAATTTAATGATACTCCATAATACAGTAGTAAATTTAACTTGAAAACGATAGAAGACCATCAGTTGGATTAAATCCAATTACAAATCCCGCACTACTACAGTCTATATACAAGTCTTGAATACCTGAACTGTATCTGTCAACTATATCAAAATGAACACTTCTAAACTTATACAATGTTCTGGGCCATATCTTACATGAAACTGATCTAACTTGACAACCTATACGACTACATTGCACAACAGCAGCAGCAGGTTGAAAATAGTGATGCATACACTTCACAAAAAGCTAGTACCAAGGGCGAGGTCGTTCAAATTTGAAATGATCTGTGAACGTGTTGTCCCAATCTGGTTAGCGATTTCATGCTGATGTTCGAAGGGGAGCATATCATAGCTGCAGAAAATCATAAAACATCCGACTACTCATCAGAAATCAACATGTCCCTTGATAAGTACCTAAACAGGATGTGGTGTATCTTTTTTGTATGCGGTGAAAACTAAGCCATATTAGACAATCTGAGCATATATTAGAGGACTAATATGCAGCATGTTGAACATTTACTGAGTGTGCATATTTCAGCAATATGGCAAACAGATTTCATACATAAACAGATTTCAGCAATACAGCAAACAGATTTCATCTGACTATTTGAAACAGCCTTTGTATTTTGGGCATGGTAAGCATTTATACAAACATCACAGAATGAAAGTGTTCTCCTGGTAAGAGAATCAAGAGACAATACAGGAAAACAGAAACAAGCAGGAAAACAGAAAGATGCAAGAGAGACGTAAGATGACACAATCCCATGCTGCCAATTCACATGGAGGAAGAGAAGCTTATTACGGAAATAAATACTTTTGAAAAGGTCAAATGAGTATAATAAATTAGAATATTTGGTTGCCAATGAATAATATCTTTCATAATCATATTTGACCAACTAGTTGTTCAAATAATCATAGATTTTTTGGAACGAATACGAGTTAAGACTACCTGAGCTGTACAGAAGCCTGTTTTGACCCCATAACCCAGTGTAACATTAAGAGGGTTATAAAAACTTACTGGCACAGCAGCTCACAATCAACAATGCTGTCTGGTCCAGGGCGGTGAGCCTTTCCATTTGAATGGAACTGGCGAAAAGATCTGGGATTCAATCCAGCAACATGTGGAACAGCATCAACAAGTTTTTTTTGCAGTGACTGAAGTCTGCGAAATGTTAGTTCATCAAGAGGCGCAATACAACCAATGCTCCCATCTAGGGTACCAAACAAAAGGGCGAAACGGTTTGTCTTGTCAGATCCTGGAGGAGCATTGGTTCGATCGGAAGCTGGAAGCATCTGTAACCGTAAATATTTAGTCACGTGTGCCCCAACATGAAACTCAGCCCTTGAGAGTAGCTTCTGTCCTTTCCAACTCTCCGACACCTTTGGTGCATAATAAAATATCTGAGAATTTAATGAAACGCATATACACGTTAGCCCGATAAAAAATAACAAGATAAAAAAAAAGGCTAGGGGTGGCAATATAAGGGAATCAGTCTAACAGGTTAACGGTAAAATAGTTTGACTTTACGCAAAGCACTTTTTGTACAAAAATTTCTAATAATGATGGATTAGTGTCAAATTGATACACCCTTTTCCTTTTTGATCAATTTTATAAATCATCCGTTTGACCTGTTAGAAATAGAACATAAGGTCAAAAATACCACCTAGACTCATCGTTATTTAGACCCCAAAAGGCCAAAAACAACGTAGAGGGTATAGATAAACTGATGATGAATACCATTTCAATCAGCATTTAGCATTTAGTATTTTACAAATCAAAGAATCATGGTTCTGGTAAAGCATGCTAGCATACAATATGAATACATATTGCAATCGTTTTGGATCCTGAGCAATATATAGACAATCAAAATAGAGCATACATAAAGAGGCGCTAACCTGTACATTCTTTTCGTAATCCGAGACCATAAGACTAAGAGTGCTTCCATCAATCAGAAACTCTGTTGCTAAACAATCCAGGGAGCCAAAATCCTTGGCCAATAAAGTCAGTTGAGATCCATTTTCTTTCCAACTTAAAAAATATATGCTTTTGTGGATATCCCCTAGCAGAATAAAATTCTTAACCTATAAAAATTGGAAGCATCAAGAATCACCGTCAAGAAAGTAACAAAAATAAAACACCAAGGAGTAACACAGAGGAACTCGGTATGTAAACAAAATCAAAGAGTAGATAGCACAAAGTGGATCCTATTTTATTGATCCATAATGCCCCTACAGCTGAAAACACGTGATGGAATAAGGAATTGAGAATAGCATGTCATGAAAACATAATCTAGTTTATATGACCTCTTAAACATTTTTATTCAGGGATTATGTTATAGTATAGCAACCTACGCATTCCAATGTCCACGGTCCACCTATTCGCTATTGTACATCTTCTTTTACACACTCAGTCACTAAACTTTGAATGATTGAAGATGTGTTCCTAACTTCCATCCAGCCATCTAGGTCACTTTGTTCACATATAAAGATGTTGAATTGGCATATTCAACATTGCCACCTGTGACAAAATCAGCCAAACTAATGCCAAGTAATCCATTTGCGATATACATCATCAAAATTTGTACTTTCATAAGATAATTTTCAGAGTCCTTTAACAGGCGATCTAAATGCACTAGGGTTATAAAGATTAAATGTAAAATAAGCTACTTACTCTGATGGTGGAAGTAAATGAAATATTGTTCCTGCTATGATGAAATTAATGATCGAATAACAAAATAAGAACTCTCAAGACAAAGAATGTGATTTGCTACAATTCATTTCACTTAAGCAGCAATAGGTCATACCATAATTCTCGCACCAAGAAATTATGTTACTGAGCAGATGGCTCAATAGCCGATTTAAATGTCATGATAGATGTTAAAGATCACTCACAATATTTAAGCTGACTACATAAAGTGGTGGAGCATCAAAAAAAGCAACTCCATTCAATTCAGAGCCAGTCCATTTGTGTAGGATAACTTTTGGGCCTGAAGCAACTAATAGGTAACCTTGAATTGAAGCTAATGCCGATATGGCACCTTTCATTTCCTTTGAGTACACCTCTGTAATCTAACAAAGGAATACAACAGATAAAAACATTAGTACTTAAGTCGATTGATTACACCTAGACCCATTTACATATCTTTCACGGTCAACTTTTTACGTATTAGCTTTCACAGGTCAAACAAATTAAACGAGTCAAAAGTCTTCCAAAGTGTATGTTTAATGCAAAAGCCTCCTGAATTGGTATAAGACAAAAATCAAATAACTATGGAAGTAGTAATATTTTTGTAATAATAATTGAAATACTGGGCATCATTAAAAAATAAGAAATTTTGAACAAAAAGTGTTTTGTGTCAACCCAACCAAGCTTATCTTGAAGCGCACCACAAATTACCCATAAACCTTAGCCAAACCATATAAACCGCCTATTTTGCCATCTCAAGCAACAGCTAAATCTTTAAATAGAAAATTAAGAGTGATGGCATGATCGTGTGCCACGGGGGCACACGTTAGCAAAATCCTCATGTTACCTTTGACTGTAAACCCTCAGTGCTACTTTCAACAGAAAACAAAAGAACACGTCCTCTTGCAGCTACATCCTCCCCTTGCACATAAGCTGTCCCGATTGCCAAAAGTGTTTCATTTTCTCTGGTTGTTGTATTCTTGAAGAAAAGAAGAAAAAAATGACATTTCAAAAGAATTAACAATAACACCAACAAATACAAAACCTTGGTGACTGTAAAAAAACAGTGTCAAACTTACAGATAACGTAACCACTCGCACTGTCAATGCATTTTCAGAAGTTTGCATGTGAATCGCTCCTTTCGTTTGCCATAGGCCACCAGAACTTTCAGGTTCCATAATTCTGACCTCAAATTCTTCTACGGTATATGTACCGTCAATACTAGAATTTTCATGCTCGATTTGGTGGCCAGCCTCTTGATCAACCAAAGATGATAGGACTTGATTTAAAGGCTTTAAGACCTGCAGATAACCAAATTAAAGGTATTAAAGCTCGATTTAAATATGAAGAATGTGTTACAATTGTAGAGGGGAGGATCCAAATGCTATGATTTCTTTAAGATAAGCTCGGCCTACCTTAATATTTTCTCTAATCCTAATTAAGCACATACTTCGAAATGAAAAATATATATAAATACTAAAAATACATATATACTAAAAATTAAATAAATAAATAAATTTAAAAACAAACAAACAAAGAGCAAGAGCCTTTGAAATATCTACACAATGGTGGTCTATAAAACAAGGCATTTGTTAGTAGTTAAGAGGTGGCAATTTGGACCAAGGTTATCTAAACGGATCGGGAGATCCTACTAAAATGTCGTACTTCATAAATTTGCAATTCTTATTAACTAAATAGTAAATATATATGATGTTAAAATCTAATATTTGAAAATGTTGATAATAGAAGCTTAAGCCATCTTAAAAATCAAATCGCCAAGCAATCCAACGCGATCGTATGAGTCAGAATAGAAATATAAACACATTTGTAAGATTAACATGGATCTTGCATATGCAAATTCCTAATTATGAAATTTGAACCAAATAATTCAAGCACATTCTTTTATATTATTGGTCAGCTAAAAGCAGAGAAAACCTAAGAATCCACTCACAGGAACAGAAACTATAAGCGGGTATAAGTTCTTCTCAGCAAAATATGTAACTTGATGAGGAGTGGCCTTCAAGGGAATCTGTCAGAACACAAACAAATAGTTAGCTGTTTACTCATCACTCAAAACATTTGACTTAATAGCAACACCGTAAAAGGATATTTTACAATTACTGTTACAAATTAGTGAATACCTTTTGTACTGGCCAATAATTGTCATAGAATAGCAAAGACGGAAGTTGGCAGATCTTCAAACTACCCTATAAAAAGAACTCGTGCATTAGTTATTAGAAGATGGAACAATATAAGAAAAAAGTTCAGCTAACTGACCTGTGAGGTAACATAAATGAACCCATGGTTACAATACATGTTATGAAGAACTGTGAAGGCAATAATTGGTCCATCACAAAGCTGTGGTAAGAAGACGAAACACTGTGAGAAAGACCATTCAATTCTAATATTTAGTTTGCAATCTCAAACGCGCATCAGAACACCTTTACCATCAAAGTGAATCTTTTTTGACGTACAATAGAAATTTACGGATTCAAGAATAAAAAAAGGGAATACTTGTGATACAACAGGAACACAAAGTTTTTTGACAGCTATTGACAAGGCACCTCGTTACAATAAATCATCAACTTGACGTAGATGATCAAGATTTCATAGTATAGTAACTAGGAGTCGTAGTTTAACCCATTTAATTGGAAATGGTTTGATTCAGCTCCCCCTAGTTATTCAACTAAAAACAACTGCTTCAAAAAAACAAATTTAGAACCCCCGAACCCCCCCCCCCCCCCCCCCAACGCACACACACTCTCCCCGATATATATATTGTATAAACACTTGAATGGTATATCTCCCTTATAGACCGATAAATATCACTTTGATAGTGAAGGGGTTCGGAGGTGGTATATATTAGTGGATTAAATAGGTAAACCTTAACAAATAAATTAGATTGGTACTTTGACAATAGTGTTTTCATAATCATATTTGACACATTTAAAACAGAAATATGTGTGCAAGTCAACCCAGCTTGGCTTGTATTAAAATTACCCACTCTGGTAAAAACCCGTTAGTCCCCCCTCCCCCTTTTGAACTGGGAAAAATATAACCTGGGGATGAATTCGAAGCCGCTCTCTGAATTTCATGAACCAAGTGGGCCGAGAACCAGAGAGGAAGAAACCCGAGTAACCACCAACATTCTTAAACATATTCATTCGTGGAAACGGGGTTTCTGCTAACATCTCCTCCCTTGTGTACGTATCTAAGGAAACCCGTGAAAATCTCAAATTTTTTAGCCTTGAAGCACTAGGGCCACTCAGGTTTGAAGAACTTTGACCACTCACAGCTTCACTTCTAGAAGCATTTTCTGAACCCTCATACAAGTAAGCATGGTAACAGAGAATGGTCCCATCGGCCAGTATTCCAAAAAGAAAAGGGCGGCTATTCTCTCCATGCCACCTATGCATGGCCAATTCAACAACCTTCATGTTCTGGCTATTATCTTTGCTATTATTTTTGGATATTTTTTGCAAATCTTCAGATGAATCTCGGAATAAGTTGTCTCCAATAAAGTTTCTTCCAGACACAAAGCTATCAACCGAATAAACGCAACAGAAATTAGGAACATCATATATTTCTAGGGTCCCACTCTCATAACAGATCGCACAGTAGATATCACCCTGATCTTGAGGTGCACCATCAGGTCCTTCTACAGGTTCACTGACACCTGTCAAAAGCCAGGCATCAGTGCTTGTTTTCCGAAGCCATGGATCCGTTCCTCTATCATGATAGAGTGCACACGCGGTTATTGATTTCTTAGAGATCTGAAATGCTGCTAAATTGTTAATGCTCATCTTGCATGTGGAGGGATCTGCAAGTATGAAGAGCAAAATTGATAAGAGAGGTTTCACGTTTACTTGGCCAACATGTGACAATTTTACCACGGAGTACATAGAGCTTGCATAAAGATAAAAACAATGAAGTCAAGTTTTACTGAAGAAATGACACAAAATTAATGAGTTTAGGGGGTTGGGTAATAGGTCAATAGGTTCAGGACTGACGGACAAAACGATACATATCTAGTGCTACTCAAAACTGGATGATATGGGTCGGGTTGACCCACCACTACATTTTCTTCATCTTTGTGGAATTCTTAACTAATATATTGAATGTGATTACAAAACTAGTATTACCGTGATCCAACTTTCCAATCAAAGAGGTACAGAAGCTTGTAAACGGCTTAGAGTATACTTTGGGTAACTTTTAACCCGTCCAACCCATTTGATCAGTGATACAAAACTAGACATGTTTTTTATCTGTATCTCTCATTGAACAGTACAGCCGATTATTCATACACGAGTACAATACATATACTAGGAAAGCATAAAAAGTCATTCTAATTTACAGCCTATAATAGTGAGATACAGCTATATTTACAGCCTAGACACCTTTACAATGTGTATTGCTAACACTTCTCCTCAAGTTGGAGGCAAACATGTTCATCATGCCCAACTTGCTACAAATTAACTCCATCTATGAATTGCGTGGTAGTTTCTTTCTATTTAACTATTCAAATTTTCCTTATAAATTATTTTAACAGTATATATCCACCGCATAGACATAAAACATGCTGCCATATACATCATTACTTATGCACAGTGTACTAAGAATAGTATAAAAAAGACAGCTGACATAATCAGATGTACCTCCAACGAGAAGTTGAATACTTCCATCAGTCATCATCAATAATACATACGGATCAGCAATGGAGACAGATGACACAGTCATAGCAGCTTCAGAATTTGTAGCTGGGAAGCTTAGATCTTGAGTCATGAAAGCACCATCAAGAATCCGAGCACCACGAGCGTACACTTGTATAACCCGCCTCCTAATGAATTAATAAATGTGCAACGAACTTGTTAAGATATTCCTACACACACATTATTTAGAAATGTAACAAACAAAGATATCATTCAAATATATAGTTTCACCTTCCAAAAAGATTCCCGGCATAAATGGTACTTCCTTGAACGAAATAATCCACATTTTCGGTGACCTCTTCAAGGTTACTAACTGTCTGTAGCACCTGCACACATATTAGAAACAAAGTCAGTCTCCATAAACAATGGTCCCATGTTAATCATGTAAGTAATTTAAGGACTCCTACCCTTTATGTTATCATCTTCGTACTTAATTAGCATCATGACATGATTTATAAAGGTGCTAATGGTAATCATGTGTTGGCTTAATGAGAGTATGAGACAAAAAATAGTAAAAATGAGAAGTACATTGATATTTATGTCAATAACATAAAAACTTTGTAACTTGTTGCGGAAAGAAGACATGTAAAACAGATTACCATAGTTCGACTCTCCAAACTGATAATTAAATATGCATGATATTCATCATCTGCAGCTGCTATTTTTGAATGTTCAGCTTGATTACGTGAATTCTTGTGGTAGACAGTCCAAAGCCCCTTGCAGCCTGGTATAGCTTCCTATATAATACACATGTTCACATATTGGCAATTTAAATTACAAGTTCATACCAATTTAAATATATTAAGATATAAATACAGACTAAATTTTAACATGCCCTTAAAAGCTTAAAGAGAAAAATACATAGATACACATACTTGGGTAATAATCTCTGGACGGATAGACCGTTGAAGCACAGAAAGAGCACCATTCTTTCCATGGCCAGAACAGCACACCTGAAGATATTTTGGATATACATACATGAATTGAAGCGTTAAAGACTTATAAGCATTTGATGTAGAGGTGGCAATTCTGACCATTTACTTATGAAGGGGTTGATTTATGCTATTATACCTAAGTTTTCTGGTTTCAAAAGGAAAAAATTTTAAAAGAAAAGCTTTAAAATAATAGGTCAAATGGGTTAAACAGGTCGAAAGACACCCGCATTGTACTTTTAAGACATAAAACTGTTTCAAATCAAGTTATATTGATATACTTATTAACAAAACTATATACTTTATAAGACATAACCGCTTAAAACAAAATAACCATTTTGACCAAATAAACCAAAGCCGCCCGACCTGCCCACTATGCCACCTCTAACTTGATGTATAATTTGCTGACAAGACAGAAAATATGAAAAGCAATTATTAAGCAATTGAATTTGTGTTGCCAACCCACAGAAAGAGACAACTCACAAGTTCATGATTACTTTGCTTAGCAACCCCTGTTGCATTTGAATCAGCATTCATTCTTAAACCGTAAGAGAAGTCTTTCAAAGGACCAACATTAATCAATGAGTCCCTAACGGTAAATGAGAACGTTTTCTGCATCATAAATATAAGAAAACCATGATATATCATAAACATTACATGGTGAATAAATGGTTTAAGGTAGCGTAAAGGCTAATCAAGCCTCTTAAAGTTACTTATAGCCAAAAAGTATCTCAACTTGAATTGAAATAAGTATGAGATGATTAACCTGTGAAGAATGGGCATTGTTGAGATCCGAGCCATACAAGGAAAGTTCTTCATCATTTGCCATATCTTGCAAAGCATCAGAGGAAGATCTTCGCAATCGTTTTGTTGATGGAATATCGCCTTCAATATCACCAACCTTGGATCACAGAAAATTAAGTAACAAATGAATTATATGAGGAAAGCGAGTTTAAGCCTTTGGGTGTCAGTGCTTATAATTAAGCAATATTTACATCAATTCTAAATTTTAAAATGTGTAATAGAAAATTAACTATGATTCTCCGTTTTCATTTGTCAACTCTTCTGATAGTCTTGTATTCTAGGTCACCAAATGATTGCTACTCAAGAGATTTCTTCCCAAAAACTACACACAGATCTCTCAAACTCCCGAAAGTATTGAGATGCATAATAAGCTAAAATTTTAGCATGTCATGGGCAATACAATTAGCAGGAGATCGTAAATTGCACATCAAAACAATGGTTTTCTTTACATTTTGAGAAAGTTTCAAACATTGTGTCTCCTTGATGATGGTAATAATGCAAGTAATGGACACAAACGTGAAACATAAGCTCAGCAGACCTCTTCCTTTACACCCATAGAGGATCCTGCTCCACAATGAAACTGCACAAGCAAACTATCCCCTAGACGACTCCCCAAAAAAAAGAAAGAACTTCCAACGGTGGTGATTCCCTGCAAGACAAGAAGCCTTGTAACATATTGCATATGTTCAAAATAAAAAATACAGAAATGTTTCTTTCTTTGACATGTAATCTGGATTAGTGCTTACCGAAGTTAGTACTGAAGCTTTTGCCTTGGAAAGATCAAGTTTTTGCACAATCCTGCATAAATTGAAAAAAAAGTAAGAATGTTGCAATGTCACATGCACAAAACTATAGTTTAGAACTTCATGATAGTTACTAAAAGGGGACTATAAAAAGCAATCAAGCAAATACATCTTAAGTGGGTGGAAATAGGTGTGAGCAGCTATCTGTTATAAGTTGCAACACAAACGAAGGATCAAAATAACAGAGTGAAGGTTACCCACCGCCCATCATGAACAAGTGTCAACAAAAGTAGTTCTCCAGATTTTGTTGACAGCATGGCAACATCGTTTGATAGCCAAGTTGTGTTCGCAGCATCAAGCTCCACGCTAAAATTTGATCTTGACATTTCCTGACTGATAAATCACCGATGGCAACAAATTAGAAATAACTTTCTGTTGTGTGCAAGAGCATGAAAGAAATATAACTTGCAGAAAATAAAAGTAAAAGACATGGTTGGGGGTGTCACTATAGTAAAAGCAAGAGTTAAAGATGGGAAAGCAAGTGAGCGTGAAAAAAGCTGACCTGCTATCCATGGGAACGGCATAGTTATTCAAAGCCAATATGCACGATGTCGACTGGACAAAAGCAGTTACTAATTCAGAAGCAGATCATACGATATTTTATTACTACAGAAAGTTAGTGATGTCGTCCATCAGCGATATTAGGGGCAGTGATCTATGATATAGTAATCTGCCTAATCTTTTCTCAGATCCTTTTCTTAGAGGTGGCAACTTTAACCCATTAACTATTGACACCTGCTGGGAAGAATGGATATCTAATCCTAGGAGTGCTTTTTACTGATCATGGGCCTCATGGCTCAGGGTTGTTGGGTGTTCCTTTAGTGTTTTTGTTGGTTAGATGATCTAGTATGTTGTGATCGATCTTGATCCTCTTCTTCTGGATCCCTTTGGTTCTCTGCCTAAATTAAAGACCAGCTATGTGTCTAACGGGTCACACCGGTAATAACTCAAATTTAGCTGAGAATAAAACGGGTAGAGGGAGTCAAACATCGCCTGAAGTCTCTTTTTAATGCCTAAAACCTCCTATAGCAATTAAAAAATATAGTTTTTGAATTAACATTTGACTCCTGTATATTATAGAATACTTTAGGAGAAAACATAGAGCAGGTAACCCGACCCAATTGAAATTTACCGTTTTTGACCTGTTACCCAATTGTAACACTTACCGGTTTTGACCAGTTACCAACTCACCCAGTTTGACACGCCCATTTTTTCTGTTCCTTGGGAAAAAATAAGGGAAGAATTAACATTGCAATGAAGAAATATTTACCTGGCTATGATAATGAACAGTATTTGCACAAACTACAAGAACTCCTCCAATTGGAGAGGGCACAGCAAGAAGCTTATAGGCATCATGTGGAAGATTCTGATACAAAAAATAGTTAAATATCCATGTAAGAAAAGTTTCTGCTGTCATTAGGGTAAGAAATTCCACACCTGATGAGTACATAAAAAGTATAACTTTATGGTAGAAAAGTAATCGAAGCCAACTCAAAGTTTAAAATTAATATCCAACATGTTCAATATACCAATGATTTTATTTAGATAGTAGAATTGTACTCCTTTATTCCAGCACCAACAAATTGATTTAAATTTTTAAATTAAATATAAGCGAGCTCTATACTATTTGAATAATAAGAACTTACAGTGGCAGACCATATGAGTGGATGTTGCTTCAAAGTGGTGCTGATACTAAGAGCGGAAATTACACAAGTATGATGCTTATATGGAAGGCGACCAGCCCAAGTCTGTTCTTTCTCATGAAGGATCACCAGCACCGGTTCAATGTAACCTATAAACTGAATGCTATCAAACTCATAACTCAGCAAGAAACAAAAATATGAACATTGATGCAAACACACTCTTCAAAGAACATGACTCAGCCAAAACTTATAAAATAGCTCATTCTGCAGGACGAGCATCTTAAGAGTGACTTATTTCAGCATATTGCTTTATGAACTTTATGGCAACAAAAAGAAAAGGCAGAAGCAGCAACATTTTCTTGAGGCAGCTATAATTTTCTTTTTAGGGAACATGAAAATCGTGAGGGATATCAAAGAGAAGTGGCAAGCTCATGTTTAAATTGATCTGTTTAACCTAGCTGCATAAGCTTATGACTTCATCTACATGATAATAAATCTCACTATGTAATGAATATATATATATATATATATATATATATATATATATATATACACACACACAAAAAAATATATAGGGAGATGTGTGTGAAGCTCCTCACCATGAACGAATATAAAATCCTTGACATGTTTAACATCCATATCTCGTAAGCTAATCAAATATGATGACTGCACGCGTGCAGAAACTGAGCTCCCGGCACTAGAAGCACCATCATCACCCACCAAACCACCAGCCTAACATCCAATAATAAAATCGAAAACAAACTAAGATTCGGTTATTAGACATATTCTTACACAACAATTGATTTGGGTGATGACATCAAACAGCTGATTACATTGTAACAGTGGGATTGTAGCACTGAAAAGTTTGTGGAATATCTAAGAGAATAAAGCAGTGAAAGAACATTACATAGAATATATGGTGTATTTACGACTGAATATGGTTTTCCCATATGAATGATTAAATATTCAGCAGGCCAAAATCATCTAGATAATGGTTAAATCATAACCTAAATGGCATTGAGCAAGATTGAAGCTTAAATCGTAGACTCAAACTTACAAAATGTACAAGAACAGAGCTCCAAATTCTTTATTAAGATAAATTATCATACAATTTAAGCAATTCTTCGAAGTAGCATACTGTAGTTTTTCACACTTTGAATCAATATATACACCAACGCAGTTTAACTAAAGATGCTGGCAACATAATGGAAGTGTTTGTGTGGTCTATTTCAGGGTAATCACCTCAAGATTAGCTCCAATGTAACAGTACTATGACTAACTAAAGAACAAAACACCCTAAACTAAGAAACTGTATCAGAAAAATTCTCTCATTAACCCTTGTATATCTAAACCCTATTATTCTAATTTCTACAAAGAGCAGCTAATTATGCCTAAAAATACATGCCTAACCCATTGATGTTATATGTACTTTATTATCGATCCAAAACTCCACCCTTTTACTTACCATGTTTACCAATTATTTCTGTAGGCACGCATTTACGCATACTTATTAGGCACACCAATCATTATTTTTCAAATACAATTCCTATCCATTATTCCATTAACAATGCTAAAACTATGCTTAAGCGCGTCTTTATATTCTATAAGCCACTTCTACAATCAAGTTCACTGTTGAAAGTTGGAAATGATGGATCTTACTGTTTTAGACTCCTTGTGTTGCAACAAACATGAAACAATCAAAACTCCAACTTAAGAGAATTTTTTTTGGCATCAAGTAAATACAAATGATACACGTTATCAAACTACAATACTTAGCAATAAGAGAGGAAATAACAAACATGAATATAAAGTAGCAGGCAATACCTCAGCAGCTTTGAGCATTATCATTTGTAGGCCATACACAAGTACCCCTGCACACCTTCCTAGGGGATCGGATTTAATTAACGGCCCTCTAGCAAAACATTCTCTACCTTTTTTCAAATGAAGCCACTGGGGACCCTCAAAGCAGTGCATTGAACTGAAAGGACAAGAAAATCATAACACGTCCCTTACACAATTTGCTAAAACTAATGCTATTAGATATATATATGATATGGTAAGTAAGATAAGTATGGTAACGTGGCCAGGCTTCGGATTCAGGACAAGATAACTACACCCACTATCTACTTTAAACCCGTGCCTTGTAGATAGGTATAGGCTGATTTAAACAAATGCACAAGATTTCCTAGCCTAATTAAAATGTTCAACTATATGCATACAAAGAAGCTAGTGCATCCAAAGTACTTCAACAACTCAAACTGCATACATATAAATGTGCACATTTCTTCGAACTAAAAAGGTTAAGCACACCTTGTACGAAGTCCATGCACTGAATCATCAAATTCTAGAACCGAAATTTTTGCATCTCGAAAAGTTAAAATGATAGAATCTCTTCTTCTGCCAGTTGTCCGGTCCTCTGCTCCAGAATACAACACACCTACTGATTCCACATTACCATGCAACCTATAATACAAAATAGCTTATCATTCGCAGCAATGCAGCTTCTAGCAAATATAATGATCACTCCTCAACAGTTAATTGCAATGTAGCTTTGAATTTAAAATCAATTGAACATACTTTACCTATAGCTACAAACGAGTTCTAGCGAAGCACCGGATAGACCAGCCATGAGTCCGCCGCGTTGAGGCAGCAATACGGTAGCCGAATCCTTATTACTAACATTACCGTCTTCCTGAACCCTAACTGTATAAATTTCTAGAACATTCGCTGCGGTCACAATGAGGTTAGGTATGGGGCCTACACCTGGTGTCGACGTGTCAGGCCATACCGCGTCGATGTCTTCAGTCGGAACGGAATGAATGCGGGAAGCAAAATCGGACGGAGAATGTGTGATGAATCCAGAAGCGCAGTTGTCGATTCCGGTGGCCGGATGCATCAATTTGTACGCAGCGTAGCTCATTTTTGGGAGTGAAATGTGACTTAATTTAGTGATTTGTGAAAATGTAGGGTTTGGATTTAGGGGTTTAGAGAGAGGGAGATGAGTGTTCTAGGGTTTTAAAAACTCAGCTGTTTCTTTTTAAGAGCGTAATGTAAATGTATATTTGGATAAATAAGGTCTGTATAGACAAACAATTGCATTTTTCATTATTAATAGTTATAGAGTTTGTCCGGCACACGAGCTTATTATTATTTTTGTAAGTAGTAAAGTGATCGATTTTAAGATAGTTATATAATTTATTTTATCAACTTTATACTGCTAATAATGCTTTCGTTCAGTGATCATTAAGTTAGATTTTTTAATCCTCGCAAGTTTAACATGCTTCTTCATTCTATTATTTTTTCCTTTTTAAACTGAGTTGATTATTATGACTCATTTTATTAATCATTCGAATGTAACTAAATATGCTCTTACAACATAAAATTTACGTTCTATCCGTCTTATTTTAAATTTTTCAACTTTCCAAACATTAAGAATATTGTAATCGATATACTAATAAAGTACTACTACTATTACGTAGTATTAAAAATTACACTTTGGTCATTTCGTATATATATTGTTTGGGTTACTTCGAGGATTTAGAAAATGTATTTGCTAAGTTATTTAATGAGATAATAAGAGCACGGGGTGTGGGGGGCGATTTGTCGCCGTTTTCCGACGAGAACGCCGTCGGACGGAGTTCTACCGCACCGGGACGGCGTTCCCGACGGCGTTCTCGTCGCGTTTTCCAGCCGCCGTCCTTTTCCAAACGTTGTGAACGGCAACGTTTTTCCTTTTTTTTTTTTCTTTTTTTACCGTTAGTTTTTAAAAAAAAAATACTTTTTAAATTTAAAAAAGTAGCCGTTGAACGGCAGATTTTTTTAAAAAAAAATATTTTTTTTTTCCTATTTAAACACACCTCAAATACAATCTCAAATCACAATTCAAACACTATCTCAAACACTCTTTCACACACACAATCTAAACAATCAAAAATTCATCCAAAAATTCTATTTTCTTCATCTCATCTTCTTCATCATGTCGAACAACCCGAATAACCCGAATAACCCGTACCATTTACAATCCACTTGGAACCCATTCACGAGCGAATGGCAAACCTCACAACCGCAACAAAATCAACCATCTTTCAACTCACAAATTCAAGGATTTGCCCAATACGCCTACAACCGACCGATGCAACCACCACCACAATTGTCACCCGATGAATACGCCCAATTTCAAATGTGGCGTCAAAGTCAACAACAACCTGACGTCCAATCCGTTGAAGACACCAACCCGACACTCGAATCATCCAAAAAAACCAAGGGCAAAAAACCCAAAAAAGATTCACCGGCCAAAACCAAAAAAGTCGTTCCACACCGTAACGTTTGGGTACCGGAGGACGAGCTTCGTTTGGCCGAAAGTTGGATTTCGGTGTCCGAAAATTCACAACGTGGAACTGACCAAGAAGGGTCTTCGTTTTGGTATCTCGTTATGGATTAGTACAACGCACGAAATCCACCATTTCAACGAGGAAAAGACGCGTTGTCGTCAAAATGGACCAAACTCAACGCGGACTGCAACAGGTGGCAAGGCATATGGAAAAGGCTTTCGGATCAACTACGGAGCGGTGAAGGGGGGATGATTTGATGATCCGTTGTGACACGCAATACAAGTTGGAAAACGAAAAAGCTTTCACAAGTTTGTTGGCGTGGAACTTTTTGAAGGATAAACAGAAGTGGCTACATCCCGATCCGTTTGTCGTCGGTAGACGAAATGTTCCAAAACGGCGCGAGACGGTCAATTTGGACTCGGACTTTGACGAACCACCGGAGCAAGAAACGCAAAACCCGAATGAGGGTTTATTTGGGGACGATCCGCATCAACGGCCGGCTGGAAAGTCAAGGAAACCGAAGTCTCAAAAAACCACTTCTTCTGGTTCGGCCGGGTCCTCCCGTGCTTCGTTTGATGAATCACTCGCAACAACATTCGAAGGTATCCGATCCGACAAGCAAGGCTACTACAAGACGAAGGATCTCGAGGCCAAACTTCGAATCTTGTCGATGCCGTCTGAGCATTTACCGGAGCAAGCAAGGTTCATCTTGGAAATGGAGAAGAAGAAGATTTGCGAGACAATGGGATGGCCATACGGAACAGGAGCGGGAGGTGGTGCTTCGGGTTCGGGATCGGGAAACTGATTTGTCTTATTTTATTTACTTTTGTATTTTAAATTTGTGGGACTTTTTAAATTATGTATTTTAATTTTAGGACTTGTAATTTTTTTTTAATTAATTAAATCTTGTTTTATTTGATTTATTTATTTTTATATATTAATTTATACAATTATCAGCATTAAAAAACAAATAAAACAAATAATAAAAAACTCCAGAACACTGTCCAGAACACTGTCACCACACCACAAAATCCTCAATTACAACATTCTCCAGAATACTATACAGAATACTGTGGTGACAGTGTCACCACACCCCGTGCTCTAAGGACATATTTGTTTCACATAAGTGGAATTAAAATTTGAATTCTATTTTTTTTTTTTTTTTGTTTGGTTGTCAATTCCAACGGAATTGGAATTTCACACATTCCATTAAATTCCTATGTTTACAGGAATTCATAATTCCTTCCACTTTGAGAAGGGAAGCTGTAAACAAGGTAGGATTCAATTATTTGACGAGACTACTCCCTCATCAAACCTTATCTTTTTTTTTTCATTTCATGCTCAGTATAGATCTCACCTCATCACTTTTATTATAACAAATTCTTTCAATAATTTCGTCACTTGTTTGACTTCCTAAGTAAAAGTCAAATAAACTATTACACCACAAATATATTAAAAAAAAGTATCATATAGATGGATACACGAAATAGGTGACTCATTTTTATTAGATTAATCAAGTTTTTTATTGATTAAAACTGTTAATATATTGCACATTATTTCGAATAACTTAACTATTTATATACAACTAAGGGTCTGTTTATTTTTGGCTTATTGGACTTAATTGAGCGGGGTGATTTTTCAATTTATAGGGGTGTGTTTAGTTCGAGAAAAAAATGGGTGTTTTCTAGAAAAATTTTCTAAGAAAAGTGGAAAATTAGAAAATGCGTTCAAAATGGATATTTTCCAGAAAAGTTTTCAATGAAAATAGAAAACTCACTTTTCCACATTATAACTAGGAGTTGGAAAACATGAATTTCAAGTTTTCTACTTTTTTCCTTTATACTACTTACTCCATTTTTCTAAATTTTTTCAAAAGCCTTCATTTAACATCATTTTTTCAAATTGAAAAATACATCAACTTTTGAACACATTTTCTAAATTTCCACCACTTTTCTAGAATACAAAAACTCTTTTCGTTTCTTAAAAAATTGAAGATGGAAAATTGAAATTTTTTTTCCACAACTAAACACACCCCTAGGTTTTCTTTAGGACTTTTTGATTGACCTGACTGACCAAATGACTTTTTCAGAAATTCTAAATACCCGTGTACTCCCCATGTAGCTCTTCTTCTTTCCTATATACTAATTGTCTTGCCCCCATGCTTATGTGGAAACTTCTACATTAACACAAATCTGATGTAACATCTTTATGTTACTTCTACAAAAAGTTTCATGAGATATTAGCATTATTAAAACTGGAGTGATGTTTATAACTCTCAAAGGTCTTCCATTACTAACTCTTCATACATCTATAGAGGACTTCCAGAGGTCTTTTAAAAGATTAATAACATTCATTTTCATTTATCATATCTTATTATGAAAAATATAATAACATTAATTAATAAAGGAATTATATAAGGATATATATAGATGCAAAATAGATTGACATGCATATATGAATTGAAAATTGTTTCTTAATTTTGTTCTATTACAATGGCAGATTGACAATCAATGTATGAAACATGATTCAAGCATGGTAACATGTTTTATTTTGGTCTTTGCAAAATATTATAATGGCTTGGTATGATGGTATCCACCATACCTTTCAAATCTTGTATATATTTGTTTATATTTTGAAAAATAATAAATTAGAAAAATATATCAATTTGTTCTTCTACTAATAACTGTTGTATATATAGTTAATCCTTTCCATCTTATTATGATCTATTTTGAATGAATTTGAATTTAATTTGACAAATCTTAGATTCATGTTTAGTTTAATGTTAAATCGGGAAAATGTATATACATATAGAGTTGTTATCTTATATGGTATGAGACTAACATAGTTTACACAAGTATTGTATAATAGATTTAGAGATAAAATAAGAAATTTTCTTCAAATGTGACTAAGAGGCATTCGCAGTTGGCAAAGTGGCACTGATTACATTTCAATATTACTAAAGTCAAAACTAGACGTTATTTTTGTTTGTTGGATTGTAACCATCACTTAATCGCATATTATTAGGTGAATTATGCATACTCATAATTTGTGAAACAATGATAACATTAGATAGTATGTTTGTGGATGATGTTGACCATCATTTATGTTAATCTAATCAATCTTTATTAGATAACTTGGTTATTTTTCAAGAGTCATTTGACTTTTTATTTTATGATGAAGCTAAAACTTGAATTAATTACCATATATCAATAGATTTCAACGAAAAATAATTACAAGAATAGCAAAAAGTTTAATTTGAAAAATAATGCTAGCCGTTTGCAAGTGAATGTTGAAGATTGTTATTGATTATAAACTTAATATAGATAGATTAATGTAACCGTGCATCTCACGGGCACTAACACTAGTTTCTCAATATTACCCTTTCCTCTTTCATTTTATTCACATCCTTTATTCAATAAAAAAAGACCCTCTGCATTCTCATTGTAAAAAATTGCCCCCACCATCATCAACGGAACCGCCATCAGTGGTGCTCCGACGAACTTTGAAAATCCCAGATCTCGAAGCCCACCACTAATTGCTACTCCGGCGACCTCTGTACATCGTTGAACTCGAAATCCACCACCATCTACTCCTCCGGCGTCCTTCGTACATCAACAATCATAAAAGTAGAAACCCACCACCACTCCGGTGTCTCATTATTGTTATTTGCGAATTCGTCTTTTATATATTTCATTGAATGTTATATGATGACAGTTAATTTATGAACCTCATTTGATATGGGTGTTTATCAAAATGAGAATGAATGGTGATGATATTTGGTTTGTTGCTAGAATGGTAATGTCGTTTGAATTGTAGGAGGGCTAAATTGCCCCTCGCCATGCGTGGGGACGAAGCCAATGCTATCGTATTCTTACCTTATAGATTACTCATTATAGCTGAGCGTACGATAATATCTTTAAATTAGCATTTTCATTAATACGCATGTTATCTTCAAAATAATTATTTTCCTTTTCTAGATATGAATGGGATAACTTTATTCAATAAATTTAAAAAAATTATATAATTATTTTACACGTTCACGAATTAAGAATACTTAGCTATGTGGCTATATAAGGTCGTTTCAATTTGTTTAAAAAAATTAGGCGTATACCAACGGTTTTTGTATATTGATAATTTGATGAACGATTTTGTTTAAACTTTGATCCAACGTATAAGTAGTTTGAAGATAAGGACTTAACAATCATTAACTTACAACGATTGAATTGTTAATTATGCATCTTCATTTTCTTTATTTAAAACAAAAAAATTGTTCATTAGTCATATATAAATTACTTATTAGTTTAAACATTAATTTGGTATATGAAATAATTGTTGATTGTATAAATTTAAGTCCTAAATACAATTTTAAATATGTTGTTGATACATATAAAATGTTTAGAGATAATTGAAATTAGAGATGAAATTATAATTAAGAAAGTGGCTCAAATAAAATGTAGAAGGTCTTATACATTTATATTTATAAACATAAATTATAAATTGGTGGAGTAGAAATTAGGATATTTAGTGCACTTAGAAAATCTCATAAGGAGTATATTCTCATGAGATTTCAAGTTTTTATCTCTTTAAATAAAATCATGATATATTACTTAATGTATGGTGATAAATTGGTGAGTTAGTTCACCATTTGAATATATTTTAAGTTTTTATCTCTTTAAATAAAATCATGATATATTACTTAATATATGGTGATAAATTGATGAGTTAGTTCACCATTTCAATATAAGGGATAACTAGTTATAATGTGTATTGTATTAAAGTTGTCATTAGTTTAGATTCATGTACATAATGACCCTTTTTAATAATTTATTGAAATATTTGTCATTAAATAGAAAAAAAAAAGTTATTTGGCTTAAGGGTAAAAGACTCATTTTCATCATTCAGACCATTTATTCGGCACAAAAAGTATTACTGCATATAATAACTCCATACTCATAGTGTCATCTATATTTATATAGGACTTAATCTGAAAAAAAGTAAACACCACCCCCTAAATATATCAAGTAAACGCCCCATACGAAATTCCACTAACACAATATCCCACATTTCAAACCTTGCTCTCAAGCATTATACCACTAATGATGATTTCGTTAATAGTATGAAACAGAACATTTATATGAACCATGAAAATAAGAAAAGTCCAGTTACGATTTTGAGAACATATTGAACGGATTTTTTTAAAAATAAAATAGTTTGTAAAGTCATGATCTGAATTGTGAAGAGTAACTTTACACTTCACAAACACAAATTCTTACTACATAAACCATAGTGTAAAACTTGTATATGTTTGAAGACATGATCATATATATACATGCTCACTCACAAAAATCAATCAACAGTAGAGTCTATAGCAATAATAATAAATTAAAAACCAACCGAATCAAGGATAAAAAAGAAAGATCAACTTGAGTATGATACTGGATTCCGCCTTTCATCGAACCACCACGGTAGTTATCGTGTTGAACTCGAAAACCGCCGTATGACTCTAACGCGCCGTTAACTCTCGAAAATGTATACTCCACTTGATGGAACAGAAAATCAAAACAGATTACTACCTACATCAAATCAAAACACTCAAAACACTGAATACATTTATAAGCATTTCTATCTATAATCAACATAAAACAACCAATATATAACAAAAAGACAATCATAACATATTACCAACTGCATCAATTCAACACATATATAGAGTATAATTGCATTTCTAGCTATAACCAACTGAAAACAGCCAATATATAACAAAAAATCAATCAAAACTGATTACGAGCTGCATCACATCAAAACACTGAATACATTTATAAGCATTACTAGAAAACCACTCATAGCAGATAACTAGCCGCATCAACTCAATACATATACAATATAATAGCATTTCTAGATCTAATCAATTGAAATGGATAGCACAAAACCAAACATATTACTATATGCATTTAAACACTAGCTATATACATTTTTATACAATATAATAGCAGCCTCAAGAAGATCTAGGTGAATCAAAACACTTATACACAACTTATCTAGACTTAGTAGCTATAATAAGATGAAAACATTATATAAAATTAAAATAGAGTAGTAGCTAGATGCATCAAATCAAAATACTGAATAAATATATAACATTTTATTCATTTTCTCACTACATATGATAAAATGAGAAGAAACAATAAGTAAAACAAAAACAAGTTAAAAAAAATCATTTCACCTTGATTTCTCTGTACGGCATCAATAAACTTTTCTCAAGCTTAGAATCCAAGTTGAAGACGAGCTGCTTTACCAAAGTAATCACGAGCAAGTCATAATGATGATGATTTATGGATGATTATATGAAAAATATAATGAAGGATTTGATAGAATGCAATGCAGAGCGGCAGATGATTTTCACACACAACAAATGAGGAAGAGATGATATTTGCTTTGTTTATACCTGAGCTACCAGCTTGCAGTAAAAAGTGAGTGACAGAATATACCTTCTGTTGATACATATTTGTGTGACAAAAGCTTGTATAGAAAACTTAACTTGATTATGTAAATACTAGCGACACTTTTATATTTTAGCGACACTTGCTATTGTGGCCTAGAGCGACACTTAGAAGGGTCGCTAAGTCGTCTGTATATATATATTGTTAGGTCTTAAAGGTTCCAAAACTTAGATACAGATTAAATAAAAAGTATTTAATATATTAGTTTATATCTAAGTTATATCAAACAGCTTAATTAATCAAGGCGGAAAACAAGATTAATTAAAGCACATAATATATTATGAATTAAAGTTTTATTCACAATAAATGGTTTGTCTTACAAAGAAGACAGAGTATTCAAACACACACATATTGTTTGAATACGATCCAAGTAGTATACTATGATACAATTATCACTACAAACTTAACAGTAAGTGTGGTAATGCCTTTAGCCTAAGCTAAGGTCTTGTACACTATTTTTCTTGGATGCATCTTTGTAGTGCTTTTGAGCTGCTATTTATAGAGTTGAGTATCAACTCTATATTATCCAGCTCAGTTAGTTGTCCAAGGGATAACAACTACATCTTGGGCAACTTTGCACTCATTCCTTTTTGCTTTTCTTGAAAATAGAAAAAGTAAAAGGTAAAAGGTTTCTTTGCTGAGAAGAAAACCTTTCTTCAATGTTTGACTTTACTCAAACATCTCTTCAGTTATACCGTAGCCTAGGGAATGAAGAACTTCTTTTGTACGATTGTACTTTTGTTCTTCAATCTGTGCTCTTCAGTCTGTGCTCTTCAGTCTGTGCTCATCAGTCTGTGATCTTCAATCTGTGATCATCAGTCTGTGATCTTCAGTCTGTGAAGTCTTCTGTCTTCAATCTTCATTCTTCAGATTATGAATTCATAAGTCTTCAAATAGAGCACGGCTTTCAGTCTGTGAGATTTATTCAGTCTGTGAAGCACAGACTCAGAAACACAGACTCAGGAAATCACTAAGTTTTTCCCGAATACAATTGAGTTAGATTTTGACTCCTCAGATTTATAACTTGGGTTTGATCATTGTTTTTCCCAACAATCTCCCCCTATCTGATGATGTCAAAATCTATTTACAAAAGATAATAGAGAAATAATAAGTACTAAATTGAAACATAACATATGGATCAAGACTTATATACATAAAGTCAAAATCATAGTCAGTCCACAAAAATATTATAGTTATTACATGAGATTGTAAATAGCATAAATTTAACAATCTTCAATCTTTTCTCTGAGCCCTAATCTCTTTGATCCTTTCCACTTTCCTCTTCAACAATACTTCTATTTCCTTATCAGATTTTTCTTCAAATTCTTGATATTCCAGGATTATCTTCTTGCAGATGTCTTTAAACCCAATCATCATCCTGATCTTGAAAAGGTTGTTGAATAACCAGCTAATCAGTCTTCTTCTAAATGGCTTGTCTTGAGAATGTTTGCATTCCTTCAGCAGGGCAATACAATGTAGCAGCGATTCTCCATACAGTCTATTTTGATCCTGGAAGCACTCTATCCCATTGATATCTCTGTAGCACAGACCTTCAATAATGTCAGTCTGGGCATAGGATCTATCGATAAAAACGATACCTTCTGGTAGAGGATGCTCCCTTCTCTGCTCATTCTCTATAGATAACTCAGCTGACTTCTTCTTTATTACAAAGTTGTTTGCTATGCAGAACAACTTGTATTCTTCTTCTGAAATGAGCCCCAGACTGAGAACTAACTCAATCAGGTAAGATAGCTCATCCAGAACTTCTTTCTTCAAATCTTCGCAGCTGCACTCTTCAAAAGATTAGCAATGGATTGCCATTCTTTAAGCCCTAGAGTATACAGGTCATCCACCCATACCATTTTCTTGCTCTTGGTTAAAGTCAACTCCAACTTTAATTTCTGTCCAATTTTATTCAGATGACAGTCTTTAATCTTCTGCTTGAGCTTTGACTTTCTGAAAGTGGATTGTAGCTTAGCTTTTAAGCTCTCTATCTTCTGTAATTTTATTGACAGCTCTTCATCTTCTTTGATCTGTTGCTCAACTTGACTCCTTCTGGTTTGAGTTTGTGAAAAACCTTCATCTTCTAATTCTTTGGAGAGCATGTCAACAAATCTTGCTTCCTTCATCTTCTGCTCTTCTTTAGTTAATACATTTAAGTATTCAGTTAGAGTCATACCTTGAGTAGTAGCTTCTTGTTGCAAGAGTTCATCCTGTAGATTTGACAGTTCAGGATTTCTTGTACCGATAGCATGATCATCCACCATCTTCTTGATCTTGCTCAACCTCTCCTGCTTGGATAATGCAACCTCCTTGCCCTTACCCTTAACCATATCTTCTTCCATAGTAGAACTCGACCCAGGATATGTGCTTATCAGATGAACATTTCTTCATTGCATTCTGTCTTCAAGTTCACTTCTACCTGGAGGCAGTATTCTGGTTGTTGTGGTTGGTCTAGCAGGATTGCTTCAGCTTGGATGGCTTCAGCACTGATGATTGGAGCATCAATGCTTGCTGCTTGTTGCTTTGAGCTCTGAGTCTGTGATGGATACAGTGTCTCAGTCTGTGCAGGTTCAGAGGGCATAGACTTAGACTCTCCAGTCTTAACTTTTGAGGCACCTTCATCTACACCTCCAAAAGTAGCATCATCTTCATCATCATCTGATCTTCTAAATACCTCAGACTCAGAACTGCAATCAGGATTGATGGCATCATCATCTTCATCATCAATTTCCTGTTCTTCTGCCAGTTTCTCAAATTGATCCCAAGTTTTGATTCCTTTCATTTTTGGTTGGTAATCAAAGATATCCCTTTCAGGAATCTTCCTGGCCATTCTCTTTATTTTCCTGGCTCTTTTGATTCGTAGAGGTTGAACATCTTCATCTTCTTCTTCCCTTGGTCTTTTCAACTCCATCTGACCTAGGACTGAGATAGTTACTATTGTGTCTATGTGTAAGACAATAGTTGACTCCCCCTAAGTCTGTGCAACCATCTCAGTGTGTTCACCTGCCTGCAATCCTTCTGACTCCCCCTCAGTCTGTGCACTCATATTTTCAGTCTGTGGCACAGACTGAGCTTCAATCTGAGACTTCACCCTAGCACTTTCGGGTCCATCATCTCCCTAACTGCTATCTCCCCCTAAATCTAAGGATTTATTATTTAGTAAATTATCTTTTGGGGTTTTAGCTTCTGCAGATGCAAACTTCATCTTCTCCCCCTTTTTGACATCAGCAACTAAGCTTGAGAGGGTGGTCTGCATTTCATCTAACCTATTAGATACCTTGTGCTCCAACATATCCACTTTATCCACCATGATAGAGACTAGATGCTTCATCTTCTCTAGCTCTTTCTTATTATTATCGAACTCAGTTTGTACCCATTCAGACAACTTGGCGATGGCAGAAAGCACATCATTAAGTGTACTAGAAGGCACAGACTGGGTCTGGTTGGAAGGGTTAGAATTGGGTGATGGAATATGTTCCTCACTTGACTCATGTTAAAACTGAGCAAGATCACTGGAATCTTTTGGTGTTGCACTCTTTGCCTCACTCTGTGTCCTGTGCATGGAAAAGCGATCATAGGCGTTGAGTGGTGTAGTTGTGTTTCCCTCAGATCGAATCCGGTGATAGGATAAGAAATCACTGGAAAATGATTGTGTTGCATCTGTTGCCTCAAATAGTCCCTGGTGTAAAGGAATAGTATCACTGGCAACGAATGTGGAGGTTGGTATGCCTTCACTAACCATCTGGTGATAAGATGGTAGATCATCAAGCAAAGAAGTGGAGATCTGTGCCTCAGTCTGTGACATGACTGGGGCATTGGCGATCTGTGCAGAGGGGTGTAAGGAAAGACTCACTGGAATGTGAACTAGTACATGACTAGTGGTCAATATGGGTTCAACCATTGTGAGTGGGGTAAGGAGGGAGTGGTAGTGCTCAGGATTGGAGCATCTTCTTCAATGCATACTACAGGGGTCAGTGTAGCAGTAGTAATGTGGGTATCCAAGCTGACTAATCTAGGTTCAGGTTGGGTCAGTTGGGTAGCCATTGGCACCACAGACTCTAGCAGAGCTGTAATGGAATAGTCTACAGCACTAGAAGGTGTTCTATTAACATCCAATTCTATGGATGATGATTCCATTTGTGCTATACTTTTGGGGATTGAGTCTGGTGATTCCTCCAGAGTGAGTGGTGACTCATCTGGGTTGGTTTGTTTGTGACTCTCTTTTGTGGGTGAGGACGGACTAGGATAAGAAGGTTTATCTATATCCATCTCCTCAGTTGAAGAAGAATTACTACCTGCATCTTCTGTTGAAGATGGAACAGACTCAGCAATGTTTGAGTCTGACTCCATGTGCACAGACTGAGTTGAGTCTGTGTTAATGGAGTCTGTGTGCTCTGCTTCAGCCACATGATCTTCAACAGTCTGGGTCTCAGTACCCTCACTATCACTTGAAGCATCACCCTCCATAGATGCAGAAGCAACATATGGGTGATCAATCCATTGCTGCATAGCAGCAGTGATAGGTGCTCCAGAAAGTGGAACCGGATGGTTAAATACTTTATAGGTGAGCACATGGACATGTATATCTGCAATTTTATTGTTAAAGGATATATATACAGACCCAGATAATCTGGATTTGATGCACAAGGAGAGTAGCCTTATAAAAGGTACATTAAAAATTCTATTTGACTCATTCACCAATTTCAAAATTTCTTGAAAATACAACTCTGCAAAGTTGATGTTTAAACCAGTGATGAATGAGCTCAACAGTTGAGTTTCAAACTCATTTAGCTCCCCTGTGCTACTAGATTTACCTCCTAGACTTCTAATGATGTCAGAGATTAAAAATTTTCATATGGGGGTGAATCCTGACATCAAGATGGTGCCTTTTTCTTTGGTATATCCAACCAAAGTAAGAGAAGCCCTTGCTGCTTCTTTGGTTGTAATGGGTTCAAAATTATTTCCCAAAGTCAAGTCTAAGACATTCCTAATTAGCTCCTGATCAATGGTAACTGCCCGTTTACCATGATCAATAGTACCAGTAATTGCAGTATTGGTACTATTTGTAGAGCAAGTATACCACCATTCCATAAGAAAATCAGGATATATTTGAGGAATAGTGTTGAAAAATGCTCCCCTTAAAGGATGAGCAGACATAAAGTTTGTTAATTCCTCAAATCCTTGGTTCTTTTTAGAATCAGGGATTGAAATGGTACCAACTTGGTTATTTATACAGAGTTTTACCTGTTTACCCTGTTTAAAGGGTTTAGCCGCGGCGATGTTTTCAGGTGCAGTGTAAACCCATTGGTCAGCCATTTTTAAAGATGATTTATGGAGATTGATTTTGAAAATGGTTGAGCGATGAAAAAGTTAGGGCTCACAAACTCTGTGTATTTTTGGTGTGCAAGTACAAGTGAAGAAAAAAGGGGGAAATCAGATATGGGTATTTAACGAAATTAAGTTTCCGTTAAATGGGACCCACTTGACGGTTTATCCCTTTTTCTGTAACAGTAAAGCTAAGGTACGTGCACATTTTGTATTAAACAGATAAATAAACAACTAGCGTCAAAACTTTTAATGATTATTACCATAAAAATGGTATTAGCATTAAATGTAAAGATATTGTTGTTTATTTATTTTTATTAATAAAATAGAATAAAAATAAAAAATAAAAATAAAAATAAAAATAAAATAAATTAAAATAAAAAGAACACAGTCTGAGTGTATATTGTTAGTCTGTGCAATGAGTCTGGATGACGCCACACATACTGAACCATATAACAGACAGACTGAGAGAAAATAATAGAATTGTAAAATCTTTTTGGTATTTTCTTTAAGTTATTTACAAAATATCTCTTAGTCTGTGCTTTTTGGTTGTATGTAGCTGAAGGTACATACATACAGATTGAAAGGCAGGCACCGACTGAGAGTTGAATCACACAGATTCAAAAGCTTTACTAGGTGTTGAGCATTCCTAGTTGATCAAGCAGATACAAAAATCTATCTTCATTCAAAGGTTTAGTAAAGATATGTGCTAGTTGGTCATTTGTGGGCACATATTTGAGAATCACTTTACCTTTCTCAGCACAATTTCTGATAAAGTGATGTCTGATCTCAATATGCTTTGTCCTGGAGTGAAATACAGGATTCTCAGTGATGGCAATGGCACTTTGGTTATCACACATGATTGGAGTTCTTGTAAACTCCAAATTATAGTCTGTTAGTTGATGTTGCATCCACAGCAATTGGGCACAACAACTACCAGCAGCTACATATTCTGCTTCTGCAGTGGATGTAGCAACAGAATTCTGTTTCTTGCTTGACCAACTGACTTGTTTTCCACCTAGTAGTTGACATCCACCAGAAGTGCTTTTCCTATCTAATTTGCAACCTGCATAATCTGCATCTGTATAACCAATTAGATTAAAACCAGAGTCTTTGGGATACCAAAGACCCAGGTTAGGAGTACCTTTTAGGTACCTAAAAATCCTTTTTACAGCTTTGAGATGTGATTCTTTAGGTTCAGATTGATATCTAGCACATAAACATGTTGAGAACATGATATCTGGTCTACTGGCAGTGAGATATAGTAGGGATCCTATCATACCTCTATAAGTGGTTTGATAGACTGCTTGCTAGACTGATCATTATCCAACTTATCTACAGTGCTCATTGGTATTTTCATTGTTGAACAATCTTTTAAAGAATATTTAGTGAGTAGGTCATTAACATATTTGTCTTGGTTGATGAAGATTCCATCAGGTTTCTGATGTACTTGCAGACCAAGAAAGTATGTTAATTCACCCATCATACTCATTTGGTACTGTTTTGACATTAAATTTGAAAATCATTTGCATAATTTTACATCAGTAGACCCAAATATGATATCATCAACATATATTTGGACTAGTATGACATCTGCCTTGTTCCTTTTGAAGAACAAAGTTTTATCAATTGATCCTCTAGTAAAGTTATTACTCAGAAGATAAGACGATAAAGTGTCATACCAAGCTCTTGGAGCTTGTTTTAGTCCATACAGTGCTTTCTTCAATTTATAGACATGATTTGGAAAAGTTGAACTTACAAAACCTGGATGTTGTTTCACATAGACTTCCTCCTGTAAGTTATCATTCAGAAATGCACTCTTGACATCCATTTGATAAACTTTGAAGTCCTTGAATGCAGCATATGCCAAGAATAACCTTATTGCTTCAATTCTGGCTACATGGGCAAACGTTTCATCATAATCAATGCCTTCTTCCTGCTTGTAACCTTGAGCAACTAGCCTTGCTTTGTTTCTGATTATCACACCATGCTTGTCCATTTTGTTTCTATAAACTCATTTAGTTCCAATAATGGTTTTGCCTTTTGGAGCAGGAACTAGGGTCCAAACATTGTTTCTTTCAAATTCTGTTAACTGTTCCTGCATTGCTTCAACCCAATCATCATCTTTCAATGCTTCTTCAGCTTTCTTTGGTTCAATGATTGACAGGAAGTTTGTGTAGAAAAAGAAATTTGCAGTAGATAAGTTTGACACTTGAGCTCTTGTTTGTACACCAGATACATAATCTCCAATTATTTCTTCAATTGGATGATACCTGTGTTCTTTGACGCCTAGAGATGATTCACCATTGGATGATAAATCATTTTCATTTAGTGGAAGAATAACAGGACTGAGTTATGCATTATCTTCAACAGGGGGTAAGTCTGAGTCTGTAGAGTTCTCAGACTGAAGACTACCAGACTGAACACTTGTATCAGAAGAACTTGAATCTCTAGACACAGATTCATCTTCTGTTGATGAAGGTACTGTCATTGAATGAGCAGGTTGAGCATCTTTATTATCACTTTCAGAGTCCTGTTGTCGGTTAGCAACAACTGGGATTTGAGATTCAGATCCCACAACAGATAAATCTTCCAATAAATGAACATCAGACTGAGAAACATGTTCATCATTAGCAGAGGAAACATCAAAGGTGACATTGATGGTTTCTTCAATTTTATTCCTTCTGTTGTTGAAGACTCTGTAAGCCTTTGAGATAGATGAATAGCCAACAAAAATTCCTTCATCAGACTTAGGTTCCATCTTTGTTAATTGATCCCTTTGATTGAGAATATAGCATTTACTTCCAAAGGTCTGGAAATAATGGATGGTTGGAACCTTCTTATGATACAACTCATATGTAGTTTTACCATGCCTTTTGACCAAAATAGATCTATTTTGGGTATAACAGGCAGTGTTAACTGCTTCTCCCCAAAAATAAATCTTCATTTGACCATGGCATAACATGGTTCTTGCAGCTTCTATGAGTGTACGATTTCTTCTCTCAGCAACACCATTTTGTTAAGGAGTTCTGACAGAGGCAAAGTTTTGAATAATGCCTTTGTTAGTACAAAATTCAATGAGAGTAGAATTCTTAAATTCTGTACCATGATCACTCCTGAGTTGCTTGACAAGTGCATCTTTCTGCAATTCTTCCCTCTTGATTAGATTAATAATCTCATCAGGAGCATCACTTTTTGCCTTAAGAAAGATGACCCAAGTATACCTTGTGTATTCATCCACAACCACAAGTGTATACTTCTTTCCACCCAAACTGCCAATGCTCATTGGTCCAAATAGATCTATTTGGAGCATATGCAGTGGTTGATCAATTGTAACTAACAATTTGGATGGAAAATGGTTCTTGGTCTGTTTCCCTAGTGTACATGTAGGACAAAGTTTGTCTTTTGCAAATGTAACATCAAGCAGACCTCTAACCAGTTTCTTTTTTGACAGGAGGTTAATGTTTTTGAAGTTCAGGTGGGATAACCTCCTATGCCATAGCCAGCTTAGTTCTGGCACAGACTGAGTATATTCAACATATGAGTCAGCGGAGTAGTCAGACCGGACATAAATACACTTTGGTCGGTTTCACGTGGGACTTTAAGGTAACTTTGTATGTAATTATAAACTAATTAAGTTAGTTACGGTTTGTATTAACGTATGTAATTATTTGACATTCTGCTTTGTTTTAAGATTTGGATCTGGGAGGCCTTTCACCTTCAGGTGTCGCATAATGCATGTAACACCAATAAAGACGGCGTCCCTCGGGCATTATACTGGCGTCGATTTAGGAGGGTTAGTGATTGGAAGGAATATGTCGACGTGTTGACTATTTCGGTTAGTGATGTGCATTCCATAATTATCATCATGCATGGTTGTTTCTTCAAATAAAAATCAAGTTTGAAATAAATGGTGAATTATCACTGCATGATGATATTCACAAAGACAATCGGCCATTGAGGACGTTGAAGCCGACTGAGTTGGAGGCTTCATGCCAATGGTGGATTGGGATGTTGCCAGCCTTCACCACACCATAACCTTTTGTCTTGGCAACAGAATTGTCACTATATTTGACAGAAGATCCTTCTTCTTCTACAAACTCTGACAAATTCTCCAAAGAACCTGTCATGTGCCTTGAGCATCCACTGTCTAGGTACCACTTTTTGTTACCCTGCACAAGACAAACAAAATCAATTAGTTACTTTTGGGAACCCATCTTTTGATGGGTTCTTTAGAGTTGGTTGAAGTCAATTCTTTAGCAGCTTTGTTGGAACCAATCATATAAAGTTGACTTTTAACCTCTCTAGTTTTGACTTTGTCGATTGTAGTTGACATTTGTTTAGTCAAAGCAACCTTTGGTTGTTTAAAAATGGACTTTGTGCATTTAATACCCTCATGTCCAAGATTTCCACACTTGTGACATTTTCTGTCCAACATAATGGTCCTTTTGGATTTTGGGTTATTATTTACACTAAATCCTCTCTTAAAATCTTGTTTTGACCCAAAAAATGTTTTAAAATCTGTGGTTAACTTCATTAAGTTTTCACTAAGCAGCTTAATGGTCTCAGTATGGTTGTTAAAAATAGACTTTTGAGAGTCAGACTGAGAGTTAACACAAACAGATTTGGAGTTAAGTTTAGCAGACTGAAAATTGATTTTTCCAGACTGACAGTTAGATCTCACAGACTGAGATCTTTTTAACTCCTTTGTTGCTGGTTTTATGCCTTTAAATTTGACCTTTGACATATTTTTGTCTGGACCAGCTACAGACTGAGATGTGGAAGGTTCAAACATATTGCAACCTTTCTGTTTATCCTTAATTCCTTTTACCTCTTTTTGTCTATCTGAAGATTGTACTGTGAGAATATTAACTTTGCCTTTTACAAATCTTTTCTTTTCAAGTTCTATAGTTTCTAAAGATTCATTAGTGATTATAAGTTCAGGCAATTCAGATTGAGAAGTTTCACAGACTGAGATTTCTGAGTCTGTGTCTTCAGAGTCTGGCTCTGTCTCATATACTAGTTCTTTAGCAACTATTTTTGGTCTTACAAAGGCATTTGTCAATATAACTTTATCTCCCACAGTATGACTAAAAGTATGAGGTAAAATTTCAGGTACAAATATAGTAGGTTTTGAGTTTATTTCTGAAAGTAAATAGCTTTTAAGATCAAACTCATCACTTATGACCGCTTGTATCTGAGCTGCAATCTGTTTGGATAAACAGTCCACATTTTTAAGTGATGAAATACACCAAGATCTATAGATCTTCTCATAATGATCAGCTTTATTTTTATATGCTTCTTTTTCCAAACTGATCCTTTTGAGAATATCATATTGAGCATCAAGCTCATGTTTATACTGTTTATTTTGGCTTATTTCATTCACTTTTGACTGTAGATCTTTTTGAACTTGACTGAGTTTAGTTTTTAAATCTTATATTTCCTCAAGTCTTTTCAAAAAGTCCACATAGATGTGTTCAAACATTTTTTGTTTTTTTGCATCACTATAGTAAAGTTTGAAATGATTTACATTGTAAGCAGATCCTCTGTCCCAATCTGAATGAACACATGCTCTTTCTGCAAATTTGACATCTTTTGTCAAACTGGCTCTCTGTGATATAGTAAAGTTTGAAATGATTTACATTGTAAGCAGATCCTCTGTCCCAATCTGAATGAACACATGCTCTTTCTGCAAATTTGACATCTTTTGTCAAACTGGCTCTCTCATCATCCTCAGATGATGAAGATTTTTCATCAACCCACTGTTCAACAACCAAAGCTTTTTCTAGTTTCTTTGATTGCTGTTTCTCTCCAATTTTCTTGGAGTTGAAGTACTTTCTTTTGTACTTCTTGGCCTTTTCTACCCACTTATCAGAACTTGAAGATTCTGCAATATTCACTCTGCAGTCAGCAGAAATATGACCAATTTGCCCACATTTATAGCAAGTAGCTTTCTTAGGATCAAAAGTTGGCCTTTCCTTTTGAACCTTTAAATCTTGCTTTTTCTAACCTTTGGGCTAGTAATGCCATTTCAGCTTCTATAGACTCAGTTTCATCATCTGATTCTGAGTCTGTAAGAGTTAGATGGTAATCTGCTCTAGAGAATAGTTCCTTATTTTTCCTTGTTGTTGCAACAAGGGCAGCAGATAGATCTTTTGCAATCCTTTTGGCATTTAGATCTTTTCTGGCTTTGGTTTCTTCAAAATTTAACAAAAGTCCAAACAAGCAAGATAGATCATATGTCTCCAATTTTTCACTTACAACTAATGAAGTAATGACTTCAGAAAAAGTGTTTGGAATGACATCAACAAATTTTGTACAGATTTTAAACTGTCTTTTGATGATATCATACCTTTCAAGATCATTGATTAAGATCTGAAATCTGGTATGAATATCAGTTAATGACTCATCTTGACCAACAGAAAAATTCTCATAATTTCTTATGAGATTCTTCTTCTATTAGGATTGTACTAAACTTACACCATCATATTGGTCAGTTAGCACATCCCATATGGCTTTAGCAGTTTTACAGCCAGATATCTTAGCAAAGATAGGCTCAGTAACTGCATTGCCCAGAATGGATTTGGCTTTAAAGTCTAATGCATATAGTTGCCTGTCCAGATCAGTCCAGGAATTTTTGGTAGCCTTCACAAATTTTTCAGGTGTCACAATAATACCATTTGCATCTAAAGTTGCAGGAACTATTCTGCCGGGAATAATGGGTCTTTCCGGAATGACTCTAAGCATTTCATCATGAATGCTAGCAAGAAACTATTCAGCTTTCAATTTTCAGTGGGTAAAATTTACACCATTGAAGATTGGAATTCCCTTCCCAGCCATAGCAATAGAAGAAGTCATTTTTCAAAGAAGAAAATGTAGAGAAAATGGGTTTTGAAGATAGTTTGATAAAACTGGGTTCCTTTCGATCGTTAAAGATATAATTAATAATTAAATCTTTATTTGCTCTGATACCAGTTGTTAGGTCTTAAAGGTCCCAAAACTTAGATACAGATTAAATAACAAGTATTTAATATATTAGTTTATATTTAAGTTATATCAAACAGCTTAATTAATCAAGGCGGAAAACAAGATTAATTAAAGCACATAATATATTATGAATTAAAGTTTTATTCACAATAAATGGTTTGTCTTACAAAGAAGACAGAGTATTCAAACACACACAGATTGTTTGAATACGATCCAAGTAGTATACTATGATACAATTATCACTACAAACTTAACAGTAAGTGTGGTAATGCCTTTAGCCTAAGCTAAGGTCTTGTACACTATTTTTCTTGGATGCATCTTTGTAGTGCTTTTGAGCTGCTATTTATAGAGTTGAGTATCAACTCTATATTATCCATCTCAGTTAGTTGTCCAAGGGATAACAACTACATCTTGGGCAACTTTGCACTCATTCCTTTTTGCTTTTCTTGAAAATAGAAAAAGTAAAAGGTAAAAGGTTTCTTTGCTGAGAAGAAAACCTTTCTTCAATGTTTGACTTTACTCAAACATCTCTTCAGTTATACCGTAGCCTAGGGAATGAAGAACTTCTTTTGTACGATTGTACTTTTGTTCTTCAATCTGTGCTCTTCAGTCTGTGCTCTTCAGTCTGTGCTCATCAGTCTGTGATCTTCAATCTGTGATCATCAGTCTGTGATCTTCAGTCTGTGAAGTCTTCTGTCTTCAATCTTCATTCTTCAGATTATGAATTCATAAGTCTTCAAATAGAGCACGGCTTTCAGTCTGTGAGATTTATTCAGTCTGTGAAGCACAGACTCAGAAACACAGACTCAGGAAATCACTAAGTTTTTCCCGAATACAACTGAGTTAGATTTTGACTCCTCAGAGTTATAACTTGGGTTTGATCATTGTTTTTCCCAACAGATGCCCCTCCACATGGTGATCTACCTCGAGTTACTGTGTATTTTTAGGTGACAACTTACTTCCATGGTCCTATAAACATCAGAATGATGTCTCCCGCTCGAGTCCAGAAGCTGAGTACCGGGGTGTTGCTAATGCTGTCGCTGAAACTTGTTGGCTTCAGAACCTACTACGCGAGCTTCACAGTCTGCCCACTAAGGCGATGATTGTCTACGGCAATAACATCAGCTCTATTTACATGTCTGCTAACCCAATACAGCACCAATTGACAAAGTATATAGAGATTGATCTACATTTTGTCCGCGACCTTGTTGCTCTGGGCCACGTTCGTGTTCTACATATTCCTTCTCGCTCTCAGTATGCGGACATCTTCACTAATGACCTTCCTACATCGTTGTTCACTGACTTTCGATCTAGTTTGAATCTACGGATTACTCCTTCCGATAAAACTCGGGGGGGGGGGGGGGGGGGTGTGATGTTAGTGTATAATTATGCATATATAGTTTAGATGCATTATAGACTAGATTAGTTGTATTTGGGTTATATCCCACATTGGATCTCACTCAGGCGCATGGTCCATCATTGTATCTTTGTATTGCTTTCACTATCTAATAAAATGGAGGGAAACTCATTTAACAATATTCCTGGCTACGATGAACACAGTGCCATTTTCAATGGCTACCTTCACATCCTCCGTGCTTGCCACATGTATATACGTGTAAGTATAAGTAGCTTGAGGCATTCACCATCTTCACTCAACATAGTTGGATCAATCACCTTTATACGGAAATGTATTGACTGATTCATATTCTCCGTCTTTTTTGACAAAGCTTTCGAATTAATGAGATTCGATTGCCATCTCTGATGGTTCTAGCATGTGACCAAAAACTATGCCCATTGGTGTTAAAAAATAAAGATGTAGATTTTTGGCCCAAAACCATTTAAATTTTTGATCTATGGATGAAAGATGATGAGTTCGAAAGTATCGTAACGAAGGCATGAGAAAAACAGGTTCACTCTTTTAGAGATAAACTAAAAAATGTGAAACAAGAGCTAAAGTCTTGGAGTAAAATTAAGTTTGGTCACAAAGACACGGAGTTGAAGAACATCATCGAGGAAGCAAGAAAGTGGGAATTAGAGGCCGAGAACACAGAGCTAACGCATGAAGAAAGAGGAAAATGGAAAGAAGCACGAAAACGATGGGTCGAAAAAGAAGCATGGAGAAGCCAAATGTATAATCAAAAAGTTAGAGTCAAGTGGGTAATAGAAGGAGACGAAAATTCCTCTTTCTTCCATTCAATGATATAAACGACCTTCCATTCAATGATTCAAACAAAAAAGGGATTACCAATAAATGGATCATGGTGTGAAGAGCCAAAAAAGATTAAAGATGATATTTTTTCCTACTATAAAGACATGTTCAAAGAATGTGATCAACATAGACCGAGGCTTAGATATGGAAACTTTAAGACTTTACACTAAGATGACGGAGTTGCAATGGAAGCACCGATAACGGAAGAAGAGGTATGGAATGCGGTTCATTTTTTGGCAAAAAATCCTTATATATGTTGGTAAATCAAGCGGACAAAGGGGTAAAACATGTCGCGAACTAGTGGTGGACTTGTTGCTTTATTTGGTAACAAGTTAAACCCTTTTGATCATGCAATAAGATTTAAACACCCTTTTTGGTTAAGTGAAAACTACATACTGCACTTGTTGTCACTTTTAAATGTGATTGAAGTATCTTTTGGTCACTTTAAGTTGAAATTACCACTTGATACTATGTTGGGTCAAATGGTGTCATAGGTATGTATTTTGATCTTTGGGCATGTTATGACATGGTTGATAGTGGTATGTATTTGGATCAAAAGTAAATATGTTAATTATGAAATTATTCATGTTTGGTAAAGTGGTGATGTCAAATCGTTTAGACGTTATAATGATCCATTTGGCCTAATTATCTTTGTAAATTATTATGGTCTTGGTTTGGATCAATATATAGTCAAGGAATGTTGTTTATATAAATAACCCTGTTGCACTAATTCATTTTGAGTCTCAGGTTAGTTGTGGCAAGAAATATGTTCATACTATGTTTGTTTTTGGTAAAACAATTTGTTGCGAATTTGAGATGTTATACCATTTGTTATATTAAAGTTTTGGGTTTAAAACTCTTATAAAAAGGTCATGTGCAGGTGCAGACTAAAAATGCAACGCGATTAAGGTCTACTTTTTGAACAATGAGTTCCACGTCCAATTTTGTGGCGCCATTATATAAATCGCACCGTGGTGCGATCTCATGCACAGTCAAAACTTGATTTTTATTTTTCTTAATTTAAATCCATTGAGTTGTTTTCGCTTCCTTTTTTGCATTGAGTTTGATAACATGGAATAAGTTTCAAATAAGTCAAAGTATAACTTATTTTAAAATTTATTCCATGACAAGTGTTACAAAAATACATGTCATACGTGTTTAGTCCGGTGTTGTATTTATTCGTGTCACTACACTTGGAATTCTCTGATGTGATTTGAACAGGCTCGATTCCATAGCATCGTCCAATTAATGTTTGGATAAAAATCCTGTCCGCCAGCATTCCATTTCGAACCCTTAAGAAATACCTGACCTGATACAAGAGAATAAAAAAGAATCCGAATTTTCTGCTTTGAAAGGTACGCGATTTGGGAGGGTTACGCGATCGCGTAGTCAATCATGTACTAGTCAGTTTTCAACATTTTCACACGAATTCAAAATTTGACTCCAAATTTTTACCATTAGAGCTCCTTTCACCGTTTCTCCAATAATTGTACCTGAAATCAATTTCCATCCTAATAAGTATCGAAAGTTAACGAAATTGACTATGAACAAATACATAAACAATGATATCGCGAGATATAAACATGTACAAAATGATCGATATTAGTCATCGTACACTTTGAAAATTCATATACGTATATGTTACGTATTATAATTATTTGTTGCCTTTATTTACACATGATACATAAGTTTTACCTTCTTAAACTTATTCTTTGGGATTAATATGATTTATTGGCACTCTTAATTTGGTATCATGCTTTTAATCAACTCTTAATCATTAAATTTATCAAGTTCAAATTAAGTGTATGCATTCTAACTTGTCTATATGTAGTATGATGAAGTATTCAAAACTACCAAATTGCTAATGTTAATAATACATATATTTTCATGAATAAAGTAAAACAATTAAATACAGTTATCGCACGAGTAGTGGTACTAGTAATAACAGTATATATAGATAGATTTATTAGTAGGAAAAAATCTCATCTTTAATCTTTTTTGGCTCTTTACACCATGATCCATCTATTGGTAATCCCTTGATGCCATTCTTTCCACATTTCGTTCGGATCATTGAATGGAAGAAAGATGAATTTTCGTCTCCTTTTATTAACTTAGCCATGAGTTTATATATATTGTATCCATTTTTTTATACTAAATAGTTATAGTTATGATACGATGGGAATAACATATTAGTCATACTAGTTTTAACACGAGGCGTGCCAGCTTGTAATTAGGTAACTATATTTTTAGCATACTTGAGTAATTATTAATGAATGCATTACCATAAAATTGTATTTAGAAAAATTATAATTTGAATAACTATGCAATGTTGTTTTGCCAATTTATTTTTCAGTTAGATAATTTTTGTATGAAGCTAAATTTTGTTATTGTAGTTGATATGTTGGTTTAAGTTTTATTGTATATCCTTACATATTTTTTAGAAAAAGCAGATTACCATTAAAGTAAAAATGCAACCGTACAGAGATACAATGAGAACCAAAACAGAACAAAGACCAACGAATAAGAAACTACAAACTCCATCTTACAAGGTGTAAGAAAAGGCCAACTATAACCCACAACAAAATTAAAATTACACTACCTCAACAACTACTAACAACAAATCATAAATTAAACTTGAAAAATAATGTCATGAAAGACAAAGACTTTGACGTGCATAACTCCAAATGAATATCAATCACAGCCATCCCACACAGCCACCTGGGACCCATGCCAAGACAACCAAAGAATTACACACCATCATATACATATGCACATAGCCACTGACCAAAAACATTATATAGACCACCAACAATCAAATTGCCCAATTTTTTTTTCTACAAATCAGACTCAGCAAACAATTAAACTAGACTTGACGAAATATTTTTCCAACTATTCCATGAATTTTTTGCATTCTTTTCTCTAGCTTAAAACCACATAAAAGATCTACTTTAGACCTCTTTAAACAAATCCGAAAACACATCCATTCTTGACTCGAACACCTTATTATTTCTACACTTTCAAATTAAATACAACGCGGACCACACACTCGCACATCAAAAAAAATTTAATTTTTGAAAACAATCCTACTCCCTCATGCATAATTATATCTTCAATTGTACCAACATTAACTTGACCCAAATCCCAGCAATTAAACATTTTAGACCAAAAATTAACTATATAATTACATTTGATAAAACAATGATCAATGCTCTCCACTTCATCATCACACCATGGACATAACACACTATCCAAATCAACACACATTTCCTTACATATACATTGCTTATACTAGCACAATACTTGCGTTATACAACGGAGTTTAATACTTTATTGTAAATAGTGACTCGATAATAATCGTATATTATTTTTGCAACTCCCTAGTTGATTACCCGTGATTGTGAGTTGGATAAAAAGATTTTACATGTATGTAGAGTTCGAGATTCGAAATACAGTTAATAAAAAATAAAAGTATGCTAAAAAGATATTATTATATTGTAAAATGGAATTAGACAAATATGAAAATGTTGAGTTTAATTCTTAAATATTTTTAAAAACCAAATAGCAAGATGCTATATATATTAGTATAGATATATATAATATTTTTTTTGTATCTGTTTAAATTTTCAGAAACTAAGATATCATCTTGATTTGACCTAATTTGATTTTTATTTGTGTATATATTTATTTTGTACTAATGTTTGAATTTATTAAAAAAGTATTTTTGTTTGTTAGATAGAGTGTAGCCACAAACATAAAAGATGGGTAACATAATTATTTAAATTTAATCAATTTTTTCAAATAAATCAATTCAATTGGTTAATTGAATTTTGACGATGTCAGAAAGCTGCTTCCCATATTATATTCCCATATTATATTTAAGATTGATTGGTTGTATACATTATTTATCTTCTATATAAGTCCGACAATATTATTTACTTTGTAATTTTAAGTTATCATTATTGTACTCAAACCTTTACATGATTGATGTTTTTTTTTTGTTATTGTTACACTAGATGTTCATAGTATACAATCCATGTAATATATTTTTCATTTACAGCAATAATTATAGGGAAAATAATTAGTGTGTTAAATATAATATTAATTACTCTAGTTTTTTTTAAACAATTTCAAGAGGTATATTAGACATTTTTGCATCCAAAATTCTTTCTCTCCATTAAAATTTTCTATCAACACTATAACATGCATCCCAAATTTCAATTATTAATGTAATATAATTATGAAAAAATGATTTGTGCAGTTGAGTTTTGTGCTGTTAAGTGCAAGTGATTTAAAAAGAAGGATTAAACATGTATATTTAAAAAAGTCAAGGGGTAAAATATGTAAATTATTAATTAATTGCATGTAAATTAATTAAAAGTTTGTTTTACATACCCCTGTATGTAAACCTAAACTTTTTGGAAGAACAAAATATATTAAACAAACCAAACGGCCAAAGGAAATTATAGAGCAAACCCAATCCTTAAAAAGAAAATATAAATGAGACAACCCACTACACAAGCTGAAATGCCCACTCAGGGCCCAAAGCTAAAATATTTTAACTCATGAGATCATGCTCTAGCGCAACCAATTTGAAATCCATAGATGAGCTAGAGACTGGATTTTTGCAAATATGTCTTCATGAAGAATACCATACTTATTGCAAGGTCTTTGATGAACATAACGATTCCTCCAATTTTAAATACACCACAAAGCCACATATCAGACACCACGAAAGAACTTAGCAAACTTGTTACTTTTTTGCTTGAAAAAAAAAGAATCTCAAGAATATCTTTAACCGAGAGGGGCTTCGAAGAGGGAATATTCAACTATTAATTCTTTTTGCGGCATATTCCTTTTATCTTGTAGCAATTAATTAATGTTACAAGGTAAACCTACATTAATACTACATAATTAATGTTAAACTCCAAATGAGTGAATGATGTAACTATAATTTGATAATAACTTGTTTCCCGATCTATAATCACATGTTCAATACTCATTACCATATATTTGGGCATTTTAGTTTTTTTCATTACCATATAGGTTCAAATTCAAAATCGATAAAATGAGTTTAAAATATTTATCACTATCAAATTAGTACAGACGTGTAGTGCATTAATTACTCCGGGTTACATATCTATAAAATTCTTCATTTTCGTCTGTCTGAATGTGCCCTCCCACGTAACCCCTAACTATTATTTGCTCCTGCAATCAAATCGCGCAATTCCCGGCGACCGTCAATATTTTCGATCTCCGGCGATCTCTCACTAACTCTGGTCTATACACAGGTTCTTTCATCACTCTTTGACTACATTTACATGCTAATTAGAGATAATGTAAATGTAACCCTAGCGTATATCGTGATTTAACTCCGGAACTTCGATTTGATCTGATTTTGACAAAGTTGAGCTTAATTTTATTGTTTATGATCTGAATCGATGATTTAGATTTTGATTAGTAAGTGTAACCTACGTGAAAGCTACGCCAATTTCACAATTCGAGTCTCGCATTTGACCTATTGATTGTAATACGGAGGATGTAATAACTGATTTCTTTTAGTGTTTGTGGTTTTTTTGTTTATGTATAGTTATAGTTATGCTATGGTAAATTGTGTGGAAGTTATACAATGAAGCAAAATTATGCAAGGTTTTGGCTAATTGTTTCTAATTCTGTAGCAAGAATTATAAATTGATATATTCTCTTTTGTTTTAATTATGCATAATAAATAATAATTACATAGAAATGTGATCTTAGCTTTCTTACTTGATTGATGGGAAGTTCGGATCATCATATCGTAATCAGGATGGTTTTTGTAAGTCTTAGGATTATATTTGGTTTCTAAATTTTAACGTCAAGGTGTGTGATATCTTTGAGATTCTTCTTAGTATCGTATCTATGAGAATTAAATATGTCATCCTTTACCGGAGGTACTGTCCTCTTTTACCCAAAAAATATCTCATCCCACATTAATTATGTTAAGAGGTGTTGTTTGATTGATCGGCTAAAATGGAGATTTAAAGTGTATTCAGAGTTCCGATAAAGATAACAGAATAGGGAAATGTCGTGTTAGGTGAGCAGTTGAATCATTTATCAAGTGATGGGGAAGTGTATTCCTCACTACCTTATACGTTTGACTTGTATTTGAATATATAGATATAGCTTGGAATCCAAGGAAACATGACAGTATAATATGCAAAAGTGTGTATACCATCTTATTGTTACCATTAAAGATCGTTTGATGCATTTCGTTAGATTTATTTCAAGTGTTCATAAACCAATACAGTCTAATATGAAGTTTAAAAATACGTTGTAAGTTATGTACACATCGATAGGTTCTAGCCATATTTTTGTCGTAAATTTTTAACATATTTACTTATTCTCCTTCCACATGCTACATGTAGGTTTGATCACATTTCATTTTGTTGGAACAACATGATGCAGTGGAGGAGTTGATTTATCCGGGGAGAAGCTTTCACTTCTAATATTGCTGCGTTTAGTTTTTCCTGGATTTTATACAACCATGAAACTGGGTTCCCCTAAATCAATCTCCGCGTATCCAAAGACAATTCTACCAATTGCGGCTTCGGTGGGGGGACTTGCCTTCTTTCTGATTTTTGCTTCCTTGTTGCTGGTCTATCAGCCAATTGGAATTAAAGTTAGTGGGTATTTTTATAATGTAGTTCAAGCCCCCAAAAATGGGATATTGTCTTCTAACAATGAAAGTAATATATTTGAGAATCAGGTGAACACTACGGAGAATATAGTTAATATTGTCGATTCAAGTACCAACAAGTCTGTTGATTCAGGTATCAACAAGACTGTTGATTCAGTTACCAACAAGACTGTTGATTTATATACCAACAAGAATCGTGATCTCGATACCAACAATAATGTGGATTTGGATAACAACAAGACTGTTAATTTAGATAGCAACAAGCCGGCTGATTCAGGTCCCAACAAGACTGTTGATTCAGGTATCAACCTTCTTTTCCATTCGTTCTATAAGTAATATTGCAAATGCGTTTACAGTTCTTAGTTTCTACCCCCTTATTTATATAATTATTTATTTTTGCCTTATAGTTTGCCTTATCTGTTTCCTTGGTTTGCTCTCTTGCTCTAGAACCTTCACTATTATGTACACTTATTTACTTATACAAAAACATTAATAGTTATTTAGTTGACTTACAAGTTAATCAGTATTTTCTTTCTTAGGGCATATACTATGACTGTTTGGATTATCACATCTTTTATCTGGTCTTTGCTGGAAGCATTTTTATGTAGTCCATTTACTTTTGCCACAATTGAGAAGTTGTATAATGTCTGCTTCATGGACGTTGACAGGCATTATAATAAAATGGACATGTGACATATTGTAGTTGATCATCTAATCTGTTAACTTGTATGACATACATCAGTATTTCTATCTTATAAGGTTTCTATGTCATAATTTCTAATGTTGATATTGTTCATTGTTCCGATTCTTTAGAAGGGATCAATATTTTCTATCAATTAAAAGATGCTACAGTTAACTACTTTGAATTGTAAAACCTAAGGTACATGTACGGTCAAACTTGAGTATCAGTAGTAATGTCTCGTACAGAACTACCACGTCGCCCACTCCAATAACTGACCACAGTGTTATATGATTATGCCCACAAATACCTCCTATTATGATCGATCTGGTTCAAGGTCATTTGATGTCATTTTCTGGTATAAATGCCCATGTGTGATTGAATTTCTCCAGCTGGGCCAAGTTCTAATTACCTCTTGCTAATCATAGAAGTGTTAAAAGAAGGTTGCATTGTGGGAAACATTATGGATAATAGAGGATGTAAATCGCCAGAAGAAAATCTGTGTTCTTGATCACAATTAAAGGTGGGAAAATGGGCACAGGCTGGGTGGGTTAGGTAATGGGCCATTACAGGTAATTTTGGGTATTTATTGACTTTGGTCATGATGTCCATAGCACTTTTTCTCAAAAAGTTTATTTTTCTTAAATAACTAACATTTCAAAATTTATGTTACTTCAATAATATTCTAATGTGTTGAAAAAACTGATTTATGAGGTTTTATACCTTTATGCATAAAAAAGTACACTTCGGGTGACATTCAAGTTGTTTCACGATTTTCATTGACAGCCATTTTCTAATACCTATTTGACATAGAACATGATCCGAATTGACTCATTTAATGACTAATTAAGTCAAAATGGTCACATTTTCAATCGTCCTAAATGATAAAGGCTCTAACGCACTTTATGATTCCTGTACTTCAGAAATACTTATAATAAGTGCATATGTATAAACATACATATATGTGTGTGTATTTTTACCTATACATCAGTGAACATCGTATGTGCTAAACTCGTGATTCTGATGCTTGACTTTTGTAGGCTGTGACTTGTATCATGGGAAATGGATTCATGATTCGGTTGGACCATTATACTCAAACAACTCATGCCCTGTGTTGTCACAGATGCAGAACTGCCAAGGAAATGGTAGGCCTGACAAGGACTATGAGAATTGGCGATGGAAACCCACAAAATGTAACCTCCCTAGATTTGAGCCGAAGAAGTTTTTGAGAATGATGAGAGGAAAGACATTAGCTTTCATAGGTGACTCGGTTGCCCGAAATCAGATGGAGTCGATGTTATGCATACTTTGGCAGGTAATTATTTCTTTGATTTGTTTTACAAGTAGTACTAAATGCAGTTATTTCGCTGGAGGTGGCATTTTAAACCTTTACTTGTGAATGGGTCAACTTAATCTAGGCAATGTTTTATCTCAAACGGTTGAATTCAAAAAATTTAGCTAAAAGGGAATGAGTCAAATGGACAAAACATGTCAAACAGAGGCGGTGAATGGGCTGGTCGGGCGGGTTCGGTAACTGGTCAAAATGATCCTGTTTTGTTTGACCTGGAACACTTCTTTTCCAATATTTCAATAAATAGTTGACGTTATAAGCTATAACTATGATTTACCGAAGTTAAAACCCTGACAAAACAAATTTTACATAAGTAAATGGATCAAAATTGCCATCTCTAGGTAAAACCCTTCCAAAACAAATTTCTTAGATTCTGATATGGAACTGCTATTGAGAAAGCTCCATTTAAAAATCACAGGCCGAAGTTCCAATAAATCGTGGGAACAAAAGAATGCAACGGTATTATTTCCGGTCAACATCCACAACGATAATAAGGATATGGTCATCATGGCTTGTCCATAAAACAACTGAGAAATTTGATTTTGCACCAGAGGGTGTAGACAAGCTCCATCTTGATGCTCCAGATGAAACTTTTATGGGTGATATTCCCACCTTTGATGTTCTTGTACTTTCTTCGGGTCACTGGTTTGCAAAACAATCAGTATACATTTTGAATAATGAGATTGTTGGGGGACAGTTATGGTGGCCTGATAGTTCCCGCAAGAAGAAAATTGATAGCACCGAAGCATTTGAGATATCTGTAGCTACCATTATGTCTTCACTTGTGACCAGTCCAAACTACAAAGGTCTCACAGTGGTCCGTGCATATTCACCCGATCACTATGAAGGTGGAACCTGGAATACAGGCGGGTCATGTACTGGAAAGGTAATCACAAACTTATAGTTCTTTGGCGAAAGATGTATCTTCTCTTTGCGAAATCCCTCATCATATACTTGACATAGATAGAGGTGACCAAACGGGCGGGTTGTCTGGGTTAGCTAGTGTGTCGAAATGGGTAATTTTTTGCTATGGATCAGGTCACCCAATATATTTTTGAACGAAATTTTATTTGTTTAAACCATTAGTGGCAACATAAAGTATTTAAAATAAGAGATTAGAGGCTTAGAGCATCCACAATGCTATGTACTTTACAAAGTCCATAGCATGCCACATCAATAGGACCCGTCAACTATTTCTCTTTTATGGAGTCCATGAGTGTCCATCTTCATGGACTTTGACATCCTTGTCCATAGAGAAAGTTGCCACCTCAATAAATATGCCACATAGGCTATGAACTTGGTGTATGGACACCATTGTGGATGGTCTTATAGTATCAATTTGTTGAATAAATTATGTAGGAGGTTTTACACATTGAAAACATTTCGGGTGATGTTCGACTAGTTTCTTTTTTAGCTAGTTTTCTTTGTTATACCCATTTGACCCGTTACCTATACAACAGCTTTTGTAACCTAATCTAAAAAACAAAATGTATACAGATAACTTTAGAGAAAACATGTATATTACAGTACTAATTTGATTGGGCGCACAAAATCTTGTGGAGATTGACATACTGAATAAAATCTGATCAGTTTGTACCTGTAACATGCTGATTTTATTTGGCGTATACAGTCTGATGGATATGGATTTAGCTCGAACGTCTGATTAACTAATCTCTTTAACAGGAAAAACCTGCAGTGGAAGGCAAGTTAGTCGAAAGTGAGTTCACAAACATAATGCATGACAAACAAGTATCAGGCTTCAACCGTGGTATAAAGAAAAAGAGCAACAAATCACGGGTGGCATTTATGGATATAACAAAACCTTTTGCCTACCGGCACGACGGTCATCCAGGCCCGTACCGGAGTCTTGACCCAAATAAGATTACCAAAAGGAGTGCTGACGGGCGGCCGCCACCACAGGATTGTTTGCATTGGTGTATGCCTGGTCCAATTGATACATGGAATGAGTTTTTGATGGAGACCATAAGAAGAGACTTTGAGGCTCAAGATTCATGAGTTGACTGCTGCATTTTGTTACGGGTTTTCCATTTACACAGTATAGCATAAACTAGTTGTACCATGTTCTAATAGGCTGCTAATATATGAGGTTTTAGTTTAAGTTGATTCTTACATGGGGATAAATCATGATATGACTTGCTTAGTTTTGTTAAGTTTCATATTAGTTGCTGACCCCTTATAATAATTTATAATACATCAGTGTTTATGGTTCTTCGGTTATAGCCATCTTTTATTGCAGTATGTATGAAGCTAAGCTTGTACAAGAAAATAAATGGTGAAATACCATGCAAGTTTTGTTTTATCAATAGTTTAGCTTGTTTATTACTGTACCATACAAAGCCACTGAAACTAAAATATGCGTAGTTTGTTTTAAATGTGGAACCTTTCATTTTTGGGAAGGAATATATTTGTTACTGTTGACTTCTTATAGTTTTGTTGTTTTCTATTAAGGTGCATATAAGTATATAACTCATTGACTTGATTTAAAATATAAGACTGTTGTTGCATATAGCTAGAGGGTGTTTAGGGGGTTTTTTAGTTTATATTGTGTTATGATATACCTAAAACGTTTTTTTAAGGTGTTTGAATGAGCTTTCTGTGAAGGGTCAATAAGCTAAAAAGTCAAAAGTCTCATCTTTATGGCTTTTAGATAAAGCAAAAGTTAAAAAGTACTCCGTATAAGTTAAGCCAACACCCCCGTAAATTAGGATCGCGTAGGACGTATATTTGTCTATAACGTATGAGTCAATCTGGTTTGTTAATAAAATGATTAAAATAAATGTTCAAGCGAGTGATAAGTATAAAGAGAAACAATAGTTAAAAGCGTATTCATTTGTCAAAATTAAAAGGACTACAAACATATTTACGAGTATTTAGTAGTGCTTTTTTTTTTTTTTTTTTTGTTTCAAATGATTGTTGCAAAACTTCTTTTACATAAATGGAGTAAAACATCCTTTTCTGAGTGTGACATTTCACAACAACGATTGAAGACAGGTATCAATCTTGTACTCCTACTTAACATTGTATTTGTAGCGATTTTTACATCATTAGTCCATATATGGTATACCACAACTCTTTTCTATTAATGCATATCGTGTAATTTTCTATGCATGATAAATCAAAATAAAAGTGACGTAAAAATCATTATCTTATAAAAATACATCTTATAGTATACTTACTTTTAACTATTCAAGTAGTTAGTAGATTAACTAATACAATAGTTTTAGGATTGCTTATTTAAACGTTTATTTACTTATTTACTTATTTTAACACTAAATAAGCACATACAAATACCATTTTAAAAATTATTTATCTTCTTATTTATTAAGAAATAAACAATTAAAAATAATTATATTGACACATGCTTACTTTTCAAGCACATGACCACTTACACCTCTAAAACTCAAAAAAGAAATTCAACCTAAAGGCATGTAATTACCTTAAATTTTTAGTCAAAGGCAATTTTTATTAATTAAATCATCTACAAAACCAAACATCTACTTTCTAATTTTTTGGGACCAACAATAGTATTGGGCCACGTTTGAACCCTTTTTGTTTAATTTACAAAACATACCTACATTTGAAATTCAAAATTTCTTCCTTCCCAAAATTAATTCCCACCGCATCGCATGTTATTAAATTTGTCTCTGTTTCAACGGTCCTATTAAATTAAAATTTAAAATAACAAATTCTTATATTTTGAAAATCTAGTACTCCATATTTCTCAGAAACAATCAGATCGATTTCTGTAACTCACTCTTTCACTTTCTTCTTCACTTCAATTTCATCAATTTAGTGATTAGTCCAATTGCTAAATCACACAAATTTCAGGTTTGCTTTTTCGATCCGAATTCCGGTTTTACTAATTAATTGATTGATCTGTTAATTTAGTTAGGGTTTATATTCATCATTGTTTATTTCTTTAGATTTTGCTTCAGTTCAGCTAGGGTTTTTGATACATGAATCTGGTTTCATGCCAAAATTTAATACTGTACTTAATATGTTTTTGAAAGTAATTATTACAAGATGCTAAAGACGAATGAGATGAATTAAGTAAATCTTAAGTTCAAATTGGCTTGAATGTTGGTAATTTTAGTTGCTGACGTCATCAAATCATAAGAAAGTACTAACAAATTTTAAAAGTTGATGGTTAACAGTTTTTGATAAATCACATTTTTAAGTTACATTTTGTAGGCCTTGCGTTTTTTTCCATCTCGTATCATTTAATCATTATCATAAAAATCGTGTTCAAACGAATTAATTTAATTTTCTTGTATCTCAGAATGCCTACTTCAACAAATGATTCACTTTTACAAGTGGAAACAACATGTGGATCCCTTCTTTATGAACTTCAGGTACTCTTTTAACATTATATTCTCAACTTATGATTTTAATGCCAACTAAACATGGGGTGATCGGTATGCAAATTGGCGAAATCAGATAATATGGGATGAAGTTGGTGAGACGGATGTAGAAAGGGACAAGATGTTGTTAGAGCTTGAACGTGAATGTCTTGAAGTATATAGGAGAAAAGTAGATTTGGCAAACAGGAGTCGAGCTCAATTAAGACAAGCGATTGCTGATTCTGAAGCAGAGTTAGCAACCATATGTTCTGGTATGGGGGAGCGACCCGTTCACATTAGGCAGGTAATGATAATGATATGTCGAGTTTCCATTGGGTATATTTTAGATAAAAGTATGATTTATTATTCTGTTGTTTTTCTTAAAATTAATCATTCTTGGCAAGTCCTCGTGCAATGTTTGAAGTTAATCAGTATCAAATATGTTGTAACTAATGATGATCTTTGCAACAATGCGTCTAGTGAGTGGCCGAAGCTGAAAATAAGTTACAGGACGGAGATATATATATAATTTGATCATGATTTGTATTCTATTATATCTTAATAAAAAAAGTCATAATACCGTTAGCTCTGACTGAACATAGAATACAATTTCTAGGTCTGCCACCACTACTTTGTTGGCAACAATAAAGGTGTTGTGTCGGGGAACTTTGTTTTAATTCATTAGTCTCTTTCTATTAGAGGTGGCACTTTCATCCCATTTACTTACGAGTGGGTCAATTCAGGTTACTTTTATCTTTATGGGGTCAAATGGGTAAATAAGAAAATTTGCTAAAAAGTATACAGATGAAATTGGTGCATTTTTAGATCAAATCGCCATTATTGAAATAATACAATCTCTGTAACTGTATTTGACACACTTTGTATGGGGAAGTTCAATATTTACAAATAATGAGACCAGCTCCAAACTCCAGCGTTCATACACATGTACTGCTCTTAATTTATGACATAATTGTTATTTGGATGCATGACTGTGCTACTTTATTAGTCTGATCAAAGCCATGGGAGTCTGAAGGCAGAACTCAGAGCCATACTTCCAGAACTAGAAGAGATGAAGAAGAGGAAATATGAGAGAAGGAATCAATTTCTTGAAGTTCTTGAACAGATACAGAAAATACAATTGGAGATATATTCAACTTCTTTGAAGACGGTATTGGATGAAACTGATCTATCTATAAGAAAGCTGGAAGAACTTCGTGCACAGCTACAAGCACTTGAGAAAGAGAAGGTAACTTTACTTTTTCTTACCATGGAAGTTACTATAAGTGCAATACCCGAGTTTGTTTTAAACTCATTACTAACCTTTTATTACTGATTTGTCGTTATTGCTTTTTACAACTATCCAGAGTGATCGTCTTAAACAAGTTCTAGACTACATGAACACCTTAAATTCACTATGTTTGGTGCTTGGGATGGACTTCAATCAGACATGTCATGAAATTCATCCTGGTTTAGCAGAAATGGAAGGAACAAAGAGCATAAGCAATGATGCGATCGGGAGGCTTGCTGCTGCCATAGAAAGATTACTTGAGGTCAAAATAGAGAGAATGCAAAGAGTAAGTGTCAGGCCCAAATTAAACTTTAAACTATGATTAGATGATGCAATATCAATCCATTTGCCTAGAAATGGGTTGATTTGGGCAATTTTTGACCTCCAATAAGTCAAATAGGTAAGCTTTCAAAAACTTGGTTTGAAATGGAAGGGGTCAAATGGGTGTTTTTATTTTTACAACCTCCTAAATCACCTTATTTAATAAAAGATATGGATTAGTATTATGATAATATAGGTTCAGTAATCATAAAATTCAAGAAAAAGGGATAAAAGAAAGTTTGTGGGACAATCCATATCTAACTCGTTGACATGTATGACTTGAACTCATTGTGCCACCTCTAAACTTTTATGATCTATAAGCTGACTAAATAATTTGGCAAAATTCTGTTAGATCCAAAATCTTGCATCGTCTCTGTTAGAGCTTTGGAATTTGATGGATACACCAGTTGAAGAGCAACAGATGTATCAAAGTGTCACCTGCAACATAGCCGCTTCAGAGCAGGAGATAATGGAACCCAACTTACTTTCTGTCGAGTTCATCAATTATGTAAGTTGCGGTGTTCAGATTAATTATCTAAAGGTATAATTAAGTTTTAAACAAGGAAGAAAATTCTAACACACTTTTCACTTAAGGTTGAGGCAGAGGTGTCACGGCTTGAAAATTTGAAGTCCAGCAAAATGAAAGAGCTGGTTTTCAAGAAGAGATTAGAGCTAGACGACATTTGTAGAAAGACACACTTGCTTCCAGACTCTGATAGTTCAATGGAGATTGCTATTGAAGCTATTGAATCTGGTACAGATGACATGATATCTATACTAAAAAAAAATGATACTCTATATGTTGCAAACAACAGTTATATTGCATATTCACTGATATATACTTTGCATTTGTATAAAAAGGAGCTATCGAACCTGCTAGTCTTCTTGAAGAAATCGAGCTTCAAATTGGGAAAGTGAAAGAGGAAGCTTTTAGCAGGAAAGAATTACTCGAAAAAATTGAGAAATGGATGGGAGCTTGTGAAGAGGAGTGCTGGCTTGAAGAGTATAACAGAGTTAGTCTTCTTTCATTGCTCCTTACAAATTGTATCTTCTTTAATCTGGGCAGATACGCAATTAAAATGTTATATTTAACTACAAAAATGACTTTTTAACTCTAGGATGACAACCGCTATAATGCTGGAAGAGGAGCCCATCTTACTTTAAAGCGTGCAGAAAAGGCTCGAGCATTAGTTAGTAAACTTCCAGGTATATCTGTCTTTTCTGTGAACCTAGCAACGTTAATATTTATAGTGTATATTACTGATAGAAACGTGGCAAATTTTAACCATCCTTGATCATTCGTTAAGCGTTGATATTTGATAACCATCCTTTATCACTAATCTCTGAAGTTTCTCATTTTGTGGTCTGTTAATTTAGTGATGTTTTCTAAATGGGAATAAATAGTCCTTGTGTAAACCTAACTGGCCATGGCTGCTTCACAACCATCCTGTACCACCATTAGAGAAGAATCAAATGTGGGAGATTAATATAATCTGTTTTCAAGAATGTTGGATACATGCGTGACAATTGTATTAATATTATTGATCATAAACAGGAATTGTGGAGACTTTAGCTGTGAAAACAATAGCCTGGGAGAATGAGAGAGGCACCGAATTCACTTATGATGGAGTAAGCATATTGATTTAATCAGTAATCTGTAAATTTTATTAGTTCTGGCATTTCTTGAAATGTAATCCGTTATATGCAGATTCGACTTCTTGCAATGCTTGAGGAATATAAGATCTTAAGACAAGAAAAGGAGGAAGAACGACAACGACAACGGGTATTATATCAAATCCTTGATCATTTTACTAGAGAGGTGGCAAAACCCATTAATTTATGAATGGGTTGAATCAGATTATGATTTACCTTAATGGGTCAACTGGGTTAGATAAAGAATTCCCTGTTTTGACCCATTACCTTAATGGGTCAACTGGGTTCATGTTCTCAGATATTAAGATGCCATTTTTCTTGTTTTAGGACCAAAAAAAACTTCAGGGACAGTTGATGACAGAACAGGAGGCCATGTTTGGGTCAAAACCGAGCCCAATGAAGCTCCAAAGTGGGAAAAAGGGGTCTAGAATGTCCTGTGGTGGTGCAAGTAACAGAAGACTATCACTAGGAGGAGCTATGCATGCACCTAAAACTGATATTCATTCCATTAGAGCTACACCTAATGCCCGCCACTCCAAAAAAAATGAACGTCAGTTGAATAACAGGGATGATGGATTTGCAGCACTTTCAGTTGGTACATTTCTCAACATTCTACCTCCTGCTTTCAGTGTTTGTGTAAACAGATTCCGCTTTCAATGGACTTTTTACTCCCATTTAACAAGACATTTTCTGACTACAACAGTGTCATTTTGGACATTTAGTTGTCTAATTATTTGTAAATACTTGAACACTCATTATTTGATTATCACCACTCAAAACAGCAGAAACATATCCAAACATTTTTTCACAACATGCCATATATTACAACCAACATTTTCATGTTTTTTTTTTTTTTTTTTTTTTTTTTGAATTTTCAGGGAGGAGAGGTTTGGACATAGCTGGACTTCCTGCTAACCGAAAGCATTCCCTTAGTGAAGTTGAACCATCTCAACCAATTTTCCGAACACCATTCTCTCCCATTTCTTCCACAGAATCATCAAAATCCAACATAACTTTATTGGAAGACCTCAACAGAAAACACGAAATGTTGCAGAAAACTTTTCAAAACAACAATACACCCTTCACTACTCCTTCCAAAACCACAATACCTGCAACAGAAGAAGAAAACAGAACTCCTAAAACAAACATGATTCCAATGGTTCCTTGCACACCATCAACAGTTTCTGTTGCAATGCAGACTGCAATGACACCTTGTTTGAATCCAATTAAGGAGACGATGACTCCTGAAGAAATCATCGAGTACTCTTTTGAGGAAAGGAGAGCTGGTTATGTGCTTCCTCGATCACATTTGAAGGCCGTTGCTGCAGTTTGATGTTTCATGAAGTTGGTTACTGAAGTTAAGTTAAATTTGGTTTTCTTGATTGTTGTTATTGACATATTGGTTCTTTTAAGTCAATTGTAATTGGCTTCTGCAAATTATTAAAGCTATAGAAATGCAACTTACTTTTTAACTTGTACCGATGTGTGCAACATACATTTCGATTATCCTAGGTATGTAACGAGTTTTCAAAGTTTCTGTCTATATAGGCAATCTTTAACTGCTAGCAGGTACACCTGCTAAAAACTTGATTTTTTTTTTTTTTTAATCATTCAGTACTTATTATTTTTAATTTTTAACTTGTAGTCTTTGCTTATGAATTTTGTACCTTAACCTAATATTTATGTTATCTAACATTCTTACTTTCTAATATTGCATACATATATATATTTTTGTGACTTTTTTCACTTTAATACTCACTCTGATTAACTAGGTGAAATCTCAAGCGTTGACTTTTCAAGATCAGAACATAATCATAATCATCTATAATAAATAATGTATGCTCATTTCTTTTAATACCTGGTCTAATTAAAAGTATATATGCGGAGTGATATTCAATGTTCTCCATTGATTTATCAACCAAATTATACAACACGAGAATCTGTAGTTGGATACGTACGTACGATCGGTTAAAAGAGACAAAAGAATGATGTGATACAACCTCAGACCTATTCGAATATAGCAGATAACAACGGGTTTAGTACATACAATAGAAACTTATACTTGGTTAAAGATAGTAACGAAAAATTATTGAATTAAACGGATAGTACATACAATAGAATCTTATAAGTTGAGTTTTAGTCCTTGGTTAAAGATAGTAACGAAAAATTATTGAATTAAACGGAAGTGAGAGTCAATATATTCTTTTTATTCCATGCAGCAAACAATGAACATATATAGGAATGATAACAACAAACATTCTTTAAAAGACTCTTCTAAATAAGGACTAGATTACAATGAATAATTTAAATAAAACCATATCCTATATTCCCCCTCAAGATGTAGCATGTAAATTTGCAATGCTAATCTTGCCAAGAAGAAAACGGAGTTGATGTGCAGTAAGCCCCTTCGTCAGTAAATCTGCTATTTGCATGTTGCTGCTGATCTGCATGGGAATAATTTCTTTGGATTCAATGCGTTCACGAACGAAGTAACAGTCCATCTCGACGTGCTTAGTTCTTTCGTGAAAAACCGGATTGTTTGCTATGTGCCGAGCCGCTTGATTATCACAAAACAAAGAAGTTGGTGAAGTAACATCAATTTTTAATTCGCTAAGTAACCATCGGACCCAAATAACTTCACTAACTGTGGAAGCCATAGCTCGATATTTTGCTTCAGCTGAAGATCGTGACACGACTGATTGTTTCTTCGTTTTCCAAGAAATGGGTGAACCGCCCAGTAGTAGAAAGTAACCGGTACGCGAACGTCTTGTAAAAGAACATCCTAACCAATCAGCGTCACAATAAGCATCTAAGACTGGCTCTCCTGCTCGAGAAAGAAGTATTCCCTGTCCTGGCGTAGCTTTCAAATAACGTAGAACACGATTTGCCGCTTCCAAATGATTGTTTCTTGGATCAGCCACAAATTGACTTAAGACATTAACCGAATAAGTAATATCTGGTCGTGTGGCTTGAAGATACAACAAACGCCCAATCAATCTACGGTACTGACCTGCATCAATGCGGGATTCGTGTTCACCTTTGTCGAGTTTCAGGCCTTGTTCAATGGGAAAAGAACTTGGTTTGCAATCCAATTTCCCGCAATCTTTTAGAATATCCAACGTATATTTTCGTTGGCTTAGAACTAGGCCGTCGCTAGTCTTAGCAACCTCTATCCCGAGAAAGTACTTTAACGGTCCAAGATCTTTGACACTTAACTCTTTGTCAAGTTGTTTCTTAACTTCTTGAATTTTGTTGAGGCAATTTCCAGTGATAATAACGTCGTCTACATAAATCAAGGCAATTATCATCATGTTCTCAGTTTCATAAATGAATAATAAATGGTCAACCTTTGATTGTTTGAAATTCAAGCTCAAAAGGAATGCGGTGAACTTGTGATACCAATTACGTGAAGCCTGCTTCAAGCCGTATAATGACTTTCGTAAACGACAAACACGAGTTTCACCATCCTTAGAAAACCCTTGGGGAATCTTCATGTAGACTTCCTCATCTAAATCGCCATGTAAGAATGCATTATTCACATCGAGTTGATGAATAATCCAATCTCGTTTTACAGCTACCGCCAACAATGTTCGTACCGTAACCAGTTTAGCGACGGGTGCAAACGTATCATGATAGTCCACTCCTTCCATTTGGGTAAAACCCTTTGCAACCAAACGTGCTTTATATCGTTCAATCTCCCCATTTGGTTTGAATTTGATTTTATAAACCCACTTTGAGTCTATTGCTCGCTTGCCTTTAGGCAAATTTTCCAACGTCCAAGTTCCATTCTTCTCTAGAGCTTTGATCTCAGTTTGCATTGCTTCACGCCAACGAGGATCCTGGGAAGCTTGTTTAAAATATTTTGGCTCATCATTATTGCTAATGGCCGATAAAAATGCCTTATGATTAGTTGAAAAGCTATCATAAGATACAAAATTAGAGATGGAATGGCGTACCGTTGAGGCAACTTGATTGGATGTGGAAGCCGAGTGTTTGACCGAAGGAGGGATTTGTACCACGAAGTCCTTGTATTTTGATGGCTGTGTTCTTGTTCTAGTGGGCCTCATTTCAGATTGGGCCCCTTCAATTGGTTCGTTTATTTCAACTTCATTGTTGTTGGGCTCACTTTCACCATTTGTTTGATCCATTTCATGTTCATCATGGATTTCATTTGGGCCATTTGATTCACTGTTATGCCCATCGTGAATTTGCTCAGTTTGTGCCATGGAGTCTTGTTCCTTGTTTTGTGGTAAAATATTCTCATGACAATGACAATCATGATATATTATTGGCTCAGTGTCATCATTCTCATGGTTTTCTTGGATGTCCTTGAAAGGAAATCTTTCTTCATGGAAACTGACATCTCGACTAACCACCATTTTTCTAGTCTCGATGTCATATATTTTGTATCCTTTTGTTCGAGGAGGATATCCAAGAAAAACGCCCGGATTCCCCCTTTCTTTGAATTTATCACCTTTCGTATCCGTGTTTTTGAAATAAACAAGACACCCAAAAACCTTTAAGAAATCATAATCCGGTTCTTTATTCCAAATTAATTCAAAAGGAGTTTTGTTTTTAATGACTTTGGAAGGAAGACGGTTGATAATGTAAGCCGCGGTTAAAATACATTCGCCCCAAAACATCTTAGGAAGATTTGCACCAATTCTTAAAGCTCGAGCGGTTTCAACTAAGTGTCTATGTATCCTCTCAACAACGCCATTTTGTTGAGGGGTATGAGGACACGAAGTCTCAAGTAAAATTCCCTTTTCATGATAAAAACTAATCATACTTGTAGACGTGAATTCCCCACCATTATCGCACCTAATTCTTTTTATTTTCTTTTCAAATTGTACATCTATCATTGTATGGAAGTCTTTGAGACATTGACTTGCTTCGTTTTTGTGTTTAAGAAGAAATATCCAAACCGCTCTACTAAAGTCATCAACTATGGTAAAAAAGTAATTGGCCTTAGTATAGGATGGGATACGATAACCTCCCCAAATATCACAATGAATTAATTCAAACGGTGCATTTGTTTTGATAAAACTAGAAGCAAAAGGTAATCTAGTATGTTTTGCCTTAGCACAAGGATCACAAAAATTACCTAAACTATTTATACTAGTCTTGAGAAAATTTACTCTAGCAAGCTTCCCTTTTGATGCATGTCCAAGTCTCTTGTGCCATGTTTCAATGGTGACAGCCATAGCTCTTCTTTCTTGAATCATCTTCATTCGGTACAATCCCCCTCGGCATTTCCCCGTACCAATCAAGTTCCTCTTCAGTAGCCCCTGCATAACATAAAAGTCAGGAAAGAATGATATAGAACATTGCAGATCACGACAAAGACGACTAACGGAAAGTAAATTGCATTTGAAATTAGGAACGTAGAGAACTCCGTTCACTCTCGTCCCTCCTGGAAGGATACAGTCACCCTTTGCTTTAACTGGAATTGAGTCACCATTTGGAATAAGAACGGGAGCCTCAATGTCAGTTATTTTCTTGTTAACAAGAGCATCAGGTAAGTAGGTAATGTAATCGGTACAACCCGAATCGAGAATCCACTCACCTTCTTCGTTTTGTTTATATGCCATGTTAGCTACTGGCTTTGTACCTTCACCGTTACCTGCTCCAGAAAAATGTTTCAAGAAAAGTTGATAATCTTCATTTGTCAAACCTGGGATCGGACTCGTTTCGACGCATGCCGCCTTGCCTTTTGTCTTTTCTCCTTTCCTTCCAGGCCACCATTCCGGATACCCGATTATTTTGAAGCAACCTTCACGGCTATGCCCTTCCTTATTGCATTCGGTGCAGTGTTCTTCTTTCATGCCTTTTGTCATCGTCTTTTCTTTGTTCGAACCCGCATAAGTGTTGCGTTTTTGAAAGGTTCTAAAAGCAGCTGACTCAGGTTGTTTGGTGTTCTCGTTTGAGACGGATCTTTGTCTTTCATCCTCAGCAACCATGTGGTATGCTGTCCCAAGTGAGGGGGTCGGTTTTGTCGCTAAAATTTGGGTTCTGATCACAGAAAACTCGCCATCCAATTCCATCAAAAACTCATAAAGGCGTTCTTTTTCTTGATGTTCATGTAGCTTTTTGCCAACATCACATTCACACCTCTTGCAAGTGCATCGAGGAAAAGGGTATATGGATTGAACTTCATCCCATATGGATCGTAATTGCGTGAAGTATGTTGAAACAGAAGCATTACCTTGTCGAGTAGAAGCAATTTTCTGTTTCAATTCATATGCTCTAGGTGCACTTTCCTTCCCAAAACGTTCATTCAAATCGGTCCATATCTCTGAGGCTCTTTCTGCATATTTGACACTATTTCGTATGCTTTTCTCCATGGCGGTAGTTAACCAACCCTTTATCATAGCATCGGCTCGCATCCAACCCATGTAATCCTTTGTTCCCTTTTCTGGTTTCTGAATCGTCCCGTCAACAAATTCGATTTTGTTTTTGGCAAACAAAAAATTTGTCATCTCTTGGCTCCAATCTGCAAAGTTGTTGTCGTTAAGAATTTCGTTCACGTGTAATTGTTTTGGATAATCGGATGGATGAAGGTAGTAGGGTGAGTCGTATGTGATCCCACCACTAGACCCTTCTCCATCTTTGGTTTTGTTTGGAATGTCGTCTCCTGCCATTTTTCTCGATCGAGAGTTAAGGTTAAAAAACCTGCTCTGATACCATATTGAATTAAACGGAAGTGAGAGTCAATATATTCTTTTTATTCCATGCAGCAAACAATGAACATATATAGGAATGATAACAACAAACATTCTTTAAAAGACTCCTCTAAATAAGGACTAGATTACAATGAATAATTTAAATAAAACCATATCCTATAAAAATTGCATTTCGGTTGCAGTAAGGGAAACACCAATCTCCACATCTTCATTTGATTCTTTACCGACGTTGATCGATATGGATTCATTATAATTTAGCGAAACTGTTTCTACCTTTTTGCATTTCCCCCATCCAAAATCCAAGTCGTAAACATCGAGTTTCAGTGACCCAGAAACCCCAATCATAGTTGTTGGCATCCCGTTGGAGAACAAATTCCCCTCGAAACTTTCAGCTTTCATTAATGCATCCTTATGTGCTATAATTTTGTGCAGATTGTCACCAAGTAATTTAGCAGCAGTTAAGAATCCTTCATCTCCTATCAAAATATTTGGTTTTGCTATTGTGAAACACGCTTTAAGACAGTTTCCTAAGTAGTTTTCTGGGATCGGTGGATCCAAACGTGACCTTAAATATATAGTGAAAGCAAAAAGGTGTAGTGTATCATCAACGTTAATACTACACGATTTTGCAATGCAAGACCATACATAAGCACATATTGACGTGAAAGATGATACATATATTAATGTTGGAAGTTGCGTCGAAACAAATTTCTTCAACTTTTGGATCACTGGTCTTGTCATTACGAACGTAACTCTATCACTTGGACTAGAAAGGTGAGCAGGTTGATACTCTCGATCATTAGTAAATTCAACCGTTGCCGTTTTTAGAAAACTTTCATCTAGTTTCGGGTATTTTATTAGTTGTTCATACATTGGAAAAATTCCATTAGCTAAAAAAGACTCATCTGTACCACATCGAGCAATCGACGCCCAGGCATTCAAGAAAGAAAATTGACTAGTAACATCACCAAGGCTATGATGACTAGTGATCCAAATAGAAATACCATGATTTGGAAATAATGTAATTTGAAGGGCGTAAACTGGGATCTTTATGTACTCAGAAATTTTATAACTTTTTCCTAATGGAGGTATAAGATGGTAAAACTTATCGCAGTTTCGAGGATGGTATCCTGTAAGATCGTTGAAATCAAGATTACATTCAGCAAAAGTAACCTTGAGAGAATCTTGATCATTGACATAACGAATTTCAGGTATTCGATTAGAGTTGGGAAATATGATCAAATTACCAGCAAAGATAGGAAAATGTTGAAGTGCGATTGATAATGAGTGTTTAAAACGAGGAACAATAGTTTGAATAAAATGAGTTTTAGTGAGTTGTAGCTCATAGAAGAAAAGAGGGTGAAGGGGAGGCCGGGGTAGCCATACGATGTGGGAAAAAGTTAGGGCCAATGACGTGTCGCTAATGGTGGCCGGATCGAGGTGGTGATACTTGTGATCGTTTAACGACAGTCAAGATAGGAAGGGAACGCATTTGTATGTTTCAATTCTAAATGTCCTAAAATGACTCTACTAAGGATATATAAAAATATATATATATTCCAATTTTTCATTTGCATTCTCTTTTTGTTTTTAATATAGAATACGACCCACTTTTTCTAGGAACTTGTTTCTAATATAGAACAAGTGGAACTAGTGAACAAACACTGTCTATCTAGGATTACGATTTTTTTATGTTCTCTTACAATTACATTCTACATTTTAAGTTTAAGATTTAATATATTTACTTTTACTTTTGTGAAGAACATGACCCTCGTGTTAAGTTCCAACATGAAAAGATCATATCCATGTACTCAATGTATTCGATAACTTTTGCTCTAAGTAATCAGTAATTTTATTGATCTCTTTGTAATTTTCTTTTTCCAATTTGGTGAGATAAGAAAGTAATTTTAAGTGGTCATATAATTTGATATGTGTTGTTTGTGTTTATTACGTCATCATATAATTTGAGTTTAACCATACTATATGTGTCAGAATTCATACATTCGCTCATTAAACAACCACATAAAAACAAATATAATGGATAAGTGATGAAATTTGACAAACACGAAAAGATCAATATAAAATCATAAAACATGTTTACTTATGTCGGATAAAAATTGATGGTGTATCCATTACGACTGTAATGAAAACCGCGGAACTGAACAATCACATGGGACAAAAGCTATTATTCACGTACACCTATATTTATAAAACCAAAAGAATAAACATTATAATATTTATTAGATCGCACTACCACCAAAAAAAAAAAAAGAGTTTTGGGACGACGGGACGACAGATTCCGTCGGAAATTGCCATTTCCGACGAATTTTCGACGAACTAATGCCGTTAGAAATTTGATCGTCGTTAAAGTGCTCCGACGGGTTTCCAACGGCCTTTTTTCGGTGGATTTTCTTCCGGTGATTTTACAACGGTCTTTTTCCGGTGTGTTTCTGACGGATTCCCGACGGGTTTTTTCCGGTGATTTTTCGACGTGCTTTTTCCAACGGATTTCCGACAGGCTTTTTCCGACGACATGCTTCAGTCGCAAAGCATTTTTTTCCATTTTAATACTGCTGTAATATTGTATTTTCCAGTTTTTTTTCCCTGCATTTTTCAGTTTTTCTTCAAACGTACATAACTATACAAATACATAAAAAAAGCATATAAGAAGGGATAAAATGTATCAAACATCCTAATATTTTCATACATTTATCTAAGATAATAACTCATTTTACTATCATAATTGTTAACTCGTGACTCGACTCGTGACTTAGAATCACAATATTTAGCTCGTGTCTCGTGACCCGACTCGACTCGTAAGAGTCACTATTTCACACTATATATATATATATATATATATATATATATATATATATATATATATATATATATGTATATTATTGTTAAAGATTTTTGTTATTAAGTGAAGTAAAATATAGTGAGAGTTGATAATTAAGTCGTCACAATACAAATGCTTATAATCATTTCTTTTTCTTTTTTTCATTTTTATTTTTTGTATTAAATTACACTAGAAGTCCTTATGATTTTCTGACTCGTAAGAGTCGGACAAGATTCGGAAGAGTCACACACGACTCGGAAGAGTCAATAAACAATCCGGAAGAGTCAAAATCATTTAAGAGTCGGAGAGTTCGAGTTGTCTCGTTTTTTGAATTTTTGACTTGAATTTTTGACTTGAATTTTTGACTTGAATTTTTGACTCGAATCGTAAGAGTCGACTCGTGAATCGTAAGAATTTAACAACTATGTTTAACATAAGTAACATTTTTCTTTTTGGAATATTTTACTTTGGTGTATCAATGAAAATAAATACATGTAAAATCACTTTTCCTTTAAAGAATAAGATTTTTGTGTAACTAAAAACCAATTAGGATGATTGGAAGTTTAGATAGATTCAAGTGACAGATAGAAACTGATCATAATCCAGGTAAGAAAGATTTTCCACTTTAGTTCATTATCTTGTGAGACTCATTTCATTAATTAATATTAATATTAATATTAATAATCATGTAAAATATCGAATAATATATATACACACCACATGTTCAATTTATCTTTTCTGTCCTATTATAATTAGAAATTATCAGTTAAAATCTTGGAACTTTCTGTAATGGATTCATACAGTAACCACTTTTTGATGCTCATGAAAAAGATTTATTTGAGTTTTTCTGGATTCTGGAAAATGGGCAAAGATATGACTTCCATTTTAGCATGCTTGAAGTTTTATTTATTTTATTTTATTTTATTTTATTAAAGTGACCCCACCTACCAAATTGCATTTTTTTCTCATTTTGAAACAACTTTGCCACCAAACAGAATCTTGCACAATTTGTAATCATCTTGAATAATTAAATGTAGCAGTTCAACTGCCCTCAAAATTAATAGATTACAAAGTTAAAAAAAAAATACAATGTTTGTAGCAATTAGGTTATGGATCACTTCAAACCCACAGGACAACAAAACCATAAACCAAAACAGAATCTACTTGTTTGGTTTTGGTCTAAGTCCAGCTTTTCAATAGTTCAGTTTTATCATTATGCTTTACTAAATTATTTGGAAGCCGAATAAAGGTATACTTATTTTCAAATACTTTGTTTTGTAACGAAAATACAAGAAAAAGATAACCGTCCCGCTCTAGATTTATTTGATCCTAACAATTCACGTACCAAACAGAATCAATACCAAAATTTGTGAACGAGAACTAATAACCAAACCATATGTGATCAGCACCAGCTCGAGTCCAATTCGACTTATGCACATCCCTAATAGCTATCGAACCATTGTCACCAAAGATTGACAGCACAAAATAAGATTGGTTTCGATGTTGACTTTGACTTTGAGCAAAAAAGATTAAACTTTACTAAGTCAATGAAGTCAACTGATTACAATTTAAGCTCAATTTTTCAGCCTTCCAACCTCTATTAATCTTTTCAATGAACTCTTCCACTCTTCTTCTAAGTTCATCATCTTGCAACTCCTCATGTTCCTGTACTGATACGCTGCAATCATACGAAACGTGGTCGACGTCTATCAAAACATTTGTTGTAGTCTCTTCAAGGAGTGTGGTAGTTTCGATACTTTTGTTTTCGATAACGAAAGGTGTCGGCGGTGGTATCGGAATTGCAGTAGCAGTGTGGGTGCTGTGATCAGAATTTGAGGTGGGTTCTAAGCTAACAAGAATGAGGATGACTATTAGCAAATTGCAAAAGAGAAAAATGAAGTGTGGGTTTGAAGCAGCAACTGTGATCAATTCATATGCGAATTCAAACATGGTCATTTTGTAAGTGTTTGAGAGAGAAAAAGATAGACAGAGAGCTGTGTTTGAGTTGGTGTTGTTTGGGAAAAAGATGAAGGATTTATAAAAGGAGGGAAAAAAAAGGATTTGTGCTGTGTAAGCTTCTGGATAGTTTGTTAAGGTGTGGTGTGAAAGCTAATGGGAGTTGACTCTTTGAATTAAAAATAGATTTAATTTAATTTAATTTCTTAAGCAATCATCTACTTTATATTAGATTAATTTGGGATGCCAACTCAACTTACATTAACTAATTGTATTGATTAAAAAGATATGCAAGAGGTGTTTGAGTAGGAAAAAGGAAATATTTGTCATGTTAAAATTACGTAGAATATTTGTAACATTCTAAATTTGTCACTTACACATAGTTACCCATGATTTACATTTGACACTATGCAAACTTATGCATTATAAACTATTCCAACAGTGACTGAAAATCGACTGATCAGTTTGTGTCACCTCAATGTCACATCATTTTTTTTTTCAAAACTGACTGAAACTGACTGACCACTGCTATCAGTGACACCATCACTTTAATTTTTGGGCCCACATTTACTAATTACCGTTATTTATATACAAATAAAAAACCGATTGAACATCGGATATTTGCCGCAAAGAAGCGACGGAGACAAACTGGCTGACGGTACCATTGGTGTCGGTTGGACCAACGCCCGTCGGTTTCAAACCGATGGTACCAACGGGAGTGCTCTTAGCATTACGTACTATTTTTCCCCTAAAAGGGATTAATTTGATTACATTTCAGAATAAGTAACATTTTTATACAAAGTCGTACGGGTCATATTATTTTTTTCGTCTAAGAATTGGATATATAACTCACACACACATAATGCAAACGAAAGACGTAAGGTTTTTTATAAGAAAAATCGTCTATCATAATTACATTTAGAGTTTTCCTTAACAATCTGAAATCTCATTTGATACATGTTTTTTAAAGGAAAAAGCTCGAGTATATTAAACGCAATTGTTAATTTAAAAGAAATGTTTAACTTTCATCAATGCACCTATCTTTTTTCGTTTTCGAAATAACTGAGTAATTTCGTTTGTGTAACCCTTTAAAACATCAGCTTTTTAAGAACAAACGTGAAAAATGACCACTTCAAAATTTGTATGACGTGTTTTTGAGGAAAAGCTCCAGTCAATATAATCTACTAAAAAATCAATAATACTTGTTAGAACGAAATGAAACATAAGGTTTGAAATTTCATAAAACAGCAGTGACTAAATGGGCAGAGCATCTCCAATGGTGGTTTTTTTGAGGTTTCTTTTACAAAAAAACCTTTTTAAAAGCTCAATATCATTGAAGACAAAAGTTTTTTTGGCAATAGGTTTGCCAAAATTGAGCTTTTGCCCAATAGCTCAATTGATGTCATGTGTGTTTAGTTGTTAAATAAAAAACTAGGTTGTGTGTACAATTTTTGAACAAAAAGCTTTAGAAAAGCTTTTGTCATTAGAGTGTAAAGTTTAATTTTACGTAAAAACTAGTGCTAAGGTGATGTGACATTAAAAAAAACTTTTGAATCACTTAAACCATCGTGATGCTCCGGAAGTCATTAACAAAAGTATTGGTAAACGGTAAACGTCAGCCCATGTTGACCGTTGACGATATAGACTGGACTTAACACCTACCACAATTGTTTGACGTTTCAAACACGGTCGTCTTTGTTTATATATGGATATGGATATTTCACAAATGGGGTGGTTCAAGTAAATACAGATAAGTACACCCAAAAAAAGCTCTCAAGTACACCATGTAAAAAAAATAGTATTTGGATTAGGGGTGTCAATTCGGGTTGGGTCGGGTTGGTGGGTTCGAGTTGGCGGGTCAGAAGTGATCAACCCGAACCCAACCTGATTTTACAATCGGGTTGAGTTTTTCAACCCAACCCAAAACACGTTAATCCGGACCCAACCCGAGTAACCCGATTGTTTAATCTAGTCATCAAGTTTTCGAGTTTTCAGGTCGGTTTCGGGTCACCCGGGTCAAATGGGTCAATCATAATACATATAAAGTTTTCGAGTTTTCGGGTCGGTTTCGGGTCAAATGGGTCACATGGGTCAATCATAATACAAATAAAGTTTTCGAGTTTTCGGGTCGGTTTCGGGTCACCCGGGTCAAATGGGTCACATGGGTCAATCATAATACATGTAAAGTTCCAAAAATAATCATATAGATATTATATCCATTTGGTGTGGGCCTCACATTAATTAAATAAAAGGTCCAAAGTTTGTGTCAAATTAAAATTAAAAAATAATAATAATAAAATTTTAAAACTTCGGGTTGTCGGGTCAACCCGAAAACTTTGTGGGCGACCCGAACCCGACCCGAAAAAATATCAGGTTGGCGGGTTTCGGGTTCGCGGGTCAAGAATTCCAAACCCAACCTGATTATTTTCGAGTCGGTTTCGTGTCGGGTTTCGGGTCGTGTCGAAAATTGCCAGCTCTAATTTGGATCACCCACTTGAACAGCTCCATATTTCAATGGAGCATGACCGAACTCCCACAAGGTCCAACATATCCGGACAAATCACCTCCATCACATATACCACAACGTTTGAGCCGGAACTCGCGCGGATTAAGCCTTAGCGTTGTGAGCATGTGCTTCATTGGTGGTAGGTAACTTTATGATAAATAATACAAATGGCAAGTTTCGACCTCATGACCTAAAGGAAGTCATGTGTTGCTCGTACTGCTAGACTATTTAGTCATGGTCAAATACACTATATATATTTCAATTTCAAGAAGAATAAAAAAGCATAAATAAGTATTTAACGATGATAAATATCTCATTTCTTGTACTAAACTTGAACCAATTTGAGATATCGTGATTTTTCTTACCTCCAAACATGAATACTTTATATACTTTTTTTTCCCGGCAAAAGCATAATTCATTAGAGAAAAAAAAACACTCAATCCAACCCCAAGAGATGCAGAAAAAGCCTCGGGGTAGGAAAATGCAACCAGAGCAAGTTCGAAAACTAGAAACTCAAATACCAAACCAATTAATTAATTGCCCAATACTGCTTGAGTTGAGGGTTATTAATCCAACAATCCCAGCTAACATTGACCTTCTTAAGCCTGTTTGAAATCCAAAATAACAACTGTTCGAACATGAAAAATATTCATAAAACGCAATACCAAAAAAAGTATATCTTTAAACCATCACAATACCGAAAAAATGCTTTTAAAATGGTTACATGACTACGTTGTACCAGGTTTTATCATCAAAAAATCTTATTTAAGAAAATAGTTAAAAGAAATTTAAATACTTCATAATTTTAAATGAAGAAATAAGAACCATTAGCTCATGCTAGAAATTTTTACTTGGGAGTAATTCCTCCACTTCGGATGGATCACTCCCGATCAACGTCGTCTTGGTAAAATGACCATTGATCCGTTCTTTTTTTTTTCTTCTTTTTTTTGTTTCTTTTGCACACTCCTAAATTTGCAATGATAAACTCCAATATTTATGTCCACACTTGGTCCACGATTAAACATTCATCGTGCTCTAAGTACCCCACAACCAAATTTGACAAAATTCTACATACCTTCTTGTATTGTTCACTCTTCAAATTGATGTATAAGTTAGGCTTGACAGAAAAAGGGAAACAACCACAGATTCAAAAATTCATTTTAAAAAAAATAAAATTTCAACAAGGTTCAACTTTTTTGATGCTGACCCGAAAAAAAAATGAAAATAAATAAATAATAATAAACAAAAAAAAAAATTATCTCTTCTGCATTACTTAACATTATACTACTTTGTGCTGCAGGTGTGCTATCCTTTACAGTACATGGTACTAGATAACAAATGCACAATTCACCTGTATACAGCAACTGCTGCATGGTTGATAGTTCAGACTTCAAAATACATTAAAAAAAAAAAAAGAAGAAAGCAACCTAATAAGTGATACAGTTGATGTTGTCATAGCCTATTTAAACATATAACATATGAGCCACGGATGTTTGTTTGTCGCACTGACTAGATGTTTTGTAATCGACTACTCGTATTAACTGAGCAGACTGTCTCGATTCAATTCCTATGGCTGCAATAAAGAAGCATTCTTTTCATGAGGGCTCTGATAGATAATGCTCGCCTGCCTAGTGTAATGTAATACCGCAGTAAGACTAAGTACATCAACTTTCAATTGACTTATTCAACTTGTTTAGAATCTTTAACAAATCAATGAATCATACCTGAAAGCATGTAGTCATAAGTATAAACACACCACTGTTACACTAATGATTTTCGACGCCAGTAACCAATCTACTTCAGCCTGGTTGAGGTTTAAGCCAAAACCAAAATACGTGCAGCCCTAGAAACAAATACTATCCTATCTTGATTCTTGGCTCATGTACACTCAAAAATTACTTAAATCGCCTTAAATTAAAACCGCAAAAGTTTGCAGTGACTCTATTATGACAGCCATGTAACCATATAAACAGCAAAGCGAACACAAATAAGACGCAAAATGAACTTTTGTTTCTAACAAATATTTCTCTAGCCAAATCTTTTAAAGCCCATTTGAAAAAAATTATATGGCCAACAGTAATCATAGTACTATTGTAAACCTTAGCTTATTAGCCTATTAATTACCTATCTAATATCGAGTATCTGAGAAGATAAAATGATAAATGATCAAGCGATCAAAAGATACAAACAGTAACCAAGATATTAATTAACAAGGTGATCCACTGATCCTTCTTCCCAATTTCGAAAGCAAAGCTCCAAAATATAAGATGAAAAACTGCAGTCCAAAATTTTATATGATAGGGGATATGCCAATACTTGGTAACTCAACTTATAAATGAAATTAGAACTAAAACAACAGGAATGAAAACAAATATTGATCTAAAACTTGATAATTTTAAGAAACAACAATCTGACCTGACATAGACAAAACAAATACTATGTATTGATTAAAACTTCTTTCTTTTCTTGTTTGAACCCGAATCGCTTTTGTTGAAGCCTTTAAAATCACTAGCGCTTTCAGCTGTGTTCTGTTTTTTCAAACCTTTCTTTCCTCCAAACCCGTACTTTGAATCCCTAAATTCTCTACTTTTCTTCTTACCACCACCCCCTCCTTTGCGATCTTTTCCAAAGCTTTGTTTTGCTTTCCCACCTGACCGGTCCCACGGTGATACCCCAGCCCGCTTGTTATGCTTAGCTTTATCCGACTCTCTTTTTCCTTCAAATGGCAAACCCATATCACTATCTTTCTCACCTCCTGGATACCCACTTTGTTGTCGTTGTTTCCTCCATTTCTTAACGGATTCAATCTCATCTTTCTTCTGTTTGACCCGTTCTTTCTGTTTCTCAGCTTGCACTTCTTTAGCCTTCTTCTTGTTATCCCTCATCTTTCTTCTCTCTTCAGCCTCCTCTATTCTTTTCTTTTCAGATAAAAGTCGGCCCTTAATTTTCTCCATGTGAGTGTCGGTTTTCACCATTTCAGCATAATAATCAGTTGGCCGAAGAAACGGGAGACCCATGGATTGAAACTTAACAAAGGCCTGTCTTGTGGCCTCGATTGCTTGAGTATAGAAAGCCATTTCACGTGCCAAGTCATCATTAACATCCACCTGTTGTTCTTGTTCGATATCAAGTGAAAGTTTATGGATCCATTCCACATCCTCGGGCCAACTGATATCATTAAATTTATCAAGTATACCTTCCTTGTTGTATATGGCAGTTTTTGAAGGTTCGGCTAATTTCACATCTTCATCTCCTTCTGATTCCGATCCTGACTCCTCTTCTGATTCTGTTTCCTGTTCACTTTCTGAACCCTCCATATCAAAATCTTCAGGTAATGTCTCCTCTAACAGCTTCGGTGTCGGTTTCTTTACAGCCATTTAGTTATGATCTATCAAAAAATATGAATAAATAAATAAATCGTTCAAAAAACCTCGTCTACCTAAAACATAAACCATATTCAATTAGTAGCAAAACACAGCTGCAAATGCATACATACACCTTACCAAAAATGTGAATACTCAATCATTTCATATTTATCACAACTCTAAACTACAGAAACATATACTCCAACTATTAATTTCCAAATCAAGAAGCATTTCAATACAAAAACAAAAATGTATTAAATTCGTTATAATTATATGAATATAAATCATTTATACAGTGATTCTACACATAATTACCACATAACTTAGAGAAATTGCATCTCTAAAACAATAAATTAACGAATTTTTGATATCTGAATGTATCATATACATACTACGATCATTAGATACAAAATTATATAACAATTTACTGAACCCTAACTATCCAAACCATAAACGTAACATTTACTTATGAAGGTTCAGTTTTTCGAACAGTTAAACCATTAGTTAAGAGATATAATACCTAAAATCAATGAGATTTGAAGATTAATTGTGTAAAAACTGACCTAGAGAAAGAAGTGTATACAGAGGCGTGAATGTATAAACCCTAAACCCTTGTAGTATGGCAGGAACGTTTTACATCTATCGGCTAATTTATATGACCCAAAAAAGTGAGTTTGGGCCGGTGATTTGACCCAATTAAATTTAAGCCCACAACAAATAAAGTCTTTCAAATTATTAGACAACATTTTTTAACTGTTTATAATAACTTATCTATATCTCTCACTAAAAAGTATTAGGGTTGATTTTATTATACTTGTATCCAACCTGTTCATATTCATACTCATACTCATACCTTGTCTAATCCCAACGGTCCAACGGGTACCTAACTAGTATTACTCATCAATTTTTTAAATTTAACTGGTGATATCTGTTATCCTTGTTTAAATACTCGTCCAACGAAAAAGGGTTTAAGGTTTAAAAAGTAAAGCAAAAACCGAACCAAACTACCATTAATGGAAGTATGTCCAAGATTTTATATATCAAAGCAAGCCATTTCAAAATTTTAATTAACTAATTTAGAGCTTTGAACTGTTCATAATTCACGCTTTCAAAATAAAATTCAAATGAAATAATCATGGAAATCAAAGTATAAAAGCGTATAAGAAAATTGGTTTAAAGCATGAGGGTCACAACTTAAAACATTATATAATCTAATCTAATCTAAATATTAATAAAAGAAAATCTCTTCTAAAAAAATTTCTATACAAAATTGAACCTTATTAACCAATCAAATCCCTTAATTTCCTCAAACATCTAATTGACCAATCATACGGAAGAAATGTTGTTGGATCATCCTTTTCTTCTCTCCTCTCTCTCCTCTCTTACTCCCATTCTCCTCTTTCTCCTCTTTCTCTCCGTACTCTTTTAATAAATATTAAAACTCGTGCTCAAAAACTAATCCACAACTTTTGGAACCCATTTGAGCACGGTTCCAATCGTTTTTGAAATCTTCGATAATCTCTTGTAAGATGCGTCTATGTAATCTAAAGAGATTGGGTTCCACCGAAAATGAAAACGCGTAGTTTCATATCTAAACTCAGTACGTGGAACAATGCCAAACGACATTCTCGTGGGAAGAAAGGAACAAAATCTTTCTGCCGCTTTTGCACCATATGATGACATCGTGATGGTGCAAGCTCAAACATCTGCGCGCGAGTATAACAAAATTTTGTTTTTCTTGATTCTGGTCGTTGTCTCGGTTTGAATGCTCCTATTGGCTTTTGCAATGAAACCGATTTGTTGACATGTTGAGAATAATCAAAATCATAGCAACCAACTGTTTGATGTTTATGCTGGTTGGCTGATTGAGATTTCTCTGAATACTTCTTATTCTTTTGCAAAGAATAGTTTGTAAACTGAGAAATCTTCTTCGCATGAACCATTCTCACTAAAGGTTCAGAAGATTTATCCTTTTTCTTCTCATTCACTGGCTGTTATTGAGAGGCTTTATCAATCCGCTCACGAAGATCTTGCACTGTTTTTATTGCAAGATCATGATCAACTTGAAGTTTGTCTATAACTGTTTGTTGATCTTCAAACTCTGCAACTTGCTTTTCCAGTTTGACGATTTGTAAACGCATCTCTTCGCGTTCAGTCTCCATTTTGAGTATCCGGGATTGAAGTTCCTGTACCTCTTCATCCTTCTTTAGTAACTTCTCCATAATCCCATCGTCAGACTCTTTTAAACTCAATCTATCATTCTGTCCAAACATGATCGATAGGCTTTCCCATAAATCGTATGAAGTATCATACTTTGCACAACATGAAATGACCTGTATGGATAAGTACTCAGTCAACACCTCTCTTACTTTCCTGTCTTTGATATATCTTTTCCCTTCTTCATCGGATGCAATTTTTGGAAAGCAAATTCCATTATTTTTTGGTCCGTCATACCGTTCCGTGATTTGAAAAGCAAATTTTGGAAGTTTCATTTTACATTAATTGTGTTATGTGTTGAAACGCCCCTAAATTTTTTTTTTTTAATCCCTTTAGTAATACGCGATCCTAGCTTAGGCCTGGGATCGCGTACTTATACATAAAATCACTCCAGAGAGTTTGTTTCGCATTTACGCGATCCTAGCACTACTTTGGGATCGCGTATTTATGCATAAAAACACATCAGAAACTTTTCTTCAGGTTTACGCAATCCTTGCATACAACTGGGATCGCGTACTTGTGCTTGGACCCTAAACACAGCAAACTCAAGTTTTTAACTCAACTTCGCACGCGCATAAATTTTGACTCGTTTAACATCAAGACACGAAACTTTGCAGACATCTTTTATATGATAAAATAAAGGTTTCCCAATTGGCACTTTTCTAAAATTCACACAAACAACGGTTTTGGACCTAAATCCGAAAAATAACACTTTTGACACTTTTTGAACCAAAACTTGACATCAATTTGATTCAACTAATACTACCACTTTTCAACCACTCTAATTACATACCTCAACATGACAATATATGCCAGAAGGTCCAAACCATCATTTCTACAAGTTTTAACCACATGACCCACTAGGAACCCAGTTTGACACCTTCAACCAATTAACATGACTAACTTTACATCAACATTTACAAAGGGGTTGTTAGAACCCAAAGCAACTTTTAACATTTCCCATTACGAGGATTTCTTACATCATGTACTTATTTACAAAAGATGACCAAAGTTAATTGATCAACAACCATACAATTTGGGCGTTCATACGTATCTAGAGCATAATTCAAAAGATTACTTACTACAAGATGTAGCAAGCCCACCACTATTCCCTTTTTGGCTTCTTCCCCAAATCACCCATTGCCCCACTTTGCTCACCTACATACATTAACAACATAACTATAAGCCACATGCTTAGTAAATAAAGGAAAGTATGCATCAACATTAACATAAACATAACAACATAACATGAATTAAGGATCCTTGATTCCATACACTTTGATTCAAAGAGTCCATACCATGGTGTCAAGGCATAACATTTGAGATTTCTCAAAGTCACCCTTGAATTCCACCATTTAGTATGATCATTGAATACTCTTGTATCTCAATGATCACACTTCATCCACAACATACCAAAGTGCAAATACTTAACTACTCTATGTAATCCAAGTATTGTCATATAAATCATACTTATCCAATACTTACCTGTAACTTAATGATCAAGTTGCTCAAGCAAATTCTTTACTTCTTCAATCACCTATACATAATTATACATATACACGAGTTACATACAACTCATTTAAACTAGGCTTAACTTACTAACATTAAATTAGCTAGAATTTGAACATGCTACACCACACACACAAATCACTAACTAGTTATTCATACTCTTTACTTATAACATTATACATACTTATAGATGATTAAATTGTTATTTAACAACAATAACAACTTATAATCACCATCACCTCATTTCTTCACCTATTCATTTACATAGATATACTAGGTGACATTTCATTGATCATACTTAACTTATTTGTTCACTTTTAACAATAAAAATCCTCATTTTAAACTTATAACAACCTTACAATAATCATTATACACCCTTAACCCATAATTTCTCAATTTCACTAATTTAGGGTTACTCACCCAATCATCTAACAACCAAATTAGAGATTAAGAAATGGTGTTCTTACCTTATAGATGTAGAACTAGGATGTTAAAACCCTCAATTTAGTCAATCTAGCTTCAATTTGATTTTCTCTCCTTCTTGCTCCCTTGTTTGTACGGTTTATACACCCACACAATTATGACACAATTATGAGATATTCTTGTTCCAGATTTTGGTAGAAGAAAGAAGATGTAATAATACATTTTTCACTTTCTACCCTCCACTTACATATTTAACACATTTAACCCCTCAACTTTTATTTCTTTTATATTTCTCACCCATAAACTATATTTATATTTAACACCATATACAAATATAATAATTTAAATAACATACATTTATATAATTATAAAACTTACAAATTTTGGGGTGTTACATGTGTAAACACAGATTTAAATTAAAACTCTATGTATTAATTACAATGAATAGATGAATGATTCATTTAACAGTTTTCGTGTGCGTAAACGAGTTTTAAATTTTAAACATTGTATTAATAAAAGAAACATTATACTTAATTTTATTTTACGTTAACTGTGTGTATATACAGGTTTAAAACTCTATATTGATTAAAGAAAAACTATGTTTTGTACAATCAAAAAGTGAAATAATGTATTATTATTACATTAATCCGTGTTTACACACGGGTCTTAAAACTAGTATAATATTATATAAAAAGTAAAAATGATAATATTTAATAATAATAATGATGAAATAGCAATTTACTTGGCTAATTCGCATTGATTAATTCATATACTCCCTTACCGTCAATTTTTGGGGATGAACAGTAATTTTTGAACCTTCTACTTCTCATAGGCTCTTCATGGTGTTTGTCTCCTACCGCATATACGTCGGAGTTTCTGACTTTTTGTTTGATATAAGTTTGTTGACTTTTTATTTGACCAGAGATGCAATACATGTTAGTTGCATAAGTTTTAGTTTTTTTATACATGACTAACGATGAATACTTTTGTTTGAGTAAAAATGATGGGTTGTAGCTTTATTAAAACATTCGTTTTCTTTAAACGTTAAAGTAAAAAAAATTAATTATCAACTATGTTAAGAATATTGTAGTAATTATCTTAATGCATCGTATCAAATTAAGTGTTTTTTACACAAGTAACAAATAATTTTGTTATGAAATGCAAATGATTACACTACTAAATAATCAAATGTCTAATATTTTCAGAAAATCTTTTTTTCTACTTAATAGACTCTTCAATCTTCATGACGTTTGCCTCCTGCTGCATATAGGCGGGAGTTTTTAACTTTTTGTTTGATAAGAGTTTGTTGAGTTTTTATTTGATCAGAGATGTAATACATGTTACTTATATAAATTTCAGTCTTTTTTTACACATTACTAACAATTACAGTAAGTAAAAATGATGGGCTGTAGCTTTATTAAACGTTAGTTTTCTTTAACATTAAAGTAAAAAAATTAGTTATATACGGATTATGTTTAAAATTAAAAGAAGGCCAAAATGTATTTTACTACCTTAAACTCAGTTGACTAGGATTTTTAGTACTTTGAACTTGTAAAAATGGTTTCTCTAGTACCTTTAACTCAGTTGACTCGGTCATGTGCCGGTCACATGTCTTTTTCCGTTAACTATTTAACGGTGGGGTTTCTAAAGCTTAGAAATTTCAAATTGCCGATTATCATAGTTGGTCAAAGTATATATAAGATCTCAAAATATGTGGAGTTCACCGGTAAAGAAATTTAACAATATTGTATTCTTTCATTTTTTAATCAATGGAGAATATGATATGGGTATTTTTCATAATGGATAAAGCACTAGGGTGTCTCTGTTGCAACTAGATTCTTATAATTGCTATCTCCAAGTTTTTAATCAATGCTACCAGAATGTTCGCGCGATGCAGCGGAAAATATATATAAGTTTCAAGTCTATTTGATATGTATTCTGAAAATTATAATCGAAATTTATATTACTGACACTACGATATGTTATTTTATAAAATAAAAAAATCAATTATTTACCCTTTTAACATAAAAATTAAAACACAATACCCAAAAAGATATATAAGAAATGTCCTTGCGAATTCGATGTTGGAAATGCGGGCTGAGACTATCAAATTGCATATTCATATTGGACAGGTGCAAGTTACGATGTCCGATATTATTAGTTGGGTCGATAGTTTAACCATCAAAACATTTATTTTTTCCTTGTGAAATTAAAATCGTAAAAATTGATCAAAAATTCAAATTCTCGAATATAGGAATTGAATGTATAAATACAAAATTAAAAATGTAAATAAACATGTAAATTTATAATTTAATAAAAAAACACTATCGAGTCTTTGTTTCTAATCTTTTTAAAACACATAAAAATGTGTGATATTGAGAGAAATTAATTTTGAAGGCTTTAGAGATAGAATTTGACTACAAAAGGTGGGGAAACAGCCTTCGGCAGTTTGCTAACACGATCGTCTCGTTCCGACCTTTTCGTCGATAATTGACATGTCTCGTAACTCTTTACGGTTAAAAAATTATGTCATTTTCTTATTTACTTAAGTTTTAATGATTGTACTATAAATAATACTTTAATATATGTAGGTATATTTTTCAAATAATAAAAATAATGTAAGATATAAATTAGTAAATTCACTCCTAATAAAATATTACAAATATATAATATATTAGTATATAATAGTATAGATAGATATATATAAAAGTTTTTATTAATTAAAATTAAATGTCACATGTTTAATACTTTAATGTTTAATAATGATGGTATTAATGAGATTTTAATACATTTGGGGCATGTTTGTAATTTCAAGTGAATTTTTTAAATATTATTAATAATGTTGGGGGTATATTGGTAATTTCCCTCTTAAAAAACATCTAAAATGTGTTATATATTAGTAATAGATATTTCTCATACAATTCTATATATATATTGCCGCCGGGTCTTGTAACCGCCTACTGTTGACTTCGATTATGAACCATTAGATTGCCTTGACTTTAAATCTTGACCGTCTTTGATTAGGAGTTTCGGTTATTCGTGATTGCAGTTGATTTCTTTGCCCAACCTCTACCAACTACCCATGTTCTCTTTTAATTAAAATAAAATAAATATTAATTCATTTTAAGCAAAATTAATTGGCATGAAACGCAAAGCAGTTATTTGAACGAATGTCATGTATACATTCGTAATTATTAAAAAATTATTGGTAAGTTTATCCTTTCTTTCATTGATTGTAATCATCAAGAGTATGCATGAGTGGAATTCATTTTCACATTATTATATATGTATCTCATGAAATATTGAAGCTATTTCAAGAGTTCAATATATTTTAATTTTTTGATTAATTTTTTTGGGTGAATCTGACGATTTTGGTTTTGTAGCAGAACAATTTCTTTACATAAAAGTGAATGTCACTAGTCTTTCAATTATGTATAATTTCATTGATTCTAAAAAATTACTTTGATTCAAAATTATTACTCTGATTCACAAATTACAATAATGATTACAGTTTTTTAACATTGATTCATAAATTTGTAACACATTCAAAATGTTCATTGTATTGCATGGTTCACAAATCTTGTAATATTGATTCACAATTTCCTGACACTAATTTGTAAATAAACTGTAAATTATTGATCCACATGACATCATTTCGTTTTTTGAAGTTCTAAATGTTACGTTGATGTCACTTAATAATACAAAAAACAATAACAAAAGATAATTATAAATTTGTTATTATTTTATTAAAAAGGGAGTTTACAACAATATTTTAGAAGCATCCCAATATTTAGGAGAAAAATGGGCCGACTTTTTTTTAATGGAAACGAACATGGACGGTTTCTAAAATGAGTTATATTACGTTTTTAGACACCTGAACACTAAAGATACGCGTGTTTTTTATTTCTTAAAATTGTAAATTGCCTAATTTATTTTAAGTCGATGATCACAATTTTTAAGGGTTATGATCGCTTCTCTCTTTTCTCTCATTAAAAATACACACACACATATATATATACACATATATATATAGATATATATATATATATACACATATACATATATATACATACATACATATAGATATATATACTTATATATATGTATATATATATACACATATACATATATATACATACATATAGATATTTATACATACATATACATATATATAAGTATATATATCTATATGTATGTATGTATATATATGTATATGTATATATATATATATATATGTATATATATGTATATGTATATATACGGGTCCGATTGACAGGGAAGCACTATTTTCTAGGAAATTAGAGAAGATATACATTCATCATCGATGAATGGTAGCGAATTCCATTAATATTCATCATATGATATTATAAGTTATAAAAAATAGTTTATTAATGAATTTTAATAGTTATAATATCAGTTTTGATTAATATTTATTGGTAAGTATACCTTGTCAAATGTCTAATCAAAGAGGAGAAAACGCTGAATTTTATGGTGCAATTTTCATAATTTTTCGATTTGTCGTTTGTGAGATAATTAATTTTTAAGATCTTAGGGGTAAATTAGTTTTTGTACACGTAGAGCATTCTCATTGGTACTCTCATTTTTTCAAAAAATATTTTACTCTAATGAACTTTTCTTATGTATGTAATGATTGAGTGATCATTCTTGATTTATATTTTATTACCATACTCCATCTAATCTCACAGCTTTCTTATTCTCCACCCTCGGAGAGAAACTGTAATTAAAGAATGATTATTTGAACAGGAAGTATCGAGTCCATGTATTGCTGAACCTATAACATATATACAGATATAGAATGTATTATCACAGACATATAAACTTGGTTATTTTAGTTTACAACTTCTGTACATGAAAACCCAAACCCATTACACTGACTACATGGAATTTAAATTGTTTACCACTACTTCAAAAAAGTGTTATTGTTTATGTAATTTACAGTCGCATATAAAAACCGATAGTATATAAATTGTATGACAATACAAATTCAACCATAATATATATAGCTAACGGTTAATTTGGGCAACGCCCAGGTATTACACCAGTTTGTTAATATAGTGGAAGTTGATTTTCTTAAAGAAAAACATAATTAAATTGCACCGTCAAAAATTAAAAGACATAGTAGAATTTAGGGCCTTTGGAAACCAACCAACTATAATTCAAAATTCATGTTCAATTTGGGGCCTTCGGGATAACAATCACGAGATTTGATATCCGAAGAAAGGAAGATGAAATTTAAAAGCAAGGTCACTTTCAAAACTGAGCGTGTGACCAGCATAGCATATGACTAAGTCAAATGAATTAAAGATACTAGAACACCCATTTTTACAATTTCAGGGTACTACCCTGTCCCTTTACAAATTCATGGTACTAAACTTCCTAGTCAACCAAATTCAGGGTAGTAAAACACATTTTGACCTTAAAAGAATATTGTAGTATCTTAATGTATCGTATCAAATTACGTGTTCTTTTTTTATACAAGTAGCAAATAATTTTGTTAGGAAATAAAAATGATTACATTTATAAATAATCAAATGTCTAATATTTTCAAAAAATCTTTTTGCGGACACACATAAATAAAGATAACATTGAAACTTTAAATAAAGATAACATTGAAACTTTATATACGTAAACATTTATATGGGACAAACTAAGATACGAAAGTGAACATTAATTTTGAGACGAACAGATAAATTATGACATCTTATATACATGTAGTAATTTGATCCCGACACGAAGCGAGGGCAAGTAAAATTCTAGTTGTTCTTATTTGTGACACTTGATAAATGACACCCTTATACTGATTTTGACTTTATCGGTGATTTATTCATGACATCATTGTATCAAACCGTATATCTATGTTATGATCGTCACCAGTGGTAGTTTGAATCGTGGTCTTTATTGTATCCATGCATGACCTTTGCCGATTTGCAGCCTTCTTTTGTTCGATCCTTATCATTGTTGATGACCACAAAATGTTATCATTGTCGACGACCACTAACTATTTCATTGGGGTTTAGAGCCACGAACTCCTTTGCTAGATCTCCTCCTAGTTTACAAGTACTCGTGAACTTATTATGCTTAACACCTCGTTCGTTTATTGAAACATTGTCAAACACTACTTTTCTGAATTGACAGTTGCAAAGCCTCGCACTCGACAATCCTTCTAATATGAGTTATTAACCATTATTCAAGTTTCTACAACAGGTTGATTTATAGCTACGAAAGTATTTTCTAAAAGTTCCAATGGCATGCAATGCATTTTTAGTTAATTCAAATATATTTGAGTTTATTTGGATCGTAGAGTGCACTATTTTAGAGGAATTTATTAGCCAGCTAGCTCATTGAGAGTTACATTCGAATTCTATTTTATATTTGACTCGAATTCACGACGTTTCGTCGAAATCTACCAGAAACAAACGATCAAATTAAGTATTTTTATCGTAAAAAGGAAATGAAAACTTAGTCATCAAATAACACAATTCATTCATAGTTGTGTACATAACTCAGAAGAATATAGATGAATCTAAAGTAAGTTAATGATTTGTTTAAAATGTTGTACAAAACAATTTCTGAACATGGATAATGTGTGTGTTAGGTCCAAACTAACCCCGTCGGGTTGACTTCCCACCTTTCTTTCTCCGGTTCTCAATCGATCTGTTCGTACTTTCGTTTCCGTTCAAATTACATTTTCAACATCCCTAACCCTAACCCTAACAATCAATTTCACACCATGCCTCCTCGTAAAAAGCTTGTAAAGCGTAAGAAATTATCATCATCAACACCTGCCAATAATGATCATGAATCACCGGCACCAGAACTTGAAACGGAAACTGAATTAACCAATGATGTGAAATTTGATGGTGTAGAAACTGATGTATCGATTCAGGAACAAGTAATAAATCCTAATTTGACTGAAATTTCTAGTATAGGTCTCAATTCCGAACAATTGATCAATGAGGAGGGTGGTGAACTGGACGTTAAACCGGATGCTGAACGGGATTCCGTAAGACATGATGAACCGGAAACACAGAAAGTAGGTTTACAGGAAACTGAGAATAATGTGGAGGCAGTTGTAGGTAACAACTATTTCTGATTAATATGAATTTGAAACTTTGAGCTATTATATGATTGATCATATTAAATTCAATGATTTTGATGCATTTATCACTGTATCATATGCGTCATTATCATTTTTTTAGCACTTTTTGTTAAAATGAGCTTCATATGTTGGTAGTTTATTCGAGGTAGTAATAGCATGTGTGATTGCTGTTCTACAAGACATACTTTAATTGGTGAATTTTTTTTTAGAACATGTATACATTTGAAGGATAACTTATCGGTTTAACCTACTCTTCATGCTTTGTTTGCAGAATTGAATTCTGCTCAAGAAGAGACGAGTGCTGTCCAAGTTGATGGGATCAAAATACTGAATGACAATAACAATTCTGTAGTTGTGAAAAGTGATGATAATGAGAAAGGTGAAGAAATTGCAGAAGTCGTCTTGGCTCAAGAATCTAATGTCAGTGAAGCACCTTGTAAGAATAATGATGCTTTAGTTGCCGAAGATGGTGGCGATGGGGGTGTAAAGGGTTTGGTAGAAATAGTCCCCAGTCATAATTTTGCTCAAGGTGCTAGCACTCAAACATCTTGTGAGAACAACACTGTTCTAGATGTGAAAGATGATCCCAAGGATGGTGGGGATGGTGGGGATGGTGATGGAAGTAATGATGATAATGATGGAGATGGTGCAGACCATGAAGATCAAGATCGTTCCCTAGCTGTTCAGGATTCTCCGCCTGATGATAAGAAAGATAAGGGTGTCGAAATCTATGTTGGGAAACTGGACAAGGATACAGTTGAAGATGATCTTGTTAATGTCTTTCAACAGTTCGGCGACCTGAAATCCATTAGAATAGTGAGGAGTCCAATCACAAAGAAGAGCAAAGGTTATGCATTTGTTCGGTTTGCATCTATTGATCAAGCAAAACGTGCTCTTTCTGAGTTGAAAGATGGATTTGAGGTATGAGGTGCATATATAGTTTTTTGGAATTGACAGAGGGTGAAATAGTCAAGCCAGATTTGAAGCTATTTTCTATCACACCATTAGTCTGTAACACAATTTTTTGTTCTCATGCCCAGGTGAGGGGCAAGCATGTAATGGTATCAGCAAGCCAGGACAAAGATACACTCTTTTTAGGAAATATTTGCAAAACTTGGAAAAAAGAGGAAGTAAGTCTGTATATGTTACGATCATTCACTTTTTAGTTTCTTTTTCGCTGGATCCATTATTTGTTATATTGTTTGAGAATATCTTAATGAGTATCAAGTACCACATAACTTCTTTGGCATCCCATTGTTAAAAAAGTCACCAGCTAATGCTCCATGTTTCCATTTACTTTTTCAAGGTGTTGCAACAATTGAAACACTACGGAATCGGGCATATTGAGACTATTCGTATACCAGAGGATCCAAAGATTGATAAGAAAATAAAGGGTTTTGCATTCTTGGAGTTCACCACACATTCTGATGCAACAGAAGCATTTCAACGACTCCAAAAGCCAGATGTATTTTTTGGGCGTGATATAAGTGCTAAAGTAGCTTTTGCACGGGCACCTATGCATTCAACTGATGAAGATTCGTCACGGGTAAGATACTCCAATTTAATGCTCGATATGTAGAATAGATTGAGTCAGTTATCTGGTAAATGCATTGCTGCATATGTAGAACATATGGTTCGAAGTTGAACCCTTGTCATAACTTGAAATCAAACACCTTAACCAAGAGTTATATAATAGCATCATTTATTATTTATTGGTTCATGACAAATCATCGATGGTTTTATGTTATGCCATCATTAATCGTGGTTACACGATTTACCTCCCTCGTGTTGACCATGAGACCGGTCGATGGGGGACCGCCAGAGGGTCGGTTTACCCTTTTTTCTTTAACAGGTAATATTTTCAATGATTAATTATGTTCTCTAATATGCATCATCTCATACTCTAGGTCAATCGGGTGTTTGTGGAAGGGCTCACTAAGGATTGGAATGAAGAGAAGGTTAAGGATATCTTTAATAAGTATGGGGAGATTATTAAAGTTAATCTATGCCAAAGCTCAGGAACCAAACAAAGAGGGTTCATCACTTTTGCTTCTCCTGAAAGTGTTCTAGCTTGTGTGGAGGGGATTAATAATACTGCTATTGGAGGAGAGGCCAAGGTATATGTGACTATGTGTATGTGTACGTATGTATATGGTATACCTATGTATGTGTATCCAGTGGTTATCCTTATGTATTATATCACTCTGGTTATTGTTCTTGTCTTAGATAATAGCTGGTATCGTTAAGTCTCGACAAAAAACTGCACGTCAGAAGCAGGGTTTTAGTGGGGGATTCAAAGTTGAGAAGCAAACTGACGTGTCAACATCGCATAAAGAGGGTGGAATTTCTAATGAAATTTCAGAACCCAAATCTTCAAAGATGAAAGGTGTTCTAAACACTCAGCAGTCTAGAAGAAATAAAAAAGGTTCCTCCAAACGCGAGGTTAAGGTCTGTACTTGAGAAATGATGTATTTTTTCATCTTTTCCCTTCAGCAACTCAAAATGAAAAGTCATTGTAAGAGTATCTACTTGTTGCAGATCAAATCCAACACTGTCAAGCTTCAGCAAAAGGGGTCACTTAAAAAAGATGACGAAAGTTCTAAAGCAGTTGAATTACCAAAGATGAAAGCTGATTTGAATTTTCAACAGGCTAAAAGTAAAAGAAAAGCATCTTCTGAGCAGAAGATGAATGCGCGTGATCAGGGTACTCCTAAAAAACCAAAAAAAGGTGGTGAAGGTGAAAATAGTAACACCGCCTCCAAAGCAGGGAATCACAAAAGAAAGAAAGCAACGACGTATGGAGGTCGTGAAGACAGAGGTCACAGAAACACTCATGACAAAAAGCCGCTAAAGAAACAGAAAGGTATTTGTAGCCAAAAAAAATCACCTTACCTTTTGCATGCTCTCTTTGCAGTCCAAGAATTAATATATTACAATACATGTCATAATGGATGGATCTGGGATGTTGGGTTACGTGCCAAAAGAGTGATCTGTTTTGCAAGTCAAATACCGGTCAGATTGGGTTGGTTGACCTGGAACACTTTTTGTCTAATTTTTTGAAGGTTTATCGTAAAAAAATTAGCGTGCCAACTATCATCACAAGAATTATACTATAATATTCCTTTTCAGAACTTTTTGGGCTGCTTTTTAGTTTTAACCCATGTGATCTGTTTGATCCAATTGACTAGTTCCTTTCTAAGCTATTTTCTTACTCATCCGGCTGATTATAGATATAAGACCCAAATGGACCCATTGATGAACTTACCACTTCCATTTAACCGATCTAAATTGTAAATTTAGGCAATATGCATGAAAGGGAAAGATATATTTCGAGCAACCCAAAAGGTGATACTAGTTCTATAAGCAGGCATGATGACTACAGAAATTCTACTAGATATACAGATCCATATGCACCAAAGTATGCTGTATCCGCATCCACTGCTTATCATTTGGGTCCTGATTCATTGTCTGCAAGGCGCCTTAAGGAGATGGTACAATGGGTGGTCTTTTTTGTTATCTTCTACGTATATGTCTTTTTTTTCTTTATTTAATTATGTAAATGATTTTAGGAACCACATGCTGGATACATTGAACCTTCTTCTGCTGCTCAAAGTCTATCATATTCAAGATATGTTCAGCCTGTAGTTCGAACACCTCATACCCAACATCAGACAGTGTACCTTGAACCTGCTTCCACGAGTCAAAGTCATCTTCATTCTAGATATTTAGATCGTTCTGGTTTGTCCCAATCTCATAGGGGGTACATCGAGACTGCTGTTGTACCCAAGGTTCAACCTTACAGAGATTACCGTTCATCTGAGTATGTACAGATTGCTCATGATCCTTATGATTCTGGGCTTGCAAGGTTCACATTAATACTCCTTTTTTTCGAACTTTGAACTTGGCCTTGATCTATATCTGATCAAAATGTTTGTGGTTTTAGCAGAGTTGTTCGACATGACGGCAGAGGGGCTGGCGCACTTACTTTTGTTGGAGGTAATCCTTATGTAAGCAACGGGTTAAAAGGTCATCCAAAAGTTTTATGTGTGGATGAAACTTTGAAATAGCAAAATGTATTTTGTTGTAATTTTGTTGGCCTTTTAATTTGAGAGGAATGGTAATGTATTATTGCTATGCTAAATATATCTTGTCACCTTGCAGGTCCACCGCCTCCGGCTTCTTCTCAAGTTCGAAATCACACAAGCTATTATCAGGTCTCTCTCTCTCTCTCTCTCTCTCTCTCTCTCTCTCTCTCCCTCTCTCCCTCCCACATACACACGCACACACACAAACCCCACATGCAGAGACAGACAACTAAAATTTACTGTCACAAATCTCTGTAAAATGTCAAAAGCTTGAAATGATTTAGTCGATGTGGCATTCTGAGCCAATGTCTATATATGAACTGATTTTGATGTAAGAGAATTATATGCATCTACATATTTAACAAATTAACTAATCTTGCTGCATCGACACTGTTTTAAATATTAATTGGCGCATCCTTTTATAAAACAATGGATGCATCCTCCTTGTACTAATTAAGTTTAAACATCGAAATCTTTTAGACAATGTATCCTCGTAACAACAAACCACCCAAGCATGCATGGTCAATGCATCCCCTTATAATAATGAACCATCTATGTTTTAAACTGGTTGTTGCATCCTTTTTACATGTGATTTTGATGGATGCATCTTTATTTAAAATTGACAGAACCTGATACTTGATATTTGAGTGGATGCATATTTGTTTTGATAAATCAATCTCTGTTTTAATTTGACTAAACTACTACGTGATATTAAGGGATGAGAGAGATTTTTAAGGGGGGAAAGAGAAACATGAAATAATTATATACAAACTTACTTTTTTACCCTTTAGTCTTAGTGTTCTTATTCTCGTAAATATGTAAGAATGTTCTTACATGAGTGCTACCCTATATATATATATATATATATATATATATATATATATATATTTGTAATCATATTTGATGTGTTACTTAATAGCAAAAAAATAAAAGTTGAGCCAACCCCGTCAGAACCAAAATGACCTGTTTTGACCCGGCCCATTTCGACGTGTTACCACACTCAACCTACCTGTGTTTGTCACCTCTATGATTAATTGGGATATACGATGAAATACATCATTGGTTCTCTAAGAAGGAATTTTTGCTTTTGTTAATTAACACAATAGGTTTAGTGGTGTTATTGGTTAGTTTGAAAAGGAAATAAACATTTGATTTAAGGTCTTCTTACTTAACGCAAGTGAAGTGAAAATGGGAGCCATTAAAAAGGGAGAACCGAGGAAAAAAGAAACGGAATCTCTCAGCATTGACCTTGATGAAAATCTTGTACAGTGGATATTAATAACCACTTCAAACCCAATTTTCTTGGAAAACTAGTATGTGTGACAATGAGTAAAACAGTTTGACTGACTTGTATTTTGTATCTGATTTTTTAATTGAAAATACTTCTTGTTTTCTTTACCCAAGTGCTATCTAACTTCACAAAATGTATGCAATTATCGATTTTATAAGTCTGTACCATGGTTTGGCTTTCGTTGGTGAAATATTATCAATTTCTAACTTCTATGTATCATACACTATTTAGTATACATTGGCATTATTTCATCTATCCACTTGCCTCCGTTGTTTCTTGGATTGGTGATTCACTTTTCTTTGAATAGTCTGCCTTACATTTTGTTTTTCGCCAACCACTGGCAGATTGGCTGGTGCCACGTGTATAAATTGAGCTGGCTGGGTAGAATTTCAAAATGGATCTGGTTGGGTTGGTCCAAAACATCCTTTCTCTAAGTTTTTGGATTTCTGTAACATTGTAGTGTCTCAAATATGATTACAAAAGTTGCTTATATCAATATTAATCTAATTATATAACTAAAGGAGGTTAGTGTTATAGATACACGTTCCTTTTATTAACCTATGGTTATCAATATTAACCTATGGTGGCGTGCAATCAACTCGTTCCTTTTATGCTAATTTCCCATTTGACTAATTTGACCAGTAACATAAAATGGATTGACCCCTTTATAGACGAAAATAGGTTGAAATGCCACCTATCTGTTACTCTATGCAGGGTAGTAGCAGTTACAGTGGAGCTTACAGTAGTCAACGGACATACTACTGAGTGGATAAAGTCAATAAATGCACAAAGATCAAGACATCTGCCGTTTAAGGTTTAATTTTTCTTCGTAGAAGTAGTATTTAATTGGTGAGAGATCTTCTTTTTAATTGTTCCTACTAAAATATGAATGTGCTCTCGAAGTTAAGGATTACGATACGTGTGTCTTTGATCCTTATGAAATGGTATACTGATTACCGCTGAAATATATTCTTGTCAAGTAGCATTAGATATTTAGATGCTTTTGAAGCTGAAAGGATCAAATTTAGGACAAGTTTCAATGGCTACAGTTTGTACTTTGTGGGGGTAGGATTTCAAACGGTTGATTTGTACACAAAATAAAATATGTCAAATTTTACCCTTATTAAAAGAAAAAAAGAAGGTAAGTTTCTAAAATTTTCTAGCTTAAATAATTTGTGTAGTATAATATGCAGTGGTTTTTAATGGAATGTATTTCTTTAGTGTTATTAGTCGTATAGCATGTTTAGATTTCCGAATATGGAGTATGTTAGAGCTGCCAAATAACAAACCATATTCATCTTGAATGGACGAACTATAATTGAAGTGAAAGTTCTCAAGAAATTTGATCAAATTCTGTCGATGTATAATATACGGAATAATTCTCATTTAGAGACTTATTGGGATTTATAACATTACCGGTATATTAGCTTTTAAAAAAAAACATTATCGGTATATAAATAGTTCGGCGGCTTATTTAAAATACGGAAAATGGTTGGTGTTGTTAATAACACCGTATAACATGTTAAGTAGGTGAATGACCACAGACCCAGTCCCATGAAAATATTTTAGCAGATACTAGTAGCAGGTACGCAAATGTACGTTAACCGTTTAATCAATCCTCTTTCATTACATAAAACACCAAATAACTATAAAATATTTGCAACTTAAGTTTCAGTCATTGTATAAACCCAAATTTAGAACCGTTTTTCTTTATTCTATAATTTAAAACTTATAACAAAAACAAACAAAGAACATCCGATATGTAGCAAACTGTACATTTAGTCGGCATGGGCATTGGAGCTTCCAGCTTTCCCTTCCATGAGACCATTACGAATCTGATCACCAATGTCTCTAACATGGCCCGGTCCATGGGGTATGAAGACTGTGGTGTTCTTTGATGAATTTCCAAGATCTTTGATGGTATCAAAGTACTGAGTGATCATAATAAGATCCATGACCTCCTTTGCAGATGCTCCTTCCACTTTATGGGAGAAATTCAATATGTTCTCTCTTAATCCATCTGTTATTGCTTGTCTCTGCCTTGCAACACCGACTCCACCCAAGTATTTGGCTTCAGCTTCGGCTTCTGCTTTCTTAACTTGAAGGATCTTATCTGCCTCTCCTTTGTAGACACTAGCAAGCTGAAGCCTTTGTGCTGCACATTAGTGATAAATAAAGATGATTATGTCAGTATGTCTGTTACAAAATAAGGGGGCGTTTGGGAGATCCTTTTGAAAGTGATCATATTATATTGAATAATTAAAATTAGATAATCAGCTACAACACAACAGACCATAGGGAATATTGTGTTCTGATGTACTTGTGTTGTTTTAAGTTGCAATAACAAGATATTAAGTGTTCCGGAATTCAGATATTATAAAGAATTAATCAGTAAAATGACCAAAAATGATATTCCTTGTTAGAAAGGGAGGGAGGGAGAGAGAGAGAGAGAGAGAGAGAGAGAGAGAGAGAGAGAGAGAGATGTTTGTGAGATGGGAGTAATATTATCACACCCTTAGATGGTCAGTTTCGTTGCAGTTGGTATGTATCTAATTATCCAATAACAGATATAATTGGCCCATACAAACAAGATACAGAATATGATTATTACTTTATTCGAACATTATAAACTGACAACAAAATCCCACACACCCACATGGAGTCGAATAAGATCCGTAAACTACAGTTAATAACCACTTTGTTCATATGTGACACAAAAATGGCACATTAACTCGGGAAATGCTAACAACCAGATTAATTGCTCCTATAGTACCAGTCAAGAGTCGTTTTCTGGTAATAAACATCGAATTGTAAAATTCAACTTCAAGATTTAAAAGGTTTTTATTTACTTTTTCCCCTGTCTTTTACTGTTGAGGGGAGATTACACACTCTAATAATTGATAACAAAGGTTATAGACAGAGACATGTACTAAAAAACAGAAAAAAAGCTTCTCTACATTTATATGAATTCATTTTCATATGTTAGTCAGTTCTTCGTTGAAGTTCAACTAGTTGAATCAACTATCTTATAATTTAGCTTTAGGAAAGTTTAACAATCCGAATATAACATTTAATGTGAGCGAGTAATGTTGTTCTTTAACAACTAATAAGATGCAACAGGATCCTTAATATTTAATATTGAAAATTATATGCTGCTAATTTAAAATTTCTTATATGTATTAAAAAAAACATGTTAAACGGCATTACCTGCATTAATTTCATTCATTGCTCTACGCACAGAAGGATCAGGTATAATGTCCACCATCAGTATGTGCTCTATGTTGTATCCATATTCTCCCATCACCTAATACAGCACAACCAACAAATACTTCTAAGTTAGAAGAGGATACTCTTAAAAGATTAGCGAAACACTGCATTTCAATATTATCTCGTACCATGAAAATATAATCTAATCAGCCTTGTTGTATGATGTGCTTACATTTTAAACAAATAAATTAATAAATTAAAGGGTGGCCCTTTTGGCCCATTTAGTTATGAATGGGTCAATTGGATCGTGTTTCATTTTAAAAGGGTCAAATACATAAATTTTTTAGCTAAAATGGAGAACGGGTCAAAGGGGTTGAATTTTAGCTGAAGAATTAGGATCTTTGGAGGGACAACCCAACCCAACCCAACCCAACCCACTCCACTTCAACCCCCATACTAAAAAAGGCTTGATCTTGACCTATTGCCCAACGTCCCAACCAGCCCGGTACACCCATCTAGCATTCTAGCTTCTGCAAAAACAAATAGACAGCCTGAGATATGGTAACAAATCACCTTCTCAAGTTCCAACAATACAGTTTTTGCAACTTCATCCTTCTGCTCAAAGAGCTGGTCCAAAGTAATTCTTGGAACCTGTGCTCGTACAACTGAAACAAAAGCTCTATTTAATCAATAAGAAATAAAATATGAGTAGTTAAGTAATAGGAGTACTGTCAAAGAAGCAAAAAGTCCAAGTCTCTTCAAGTTTACCATCGAAAACATAGGCTTGAATTTGTTCCCGGGGGTTCTGCAACTCGTAGAATGCATCATCAGCACTTTGCTTTATTACTCGGTACTGAATTGAAGAAATTATTTGAACAAATACGTTGTCCTGCGGAATAAAGAAATGCTAATGAAGTTAATATTAAATAGGAATCAGCTCTCCCAGAAAAGTTTGCCATGTCTACCAGGTTCTTTGTAGCCAAAATCTATATGTTTGGGTCTGATTCTGCATTGTTACAATTTGTGTAGTTCTAACTTTTGGTTTCCATTCTGTTTTCTTGTGTCTAAATTAAAGGCAGGAGAGAGTAGAGCATACTAGGTAGTTACCGAATGCCATAAAGCGTCTTCCTTTTTAGTGGAAGACATCCCATATGTTCTGTGTTCTCTAGTTTACCAAAATACTCGAAACTCTTGTTCAAAGGTTCAATTTTTGCTTGATCTGATTATCTTCTCATTCTAATCCAGAAAACATAAAAAACAGAGATACCTGTCTGACTTCTTACATTTGAAAAGTGACAGTTTAAGTAAAAAGATAGGATTTCAATAGGTGGGATGGTTTTCTAACATTCTACTTCCTACTGATCTCACGCACCTAGTGCAATCATATATGCCGTGCCACAAAGTAACATTTATCAAATACCATGTTTAGTTTCTTTCCTATCCAATGAAGTAATCATTTCAGGTTAGTTTTCCTAGTATTTAAACTCACTAGATGGTACGCTTTTGTGGTAAGTCTGATTTTCGAATCAGTAGCATTTAATCAAACAAACCTTGTTCAGTGCAATTATATCATGCAGCCTTCAACCTTTTGTTAGACATTGAACATATTTATTCTTCACCAAACGAAACAAGGTGAAAAGAGCATGAAAAAAAAGAAAGAAATATCATAAAAATCCTTACAAAATAACAGCAGTACTCATAAGAACCCTAGCTCAATGCTATCCTAACCATCTCATATGTTGAATACTTCAAATCAATATTTCAAAAAGAAACCAAGCTCTAGCTTCTAATACAACCATACATTTCAGATCCTATAATTATTATAGGGTTTAATCACACAGCAATCCATACATATCGAAATCACATGAAAAATTGCAATTTCTAACAGATCATATAAGTTATAATAAACGGAAAGAAAAAAAAAAGACCTTAGTTTTAGTCTCAATTTTGACTTCGAGTGAGTCAATCCTGGTGGAAAGAACACCGGCGAGATACTGACCGGCGCAAGGATTGAAGAAATTAAGACCTGGTTGAGCCAATTTCTCGAATCTCCCCCATTTCTCAACGATCCCTACGCTTGCTTGGTCTATGCAACCTACAAATATACACGATGCGTTCCCCATCTATAGATATAGATATACGTATGTATAGGTTGTATTATATATAGACGATATATATATAGGGAATGATATATCTTCTTCTATAAGAAAAAAAATATCTGTATCAAAATTTTTGTTATGTGAAGATATGAGTGTCAACGTAGACTCTCAAACCGCCTAGCGACAGACCCCCGCGAACAAGTCGTCGACTTTATTACCAATTTACATTAGTAGTCCTTCATGTATGATGAAATATCAGTAATAGTCCTTCACTTTTAGAGAATATCATACAACTTCAATAGTTTGATACGTAAAAGCAGAGTTGGAAACTAGTCTATACTCATAATTTATCCATCCACTTTCTTTAAAGCATTATCACTTTAAAAATCAGAAAATACAAAACTACCCCTAACTAAATTAAACATCATTTATAATTTTGTAAATGATTCATGATCTTCAAAACAAGATTTATATATTTAACAACATCTAAAAAATGATACATAAATAAACATCCGATAAGTCCGAGTAATATTTTGTCAGACAATATAAATTCCACTAAAACATTACTTTTTTTTGGAAAACAAATATGTATAGCCAAATATACTATAAAATTAGACACAATGCGGAAATAACAATTAATCTAGATGGGTTTCTATTCCATTACTAGGTTAACATACAATGCGGAAATAACAATTAATCTAGGGCATGAAGGAAACTAAACTCTAAAGGATCTTAACTTAATAATAATACGCAACAAAACAAAATAAATAGATAAATAAGAAAATACTAACCTTTGAGAAAATCGAATTTCTCACACGCAGACCACCTTTTGACTTGGAGGCGAGTACTCAAAATAGAACACCTCTAATGGTTCACACCCACGAACCAAAGAGAAAATTTGAACTCCTAAGGTCCCGATTAAATCGAGTAAACTCTTACGAGGAATCGGAATGAGAAAGAGAGAATGATGTCCTTTGAAACCATGACATGCCCCTTATTTATAAGGGAAGAGGAAGGCTTATGGTTTATATGTTGGCCGATGTGGGATATGCTGATCCAGCCATCCAACCGCCGGTTGGAATATCCAGCCGGCGGTTGGGCTTGCTTTCTGCCTGAGAACCCGAGCCACGACCCGCGTGCTCCACCGCCTCACTCCAGCCGCCTCACTCCAGCCGCCGGTTGAATATTCCAACCGGCGGTTGGACTTGGTTTCCAGAATGTTCTTTTAGTTTCTAATTAATTCATCAACTATGATAATTAACAAACCAAATAATTAACTATAATATTAATTCCAATTAATATTATCTCTCATTTATTTTCTCTTTAATTGTTCGAATGAGGGCGACCCAAAAATGACTTTACTTTTAATGATATATTTACCAATTAGTTATGCACTTGGACACTATATCCAACAGTCTCCCACTTGGACAAGTCATCAACTATTATTGGTCTAAGTCTATCCCATTAACTAAGCAGAGAGTGCCATCCAACGCAACTGTCGAACTCTGAATCATATCTAGAGACAGCCCTTATATAAGTGATCAAATATTCCTTTGTTCTACTGATATCTTATGAAACTGAGACATGGATTTTAATCAATCTCAAGATTCAAGATTATGTTTTCTGATCTCTGATTATTTTGACTATATAAGACTACTGATTTGTGCACATCAACTTAGTCTCGGCTAGGCCTAGCACTTTTAGAGTCAACTTTTAATCATCAGAGGGCCCATGATATTGCTTTTCCATTTTGGCAAAAAGGAACAAATAAATTTCGACTACATAGTACTAGTCAACTCATCATGTTACACCTAGCATACCCTTTATAACCGGCATTTACGCGCAGCGTTTGAATAACCTAAAGTATAACATATTTGAAAAACTAGAAACTCAATATATCTCCATTTTAAGAATAGAGAATATTATCATCTTAAACTTACTCGTGATTTTAATTCATGAAGTGATCTCTTTAAGTACGGGTTTCTCCTATACTTAAATCTCCATCAAATACTCATGAGTGTTGCAACATTCTCCGTGCTATGTCTAATCTCCATAGAAAATCTACTAACACTCCATGACAGTCTTAAATCAACACTAACTTCGTGTAGTATGAACGACTGAGGAGGTTTGAGTAAAATTAATTACTCGGGAAGTGAATTCTAAACATGCAAAACGAAACACAATGATAAATAATAGTAAATGGTATAACTCTTTCATATAAATAAATCTCCATTATTTAATCACCAAATCTATAGCCAAATATACTATAAAATTAGACACAATGCGGAAATAACAATTAATCTAGATGGGTTTCTATTCCCTTACTAGGTTAACATACAATGCGGAAATAACAATTAATCTAGGGCATGAAGGAAACTAAACTCTAAAGGATCTTAACTTAATAATAATACGCAACAGAACAAAATAAATAGATAAATAAGAAAATACTAACCTTTGAGAAAATCGAATTTCTCACACGCAGACCACCTTTTGACTTGGAGGCGAGTACTCAAAATAGAGCACCTCTAATGGTTCACACCCACGAACCAAAGAGAAAATTTGAACTCCTAAGGTCCCGATTAAATCTTGTAAACTCTTACAAGGAATCGGAATGAGAAAGAGAGAATGATGTCCTTTGAAACCATGACATGCCCCTTATTTATAAGGGAAGAGGAAGGCTTATGGTTTATATGTTGGCCGATGTGGGATATGCTGATCCGACCATCCAACCGCCGGTTGGAATATCCAGCCGGCGGTTGGGCTTGCTTTCTGCCCGAGAACCCGAGCCACGACCCGCGTGCTCCACCGCCTCACTCCAGCCGCCGGTTGAATATTCCAACCGGCGGTTGGACTTGGTTTCCAGAATGTTCTTTTAGTTTCTAATTAATTCATCAACTATGATAATTAACAAACCAAATAATTAACTATAATATTAATTCCAATTAATATTATCTCTCATTTATTTTCTCTTCAATTGTTCGAATGAGGGCGACCCAAAAATGACTTTACTTTTAATGATATACTTACCAATTAGTTATGCACTTGAACACTATATCCAACAAAAATATCTCTAGATAATTCTTACATTAATTTTAAAACCATTATTTCTATCAACATCTCTTATAAGTAATGTCATTGTCCTGCCTCATTTCGCGGGTTGACCCTAGTCTTTAATAGTAGTCCATCAATTTTTATCACATTGATATCTGACATTAAAATTTTTTATAAAATTTTAAGCTTGACTTTATAAAAAAAAACTAATAACTTAACCTCCTATAAGTTTTAATAAGTTGTGTGCAAAAAAAACATTAAGAAAATAAGATGTCTAACATGATAACAAAATATTTTTCAATTTATTACATTTTTTTATTCCTTTTGAAAAAAACATTTTATTAAATCATATTTAGGATATTTTTGGAAAACCTACTTGTTAAATTTTAAGATAAAATAATTAAAGCAGTAACTTACATACATAACTTGACATAAAATGACGAAAAAATATATGATTAAGTACTTAAAATAAGATGTAATTTAGGTAATTTTAATTTTCATTAGCTCAAACGACTTTTAATAAGCTATTTCTAAAAAGTTTATTTTTTCAGAGTTCCTAAAACCTTATGTACGAAACAAAACTAGAAGTTTGAGATTATAATAGCTCTCGTAACTTGTCGTAAGCTTCGTTATCAAATGTACTTTTAAATAAAATACTTTTTAATAGTTTATTTAAAAACGAAACAAAAATGCGTGGATGGGTTAACCCAACACCTTATAACCCATATGATAATAAATGGGCCGTTTAATTTAAGGCCCAAATAATTTGATGGACGTTAATGATCCTATTATTGTGTTCCCAAACACACGTTTCCTGAATCATAATCATATCACCAAAATTCCCAAATTCCACACAACACAAAACAAATCAAAAAACAACCAAAAATGGGGAAAAATTTGAACGATGAACAAGTTTCCGCCATGAAAGAAGCCTTCACGCTCTTCGACACCGACGGCGACGGAAAGATCGCACCATCAGAACTCGGTATTCTGATGCGATCTCTCGGTGGAAACCCTACACAAGCGCAACTCAAATCGATAATCGCTGAAGAGAAACTGACCTCACCATTTGATTTCAACCGGTTTACTGATTTAATGGGAAAACATTTGAAACCTGAACCATTTGATCGTCAGCTTCGTGATGCGTTTAAAGTAATTGATAAAGATGGAACAGGATACGTCGTCGTTGCGGATCTAAAGCATATTTTGACGAGTATCGGTGAGAAATTAGAGCCTGCGGAATTTGATGAGTGGATCCGTGAAATTGATGTTGGATCTGATGGTAAAATTAAGTATGAGGATTTCATTGCTCGTATGGTTGCTAAATGATTTCAGTAAGTTTTCACCTTTTTTATTTATTTTTCTCTTTTAGTATGTTAATTTAATTTAATTTAATTTAATTTATACGTGATTATTGCATAGGTACGTGTTAGATTGTTATATTTTGTTGATTTACTCCAATTTGTATTTGTATATATATTTATTACATGGTCTGAATATTAGGTTCCTAAATTTGAAGCTTATTTATATTTAGGGTAAATTACCAAGGTAACATAAAATATTAGAATTGACAATGTGGATGTGTAAATTGTTTTTATAGCTTGTTTTTGGTGTCTATATATTAAGTGGAAGACGATGAAAATCTATTATCCTAGGAAAAATTATAGGTTAGGTATGATTTTGTCTAGCTGTTAAGACTTAAAAGTAAAATGAAGTGCTCCAGGTATGGTAGAAAAAGATGCATGTATCTGTATGCTTTCTATTTGAGAACTAAATGAGAATCTGAACGCTGAAAAGGAGATATCTTAGGTTTGAGTATCAATGCATTTTAAAGTTCTTTGTTCAGTTTAAGTATGCTTTATATTTGTAACTTTGTAAGCTTAAATTGCAACGTGGAAAGTTATTAGATAGGAATATTACTGTGTTTTGTGATTTGTAAAAATGTATAAAGATTGTAGTATCTATTGGTGGCCTTAGATATCTAACTTACTAGTAGTTGTGTACTTCTCAGAGTTAACACTTTCCATTTAAATTTGAGAAGTGATATGTGTACATGTGCCAAGTTGTTAGAAAGATGGATATGTAGGGGTGTATGTAATTGCTGTAATGATTTCTCTTGTAGCAGCATCTTCCTCGCTGTAGAAATGACCCTTTTATCAACCCAATGACATTGTGTGCATACATGGTTTTTGAACAACTCTGTCAATTTCCTATTATAACTTAATAAGTACCCAGAGGTTTTAGAGGACAAAATGAGTGGGTGGGTTCATGGGTCAGGTTGTCCTCTTCAACACTTCTTTGTTCATTTTTTGGAATTATATAAATGATAATGTATTAATAGTGATGAAAAAGTATACTATTGAAATTAGAATTACTTTGGTAAAGTGATATAAAAGGCAAAGAATAACTTTTGACATGTTTGACGTGTTTCTTCTTTAGGTTGGCCTTTTGGTTTACCCACCCTGCATTTTGCACTGTCAAACCTTGATTTTCTAGACTAAATTTTTTGATCATTTGCACAATTTCCTATATAGTGAAGGTTGTTATATGGATCAAAAATGTCTTATGCATTGATGCAATTATAGATTGTCTTCATCAATTGTGTTTGTACCTATATGCTTTTGTTGTTGATTCATTATCAGTAGTTTCTGCATGCTCTCTCCATTTCATTTATTTATCCATCTACTTGGCTGGCAAGATGGGCACGTCGGACGGGTTGGTAGTGGGACAAAGTGGGTCATATTTAGTAAATGTTGAAAGGGGTAAGGTTGACTCGCTTACACTTTTTGTGCATATTTTCAAAAAATATAATCTTAATCTTATCTTATCTTAAATCTAAAATCCCAAACCCTTGTAAAGCATTTAGTCATTAGGCTTAATCTTTACAAATTTTAAGATCATAAATTACGTTTATACCCCTCTCACTAATTACATAAATATGGTAACTAATAAAAATCAAATCAGTTTATACCAATTTGCTTCTTATAACTATACACTACACCCTCACATTCATATCATATATATATTTCTATATTTCTATTTATATTAATTTAAAATAAATAATTAATAGAAATCCGATCATTTAACTATTTAACTAAAATTGACCAATCAGAATTTAATGTATAATATATAACTTGAAGTGTTTGAACATATAATAATTTTTTGTGTCTTTTTATCATCATTATTATTACTTTACTATTCATAATTATTTTGATAACATAAACTATTAAATGAAATTGACACAAATGCAAAAATACAAAATAAAAATAAATAACATCTAAGTTAATACAACCACACAAAGATTTAGGAGGTTTATGCATCAAAAATAGACTGAGCAACTTCAAGACGTTTGACCCATTCCCTTTTAGCCAAAATTTTCATTTGACCTGTTTTAGATATAACAGAACCCAATCGACCCATTAGTTAGTGAATGGGTTGAATTGACAATTTTGACACCCCTACCATCTACCATCATTTGTGATATTCAGGTTATGCTGAAAATCTGATATAGATTTTTCTGCATGTCATGTTTGCTGTGCAGGTTGGAGGTGCTAATGGGCTACAAGCTTCCCACCCCTCTTCGTTGTCTTCTTTAGATGCAATATTTTTCATGTGGTAAATTTCTCTACTCTGGATTCAGAGTTTTCCGCTAGCTAGTTTTTGATAAACTATTTGTACTTCGGGTGATGCTCCTGAAACCCGATATTTGTTTGTCCGTTTCTCATTTTCCTCTTCCAAACAGGCTGCTTGTGAATAACTTTAACTGAAATATCCTGATGTAAGACATTGGTAATCTGGTTGTATGTCAAGATTTGATTGATTTTCACTCCATCCGGCTGTGCACCACATATCTACCTTTTATATCGGACCCTTTGTCTAATGATTCCATGTCTATACAAGTATACAACCCGAATGTGTTTAGATTGCATGTTCAACCACACTTCTTATACTTCAAAGTTTAAAAATACAAGTTATTTACTTTGTAAACCGAAGAAAATAGTTAAATCTAAACGCCGGAAATTCCAAAAATTCAAACAGGAAAATATTATACAGTAATTATAATGTAGTCAACTTTATGAGGCATTTTGCAAGTGGGTTTATCCCTAAATTCAGTTTACATCGATTCTGTTTACATCAAAAGTGAGGTTATTACAAAATCCTTGTACCCATATAACAATTCATCGGTGATTGATCAGTCTACTTCTCCATTTAAAAAAAAAAAAAAAAATTCTAACGTAACTTCTATAAAGAACTTCCAAATTCAAGGTATTATAAATGTGACGTGGAAAATTTGGTTGGCTCTGTTTCCATTTGTAATCGGTCCGATAATGGATATTTGGCCTACCTATTACCTATTACAGCATGTATGATCTCTTGGTATCTCGATTCAATGATGATAAATAAGACGTGAAACATGTTTAATCTCAAATAAACTACATATGGATTTATAGTGAATCAGTGGGATCATAATATCATGAGAAAAAGGTTAACTTATTTGTTAATTGATTACTGTATAAGCCATAAGGTTAACTCTGGTTTCAAATTTCATGCTATTACATAAACAAACAAAACTGTACTCAACAAACTTTCTTGGCTGCTTCAATTACAGCTTCAACTGTAATTCCATATTCCTTATATATCCTCCCCGCCGGTGCACTTGCTCCAAACTTATCGATCCCAATTGCCTTCCCTTTTGTTCCCACAATCTTTTCCCACCCGAATGTCGAACCCGCCTCAATACTAACTCTAGCAGTAACGTCACTTGGAAGCACACTTTGTTTATATTCATCACTTTGTTCGTCAAAAAGCTCCCATGAAACAAATGAGACCACCCGAACTGCCTTCCCTTCTTTCCTTAACTCGTCACCAGCCTTCACTGCAAGTTCGAGTTCTGACCCTGTTCCGATCAGAATCACATCCGGTTTGTTGTTTGATGAATTATCAGACAAAATATACCCTCCCTTCTCGACTTGTTCGATTGATGTTCCCTGTTATTAAGACCGCAAGTTTGACCCAAATGCACAAAACAGATCAGTTGGGGATCCGTTGCTAATACATCTAAATGGGTCAACAGGGGTAGGAACGGGTTGGGTTGACCCCGCCAACATTGTTTTGTTGTTTTTCTGCGATTTTTTCTTTTACTTTTTATAATAATTTATAATATTTAGCTAACAATAATAATGTAAACTTTATGGTTAATTATAGTTTTATTGAATAAAACCAGGTAGGAGTAAAGATCTAATACTTTTGACATGTTACATACCTTTGCCATTGTTATTAGTCTTAACACTCTTGATAGAATAAATTATTATTTTTGGTAAAACAAATTGGTGGGTCAATCAACCTGCTTGACCCACTTTCAATCAACTTACCCAACCCATCCAATCCTTCCCATTTTGCCACATGTACCTGTAGATTCGGAAGCTTTTGTCGGGATAACGCCAAAACTGAAGGACGTTTCGTGTTGAGAATTGCAATTCTGTAAGCACCAGCAGTTTCATTGCCATCTGCAGGTCTAAGCATGAGGATGTTCGGCATGGCTCGGAAACTTGCAATATGTTCCACAGGTTGATGCGTGGGCCCATCCTCCCCTAAACCAATTGAATCGTGGGTCATCACAAATATTACTCGAGATTCGGATAATGCAGCGAGTCTCATGGAGGCTCTCATGTAATCTGTGAAAACAAAGAAAGTTGCACAATAAGGAACAAGTCCTTTTGTGTGATGAGCAATCCCGTTGCAAATTGCTCCCATTCCATGTTCCCGGACGCCAAATCGTACGTTACGTTCTGCAGGAGTGTGCTTTTGAAAATCTCCCAACATTTTCAGAAGAGTCATGTTGGAGGAAGCAAGATCTGCACTACCTCCAAGAAGCCCGGGAAGAACTTTTGCTAAGTTATTAAGGCATTGTTGTGAAAGATTTCGTGTGGCATCACCAGGGATTTCGGGAGTGTAAGTCTGCAACGAACACATAAATTTCACTTTAATATAATAATAATTCGTCTAAATGTAAACCAAGTGTAATCTATAGGCGAAAGCTCGAGTTTTGGAGTGCTAATGCCATTCAAAATGGATCATGTTTCTTTGCGAAGATGGTGTGATGAAAAAGTATTGAAATTGAAAACTGGGCAGGTCTGATAGCGGGTCAAATGCGTCAATCTTATTGCTGGTTTGACTCACCAACATTTTATATAATTCTTTTAATTTTGTAAATAACTAATGTACTAATGTATTAGATATGGTTATAAAGATTATAGGATTATAGCGTAATTTAATACTGTTTAAATATAATGATTCACAAGACTCTAAACGTTTCAAGTAGATTCAGGCAACTTCTGACCCGACTGACCCATTTATGGTTGACTTTTTTTATTTTACTCATTCTCACACGTTGTCAATAAATTACAACCTGAACTGATCAGATTTTAGTATCAATTATTAACAGAAACTAACCGGCAGAGCTTTCTCCCAACCAGCAGGCAATTCGCCGCTCATAAGAGCTTTCAATTCTGTGGCATCTTTCTTGTACTTCTTCTCATACGCTGCAAACTTCTTGTTCCATTCAATTTCAAGAGATGTTCCTTCAGAAATGTGCCGATTCCAATGCCTACACATAATTTGAATCCAGTAAGACTATAATTCGTTTGCACCATTTATTTACATTGTAAGGGACCCTTTTTCCTTGTATTTCTGTAGTATATCTTTGGGCGTATCTTCAATTATCCTCACATCATATAAATAGGACCTGATTGACAAAAACGAATGATATCTTACTTTTTAACATCTTCAGGTACATGAAATGGCCCATGGGCCCACCCAAGATTTTTCCTGGTTGCCTCAACTTCCTTAGCTCCCAATGCACTACCATGAGCACTATATGAGTTAGCCTTGTTTGGTGATCCAAAACCAATCGTAGTCGTTACCTGTATACATCAAAACTCAAAGAATATAAAGCCGAGAAAAAGAGAACAAAAGATTAATATAGAGGGGACAACATAGGCTGGTGGTCAAGCAGATTGGGAACAGGTCAAGTGGGTCAAATTGAGAGGACCAGAAGCACTATTTTCTGCATATTTTTAATTTTTTCCAAACCTATTTTGTCACACTGATAAACTAAAACTTGAAAAAGATACAGTTCAGGAAAGTGTATGCGTAAACACTTTACGTGACTTTCAACCCGTTTAACCCGTCAGGCCAAAACCCAAATCGCCCATTTATATGTAAATGAGTTGAAATTGACACCTCTAGATTCACATACTACTAAGTTCAATAGTATGTTTGATTGAAAACAAAAAATACCCTGATCAAAGTCGGTCTATCTGTAACAGACTTTGCTTCCTTAATCGCCTGACGGATTTCATCATATCCAGAGTTACCGTCCTTTACCCAAATTACATGCCATCCTAATCCTTCAAACCTTCTGTCAACATTCTCAGTAAAAGCAATGTTGGTGTCGCCATCAATGGAGATTTTGTTGTCGTCATAGAACGCTATTAGCTTCCCAAGTCCCCAATGTGCAGCAAGGGAGCAAGCTTCATTCGAGACTCCTTCCATTTGGCAACCATCACCAAGTATAACGTACCTAGTTGAATTTTAAGATAAATCGGATGCGGTAAAATGGGCAATTATAGTTGATATAACTAATTTTTGTAAAGGTCGAAGCGGGCCACGTCAGATTTTGAGTTTTGTCCAGCTTTAGTAGTTTTCTGTAAGTAACTAGTGTATTGAATCTGATCACAAATAATATGATTTTTTGAACAGAGGTTGTTATAAAATCGCACTTTGGGTTCCTTTTGACTTTTCCAATTGACTAATTCTATCAATAAACCCGTTAGACCCATTAGAGATTAAACCTTAACTCGCATAGACCCATTTACTTAAATGAGTGAAATAACATAAACATACACTTGAGAATAGAACGTTAAGTTATTTTACGTGTAATGATCGACGATCTCATGGCCTGGTTTGTTGTATCGGCTTGCTAGATGCTTTTCCGCAAGGGCTAAACCAACAGCATTCGCGATACCCTGACCGAGGGGTCCTACAAAATAGTACCTTTAGAATTTTATTAGAGCATCCAACTATGCTGGATTAAGTACAACTTGGAGATAGAAAATTGAAAGGGTTGGGTAAATGGTCTTAATAATTCAAGTTAGAACCGGCAGTACTTGTGTGCGGGCTAGTCCGGCCAGCCCACCAACATGTCTTCCATTGTATGAACTTTTTAAATAACTTGTGATTTAACTATGACTTTAATTGAACTGATTTAGAATGTTGTTGGCATTTGAACTCATATTAGTCGACTTTTGACCCCCTACACCTGTTTGACTTGTTTATTTTTAGCTAATCTTTTAAACTTCTTATGTGACCCATTATTTAAATGCATATAACATGAATTGACCGGTTACCATATAAATGGTTTAAATTGCCACCTCTAGTACACAACATACTGATCTGAAACCCCAACCCCATGTTTGTAGTTTGGCTAGCTAGTACGTAATCAGAAATACAAAAAAGTAAATAAAATGTATTACTCATATAATTTATATCCATGGTGAATAAAGATGATCATACCAGTTGTAACTTCAATTCCTGGTGTCACAAAGTTTTCAGGGTGTCCAGGTGTTTTACTTCCCCATTGTCTGAAGCTTTTCAAGTCTTCGTCCTATATATATCCAATTTATTTAAAAAATACAGTATATGTTACTGACTACATCCTCCAATTGTCCCAAAATAAATGCAAAAATCATGAAGTTATTCAAAAACTCATTTAATCTACTTACCTTTTAGCCTCTTTTTTTGCAATACACACTAAAATTGAATTGAATTTATGATAATATAAACAAATTAAGGGTTGATAAATAAATCATCATCAATAATAATACCTTAATACTATCATAACCAGCCAAATGAAGTAAAGCATAGTGCAGCATGCATCCATGACCAGCAGACAACACAAACCGATCACGATTAAACCAATAAGGGTTCTTAGGGTTATAATTCATGAATTCATCAAATAATATATGACCCATCGGAGCACAACCCATGGGTAATCCCGGGTGACCTGAATTCGCTTTCTCAACTGCATCAACCGCCAAGAATCTAATCGTGTTCATTGATTTTTCAACCAACGATGATTGTTTTTCAGTGACAGTTTTTGCAGATGATGATTTGATAGTGCAGGCACGTGATGATCGCGTGCGTATGGGAGGACATAATGAGGCGGTGGAGTTGGTGGAAATGAAAGTGAGGTGGTGATTAGGAGTGCATGTTTTGTTGAAATTTGTATTGTTTTTTGTGATGATGAAAGATTGAGTGAGTGAAGATGATGCTGCTGCTGCCATTGATTTTTTCTCTTTTTTTTTTCCTTTTCTTTGATAGAACAAAATTATATGATCGGAACACTGAAATAGTGTAGAAGAAGGAGGTGGTCAAAATATTGGTTTATTTGGTTTTCGAGGAGCTACTTGGTGGTTGCACGTGGATACTGATTTCCAGTTTTTTATTGAGCTACGCTTACAAATGAATTTTACAAAAAAAAAACTTTACAAATTGAATTTATAATCTTACTAGTTCATTTTTTCTCTCTAATTTAATTTGTGCCACATCAACTCTTTATACATGCATACTATTATTTTTCACACTATAAACTATAATAAAAATGCATAAACACCACTATCAAAATTTAAATTCAAGATCCAAAGATATGTGCAAAACTTAATGAACAACCCTATGTCAAATCCAAGTTCACCTGTGGGTTCGTTTTCTGCTCAATCGAGCTATCGATCACCTAGTAACCCAATCGGATTTGTGCAAGACGCATTAATTGAAAATTCGTATACAACTGCGCCCGATGACGAAGACTCTGGGTAGACTAGTATTTTATATTTAGTGTGTTATTTCAGCAAATTTAAAGTTTTTTTTAGTTAATATAATGATAATGATTTTAACTTTAATGAAATTATTTTATTTAAATTTGTACTTTAAATATATAAGTTAATTAATGTGTGGGTTTTGAAAAATTGAGATCAGCTAGGATTTATAGTTTTTGGTCAATTGTTAATCAGTTGTTAGTCAGTTATTAGTCATTATTGAAAAGTATTACTATAGCACTGAAATTGACAAGTCAAAATTTAGTAACGGTCAAACCAATATTCATTTAACACTTTGAACTTTTTTGACAAATAAAAAAGAAAATGATTTAGTTACAAAATTTGTGGTGAAAATGAGTTGTATGTAGTTGTATATGTGTAATAATTAAGTGTTAGATGTATGTATATATATAAGATCGAAAGGATTAGAAAATTTTGGTAAAAATAATAAATAAAAAACTTTAAAAACGGTTATATAGCCGTTATTAAACTTTGTCATTTTTCCTTTAATTTAAGTTATTTAAAAAAAAAAACTCATTTCTCGGGATAAATTTGAACTATGGGTCCTTTATGGGCGGACGTAAAAGTGATATTCCTTTTTCGAAAAATTTGAAATTTTAGGTTACCTTTCTGAGCTATTAGCCCTTGATTATGTTATTATAACGACTGTTTAGCTTAGTTTGAATGATTTATAGCTGATGATTAGAAGAATGATGGTTTTAGATTTACAATTTTGAAGACTACAATCTTTTTAAAATTATGTTTAGAGGTACAATTATTTGTTAAATACTTTTTAAATGTTCCATAACTACCAAAAGGATCTTATCTTATTATATCTACAGGAATAATGGATACAAAGAAAAAGAACTCGAGAATTGAAAACTGCAACTAAGAAAATATATTGGGTTTTTTTAGACATGGACCATCATAAAGTTGACCAAAAAAACTGGGTCCCGACCCGAAACCGAAAAAAAAATCGAACTCGAAACTGGTTGAAACCGGTTTTTATAAAAATCGCCGGTTTGGAAACCGGTTTGAATAAATCCGTTGGCGAACCGGTTTGTAACCGGTTTTACCAGAACCGGGTTGGAAAACCGATTTTAAAAACCGGTTTGGAACCGATTTTTTGAGCTGATTGAATATAGCCGGGTTTTTTTCGAAATATAGCCGTTTTTGACCATTTTGTCATCCTAAAACTAGTATAAATAGATACCTTGGGTTTGGTTTAGTCACAACACTCAATCTTGCTAATTCTAGTCTTTAAACACTCAAAACGCTTACGATTTACGTACAAAACTCTCAAAAAATTCTCTACTCCTATCAAAACGCTCTCGAAACGCTATCAAAATGGCCACTCAATCTTCTTCAACTTCCCCCGGTGTTGGTTCTTCAAATGCACCAACTATTGTTCAAGTTTTGGTAACCAAACGAAGTCCCGAGATTTGGTGTAATTACGACAAAGTGTTATTGTCGGATGGTTCCACTAAGGCATTTTGTAAACGTTGCGGGAAAGTTTTGAAAGCCGACTCCAACTCTACTTTGAAATCACATCTACAAAGTATTGTGATGGAGTCAAAAGTAATCCCGAGTCGAGTCAAGCAACTATGTCACGGGATGGGGGTATTTTTACATACGAAGCGGAGCGGTGTCGAGAAGCATTTGTCGGCTTTGTGATTCAAGAAGCTTTGCCGTTCAACCACTTCGACAACCCTCGGCTTACTAGGGTCATTTAAAATACTCTTCAACCGCAATATAATCATGTAAGTCGTCTTACTCTTAGACGTGATGCTCTTAAATTGTGAAAAAATGCTAAAAGTCAACTAATAATCGGTTTTGAAAACTTAAATACAAATGTATCTTTAACAACCGATGTTTGGTCGGCTCCTCATGGTTTGCCCAGTTCGTACCTTTGTGTTACCGCACATTGGGTTGATCCCGCAACTTGGCAAATGATGAAACGTACCATTGCTTTTGAAAACTTTGACTATCCTCACACGGGTAAAAACTTATTTTACATGTTACGAGATGTAATGAAAATGTTTAAAATAGAACAAAAGGTTTTTTCAATCTCGTTTGATAACGCGACTAATAATACAAACGACGTTCAAAGGTTAATACTAAAATACGAACCACCTTTGAAAGGCATTTTCTACCATAGTAGATGTGTTGCACATATCATTAACTTGGCTGTGCAAGACGGACTAGCGGTTCAAGAAATAAGCGTAGTAAAAAACGCGTATAAAATTATGTTACAAGATATATTTTGTTCGGGTAAGGCTAGATGCAAACATTATATGAGATTATGTAAGGAAACGGATTCCATCTTTTTAACCCCTATTTGGGACATGCCCGTAAGATGGAATTCGACTTACAACATGTTTATGTGTGGTTTATGGCAACGCGACATTTTATACATTTTTCATGATCAACTTGTTCAAAAAGGTATTGCAACATCATTTTCCTCCGACTATTGGGAGGTTATTCAAAAGATAACCGAATTGATCAAAGTTTTTAAAACCGCAACTAATTTATTATCGGGTGTTTATTATCCCACAAGTCATTTGGTACTTAATCAAATATTTTTAATGAGTTCAAAACTAAGCGAATACGAATTTTGTGGTAATGTATATGCAATAATGGTGGCTCCCATGAAAGCAAAACTAAGAAAATATTTTAAAGAAATGACACCGGTAATTAGTTGTGCCGCCGCGTTAAACCCATGTTTGAACATTTCCGGGGTGGAATTACTTATGGATAACATTTGTAACGATTTGGATTTGAATGATGAGGATCCATTTTTTTTCACAAAATACAAAAGACTATTTTAACAAATCTTTTAAAGATTTATTTGGTCATTATTTTTAAAAATATAGTTCAACAACAATGGTTTCTTCTAGTTCGGCTTCAACAATGTTTGCTTCATCATCTTCTTCCCGAGATCCAATGATTAATTTATATAATAGTTTAAGACAAGAAAACCATAAACGGGCAAGGGGCGATGGTGACCAAAGAGTCACTAGCAAATATGGGAGATATACCGGAACTGATTTTTTAGCCTCAATGGGACCCGAAGAATTCGCACATTTTGATATTTTGGCTTGGTGGAAAGGGAGGGAATCTCAATTTCCCATTCTATCCATCATGGCCCGAGATTTACTAACCGTCCAAGCTTCTACGGTAGCTTCGGAATTTGCTTTTTCTCTTAGTGGCAGGGTACTATCCATACGAAGAACAAGACTCACACCAGCCTCATTAGAGATGTGTATATGCTTGAAGGATCACTTAGACGTCGCGGAACGTATACAAAACGTTTCAAGTCTTGAAGGTGAATTGAAATACGAAGGAGATATACACGATATCGAGGTGGAAGCGGGTATGGCAATATCACTTTTCGATGAATTAATTGCTCTCGATCAAGCTTCGCGAGAGGCTTCCTCCGAAGAAGATTTCGACTTTTGAAGACTACCCAAATTGAAGATGTTAGAATAATTGAAGATTAATAAAAGTTGAAGATTTTTGAAGATTATGAAGAATTATGAAGAATTATTGGTTTCAATAATGTTTTTATGAAGATTTAGAAGACTTTGTTTTAAGTTATTGTTAAGATATGTTTTCATTCATAATGTAATAGCATTCTATCGGAAAAAATTTGAAGAATACGTTGGTTTTCCCTAAAAAGCTTAACGCTCGAATAAGATTGAATTATACAGAATTATTGGTTTCAATAATATTTTTATGAAGATTTAGAAGACTCTGTTTTAAGTTATTGTTAGGTTATGTTTCCATTCATAATGTACTAGCATTCTATCGGAAAAAATTTGAAGAATACGTCGATTTTCCCTAAAACGCTCAATGCTCGAATAAGATTGAATTATATAGAATTATTGGTTTCAATAATATTTTTATGAAGATTTAGAAGACTTTGTTTTAAGTTATTGTTATGTTATGTTTCCATACCTAATGTACTAACATTCTATGGGAAAAAATTTGAAGAATACGTCGATTTCCCTAAAACGCCCAACGCTCGAATAAAATTGAATTATATAGAATTATTGGTTTCAATAATATTTTTATGAAGATTTAGAAGACTTTGTTTTAAGTTATTGTTAGGTTATGTTTTCATACCTAATGTACTAACATTCTATCGGAAAAAATTTGAAGAATACGTCGATTTTCCCTAAAACGCTCAACGCTCGAAAAAAACCGAATTATATAGGAAAACCGGTTTGAAACCGGTTTTTGAACCCGAACCGGTTCCAACCCGGTCCAAACCGGTTAGGTTTTTCTCCCCCTCAAACCGGTTCGGTTCCAACCCGGTTTTTGTTAAAACCGTTTTTTGACTTTCGAAAAAAATCGGTCCGATTTTTCAACCCGAACCGGTTTTTCGGGAAACCGGGTTTTGTTCATGCCTAGACCATCATATTTTTTAGCAATTGGGCCAAAAGTAAAAAAAGGAAAAGACTTTTAACTTTAGCACTTGGGCTACATGTAATCTTTTTAATTTTATTTCTTTAAATGTAATGTGTTTTTAAGTTAATAAATGTATTTTATTTAAATGTATGCTTTAAAAAGATTAGTGTATTTGTGTTAATTGAAAAATATATTAAATAAGGGGTGGGACCCAAAAAAAAGTTCAGTAGTTTATCAGACAGTGTGAATCTTTTGTCAGTCTTTCTGAGAAAGTGCTGACGTGAGTTAACAATTCAATTTTTCACTTATTTCTAGTCATCATACGAAAGGATCTTATTATGTCTATCAGTTTTCCTTAATGGGAATGAGAATTTTATGAGATTGCAAGCTGTCTTATATTTCATCTCATTTACTTGTAAGCGGAACAATTTGATTTATGATGTGTCAAAATGGGTAAATTGTTAAAGAAAAAAAATCAGGTTAAAGTGCATTTTTAAGTGTAATACATACATTTTTAAGTATATAACCATAGTTTTATTGAAGCATTATTCGTTATAACCATAATTTGGGTGAAGAATGGTAACTCTGTATATGATGAAATACGTGAGGCGATTAAGGAAACAAAGTCTGTTCTAAAGATGGACCATCTTTTATCAGAATGATTTTGATCCTAAACTGAAGAGTTGTGTACTCATTAATTTGTGCATGATGCTAATTAGCTAGTCTTCTGACCTATAAAACAACTTCTAAATACCAATAAATCATTTCTTAAAACATAAAATGTCATTTTTCTCTTTCTACACAATACATAAATTTTCTTAAAGTTGTATGTAGTTATTACAAACATGAGTAATGGTAAATGTGTAGATTTATAAGCCTAAAACTAAGTCTAATCATACAGTTTTTAACACGTAGACTTCACTTATTCTGGTTCTATTTATTCACCAATCATTTTAACATTTGCACCATTCAAATCTTTAGATTTACTTTTTGTAACACCCCAAAATTTGAGGTATTATTTTAATAGGTATAAAATACTTATTATAAATTGTTGTATAAAATATTAGTAGTAAAATATTTAAAGTTGTTTAAATAATATATTGGAGATAAATAGTTAAGTGATGAATTCTAAGCAAATAAAACTTGAGGGGTTAGAATTTCAAATGCTTAATTATATTTGGGGGGGGGGGGTATGATGATTGGTGTAGTGATGAGTTGAACGAAATTAAGGGTGGTTTATGTTAGCTAAGTTTAGAAATTGTGTTGTTAATATCAATTCAAACTAAAAGTTGAGAAATTAATTTGTGTTCATAGTGATTATGGTAGGTTATGTTGAATTTGTGCTAATTGGTGATAACTCACTCTGATCACTAGTTAAAAAGGTTATTGTGGTGCTAGTAGTGATGATTAAAGCAGTGTTATAAGTAGTTAAGCTATAAAAGTGGTTATGGTTTGGAATTGATGAGGTTGTGTTTGGTTTGACTAAAAGTCAAACTGGTCAGCCTAGTGGGAAGAACAAATGGTGATGAAATAAGTTGAATAGAATGTTAATAGATGTTGAATATGTTGTTAAATTGAATTGTGATGTTTGATAGGTGCTAAGGAAATTGGAGGTCCTTGTGATTGTTATTGTGCTTAAATCGCAAAGGTGAGTGATATGGGGGTTATTTGGGTAGTGAGTTGTATGATTCCAGATTACATACGTGTAAGAGGTTTCATACGACCAAGTGTGGTTGTTGCTCTTTATTTATACTTGATTATTATTGTTGTTGATGCATTGTAGAGATTTGCTAACTTTACGTTAGCCTAAGTGGTTGCAAGTTGTAAGTTGATTGCAGATCCGCCGAAGTGGTTTATAATCTTTACCTTGTCTAAGTTGTCAGTTGTTAATTTGTTTGATGTCCTTTTAATTGCCTATATGCTCACTAAGTTTATTGCTTATTGTTTTAAGCTGTTTGTTGATTATAGGTGTCAGTGGGTCGAAAGGCTAAGGTGATCATCGGGAGGGCAAAGCAATTGTGAAGAATTGACGTGGATTGCACTTGCTATATTTGGGGTTTGGCAAGTCCCTCTTTCTTTTGAATTATCGCTGTGAATACAACTTGTATAAAATCGCCCTCTTATCTTTTGAGGAAAGATAGTTCCAATTAAAGTGTCAAAATGGGTAAGTGTGCGTCATGTAAGGATTTTATCGAAGTTGTGATTTTGGTACCACGTTTTGAGTATATGAACGTTGGGAATTCACAGGTGTAACTTGCAAGTATCAAGTTTAGTAGAAATAAACATGTTGCTTTGATATTGTAGCAAGTGGCTAAGTGTCGTTTTGATCTTATATTCAAAATCTTCATTTGTTGTAAGCTTGGCAAATGTGTCAAATGAAATGTGTTCCTAAAATGGTTGGAATGAAGTCTACAAAATTTGGTAATTTGAATGTTAACGAGTTAAGACTTTGTCAAGCGTTTGTTTGGTCCAAATATTGAGTTACTGCACTTTTCAAAAATCCAGCATAGGTACGCGATCGTGTACCCTCACCGTGATCACTTACCTTATTCTAAAAATCGATCAGAAAACTTTCATGTAGTGAGTACGCGATCGCGTACCCTTTGGTAGGATCGTTACTCCCTTTTTTTGTCCAGTACGCGATCGCGTACCCTCACCGGGATTGCGTACCTTGTACTAAAATTTGAACAGATAAATTCAATGTATTGAGTACGCGATCGCATACCCTTTGATATGATCGCGTACTCCCTTTTTGTGGCTAGTACGCGATCACGTACCCTATGCCAAAATCACGTACTACTTATAAAGTTTTTTTTGGGCGTTTCAGTTTTAGATATGTATTTCTTGGTACATCTAGCATTTTTCTATAAACATATACACAAAAAATCTTAAAATGCAAAGTAATAATAAGAAGTCATTAAGACCAGTCCCAATGGCCACTTCGTTTTGATAACCGACGCGTAGTTGAAAATCGACGCCATTGGCACGGTTCCTTCAGTTGGCACTTCGGTTTGGCGACGGAGAACGGAAGGAAGATGTGAGGCCAACGTTATTAAAAAATTAATTTATTAATTTTTTTGACCGTTAAATAAAACATTTTTATTTTAAAATTGTGCCGGTTAATATTCCCTTTTTTCGGAAAATTTGAAACTTAATATTCCATTTTTCGGGAAATTTGGAACTTTAAGTTACCTTTTTGGGCGACTTGCCCTAATTTAAATGACATATAAAAGCCACTTCAGATATAATATTACCGGTTACCGAAGTAATGGTACAAATTTCCATAACTACCAGATATATTACCGGTTTACATGCAAATTTCGTCCGGGTTTTGCGTTCCGGTTACCGAGTTGCATTTCTCGGTCACCGGCTCGCATTTCTCGGTCACGAGTTCGAGTACGAAGATTTGCGTCCGGGAACGAGATTTTGCGTCCTGGTTATGCGTCTGGGTGGGATAAAAACGCAATTTTTCAAAAAAAATGGCAAATTTTTATAAAACTTTTTAAAAAAGGGTATTTTGATTAATTTCTCTGTATTGAAACATGGACGAATTCTATGAAGAATTAGCCAAGTTGTGGCTATATTATGTACACAATTGAAAGTACAAGGATTTAAGGAACAAAATGATAAATGTTTGTTAAGCAGTCGTTCAAGAAAATTAAAAGGGATAGAGGCTGATATTAAGGTATGAAAAACGTGTGATATTTTAAAAAGTGAAATTTTTAATTTTCACCGGTTCTAACATGGTGTTTAAAATTGCATTAGAACAATAAATATTTATGTTTGTTTAGAGAGAAAGTACAGTTTTAAAAAAGTAGAGTAGAAAATGTTTTTTTCAAATGGCATTCTTAAAACTTAAATATGTTTTGAAAACACAATTCTAAATACCCTGTAAATCTAACACAGCGTATAAGTTGATACTGTTTTAGTATATATATTTTTTTAATCCAGAAGTAATGTTTTTAAGATAAAAATGATTAAAAACCACAACTTACACATCTTGTAACTTTACGATGTTCTATCATAATCATATCAAGTCCAAGCAAAGAGTACCTTTAGTCAATTGAGGAGCTACATGTTATAATTGGGCATTTGAACCACACTATACGTTTTTACCTAGTAACTTTTGCAAAATAAATTTAAAACATATCTTTCATTTGAACGTATCAGTAAAATTTTATATGTGAGTTTAACAAATCCAAAGTTCTTCGTTGTCTTTGGCCACATGTGCAATACATATTTATGTCGACGGATAGAAGTCGATCAAGATTGAATCCGAATAAACTCATCAATTCAAAATGTAGAGAAAATTTATAACAATTTGTTGATTCATGTACAAAGAATGAAGACATGAATTCAAATGTTTAAAGCACAAGGACCCGAATGAAAAAAGAAGTAAATATAGATTGACCATTATTTTATTTATTATCAGCATAATAATGAAAGTATAAAGAAACATGAAGAAGAAGAAGTGTATAATAGAAGAGTGGTAGTCAATTAGTCATAGCCATGGGGTATTGGGCTGAAGCTTTCGGGGGACCCACATAAGGAAAAACAATAAAACATGGGCTACACTTTTGAAGAAGCTATCTGTCCTCCATTAACCCCGCAAATCAATGCCACTTACGCCCGTACCCACTTTTCTTACACTTCAAAAATACTCCCACCTAAATATCATCCCCTACTTTAATTTTCGGCAAATTTTAAAGACATTTTTAGTGATAATATATTAAAATTTGTACATTTATATGGAGATTTGTGAGTTGATTAAAATCTCACGCGTTTCATATCCATCAAGTTTTGTACTTCTTATAATTATAATTGTTAATTGTTAATGTTAATATTAATTGTTATTGTTATTGTTATGTTATTGTTATTTTAGTTATTATTGTTATATACATGTTCTCAAATTAGTACCCATTTTAATTGATTTGATTGGTTCTTATATATGTATGCTCAGGGTCGACAAATAAATTTTGTAGACCCCAATACAATATTAAAAATTGAAAAGCATTCATACAAAGAAAATTATTATAAATTGAAAAGCATTCATACAAAGAAAATTATTATAAATATTTAAACATATCAACGTCAATATCTAACAAGTCGATAAAAGTAATTATTATTTATTCGTTAGAAATGATATTCTCCAAATCATTTTCAAAACATTTTTTTATCAAACCTTTGTAATCAATAATTTCATGTGGATTATTTTCATTGCTATAATTGTTAATCCGTTAAACATCTTTGTGACATTGTAGAGTGCTAATATGATTTGATCAACGACTTAACTTTAGAAAACCTTTTTTTACCAATTTCTTCATGTACGCGAAATGTCAACATTGAACCTATAGTTAACAAGAATTAATTTAATTTGAAAGCCCATAAAAATTAGTGACTATGTAGCTAACACATAAAAATACTTGTTAACCTTCTCCACTATATACCTCAAAACACATATTTTTAATGCAGTTCCTGGCGGAGGAATTCTCCATTCAACCAGATCTTTCTTTTTTGCTTTTTACGGTTTAGCAATTTATAAATGTACATTCCTTTCATTTGTCTTGCCAAGTGCCAATGTTAATTTTAAAATAAAAGGGACTAATAAGCAAGGTTTTAAAAACCGGACCGGACCGGTCGGTTCAACCGGTCCGACCGGGAATCGGTGGTCTGAGCGGTTCTAATAACCCGGGTAAACCGCCTAGATACGAACCGTTGACTAACCGGCAGTTTGGTCAAGAACCGATGAAAAACCGGGAACCGGTAAAAATCGGGTTAGTAAAAAATTTTCCTCCTTTTTATAAAATTCGGGAACCAATTTTGTGTGAATGATCTATCTAGTAACTTGAAACTTGAAAGTGTTAAAAGCTTTTGTGTATTGGAACTTTATATCATTAATATTCGAAGTTTTATATTGTTAAATTAAATTTGAAAGTATTCCTAGTTTGTTTAGATCATATATATATATATATATATATATATATATATATATATATATATATATATATATATATATATATATATATATATATAGTTTGGATCAAATAAGAACACTTCTAAAATAAGAACGACTAAGAACACCTCAAATGCACATATATATAAAATAAAATCATTAGATTTACACTCATACATCTCAAATATGCAAAGAAAAATTGATGCACGTTTTTAAAATGCACAAAAATCGAAAAACGATTGATGCTCATCTATAGAGATACTTGTGCATCAAGCGTTTTTTCGATTTTTGTGCATTTTTAAAAATGTGCATCAATTTTTCTTTGCACATTTGAAATGTATGAGTGTGAATCTAATGATTTTATTTTATATGTGTGTGCATTTGAGGTGTTCTTAGCCGTTCTCATTTTAGAAGTGTTCTCATTGGAACTCTACCCTATATAGAGTTTGGACCGGTGAACCGGTAATTCTACCGGTTTGATGAACGGTTCGATTTTTAAAACATTGCTAATAAGCCAATACACAATTCAGTAAGGGAAAAAATTCACAAGTCACTAAACCCAAAGGTAGTATTTGATAAATTTAGACACAAATATTCACTCTCTTTATATATACACTGTCGCATAGTTGCACAATTTGTGCTACCCTCAGCAACTACACTCATTACAAAAAATGAGCCGGTGGGCCATTACAAACCGCCGGTCATCGGCGCCACCGCTCCTCATCCTCGCCGTGCTTTCCACTTTCCTCTTCATACACCCTTCTATAGCATGGCGGCCTTGGCCAAACCAAATTAACTACAAGACCGAACTCGAATTCGGTACCTCAAAAAAGTACGAAGGGTCATCGGACTTTGTCAAACTCCGATACCACATGGGCCCTGTTTTAACTGCTAATATTACCGTACACATTATTTGGTACGGTACATGGACCAGGGGCCAAAAACGAATCATCCGTGAGTTTATCAACTCGATATCTGATACAACCACTCGGTCCCCATCAGTTTCCGGATGGTGGAAAACGGTACAACAATATACCGACCAGACCGGTTCGAATATTTCTCGAACCGTTCAGCTCGGTGAAGAAAAAAATGACCGACTTTTATCGCACGGAAAGTCCTTAACAAGACTTTCCGTACAACACGTGATAAAAGCGGCAGTTATGGCCAGAACAAAACCGTTACCGATCAGCCCGAAAGGCGGGCTGTATCTGCTACTAACAGCAGATGACGTGTACGTTCAGGATTTTTGCCAGAACGTATGCGGATTCCATTATTTTACATTCTCGTCCATCGTAGGGTATACTTTACCCTACGCATGGATAGGGAACTCCGGGAAACTGTGTCCAGGTACTTGTGCGTACCCATTCGCCGTTCCTGATTACATCCCTAGTTTAAAACCGGTGAAATCGCCAAACGGAAACATCGGAATCGACGGGATGATTAGTGTAATAGGACATGAGTTAGCGGAATTAGCATCGAATCCGTTGGTAAACGCTTGGTATGCAGGTCAGGATCCTGTGTTTCCGGTAGAGATAGCTGATTTATGTGAGGGTATTTATGGAACAGGAGGTGGTGGGTCCTACACAGGACAAATGATGAACGATAAAGATGGTGCCACATATAACATGCACGGGATCCGACGGAGGTACTTGGTACAGTGGGTTTGGAACCATGTAGTAAATTACTGTACTGGCCCTAATGCACATGATTAATATTTTGCCAGAAACAATGGGTTTTGTCGAGTCCTTTTATCTAATTTTTGCTATATATTTTTGAATTTATTTATGTTTGTTAATTGAAAATTTTAAGTAAAGATTGAGGATTTATTTAATTAATTAAGAAAGTGGAAAAAGTTAATGTACAATATTTAATTGGACAAAGTAGAAATTATTTGTCAGTATCTGTGTTTCCCAGTTTCCCGCCACGAAGGGTAAAAAGAGAACGGTTAACAAAGGGGTAACGAGTTGGTTGTTTATTTAATTTCGTTTTCTTTATTATTTTTAACTTTTTTAACTTTAACATCCGGTAAAAATTGAAAATTAAAATTGTTTGTTCTACTCCCAATAAGGATAAAATCACCTTGCCCAAGGCCCCAAAAAACTTCTCGGGAGCAAAACGTGACATTTTCTATTTGTCTTTATATCGGTTTTTTCTGAATTGGCAAAAGAAAAGGCTAAAGAATATTTAAATTAATTTTTTTGCTATAAATTATAAATATTTGAGCAAATTGTATGGATCTTTCGTTCGTATGTATGTCGAAAATGACTTCAAAAACTTAAATCGTGCAGGATATTCTTGTTTTTACGTTTGTTTGGATATTCTTGTGTTTATGTTGCTTGTTACTGACCATCCTTTGTAACTTAAATGACTTAATTACTCTTATTATTATTATTTTTTCCTATTTAATTTGCTTTTTCTATATTTTAATTTTTAATTTTTTTATTATTTTAGACCCACCAATCAAGTTATTATTTTTATATTATTTTTGTTCAACTGAACTCACCATCACCATCTTCCTCAATCTAGCAACATCGTCAATTTAACACATCCACTTGAATCTAAACAAAATTGCAAACAAATCTATTACACATATCTAAGCCACATTTATACCAAAAAGAAAAACCTAAATCAATATCTAAAATGGGAGGGGATGTAGCTCGAGGTCATGGTTGCTATTGGTTGCACGCAATCGTGGTTGATGTGCTCGTCGACAAAAGTGGTTTTGGTGATGAAGGCGCACCCAAACATTAAGAATGGAAAGGTGTGTTGGTGGCAAGTTTTAAAAACTGGTACAACTTGTCCGGTCCGACTCGTTAAATCCGAAAAATAAAAGTTTCCGGACCATTTGAAACCAGTTTTAAGCCATTATAAGAATTGGTTGAACGGTTCATTAGGAACCAGATCGAATTTTGAACCAGTTTATACTTTTTTTTGTAAAACAGAAATAAGAATAAAAAAGTGAAATAAAATTCAAGGATGTCACTCAAGAATGTCATTTTAAGTAATAATATAGAAAAAAGAAAAAAGAAAAGAATTAAAAATACAAAAGTGAAATAAAATTCAAGGATGTCACTCAAGAATGTCATTTTAAGTAATAAAAAAGAAAAAAGAAAAAAGAAAAAAGAAAAGAATTAAGAATAAAAAAGTGAAATAAAATTCAAAAGTATATAGAAAAATGGTGTTTTGATAATTTTAAGTACCAAAGGATGAACGATGGTAAAAAAAAAGCAAATACAAGGATGTCACGTGCTATTTAAATTTTTGAGGGATGATCCATGCATGTTTAACATAATTTAAGGATGATCCGTGCAATTTACTCTAAATTTTTAATATAATGTTGTTAGGTTCCCTATTTTAGGATCTAGACTTGTTGTTTGACTCAATTGAAAGGCGGAAACAATCAATCAAGCAATTGAAACGTAAACACAAACACAACGATTTTATAATCTTTTCGTATATATTAACACTTGAAGATTAAAGATTACAAATCACAAACTCTTCTATTCTCACACTCTCTGCCGTATCTCTATCTCTCTCTAGGGTTTGATCAATCTAAAACCGAAATTCTAACTCTCTATTTATACAAACCCTACTAGACCCTGCGACACAAGCCCTATGTCGCAGGCCCAGCCCATTGCGACACTTTCCTTGTGTCGCTATAGCGACACAGACTCTGTGTCGCACGAACAGTATATTTTGTATATTCTATACTTACATTTCGTTTACATACTCGGACATACAAACTCAACACTTCACATACTTAGACTAATTGACTTTGACAATTATAAATGTTTGACCAAATGACTGACACACATTAAGCACCAACAAACTCCCCCATGTCATCAGCTTGGTCAATTAATTTTCAATTAGTCTTTACCAACAAACTCCCCATTGAGATAGCTTGGTCTTCAAAAATCTTGATGTTCAGTTTCAGGTGACTAACATTCAATTAGATCTTCAACTTTAGTGACCATTATCTCTTTCATCAATAGCTTCTCCAGTAGTATTTGTCTTCAAAGTCTTTAGAGAACTCTCATCAATTTTTATCTTTTGAATATGAGCATGATATGTAACTTGAATAAAATAACTCAGAAATAAAATACTTTTGTAATTTTCTTTATAAGACATAATTAAAATACTGAAAACAATAAATAAACAATCTTTTTGGGGACATAATTGTTTTGGTTTGGCTAGGGATCATATCAGGATAACATGCAATTATTAGAAAATAGTAAGTGTTATTTCGATTATCGGTATATTTGTCCACTTCAAATTTACGTGACATATTTAAAGCAGTTTTTCCAAAAATTAGTTCAAAATGATTATAGATATTGTTGTCCACCTAAACATTTCATACTTAAGCTAAGGAACTTTTAACAATCCTTTGATCTTATTATGAGTATGCATATTATTCAATATAAAACATATTTAAGATACACATTTGAAATTAAAACATGTTAGTATTTTCCATGTAAAAATTAGTAACATAGTAATATCTTTAGAACCAAGCCTAGAGGTGACAGATTTGTACAACGTACAACAAAGTCACATAAACATTGATTCGGGTGGAACAAACACCCGTCTGAGCAATTAAACTAGAGGGTACAGGTCTGTACTTTCGTACAACAGAGTACCGTAGTCTAATACAAACCAGTACTAGGTAATCTATTTATAGAGTTTCTTGCATATTTATACAATACTATAAGTTTGAAAGATTACCACGGGTGCGTAATATTTGTCTGTAATTTAACACAGACTACGTACCTATGTCCTTTCAAAAAATATATCAGTTGAAAACAGGTCTGTATTTTCATACAATAAAGGAGACAACCAATATATTTTCCCAGATAAGACCACATCAATATTCTAAACATAGATCATAACATGTTAAGCATCCAAATATTAAGACTACGTGTCAGAAGTTCAGACTTAAAGTCCTATTTCAACTTAATGTCATACATAATAATATCTTTTATATAAAATAATATGCAAGTTTGACATTATGCTTCTTAAAAATTTAAGTATGAATGCCTACCGATACATCATGTAAGGAAGCTAATGTTTAGAAAAACTGTTTTAACTATGCCAGATAAATCTACTGACACATCAAACATAAAACTTAACGTTTCCATTTTGTACATGTTCCCTGATATACTATCATTTCCCAAATTGTTTACAGACACAATTCAACGTCCATTTTTAGAAATGTAGCAACTTTGCTTTTCTTTAATACTAATAAGTATAAAGAGTGGCTATTGCATTTTCCAAGAATTTGTCTGTTCATATTTTTTTGACGTTTTAAATTAGAATTTTAACATTACTCCCCCTAAACAGCAAATTCTTTAAATAATCATTAAAGAAAACAGATGTGGCAACTTTACTTATCTTAATGTGCATTAATTGGAACACAAGAATTTGCCGTTGCTATTTTAAACAAAGAATGTTTAAAGAAAAATTTCAAGTCACATATCAAATCAAACTCAAATTCTTTTAGCACTTTTAACCACTTCGTTTCACTTTAGAAATTTTATCCATTCACTCAAACATCATTACCACACATGACCACCTTGAAATCAACCTTCTTTGTCACATCCTTACAGTCACTAAAAGGATTATCTATCAAAAACCTAGCTGCATCACAACAAACAAACATTAGTACTTATGAGACACCCAAGCCTTGATAGACTTGGGTTGTCCACTATCATCCATAACCATCACATCAATGAGTTTATGATATTTTCAAAATTCAGTTGATTTCATTGATGTGTCGTTTGTGGATTTAGGTTTCCAAACCTGGTTAAGTTCAGATGATTTGTTTTCAACAATGTTGTGCTTTTGGACTTGAGGTCTACTTGGCACACCATTGTTTACTCTAGCCATAGGTTTTGGAGAGTTGGATGCACAACTAGATACAGGCGAAAACGAACCACGCCTTGAAAAGGATTTTTGAAAAGAATTTCTAAATAATGAAGTTCTTGGCATCCCTCTACCAAACCTATCTAGGGATAATAACTGACAATCCCTAATGATGTGGCCCTGTTGACCATACCGATAACACGACCGCCTTTTCACATACGGCCTTTTCAAGTGACTCCCCTCAAATTTTTTCAATGGAAGATTTACTAAGGAGGCTTAGAGGTTGAGGCATTTACAGAACATGAACACTTATGCGTACATGTTGATGTAGAAGCCTCTAAAGTTGAACATGTAGATGTTGAAGGTTGTTCTTTAACAGATTTATTAATTATTTTCTCTTTCATCAGATTACTCACAAATGATTGTCAATTATGTGAAGATTTTCCTTTTGAATCCTTTTTTGAGATTTTAACATATTCGGATTCATTTACAACCTTATTTTTGCCCTTATTATTTAAAACTTGTTCAATTTAATTAGTAAGTATATGATTTTCGGGCTTAACATTAACCTTTTCAACTTTGACCTCAGACTCTTTAGTTAAGTTCTCTATTTCAACAATCTTCTTAACACACACAGGAGATACAAATTTAGCCTTAACAAATTCAGGCTTTTTAACAGTCGATGCTGTATCAAACACTGACTCAGCAATAGATTTTGTATCTTCCTTTGAAAAGGTAGGTACAAAGTCTTTGGCTGCATCTTTTGAATGCATTGGCAGATAGTCAGAAGGAGGGGGTACATAGTGGTAACCAAGACCAGCCTTACTCTTCGTATCTTACCATTGCGATTGGAGGATCTCGTCAAAGACCAGTGAGAATGTTGAAAAATTAGACAGGTTTCTTTTTAATTTAATTACTTCGGCCTGTGAGTCAGCAAGTTCCCTTTTTATAATCTTTTTTATATTCATATAACTGTCCATTGCGTCTTGCTGACTAAAATTTTTGGCCTTAAGTGCTTTTCTTTCTTTGAAAGCAGCATTTAATTTTTATCAAAAGCCATCTCATTTTCTTTTAAAATTTTATTTGCCTTATTAAGTTGTTCTAACTCAGACTTATGACATTCATTATCCTCACTGTATCTGTTAACTTTGTTAGTTAATTTGATACATGATACACAAGATAATGGCTCTTCAATAGGTACCTCAGGTTTACTCAAGATGTGAGCCATGAGAGCTTTATTATTGCTCGGGTCAGCCTGTGCACTCCAATCATGAGCTTCTTCATTCAACATTAGGAAGGCATTTGAAGCGGTAGTAACAGGTTGCTTAGAAGGAGAAGGCTTTGTGAAGCCAGATGGGGACTGTTTGGCCTTCTCACATTCCTTAGCAAAATGTCCATGATTCTGACAGTTGTAGCATCGCACTTTGCTTTTGTCGAAACTCAAACCTAAATCAGTTTCATCTTCCAAGTTCTTTCTCCCAGTTTTCTGCAAGTATATTTTGGCTATTCTAGTTAACATATCCATATTCCACCTAATATCCATTCTTTCAAGATCATCAGGGTCGATCTGTTCAAAATCCCTTTCAGTGAGATCAATGGTACTAGTCTTCTTTGATAAGAAACTATCATAAGCGCTGAGAAAGGCTTGGAAGACATCAACATTTCTTCAGTAGCTGGTGTCGGTGGTGTATTGGAAGAATAATATGCTCTTCCTTATGATGAAGCACCTGTCTTAGAACTAGATGCTGAAGTACCACCGGATATGAAAGCCACCCCACCAGTGCTCTCATCAGTAGGAGATTGAGACCCATACAAGCTAGGCTCTTGAACATAGGCACTTGAGTTAGTTTCTTTTCGTTGCATGTCAAGTGCATAAGCTTGCAATCTCCCAATGGGATCTTCTAATGATAGTGCCATAACCTCCTCTTGTTCTTCCATCATCATGACACGTTGATCCTATTTCTTAGGTAAAGCACCTAAGAGTTTCTTGTTCACATCCTCTGTAGCTAGGATAACTCCACCCTCAGAAAACTCATTAACCAATCTTGAGTATCTATTAAACAGTTGATTGACAGATTCATTAGGGAATATATCAAACAACTCAAACTGTTTCTTCACGAGCTCCAGTTTACTTTTACCTTTTTTATATTTTTCATTTCCCCCACAACGCTTTTCAATGGCTTGTCAAAGATCGTAAGCAGTGTCATTATGTTTAAAGAATCTCATTACTTTAGTAGCTAAACTCATGGTTAAAGCGGAGTGAGTTTTTCGTTCGAAATCCCATAACTTCTTCTCTTCCGGAGTCATAGACCTAACTGATTTTGGTGGAGCAACTCCTGAAAAATCTCCATCAGCAAGAGGATGATAATATCGTTCAAGTAATGGAATCATCGTATCAGTATCATTATAGGAGATGAAGGCCTCAAATCGTTGCCTCCATTCTACATAATTATTATTGGCAGTGAATAATGGAGGTTTATTAGTGCTACCGATCTCATTGTTATGTTTTAATAATTGAGTAAAGCTTTGAAAAGACATTTTTTTAAAAAAAAATCAGATATTTACCAAAGCACAAATACCAAGATGTTGAATGACGAGTTTTCAAATTTAGCCTTTTTGACTTTTCCCTCCAAATTTGATTCGAAAATATCGAAAACTGCCCGAGTAAAACGAAACTTTTTCAAAACCAAAATTAAGAACTTTTAAGCTTAAAAAACAAAATTTGATAATGCGAAAAATTTCCTGCAAAAATACTTTTTTTTTAGCGACACTAAGTTAGTGTCGCAGGAAAGTGTCGCACTGTAGTGACGCACACTAGTGTTGCAGTGTCGCAGTTCAAATTAAAATCAAGAAACCCTAGTAGCGACACAAAAGTAAGTGTCGCAACTAGTGTCGCAGTGTCGCGGCCAACAGCTCCAAAAACCCTAAAAATTGAAAATTTTCGAAACCCTAATGAATTTCGAACGATAATCGACGAACACACCCAGAAATATACTTCCAGAAGCCAAATATTCAACTGATTGGACCCAAAACCTTGATCTAACCACCAAAAACACCACGAATCAAACCGAAAACGTTTCAATTAACGATCAAATCTTCAAACAAACGCCCGAAAGCTCTGATACCACTTGTTAGGTTCCCTATTCTAGGATCTAGACTTGTCGTTTGACTCAATTGAAAGGCGGAAACAATCAATCAAGCAATTGAAACGTAAACACAAACACAAACACAACGATTTTATAATCTTTTCGTATATATTAACACTTGAAGATTAAAGATTACAAATCACAAACTCTTCTATTCTCACACTCTCTGTAGTATCTCTATCTTTCTCTAGGGTTTGATCAATCTAAAACTGAAATTCTAACTCTCTATTTATACAAACCCTACTGGACCCTGCGACACAAGTCCTATGTCGCAGGCCCAGCCCATTGCGACATTTCCCTTGTGTCGCTATAGCGACACAGGCTCTGTGTCGCACGAACAGTATATTTTGTATATTCTATACTTACATTTCGTTTACAAACTCGAACATACAAACACAACACTTCACATACTTAGACTAATTGACTTTGACAATTATAAATATTTGACCAAATGACTGACACACATTATGTACCAACAAATATAACAATTTTAAATTGTCAAAATTAGAGTGTGACCGTAGTTGTTAGACGGCATTCAGTGTGTTTAGTTATAGAAAATAATTTTGCTTTTTTTTTAAAGTTTTATTAAACAAATCTGAAAAACTAAAAAACATGTTTATGTACCTTTCGGAAAAGTCGTTTGTTTACATGTAATTATAGGGGGAAAAAAAAAAGAGAGAAGAGAAAAAATGACTTGTGACCGCACCTTTATTTGTCTTTAGATCGACGGGTTCTGAAAATAATCCATTGACCCACCCACGTAACAATGGCAGTGGAAATATATATAGAACATCCACGTATACTCATATTTTGATTTTTAGCTTTAATTATTTTCAAATTTAACAATAAAATTTTAATATATATATATATATATATATATATATATATATATATATATATATATATATATATATATATATACTTAATTAATTATAAAAGTTTATATTATACATAAAATATTTGACATGCTAGCAGCAGCTAACTTAGATATTGCTTGCGAGTCCCTTGTTAGCATATTTATTGACCCGTTATGTACGTATTGAGGACTCCGTTCATACTCGACTAAGGGCTTATTTAGCATGGAGCTTTTACAAGTTTTTTGAAGCTGGAAGCTTTTTATTTTCAAATAAAAGTTCCTAAAAAATAAGAAGTTGCTTTTGGTAAAAGAAGCTTAAAGCTTTTATTTTGATGCAACACCTTCCATTTCAAACGCTAATGCAACAAGTGTTGAAATTTTTGTATAGCTTTTGATTCATAAAATTACAATAATGTCCCTAGAGCACAATGTATGTAACTTCGTACCCCTTCAGTCCGCATTCTACTTTTGCAAGGACTTGTACACATTGTGTGATGTAATTTTTATTGTATTTGATATTTACGGATTAATAATAATAATTCCTACATTATATGTTAAGACGATAAAGCTATACGTATATTACAATTTTTATCTTTTATTTTCTAATAATAAAGGTAAGTGTTGCCTTGAAAAAGAGTAGGAAAAAATTCAAGTAAGTATACATTTTAGAAAAAAAAAATTAATGAAAGATGAAAGATAATATGTTGTCCAAAAAAATAAAATAAATAATCCATGTAGTTATTTTTATCTGGTAAATATGTTTACTTTATACTCCCACCGTCCCATTATAAATGTACACGTTATTATTTTAGTTTGTCCCAAATAAGTGTCCACTTTTATATTATGACCAATTAAAAGAGACTTTAATTGTAAATATGTTATTTAATTAGTGCAAAGTGTAGTTAGTGGAGAATTCTAAAACTATGTGCATAGTCAAAGTGAACACTTTGACTTGGACGGATGAAATAATTTTTAGTTATTATCCTTTTTTGTTATTTTTCACCTTTTATTTACAGCTATAGGTACTTTACTAAACATAATTACATAAATAAAATTACGCCTTACAACTACTATAAAAAGCTACATCTTATAGCTACCAGCTAACAGCTTACAGCTATAGCTTCCAGCTATTTTTGCCAAACATATTGTAAGGTTTCTAATTTTCTTTAAATATATGTATTGTGTTATTTATAGGAAATACGAGACACAGATCAAATGTCGCACCCCTAGATTTACTGTGCAGCGGAAGTCGGGTCGGGGCGCGACTAATCCAGTAATCATTGCGGAAAGGAAAAGCAAACGACTCTATATGAGACGTTTTGAAAAATAGTACAAAAGTAGTTACATTAATATAATTAAAGTTTACATCAGTCTCAAGTTCGCGAGATGAAATCCTGAAGATTCTAGTACATAGCGATTTTTCAAAATAATGCAAGCAAATCTTCATAAACGTATGATGCATCCGACTCGAGCTAGCAGACAGTCCTGTGGGCAACCCTACGGTTGTTGAGTACCTGAGAAATACACGCTAAAAGGTCAACAATAATGTTGGTGAGCTCATAGGTTTACGTAGTTAAAATCATAGTATGAACCACAAGATTTCAGAGTTATCGTAGTAGCACGAATGCCAAAGTAAATCATAGTATACTATTGCCATGGGCTCATAGTTCCGAAGCTTAACCGTAGTTGGTGTCTCCAGTTAAGTGTATAAACCAGTACACTCGGATTACGAATTATTATGCGTCCGTATAGTAGTTAGAGCGACTAACCCCGGACGGCGGACTGTCAGTTCCCGATAGATCTATCCATAATGTTCGCGCTTAGTATTAACGGGCTATGATATTTGTTGGAGACCATCGTAGTTTGGTTTAGTTTACCCATGCAATCCGTATAAGTGTTTTCATAGTACTTGTGTTCATAAAAACAAAGCAGTGTATTCTCACCCCAAAGTAAGTAAAACAGTAAAAGTAAAAGTGGGGCTATGAGACTCACCTGAGTCTTGTACAAAGTGTTTACAAATAGTAAACAAGTGTTCCCAAAAGTAACCTTCTAGCGCCCTAAACGCATAAGGTTATAAGTAAGTAGATGTCTCCAAAGATCATCCATGCTAGTTGTCCACTCAAATATCACGTGTGTTTAGAAAACGTGTACGGCCCGTTGGTAGCGTTTTGTAATAATAATTCTCAAAGACATTATTATTATGTTTTGTTTCGATGTATACTTATGAGAGTATATGTATTACGTGTACGAGTAATGTCGTATATGATATAGTTGTTGTTTCACGAAAACGTTCCTTAGTAAAATATGTTTTCAATCAGACTGTTTTATGCGACACAGATGTTATGTCGCTATGAGGTGTTGCGACATAAAGGCAGTGTCACAAAGTATGAAATTCAATTAGCTGTGCGACACAAGAGTTGGTGTCGCAAGTCGAGATTTTAAATAGGCGTGCGACACAGTGGTTTGTGTCGCAGGTTAGTGCTGTTCGGTATAAAATGTTGCGACACGAGTTAACACTGCTTGTCTAGCGACACTAGGCTTGTGTCGCAGGTTGCGACACAAGTTAGTACTGCTGGCTTTAAAGAGTTGCGACACAAAGGTTAGTGTCGCTAGTTAGTACTGGTTATAAATGTTGCGACACAAGGGTAGTGTCGCAGGTTAATACTGTTGGCTAGCGACACAAGGGTTGTGTCGCTAAGCTCGCGGAGGTTCAGTCTGTGCGACACAGACTCAAACTCGAAGGGTTTTGCGACACAAGATTTGTGTCGCTATATTCACAGACCGAAGGTTTTACAGACTGAGATCGAGTGTTGCGACACTAAAGTTAGTGTCGCTAAGTCCACAGACTGAGCTCACAGACTCAGTTTTCGGTCTGTGTTGATGAGTTTCGTTTTATGGCTGGGTCAAACGTACTTATTTTGATCCGAAACTTTTACACATTAAATCTCAATGTTTTAGCACTTGTATAAAGTAAGTTTTATAATTTTTGACAAACCCGAAGGTGCTCTCTTTTAACCTCGAGAATCATTAACAGTCCCGGTCAGATTTCCTTCTAAAATGCCTGGTTTTGTGAGTTCGATTTAGATGGTCAAACCTTCAATAAAAATTACGAAATTTTTATATGATATTCCCACATGTGTTAGCTACTTAAAATAATTTTTTCAGAATTTTAGGGTAAGTCTAAGTATTTATAAAATTTCTATTTGTCCTCTGAGGTCTAATCTTGACCAATCTGGACACAAGTTCAAAGATCTATTTTTCTGGGAAAATCCGTGTGTTTTCCGGAGATGTCATAAAAGAACTTTTTGAAGTTAACAGAATTTGTGAGATTTTGGTACCAATTTCAGGTCATTTGGAGTTGTGTAGCTCGAGTTATGGACTCGAGAAGTCGGGTCAAAAATCTGTCACCCGAGAAAGAAATGCGACATGTTTTTGTAAAATTGTTTTCGGGTATCAAACGGTGTCGAAATATAATGAAACCACTTGGATCTGAAATCTAACTCTTTAAACTTAATTTTTGTCTTTTGATTCGTCCATTTTGGTTAAGTTTTGAGCACGAAACTTTCCCTTGAAGTCGGGCCAAATTTCTGCCCACAAACTGTTAGTATTTTAGTGTTTTCAAAACGATTTTCGGCTTTGTTTTTGGACATAATCTTGTTATATGGACATTGTAACATGATTATAAGTACATTTTAAGTAAAATAAGGGGGATGAAGTTTCTTACAAAGGAGATGATGAAAGCACCAAGAAATAGACGTCGAGAGCTCGTTTTCTTGCTTTTTCTTGCAAACTGAAAGAGATGATGCTATGGTGGTTTATGGTGATGCTCTTGGTGGTTTGTGGTGATTTGGGGAGGGTTTGGGGTCTGGAAATGCAGAGAAAGAAGAGGGGAGGGAGAGAATTGAGAGAGGAGGGTGGTGTGTGAAAGTGAATTTGTGGTTGAGTGTGGGAAAAAAGAAAGGAAAAGAGAGTATGGGGAAGAGGCAAGGGGAGGGGGCTGCAGATTTTTGTGGGTCCCACCCACATGTGAGTGTCTTGAATTAATTCCCCAATTTGCGTTACGCGCGGTGCTCGTTTACCCGTTCGTTTCGTCGTTCGTTTAAACGTTAAACGTTTATTATTCAAGTTTTTCGTTAATGATTTATTCGCGTATATTTTGATTGAAGTTTTATTTAAAATATTTCATTCTAAGTTATTAAAATAATAATCGAGTTTCGTTCGGTTGTCGGGCGCGCTTCGCGCATTTTTGTCGCGTACGATACGTTTTGCATAAAACGTAAAGTGTTCGTATATTATTGTACTATAACAATATAATGTAAATAACTACTATTTAATTATAAAATAGATTTACGTTATTTATGAAAAAGTTTTCACCAACGTCCGTATTATTGTGTCGGATTCCATCCGATTGAAATTGCGTAATTCAAAATTAATTACGTACGCGTATATATGTTTATATACATACGAACTGTTACCGCACTTAGTCCTATTTCATACTAAATACAAGTAATAATGATCTATGATTAGTCACTAATGACGGCCTTGTTGGGAAAAACAATGATCAAACCTAAGTTATAAATCTGAAGAGTCAAAATCTAACTCAGTTGTATTCAGGAAACTTAGTGAAAATTCCTGAGTCTGTGTTTCTGAGTCTGTGCTACACAGACTGAAGAATTGTTTCTGAGTCTGTGCTGCACAGACTGAAGATCCTCACAGACTGAAAGCCATGCTCTTTCTGAAGACTTATGAATTCATCATCTGAAGAATGAAGATTGAATACAGAAGGCTTCACAGACTGAAGTTCACAGACTGAAGATCACAGACTGATGAGCACAGACTGAAGAGCACAGATTGAAGAATGAAAGTACAAATCTACAGGAGATATTCTTCTTTCCTTAAGCTAGATACAACTGATAAGATGTTTGAGAAAGGTCAAACATCATATAAAGGTTCTCTTCTCAGCAAAGAAACCTTTTACCTTTTTGCTTTTTCTATTTCCAAAAAAAGCAAAAAGGAAGTCGTGCAAAGTTGCCCAAGATGCATCTGTTATCCCTTGGACAACTATGTAAGCTGGATAATATAGAGTTACATCCAACTCTATAAATAGCAGTCCAAAAAGCACTGCTATCATCCAAGAAATTCAAGAGAATTAGTATACTAGACCTTTGAGCTTAGGCTAAAGCATTACCACACTTACTGTGAAGTTTGTAGTGATAACTGTATCTTTGTATACTACTTGGATCGTATTCAAACCATCTGTGTGGGTTTGAATACCTTGTCATCTTTGTGAGACAAACACTTTATTGTGAATAATACTTTGATTCATAATAAACTCTGTGTTAAAATTAATCTTGTTTTCCGCCTAGATTAATTTAAACTTGTTTGATATAAAATTTGGATATAAACTAACACGTTGAGATAACTGTTATTTAATCTGTATCTAAGTTTTGGGAACCTTGTGACCCAACAACTGGTATCAGAGCAAATAAAGATTTAATCTTTAACGATCAAAGGAACCCAGTTTATCAAACAATCATCTAAACCCATTTTTCTCTACATTTTCTACTTTGAAAAATGACTTCCTCTATTGCTATGGCTGGGAAGGGAATTCCAATCTTCAATGGTGTAAATTTTACCCACTGGAAATTGAAAGCTGAATGGTTTCTTGCTAGCATTCATGATGAAATGTTTAGAGTCATTCAGGAAGGACCCATTATTCCTGGCAGAATAGTTCCTGCTACTTTAGATGCAAATGGTACAATTTTGACACCTGAAAAATTTGTTGAGGCTGCCAAAAGTACCTGGACTGATCTAGACAGGCAACTATATGCATTAGATTTTAAGGCCAAGTCCATACTGGGCAATGCAGTTACTGAGCCTATCTTTGCTAAGATATCTGGCTGCAAAACTGCTAAAGCCATATGGGATATGCTTACTGACCAATATGATGGTGTAAGTTTAGTACAATCCCAAAAGAAGAAGAATCTCATAAGAAATTATGAGAACTTCTCTGCTGGTCAAGGAGAGTCATTAACTGATATTCATACCAGATTTCAAATCTTAATCAATGATCTTGAAAGGTATAATATCATCAAAGGACAGTTTGAAATCTGTGCAAAATTTGTTGATGTCATTCCAAACACTTTTTCTGAAGTTATCACTTCATTAATTGTAAGTGAAAAATTGGAGACATATGATCTCTCTGGCTTGTTTGGACTTCTACTAAATTTTGAAGAAACCAAAGCCAGAAAGGATCTAAATGCCAAAAGGATTGCAAAAGATCCATCTGCTGCCCTTGTTGCAACAACAAGGAAAAATAGAGAACTTTTCTCTAGAGCAGATTACCATCTTACTCTTACAGACTCAGAATCAGATGATGAAACTGAGTCTCTAGAAGCTGAAATGGCATTGCTAGCCCAAAGGTTAGAAAAAGCAAGATTCAAAGGTTCAAAAGGAAGACCAACTTTTGATCCTAAGAAAGCTACTTGCTATAAATGTGGGCAAGTTGGTCATATTTCTTCTGACTGCAGAGTGAAGATTGCAGAATCTTCAAGTTCTGATAAGTGGGAAGAAAAGGCCAAGAAGTACAAGAAAAAGTACTTCAACTCCAAGAAAATTGGAGAGAAACAACAACCAAAGAAACTAGAGAAAGCTTTGGTTGTTGAACAATGGATAGATGAAGAATCTTCATCATCTGAGGATGATGAAGATATGTGCTTAATGGCTATCACAGAGAGTCAGTTTGACAAAGATGTCAAATTTGCAGAAAAGGCATGTGTTCATCCAGACTGGGACAGAGGATCTGCTTACAATGTAAATCATTTTAAACTTTACTATAGTGATGCAGAAAAACAGAAAATGTTTGAACACATCTATGTAGATTTTTTGAAAAGACTGGAGGAAATACAAGATTTAAAAACCAAACTCAGTCAAGTTCAAAAAGATCTACAATCAAAAGTGAATGAAATAAACCAAAATAAACAGTACAAACTTGAGCTTGATGCTCAATATGACCTTCTCAAAAAGATCAAGCTAGAAAAAGAAGCTTATAAAAACAAAGCTGATCATTATGAAAAGATCTGTAAATCTTGGTGTATTTCATCACTTAAAAATGTGGACTGTTTATCCAAACAGATTGCAGCTCAGATACAAGCGGTCATAAGTGATGAGTTTGAACTTAAAAGCTATTTACTTTCAGAAATAAACTCAAAACCTACTATATTTGTACCTGAAATTTTACCTCATACTTTTAGTCATACTGTGGGAGATAAAGTTATATTGACAAATGCCTTTGTAAGACCAAAAATAGTTGCTAAAGAACTAGTATATGAGACAGAGCCAGACTCTGAAGACACAGACTCAGAAATCTCAGTCTGTGAAACTTCTCAATCTGAACAACCTGAACTTATAATCACTAATGTATCTTTAAGAACTATAGAACTTAAAAAGAAAAGATTTATAAAAGGCAAAGTTAATATTCCCACAGTACCATCTTTAAAAAGACAAAAAGAGGTAAAAGGAATCAAGAATAAACAGAAAGGTTACAATGTGTTTGAACCTTCCACATCTCAGTCTGTAACTGGTCCAGACAATTATATGCCAAATGATAAATCTAAAGGCATAAAACCAGTAACAAAGGAGTTAAAAAAATCTCAGTCTGTGAGATCTAACTGTCAGTCTGAAAAAATAAATTTTCAGTCTGGCAAACTTAACTCCAAATCTGTTTGTGTTAACACTCAGTCTGACTCTCAAAAGTCAAATCTTAACAACCAGACTGAGACCATTAAGCTGCTTAGTGAAAACTTAATGAAGTTAACCACAGATTTTAAAACATTTGTTGAGTCAAAACAAGAGTTTAACAGAGGATCTAGTGCAAATAATAACCCAAAATCCAAAAGGACCATTATGTTGAACAGAAAATGTTACAACTGTGGAAATCTGGGACATGAAGGTATTAAATGCACAAAGTCCATTTTTAAACAGCCAAAGGCTGCTTTGATCAAACAAATGTCTTCTACAAACAACAAAATCAAAAATAGAGAGGTTAAAAGTCAACTTCACAGACTTAGCACCAAAACTGCTAAAGAATTGACTTCAACCAACTCTAAAGAACCCATCAAAAGATGGGTTCCCAAAAGTAACTAATTGATTTTGTTTGTCCTGTGCAGGGTAACAGCAAATGGTACCTAGACAGTGGATGCTCAAGACACATGACAGGTTCCTTGAAGAATCTGTCAGAGTTTGTAGAAGAAGAAGGACCTTCTGTCAAATATGGTGACAACTCTGTTGCCAAGATAAAAGGTTATGGTGTGGTGAAGGCTGTCAATATCAGAATAACAAAGGTGGCCTATGTTGAGGGATTAAAGCATAACCTACTTAGTGCTAGCCAGATTTGTGATGATGATGGTGAAATCAGAATCAGAAAGAAGGCTGCTGTTATCTATAATTCCAAAGGCAAACCTATATTAGTTGCCAAAAGAGAAAGAGATATCTATCTCTTGGATCTTTCTTCTGCAGACAACAATGTAGAGACCTGTCTCTATACTCAGTCTGTGCCAGAACTAAGCTGGCTATGGCATAGGAGGCTATCCCACCTGAACTTCAAAAATATTGACCTCCTGTCAAAGAAGAAACTGGTTAGAGGTCTGCCTGATGTTACATTTGCAAAAGACAAACTTTGTCCTGCATGTACACTAGGGAAACAGACCAAGAACCATTTTCCATCCAAATTGTTAGCTACAATTGAACAACCACTGCATATGCTCCATATGGATCTGTTTGGACCCATGAGCATTAGCAGTTTGGGTGGAAAGAAGTATACACTTGTGGTTGTGGATGAATACACAAGGTACACTTGGGTCATCTTTCTTAAAGCTAAAAATGATGCTCCTGAAGAGATTATCAATCTAATCAAGAGAGAAGAATTGCAGAAAGATGCACCTGTCAAGCAACTCAGGAGTGACCATGGTACAGAATTTAAGAATTCTACTCTCATTGAATTCTGTACTGACAAAGGCATTATTCAAAACTTTGCCTCTGTCAGAACTCCTCAACAAAATGGTGTTGCTGAGAGAAGAAATCGTACACTCATAGAAGCTGCAAGAACCATGTTATGCCATGGTCAAATGAAGGTTTATTTTTGGGCAGAAACAGTTAACACTGCCCGTTATACCCAAAATAGATCTATGATGGTCAAAAGGCATGGCAAAACTGCATATGAGTTGTATCATAAGAAGGTTCCAACCATCCATTACTTCCAGACCTTTGGTAGTAAATGCTATATTCTCAATCAAAGAGATCAATTAGCTAAGATGGAACCTAAATCTGATGAAGGAATTTTTGTTGGCTATTCATCTATCTCAAAGGCCTACAGAGTCTACAACAACAGAAGGAATAAAATTGAAGAAACCATCAATGTCACCTTTGATGCTTCCTCTGCTAATGATGAACATGTTTCTCAGTCTGATGTTCATTTGTTAGAAGATTTATCTGTTGTGGGATCTGAATCTCAAATCCCAGTTGTTGTTAACCAACAACAGGACTCTGAAAGTGATAATAAAGATGATCAACCTGCTCATTCTATGACAATACCTTCATCAACAGAAGATGAATCTATGTCCAGAGATTCAAACTCTTCTGATACATGTGTTCAGTCTGATAGTTTTCAGTCTGTGAACTCTACAGACTCAAACTTGCCCTGTGTAGAAGATGATGCAGAACTCAGTCCTGCTATTCTTCCACCAAATGAGAATGATTTACCATCAAATGATGAATCACTTCTAGGAGTTAAAGAACACAAATATCATCCAATTACAGAAATAATTGGAGATTATGTTTCTGGTGTACAAACAAGAGCTAAAGTGTCAAACTTATCTACTGCAAATTTCTGTTTCTACACAAACTTCCTGTCAATCATTGAACCAAAGAAAGCTGAAGAAGCCTTGAAAGATGATGATTGGGTTGAAGCAATGCAGGAAGAGTTAACAGAATTTGACAGAAACAATGTTTGGACCCTAGTTCCTGCTCCAAAAGGGAAAACCATTATTGGAACAAAATGGGTTTACAGAAACAAAATGGACAAGGATGGAGTGATAATCAGAAACAAGGCAAGGCTAGTTGTTCAAGGCTACAAGCAGGAAGAAGGCATTGATTATGATGAAACATTTGCCCCTGTAGCCAGAATTGAAGCAATAAGGTTATTCTTGACATATGTTGCATTCAAGGACTTCAAAGTCTATCAAATGGATGTCAAGAGTGCATTTCTGAATGGCAACTTACAGGAGGAAGTCTATGTGAAACAACCTCCAGGTTTTGTAAGTTCCACTTTTCCAAATCATGTCTATAAATTGCAGAAAACACTATATGGGCTAAAACAAGCTCCAAGAGCTTGGTATGACACCTTATCATCCTATCTTCTTAGTAATGACTTTACTAGAGGATCAATTGATAAAACTTTGTTCTTCAAAAGGAACAAGGCAGATGTCATACTAGTCCAAATCTATGTTGATGATATTATATTTGGGTCTACTGATGAAAAATTGTGTAAATGGTTTTCAAACTTAATGTCAAAACAGTATCAAATGAGTATGATGGGTGAATTAACATACTTTCTTGGTCTACAAGTACATCAGAAAACTGATGGTATCTTCATCAACCAAGGTAAATATGTCAATGACCTACTTACTAAATATTCTTTAAAGGACTGTTCAATTATGAAAACACCAATGAGCACTGCAGACAAGTTGGATAAGGATCAGTCTGGTAAGTCAGTCTGTCAAACCACTTATAGAGGTATGATAGGATCTCTACTATACCTCACTGCAAGTAGACCAGATATCATGTTCTCAACATGTTTGTGTGCTAGATATCAATCTGAACCTAAAGAATCGCATCTAAAAGCAGTAAAAAGGATTTTTAGGTACCTAAAAGGTACTCCTAACCTGGGTCTTTGGTATCCCAAAGACTCTGGTTTTGATCTAATTGGATATACAGATGCAGATTATGCAGGTTGTAAATTAGACAGGAAAAGCACTTCTGGTGGATGTCAACTGCTAGGTGGCAAACTAGTCAGTTGGTCAAGCAAGAAACAGAATTCTGTTGCTACATCCACTGCAGAAGCAGAATATGTGGCTGCTGGTAGTTGCTGTGCTCAACTGCTATGGATGCAACATCAACTAGCAGACTATGATTTGGTGTTTACAAAAACTCCAATCATGTGTGATAACCAAAGTGCCATTGCCATCACTGAGAATCCTGTGTTTCACTCTAGGACAAAGCATATTGAGATCAGACATCACTTTATCAGAGATTGTGCTGAGAAAGGTAAAGTGATTCTCAAATATGTGCCCACAAATGACCAATTAGCAGATATCTTTACTAAACCTTTAAATGAAGATAGATTTTTGTATCTGCTTGGTCAACTAGGAATGCTCAACCCCTAGTAAAACCTTGAATCTATATGATTCAATTCTTAGTCTGTGTCTGCTTTTCAATCTGTATAACTGTATTCTCAGCTACATACAATCAAAAAGCACAGACAAAGAGATGTTTTTGTACATACTTTCTAAGAAAATACCAAAAAGATTTTATACCTTCTGTTATTTTCTCTCAGTCTGACTGATTATATGTTTCAGTCTGTGTAACTTCTTCCAGATTTGCTACACAGACTGACCATATTCATTCAGACTAGACCCTCTATTTTTGTGCTTTATTAATTCATAAGGTTAGTATTTTAGTACTATTAGTATTAATACTGCTAGTTACTTTTAGTACTGCTGGTTAATACTGATAAGACTTTTTAACACTGCCCCCATGAATTCGTATTTTAGCACTGCTGGTAAAGATTGGTACAATTAACACTGTTAATGTAGCAAGTTACTACTGTTAGTTAATTTTAGTACTGCTTTCACAAGTTAGTACTGTTAGCAATATCAATCTGTTACCACTGCTGGCACAAAAGTTTTTTTTTTAAAAAATTCTATTATTTTCTCTTAGTCTGTCTGCTATATGGCTCAGTCTGTGTGAAGTCACCCAGACTCATTGCACAAACTGATTTTATACACTCAGACTAAATGCTTTTTAATTTTAATATATTTATTTATTTATTCTATTTTTTTTACATAAATAAACAACAATATCTTTGCATTTAATGCTTTAACCATCTTTATGGTAATAATCATTAAAAGTTTTGGCGCTTGTTGTCTATTTATCTGCTCAATACAAAAAGTGCACGTGCCTCAGCGCTACTGTTGCAGAAACAGGGATAAACCGTCCAAGTGGGTCCCATTTAACGGAAATTTAATTTCTACAAATACCCATTTATGTTTTCTCCCTTTCTTCTTCATTTGTACTTGCACATCAAAAACAAACAGAGTTTCTAAACCCTAAATCGCTCAACCATTTTCAAAATCAATTTCTAAAATTTCTTCAATGGCTGATCAATGGGTTTACACGGCACCTGCCAACATCGCTGCGGCTAAACCCTTCAAACAAGGGAAACAGGTAAAACTCTGTATCAACAATCAAGTAGCTACCATTTTCATCCCTGATTCGAAAAAGAATAAAGGGTTTGAGGAACTAACTGCTTTTATGTCTGCTCATCCATTAAGGGGAGCGTTCTTTAACACAGTTCCTCAAATATACCCACATTTTTTAATGGAATGGTGGTATACTTGCTCCTCAAATAGTACCAATACTACAATTACTGGTACTATTGATCATGGTAAACGGGCAGTTACCATTGATCAAGAGTTAATTAGGAATGTCTTAGACCTGCCTTTGGGAAATAATTTTGAACCTATTCCAACCAAAGAAGCAGCAAGGGCTTCTCTTACTTTGGTTGGATATACCAAAGAAAAAGGCACAATTTTGATGTCAGGATTCACCCCCAAATGGAAATTTTTAATTTCTGGCATCATTAGGAGTCTAGGAGGTAAATCTGGTAGCACAGGGGAGCTAAATGAGTTTGAAACTCAGCTGTTGAGCTCATTCATCACTGGTTTAAACATCAACTTTGCAGAGTTGTATTTTCAAGAAATTTTAAAACTGGTGAATGAGTCAAACAGAATTTTTAATGTACCTTTTAAAAGGCTACTCTCCCTGTGCATCCAATCTAGGTTAACTGGGTCTGTATATATGTCCTTTAATAATAAAGTGGCAGATATACCTGTTCCTGTGCTCACATATAAAGTGTTTAACCATCCGGTTCCACTTTCTGGAGCACCTATCACTGCTGCTATGCAGCACTGGATTGATCACCCATATGTTGCTTCTGCATCCATGGAGGGTGATGATTCAAGTGATAGTATGGGTAATAAGACCCAGGCTGTTGAAGATCGTGTGGCTGAAGCAGAGCACACAGACTCCGGGGATACAGACTCAACTCAGTCTGTGCACTTGGAGTCGGACTCAAACATTCCTGAGTCTGTTCCATCTTCAACAGAAGATGCAGGTAGTACTTCTTCTTCATCTGAGGATATGGATATAGATCAACCTTCTTATCCTAGCCCATCCTCACCCACAAAAGAGAGTCCCAAACAAACCAACCCAGATGAGTCACCACTCACTCTGGAGGAATCACCAGACTCAACCCCCAAAAGTATAGCACAAATGGAATCATCATCCATGGAACTGGATGTCAACAGAACACCTTCCAGTGCTGTAGACCATTCCATTACAGCTCTGCTAGAGTCTGTGGTGCCAATGGCTACCCAACTGACCCAACCTACACCTAGTTTAGTCAGCTTGGATACCCACATTGCTGCTGCTACACTGACCCCTGTAGTAAGCATTGAAGAAGATGCTCCAATCCTGAGCACTACCAACCCCCTCTTTACCCCACTCACAATGGCTGGACCCATATTGACCACTAGTCCTGCACTAGTTCACACTCCGGTGAGTCTTTTCTTACACCCCTCTGCACAGATTGCCAATGCCCCAGTCATGTCACAGACTGAGGTACAGATCTCCTCTTCTTTGCTCCATGATCTACCATCTTATCACCAGATGGTTAGTGAGGGCATACAAACTTCAACATCAGTTGCCAGTGATACTGCTCCATTACACCAGGAACTGTTTGAGGCAACAGGTGCAACACAATCATTTCCCCGTGATATCTTATCCTATCACCGGATTAGATCTGAGGGAACAACTACACCACTCAATGCCTATGATCGCTTTTCCATGCACATGACACAGAGTGAGGCAAAGAGTGCAACACCAAAAGATTCCAGTGATCTTGCTCAGTTTCAACATGAGTCAAGTGAGGAACACATACCATCACCCAATTCTAACCCCTCCAACCAGACCCAGTCTGTGCCTTCTAGTACACTTAATGATGTGCTTTCTGCCATCAACAGGTTGTCTGAATGGGTACAGACTGAGTTCACTAATAATAAGAAAGAGCTAGAGAAGATGCAGCATCTAGTCTCTACTATGGTGGATAAAGTGGATATGCTGGAGGAAAAGGTATCCAATAGGTTAGATGCAATGCAGACCACCCTCTCAAACTTGGTAGATGATGTCAAAAAGGGGGAGAAGATGAAGCATGGGTCTGCAGAAGCTAAAACCTCAAAAGATAAAGATTTAAATAATAAATCCTTAGATTTATGGGGAGATAGCAGTGAGGGAGATGATGGAGATGATGGACCCGAAGGTGCTAGGGTGAAGTCTCAGACTGAAGCTCAGTCTGTGCCACAGACTGAAGATATGAGTGCACAGACTGAGGGGGAGCAAGAGAGATTGCAGTTAGGTGAACATGCTGAGATGGTTGCACAGACTAAGGGGGAGTCATCCATTGTCTTACACATAGACCCAATTGCAACTATCTCAACCCAAGGTCAGCTGGAGTTGAAAAGACCAAGGGAAGAAGAAGAAGAAAATGTTCAACCTCTGTTAATCAAGAAAGCCAGGAAAATGAAAAGAATGGCCAGGAGGATTCCTGAAAGGGATATCTTTGATTCCCAACCAAAAATGAAGGGGATCAAAACCTGGGACCAGTTCTTAAAGCTGGCAGAAGAACAGGACAATGACGGTGATGATGATGATGCCATCAATCCTGACTGCAGTTCTGAGTCTGAAGTTTTCAGAAGATCAGATGATGATGAAGATGATACTACTTTTGGAGGTGTAGGTGAAGGAGCCTCAAAAGTCAAGACTGGAGAGTCTCAATCTGTGCCTTCTGAACCTGCACAAACTGAGACACAGCATCAATCACAGACTCAGAGCTCAGAGCAACCAGCAGCAAGCACTGATGTTCTAATTATCAGTGCTGAAGCCATTCAAGCTGAAGCCTATCCTGCTAGACCAACCACATCAACCAGAACACTGCCTCCAGGTAGAAGTGAGATTGAAGACAGAATGCAATGGAGAAGTGCTCATCTGATAAGCACTTATCCTGGGTCAAGCTCTACCATGGAAGAAGTAATGGATAAGGGTAAGGGCAAGGAGATTGCCTTATCCAAGCAGGAAAGATTAAGCAAGATCAAGAAGATGGTGGATGATCATGCTGCTGGAACAAGAAATCCTGAACTGTCAAATCTACAGGATGAGCTCTTGCAACAAGAAGCTACTGCTCAAGGTATGACCTTAACCGAATACTTAAATGTATTATCAATTGAAGAGCAGAAGCTGAAGGAAGCAAGATTTGTTGACATGCTCTCCAAAGAGTTAGAAGATGAAAGTTGTTCACAGACTCAGATCAGAATGAGTCAAGTTGAGCAACAGATCAAAGAAGATGAAGAGCTGTCAATAAGATTACAGAAGATAGAGAGCCTGAAACCAAAGCTACAAGCCACTTTCCAAAAGTCAAAGCTCAAGTAGAAGATCAGAGAATGTCATCTGAACAAGATTGGACAGAAATTAAAGCTGGAGCTGACTTTGACCAAGAGCAAGAAGATGGTATGGGTGGATGAACTGTACACTCTAGGGCTTAAGGAATGGCAATCCATTGCCAATCTTTTGAAGAGTGCAGCTGACAAGGATCTGAAGAAAGAAGTTCTGGATGAGCTATCTTACCTGATTGAGCTAGTTCTCAGTCTGGGGCTCATCTCAGAAGAAGAGTACAAGTTGTTTTGTATAGCAAACAATTTTGTAATCAAGAAGAAGTCAGCTGGGTTATCCACAGAGAATGAGCAGAGAAGGGAGCATCCTCTACCCAAAGGTATTATTTTCATAGATAGATCTTATGTACAGACTGACAACATTGAAGGTCTGTGCTATAGAGATATCAATGGGATAGAGTGCTTCCAGGATCAAAATGGACTATATAGAGAGTCTCTGCTACACTGCATTGCCCTGCTGAAGGAATGCAAACATTCTCAAGCCAGACCATTCAGAAGAAGACTGATCAGCTGGTTATTCAACAACCTTTCCCAACTCCATGATGATGATTGGACTTGAAGATATCTGCAAGAAGATCATCCTAGAGTATCAAGAATTTGAAGACAAAACAGATAAGGAAATGGAAGAACTGTTGAAGAGGAAAGTGGAAAAGATGAAAGAGATCAGGGCTCAGAGAAAGGATTGAAGATTGTTAGATTTTTGATTTACAATCTTATGTAATAATTGTAATATTTTTGTGAACTAACTGTGATTCTGACTTTATATATATAAGTCTTGATCCATCTGTTATGATTCACCTTACTATTTATTATTTCTCTATTATCTTTTGTAAATAGATTTTGACATCATCAGATTGGGGGAGATTGTTGGGAAAAACAATGATCAAACCTAAGTTATAAATCTGAAGAGTCAAAATCTAACTCAGTTGTATTCAGGAAACTTAGTGAAAATTCCTGAGTCTGTGTTTCTGAGTCTGTGCTACACAGACTGAAGAATTGTTTCTGAGCCTGTGCTGCACAGACTGAAGATCCTCACAGACTGAAAGCCATGCTCTTTCTGAAGACTTATGAATTCATCATCTGAAGAATGAAGATTGAATACAGAAGGCTTCACAGACTGAAGTTCACAGACTGAAGATCACAGACTGATGAGCACAGACTGAAGAGCACAGATTGAAGAATGAAAGTACAAATCTACAGGAGATATTCTTCTTTCCTTAAGCTAGATACAACTGATAAGATGTTTGAGAAAGGTCAAACATCATATAAAGGTTCTCTTCTCAGCAAAGAAACCTTTTACCTTTTTGCTTTTTCTATTTCCAAAAAAAGCAAAAAGGAAGTCGTGCAAAGTTGCCCAAGATGCATCTGTTATCCCTTGGACAACTATGTAAGCTGGATAATATAGAGTTACATCCAACTCTATAAATAGCAGTCCAAAAAGCACTGCTATCATCCAAGAAATTCAAGAGAATTAGTATACTAGACCTTTGAGCTTAGGCTAAAGCATTACCACACTTACTGTGAAGTTTGTAGTGATAACTGTATCTTTGTATACTACTTGGATCGTATTCAAACCATCTGTGTGGGTTTGAATACCTTGTCATCTTTGTGAGACAAACACTTTATTGTGAATAATACTTTGATTCATAATAAACTCTGTGTTAAAATTAATCTTGTTTTCCGCCTAGATTAATTTAAACTTGTTTGATATAAAACTTGGATATAAACTAACACGTTGAGATAACTGTTATTTAATCTGTATCTAAGTTTTGGGAACCTTGTGACCCAACAGGCCTAATTCGCCGGGTGTCACATCAAATATGAGCCAAACTCTCAATACATAACTGGTTAATAAATTCGCTAACATTCCTCGCCCTCAAGTTTAGGACGGATAGTTTTTTCAAGAATTGTCATTCATAACCATTTTTCAACAAGCTTGGCTCGAATTCGTTTAAGTTCGATCCGAGTAAGATTTTTAATGAATGGGGATCGAATACCTCGCAAATAGCTTGATTCATTTACAATTCTAAAATTAGCATTCAAAATTCTCTCTCTCTCTCTCTCTCTCTCTCTATATATATATATATATATATATATATATATATATATATATATATATATACTATATTATAACGAGTTTACCTCTTTTCTTTGATTCTTTAAAATTTCAAGATGCAAAATTACTTTTATGTCCCTCAAACTATTCATTATACATTTCACAATCCAAAAAAGTTTCTAACCGTATACAATCAATTTGAAACTAATTTACCATCTATAGTTATTATAGGTTTAATACTAATTAAACTAATCAACTAAACAACACTTTTTTAATTTTACATATAATAAAATGAAATATAATATAGATTGAGTTATTCGGAACTTAATATGAATCAATAAACTGCATATTTATTATATTTTGCTTATATAATGAAAATTATAAATGTAACTATCCATTGCTTTGCACAAGTTACTTACTAGTGTATCTACCCTTAATACTAATTGACTATCCCCCTAAGTCTATGTGGTTAATCTTTTTATTTGACACATAATCTAAAATCCTATTTGACATTATGATAATTCATCTCCCTTATTTTGAATGTCATGTCACTTGCTAATTAATTGTTACTGAAATATCAAAAAGGTACTAACTACAACAAATCAATTTAATTCAAGATTAGCATTTCATGACCTCTTACCTTCCTTAATTATTAGTATATATTAGTTACAAAGTAAATCTTCAAATCATAAGTAAATAATCCGTTTTCATCGATTGTTCAAACAATCATTTTCATTATATGAGATGAGATGGTAATGCCAACTACACATCATGTTCGATGCAATTTACGTGTTCTATTTTTGCAGGTTGAAGTGATTTTGTCCATGTAATGATATGATAGAAAGTGTAGTTCATGCGGGTATGTTGTATGTCATAGTTAATCGTTTCTTGCTTGGTGATCCCATTATCACTAATTTCTTTAGGGTGTAGTCTTGGATGTTTTGTTTAGACCGGAATGAATAAGTTGTTGAACCACTCATTATGCGTCTTGCATACCTACGGGGTTTTGTTTGGTTTCATTTTCTATTTCTTGGTTGATTTTCTCAATATGTTGTTAATAATTGTAGAACTTCCCTTAGAAGCTCAAATCCATGTTAGTCTTATGGTTTAAATTTGTGGATATATTCATATATACCTTGATTGAAGTTTATGAACATCATTGGATTCATCGTCTTAGCCCTTAAGACTGCAAGGTCACTTAAAAACGTCTATTCAAGTGACCATTATTTTCCTTCAACACATTTTAGTATTTAATCAGTTCCTTTACTTTTATTAAGGTAGCCATTAATTCATTTTAATTATTGATTATGTTCATGTATATAGTGTCACTTTTTAAGCTTAATAAGACAATTTTCAACAAGTGTGTCTATAATGCATAATATGTTTTCACTTATATTAATTCTTAATGAGTGGCAGAATTTCAATTTATATATAGGTAATATATACATTTCAAGTTGGACTGTTTCTGAATGTCAAATCTATAGTTAATAGCTAATATCTATTATGTTATAACTTTAATGACCCGACTAACTATTAAAAAGTCGTATCAATTTTTAGTTTATTACGGAGTTGTTGCTAGCAAATAGTTTTTGTTGCATAACATAAGACACGTCTAGGCTCAACCATATTTATGATCTTTTACGTGATAATAAATCGTAGTGGAGTTTCCTCAAATGCAAAAATATTCATAATAAATACAATACGATTAAGATCTTCTAAATTACAACATATTTACTTTTTTGGTTGTTGTTGTTGTTATCCGACATAACAACTAAAATACATAAAACCTTATGAAAATGAAAAAGTAAAATTATCAATGTATTGGTAATTTCATATTTTTTTTTATGCTTTTTATTTTAATATGTTTGGTATATTTATTCTAACATTTTCCTTCTATCAAGGGCATACCTTTTAGTATGACATAATGTTATGTTTACAATATTATCATATAACTAATAACTAATATAGTGTTATATCTGGGTTATCGTGTATCGTACGAGATTTAACACTAGTACGCATATATACTACTTTGAGTGGGCAAAAGTTGTTGATTTATAATTAATGAATAGGTGGATGACAGAAAATCGAGTATGTTGACATCTCATTAATGTAACATAAGATCTTTTGTTTGGATCTTGTTAGCGTCGTTAGCTTTGTTGTACTTCATGCTAGCATATATGTATGTGTATATATATATATATATATATATATATATATATATATATTTTACTTTAATCAACCGTATATTAATATAATTCACATATTTGGACTCACGAATATTTTTGTTGAAACGTCAAAAAGAAATCATAATTAACAAAAGGTGTCTAATCCAAAGCAAATGTGGCGGGAAATAAGCAAAGCGGCGCCTCAAAAGTCAAAACAACAATTCTTATTTGACCCGATAATTTTTTTATCAATTAAAAAAAATGGTCTCGTTACGTCTTACTAGAAGATTGTTTCCTTTTCTTTTTCTCGTTTTTTTTTTTTTTTTGTGTTAAACGTATGTCTTCTTTTCAATTTAAAAACGCACAAAATTTATTCATTTTCTTTTCTTTTCTATCATTAATTATATATCTTCCTCTTTTATTTTCTTGTCATAAAAAACTCGAGAGCATACCCTAAATGTCATCATCGTATACCGTGATCATAAATACTCAAAAGTTTCAATAACAAAAGCCCTTATACTAATCAAAGTATAAAAAGTTAAATTATTTTTTCGTCTAGACTTTTTTGAATGTTCAATTCTCGACATGAGAAAATTCATCTAACTACAAGCATTCCATATAGATCCTCATTCTCATGGGTTTAATTGTAATTGTAATTTTGCACCTCTTATAACTTTTTCAGCACAAATTACGTGAAAAGTGATATGATATAATGAACTTTTTTTTTTAATTTTGACTTTCTTACAATAAAAGGAACAAAATATTGACACCACAATTCTTAAAAAAGTAGACTAATGATTATTAATTTTAAGAGAGTATGTGATGATACATATAATGTGACATTAGAAATCGAATATATGGTAAGGGAGCATGATTATAATACAAATTTGATTTTAGCCTTTTTTATCCAATTGCACATTTTGAACCCGTGAATTAGCGTACTTCACGTAGGTCCCAACATATTTCGGTGGTTCTCAATCTAACTTAACTTTTAGTGCTTGATTGACGATTACAATTTTATAGTATAGTGTATTTTTATATTTCCGTTTACTTGCCAACTCGGTGTTGTAATTTACGGTTGCATACATTCACATTAAAACAAGTTTCTTGTATTAAACATTAATAAATATTTTCTCCGTCACATTTAACGTGTGCAAGTTACTATTTTAGATTGTCACGTTATAAATGTCACATTTAAAGTGTGCAAGTTACTACTTTGATATTTAAACAATAAAAAAAAAAACTTAAATAGGTAGAAATAATATTTGCTTAGTGAAAAATATAGTTATTAGAAAATTCTAAAACTGCATGCACAATTAAGGTGGACTTTTTGACCGGGACAGAAAGAGTAATAAAAGGGGATAGCAACTACAATGTTACAGCACAAAACATTTGTGTAGCTAAACAATCAGCATTCAAATAAAAGTACATATTTTACATTTTTTGATATTCCAGCTTTTTTAAAAACTATTGTAAAATTTAAGTGCGGGACAATTAGATAAATATTTAAATTTGCAATAAAACTTGATCAGAAACTTTCACGTGTTGAGTACGCAATCGCGATCGCGTACTCTTCAAACAGAAGTCCACAGAAAACTTTTAGTATTAAGTACGCGATCGCGTACTCTCAAAAAAAAAAAATTTTGGGCCTTTCAAATTGGTATCAGAGCGGTGATTTAAGAGCTTTGGATAATCCACAATAGATTGTCTAAACTTAAACCAATATGATATGAGTTGTTGACAGTAGTGACTGTATGTTGTAGTATAGTTGTTGCTAAAAGACTATTACCATGCGTAGCTATAATCTTGTTGATAATTAAATGTTAATGTGTTAGCGAGTTGTTAATAAGATATGTCTATAGACGAGTGGTTAGAATAAGAGCTATATACGATGTGATTAGAAGTTGTCACTTTTAAAAGTGTGAGACGATAGTTGTGATTGGGCGTAAATATGATAACGACATAAATTATAATAAGTTGTTAGCGAAGATGATAGATGAAGAATATGAGGTTGCTAGTTGTATATGTTGTGGGGGTTATGTGAAGTTATTGACTGTTAAATTATGTTGTATGTGATATAAACGAAGTGAAAAATAAGTGGATGAATATATATATGTTTATAAAATTAGCGGGATGTTATTAATGTTAATTTTTATGCAATATATTTATATAAAGGTAAATGCTGTAAGTCGTAATAAGGTGACTATATGTTGTCTTTATTATACATTTAGTTGTTATTTGCAGGAGAAATGTGAAATTTTCAAAAGCTGAATTACATGATTAGTTTTAATTTTGAAAATTGTTGAATCTATGTGGATTGGTAGTCGTAATTGAAGAGTTGCACGATTAGATGACAGTTGAGAAGTTAATCAAGATAGTAATTATTAAATGATGAGAAAGAAAGATTAGTTGATGAAAGAAAAGTCAAAAATGACTATCAAGAAGATATTTACCAGCTTAAGTTGAAGTTGCCTGATTATTCAAAGTTGATGTTTGTTGGTAGTATAATTGTGTAATTACTTAAAGTTGATCATTGCAAGTTGATAGTTATAGTTCACGTGTTCTATAATGCTGTAAGGTTGTTGTTGGTATGTAGTAGAGTAAAATAATTCACATTGAGGATTAATGATATGAGGTGATTATGAGAAGGAAGTGTGTATAACATAATATAATGACGGTTGACCAACGTGATTATATTATGTCATGCACATGGAATTGTCAAATCATGAAGTATCGGAGAGAGTTAATGTGATTGATTTTAAAGTGGAGAAGTATTATAAACTTGTTTATTAGGTAAAGATGGAAGTCGGTAATAAATATATGTGTGTGTATATGTATATAAGTATAAGGTGTGAAGGTATTAAAACGTGGAAAGAAATGAACACGAATGTAGAAAAATGATTCCTCGTAATGAGAAACCAAAAGAAGAAGAATGATATTAATAGTTGATAGAGTTTGAAAGATGACAAATAATGAACAGAGAAGATGGAACAAAAATTTAATTTAATATAAAGTCGATAAAAGTCGTAATAGAATTTTGAAAAGGTGAAGTAGTTATGAGTTGATGTTTTGTCAAAGTTGGCATAGTTGATCCATCTGCGTATAAAGTACGTAAATATGAGTCGAGTTAGAAATTGGAATGCAAACATGTTTAAAAGATGATTACTACTATAACCAAGTGTTTTAAGATAGATGACAATTACTCGATTAGCAGATAGTTGTGAAAATAATGTGATGGGTGCAATAAATACAAGAGGCAAATGAATATTAAAGGAGTGAGAGATGATGTATGAGTTGTGAAAATGAGAGCAGAAAATTATAATTCAACGGAATGTTATATGTTAGTAGAGTAGTAAGTAAGTATTATGCAATGAATGTTGGTGGATGTTTATAAATTAGTTGTGTAAAAGATTAAATAAAGGCTGTAAAGGCCCGGATAGTTCATTATAAGCAATATCAGCGTTGTTTAAATTAGAAAAAGAGGTAGCAGAGAATTAATTTAAATTTTTGTGTAATTAAAGGGTGAAATATTACTAGTAGTTGTATTGGAGAATATGAAATTGATAATGATGTTATTGTTAAAAGAGATGTATACTGTATGATTAATTAGATTATTGTAGAGATGATGATGAAAGAAGGCAGTTCAATTACGATTATGGGTGACTTTAGTCAAAATAAGCAGGAAACATGCGTTGTAATTTTCAAAGGAAGAAACTAGCGTTGATTTGTCTTACAGTAGCGAGAGATGGAAGTTACTCAAGTTGTTAGCCAAGTAGAAAAATGTAAGAAGTGGTGACTAATATGTATTTCGAAATTGGTAGGAATAAATTTTCTGTTAAGTAGTTGACGGTAAACTATTTCACCATCGCGGTGAAACCAATATTGTTGTCTAAATAGTGAGTTGAAAGTGATTATTCATTACAAATCCACATAAGTTGATTTGAATAGTAGCTAGAGTACAGCGGTTTATGATTATTGACCTTATTGAACGTGTTTATGTTGAGATGTTGTAACACGCAAATCCTAAAAGGGTTGATATATAGAGACAATTATGTAGTTAAATTGACAATCTACCCATGATTGAATGATTATGTCGGTAGAATAGAAGTCAAAATCTGATGGATGTTAAAGTGGTTAGAGTTGAATTAAGATTTTAAACAGTACTGTTGTTAGTAATATTGATGTCATATGATGTGTACAAAGCTGAAAAGTTGTTAAAATTGATGAAGGATGTTGATTTGATGGCATGATAGGTGTTGTCTTTCAAGGGCTGAAATAGAACGTATGATCTTAAAGTGGATACCGGAAGTAATATACTTAAACTCTATTAAACTAAATAGATGACTTACTTTTACTTTCCAATCTTGGTAAGCTGGGTTGTTTAATGTGGTTGAGTTGCTTTAAGGGTGATTAATGTTATGACGATTATAATAACCCAGTGGAAAGGTCAATGATGAGATGTATATAATAATGACGAATGTAAGATGTTTAACATGATGTGATAAATAATGAACAAAGAGCTGTATATGAGAGTGAAAAATCTATAGTAGACGTCTAAGCAATGCAGATGGATATAAATGCTTAGAGTCGTGATGTGAGCTGACTGATAGTAAAGCATTTAGATGTAAGTGTACGATTCCGCATGAAATGGATTGAGAATACGAAGTTAAGATTGAACAGAGACGAGAGAAAATTCGTGAGGACACAAATCAAATGGGGGGGGGGGGGGGGGGGAGGAGAGTTGTAACACCCCGAAACTTGAGGTAGTATTATAATATACGTAAATGTTTTATTTTATAAGTTATTGTATAAATTTACGTATTTTATTATTAGTCGCGATGTAATTAAAAACTATTGTAAAATTTAAGTACGGGACAATTAGAGAAGTATTTAAATTTGCAATAAAACTTGATCAGAAACTTACACGTGTCGATCACGTACCACCACCAGAATCGCGTACTCTTTAAACCAAAGTCCACATAAAACTTTTAGTATTAAGTACACGATTGCGTACCCTTTAGTAAGATCGCGTACTCCCTAATTTTTTTTTTGTTGGGACGTTTCACATGTACAATTAGTCTATCTATTAATAATAACATCACCTTTTATTTTTCTTCATTTATTTATTTATTTTAGTAGATCACGTTTATTGGTTTTACTTTGTAAATTAGAGATACGATTCAAATCTCGCTATGTTTATCATAATCGTCACCTCATGGAACCAAGTAATGGGAAACAACAATGGTAAATTTATGAAAGATAATGGTTAAACCACCCCCAACACTAACATGATAGTGTATCTTTTTGGTGTTTGATTGTAAACACATATTTTTATTATGCACAAAGATGTTAAATTTTATATTATTCTTTTACCACTGTATTTCATGTCTGAATCTAATAGGATCTTGTATATTTCTTGTTCGAATTTCACTATATTTTTAATGTCTTTTAAAAATAGATTCTTTAAGTTTCAATAAATCTTACGAGTTCAAAATACCACTGTACTTTTTATAAGGTTGAGACATTCACATTGTTTTCTTAAAATATAATTATAGCTAGAGATTGTCTTAAATCAGAATAACTCAGTCATATTTAAAAGGAGAATTTGAAAAAATAGTCTTCTTCCCCAAACCAGACTTGTAACCACACGTCCTTCATTTAAACACATACATAAATCTTGATTTTATGTGGTTTACACTTAATCATTATCGAAAACGTATTTAGCATCATAAAACTTCATTTAATGAGATTAAAAGGTATGAAGTCCGCCTACATACATCCTAAAATTTCAAAATTTGAGGCCTCAAGAAAAATAGAGGCCCTGTACTATCGCTCATCTTGCACACCCTCAAATCCGCCCCTGATCATATTAAATTATTTACACGTAATGTATAAATGAAGTAAGTTTTTTCTGTTCACTTTAAAACTGAGAGAGTACGGCTTTTTTTTTTTTTTCCCTCAATTACATTTGACCATTTCTAAACCTTTTCCTAGCACTCACTCCCAGGATGTTTAATTAAAAAATTTGAATGCTATCACTTATAAGAACATTAAACACCTTACCACTACATTAACACACATATATAGTAAATAGTAATATCCTATATAGCTATATATATATATAAGCTTGTGATGGACGAATACATATAAGCACACGGATGGATCAACCTACCCATCCAATGAGACCCTCATTAAGCCTAAGTGAAAACTAGGTAATGCCAATTTAAAATGAGACCTAAAAGGAAGCTCATCATAGTACACAAGAGAGACCAGTCTATTTTTATCTATTTGTAGGTACATGTGCAACAATCCATGTGCTTTAAGTGACTCAGAGACCCCCAATTCATGGACCACTTTTTCATCAGCACATGACGATAAAATCCCACAAACATAAATGTTTGACAAAGAAATATGTTGTAAAGCTGTTGCAAAATTGACTTGTTTTCAGGAAGAAAGGTGTTTGTGTAGTGGTGAGGGTGATGGGTTTGTACGATCAAATATGGAGGGTGAGGTAGGGGACACTATGAGTCGAATGGGCACCGAACAATGTACACGAAAAGATGTCAAAAGTTTGAAAAGTCCGAGCAATAAATTAATGGATACAAACTATTTTGGTATAAACAAACAAAACGCAAATACTCAGACAAACGTGGTTTCCCAAAGGGTTATAGGTAGTGGTAGGAGGATGTTTATTTTATGAACATAATAATACGGAATAGAAAATGATGTCTCTAACCCTTAACACGTCGAGTAGTTATAAGATCAACTTCAATACAGATCTCATCGGACCATCAAAGTAGAATGTTGAAGTAGGGTACACTAAGATTGTCGAATGGCACCACACAATTTTACATTATAAGATGTCAACAATTCAATAGTAACAGATAAATATTATGTAATAACAAACATAAGGGACAAACATCACATATTAGTAACAAACGTGGTTTACCCGATAGGGTTATGGCTACTAGAAAACGAGTATTTATTGAACGGGCCAAACAATTCGGAATGGAGAACGATGTGTCTAACCCTAAAAAGTGTGTAGTATTTATAACATAGACTCTAATACATATCTTTATGTCATATGAGCTGAGTTTGGAAATGGTAGGTGAAGGAAGAGTATCTATGTATCCAAAACCTTAATGGCATTTATAAGTTATAAGTCACCTTCTGACTTGTTTGCTATTCCCCCTCACATGTCTTCATAACTACCAGTGTAACTAACCTTCAATTAAAGCAACAATCTAACAACCACTTGATAAAGTTTGAAGAAAGTAAATGGAAAAAAACTAGTTACCTGAAATGTAACAGAAGCAAAAGTCTAACCTTTGTGTATGATGTGCAAATTATAAGTACCAATATAGGAAAGATGAGTTCTGAAAGCAAATTATAATATGTAAAGAATCATTTAAGAGTTAAGACAACCTGGGCAAAGTAAAAAATGTTAGGATTTAATAGCACGTCTTCACTACGTTAACTGTAGGAAACGAAAGATAATAAAATGACGGTGAATACTTTTCAGTAATCAGTATTGGCTGTCGTTGCTAAGATTCTAATTATATCTTGTAAATTCTAGTTAGAATTACTAGAGGAATCAAAATGGGAGGATCAGACTTGGGAAACATGTATATTTGTACTGGTGGGAAAGGTGAAACCCACAAAATTTGTGTTAAGGTAAAGGCGTAAGTCTAACGCCCAAAAACTCCAATTTCAGGTCGACGGGTGCTATTCCCCAGGGGGCGTACAAGTTACAATTTTGACCCATTTACTTAGAAATTGGTTGATTTGGGTTATACTTATGAAAAAGGTCAAACGGGTTAAAAACTTAGGTCGAATGGGGTTAAATGGGTCGAAAGTGACTTGAAGTTTATAAATCTCTTTAGTAAATTAGATTGTTATAACAACAATATAGTCCTATCATATTTTGATATATTAACTAAATAAGGAACAAAAAAAGATGTTGGTGGTTCTAGCCCATCCCGGCTTACCCCGTTTTGACCCATTACATGGCTTGCCTATTTTGGCATCTTTACCTCAAGTTTCTAATTGGATACATGAGGTTGTAGACATGTTTACGGTCTGAATCATACTCTATAACCAACAAGGACTGCATACTAACTTTTGTATAATTGGTATTGTAGTGACGTATTTCTCTTAACCAAAGCACTATGGAAAATGGACAAAAGTTCAATGAGAAAAATAGTACTAGATAATCAGAAATCTATAAGGAGCTGCAAAAGTCGCCTATCGACAAGATAGAGCTCTTAAGTACAAGATTACATGTGAAGATCAACTTGAGCTATTTGGTTTCTCATTTTCGAGGTACTTCACCACACCGTATACAACGGTTCCGGCAACAAACAAGAACACAGTTGGTGTAAATGAAGGATAAAGATACTTGACAAACAAAGCATCCCATTCTTCAGGAAGGAAACCTGCTCACACAGAACATTTCAATCAAGCACAGAACAAAAACAGTGAAATTACAAAATCTTGCTATATGACAGGAAAAATAAGCATTATATCTAGATGAGAAATGGAAATAGGCTAATGGAAAACAGTCCTGTGGTTTGATTCGTTTAGTGAGGTTTTGTTGCTCAGAATGAATACTTTTGAGAATGTAAAATCAAACAGGATGAGGAATAGTTGTAAGCGTTACATCTTTGTATATAATTTGAAGGTGGCAATTTCGACCCATTTACTAATAACTGGGTCGATATGGGGTCTGCTTAGAAGAATAAAAGTATCAAATGAGTTGAAAGTCACCAACTTGAACTTATAAAGCACAAGACCTTGTAAATAATTTTATTAAATAATTTTAATCTTATTTCACACACAAACTATATGTAGACAAAAATGTTAAATTATTGGATAATGTTTTTCAAGTTAACACAAGTACACAACCCTTGCAACAAATAACCATTTTAACTCATTACCCAACAGCTCCAAACTTTCACCCCTAATATCAGCTAGTTAATTAGACAGTTATCAAGCTAAGGTATCTGTTAGTAACAGGTTTAACCTACTTGTAACTACCATTCCCGTAACTTTCTGCCTCTGATACACACAATGGCACATGTTACTATACAGACCTTGTTTTCAAATACCAATGAGGTTTGTCACACACTTGTGTAAAACCAATGTATTCCTAACCTAACAGACATGTTAGTGTAGTCTTCTAATTACAAATGATTCTAAAGACAAGCCTCTTTGTACAACATCAATCATCAAGTTCAGAGTTTTTGGACATAACTTCTACCTAATCCATAAATTCTTTGCTTTAAGAACATTAAAAGAAACGACAAAGTAGTATTATTTATGGCTATACGGATGCCAACTAAGGTTGACACCAAGTGAGTCTATACATAAGATCATATACTGTGCTTTGTTACTAGTGGTAAGTCGTAAGCAACTAATTTGTACATATCAACAAGAATTCAATATCTTTCCTTCAAATTTATAGGTTCGATTTATCGTAAATCATCAAATTAATGATTCAAACACTAATGCCCTAAACTTGTGTTTACGAACACACAGGTATAAAATTCAAATCAAAAGTAAACCTCACTGATTAAAAAATTCAGAATTAATTTAATACAGTAATTAAAAGAAGAAAAAAACAATAAATTAATTGATTATACCTGAAGCAGCAAGGGCAATTCCTTCAACAATAACAAGTGAACCCAACCCTAACCACGTAAGAAGAAACGCACGCTCATTACTTCCTTGTTCATTCAACACCTCATTACTTCTTGTTTGTTCCTTTTGTTGTTGTTGGGATACAAATTTCGGTGTTTCAACTGGATCTCGACGAATAATTCTTGCTCTTTCTCTTTTTCCTTTTTGTTTTTTCACCGGAGATGAGGTAGAAACTGACGAACCAAACCCTAGCGGAGGTGTAACGGATGACGATGATGATGTGTTATCTGTTGGTTCACTGGATTCTGATGATGTATTTTGTGATCTAATGGCCGATAAATGGGAAACACGATGATGATGATGGTGGAGAGATTTGTGGTTGGAAGTGACGAAGGTTGAAGATGAGGTGAAAATTAACGACATTTTTATTTATTTGTTTGTTTTCTGTTAGTTCGTTAAGTTTTAAGGCGCTATTTTTGTGATTATTTAAAGCGTTATGTTTATTGATGGTTTTTATTCCTCTTTTTAACGTTTTTATCTTTGGTGGTCTCATGACTCTTACGTAAAAGATCCTTTCAATAAGTCAATTATTACTCGTACTCTCGACACATGAATTGTACATGATACTTTCGTTTGTCTATATCACCAAAATAGTTTTTGTATTTTTATTTTTAACGGTTTGCCCAAGAGAACATCAAAATTAAGAGCGCGTTTAGTTACGGAAAACTCTTTCATTTTTCTGAATTTTTTTTAAGAAAATAGAAAAATTAGAAAACGCGTTCAAGTTGGAGTTTTCCGAAGGAGTTTTCTAAGAAAATGAAATATATGATTTAAGGTTTTCTAGCTTTCCTAATTTGAAAAATGAAAACTTCATCCTTTATATTTGAACGTGTTCTCTATACCCTTATGATTTTTAAGGGACAAAAAACTCTATAAAAATAGAAAATGAAAAATGAAGAAACTTTTCCGTAACTAAACGCACCCTAAATAATTTGTTGTTAATTCATCTAGAGAATTTTTTTATATTTATTTATATCAAAATATAAAAAATGATAGCGTCCATTAAGTGAAATCTCTTTAAATTAGAGTATTATTACAAGATTTAATCTAATGCTTTAATGTTTAAGCTAAAGCGATTGAACTTATTCAAAATGATCAACTTAATTCACAATTGAATTTTGAATTTTTTACTATACTTTAATTGTTCAAAAAAAGCGATATCAAATTTAAGTAAATCAAATTTATAATTTAATATGATAACAATAAAAGGACATCAAGATTTATCTTTATCTAGCCTCATTGCATCAATGATTGTGACAACTTTTATGAGATATACGTACAACTTTGAGGTCAAATGAACTTTTCGTAAAAATCTAATAGACTAACTCTTAATAAAACTATTAGTATACACGAGAAAAATTGTATTTTGAAATGTATAAATGATGTTTCAAATATTTCTATTAATTTTGACGGACACTAACTAAGAGGGTCGTGCTAAATCTACTGGAACTATAAAAAAGTTGTGCTTCTCTCGGATTTCACATTGTTACATCGAAACTAAAAGGTCATGTGCAAGTTTCAAGATAATAAACCAAATAAAAAAAACTATATTCACTCGTTAGTAATTTACAAAATAAATAATGACTAACGAATTACGGAGCAAAATCTAGTTATTTCATTTGCTAGATTTTTTTTTAATTATATAGATTCATAAATTTTACTTACAGTTCTTATTCATAAAAAGTAGAAAAGACATAAACGATAACAAGAAAGAAATCTAATTTTACTTACGGTTCTAAATATTGGTTCGATTTCGGTTAATTCATTTGGGTGCTTGGTGGAAAACTAAAATTGACCCAAAAATGTCCGTCTGAAATATTAGTCTACATTCTTATATACTTTTATATAACTTTATTATTATAATAATAATATAATATATAATATAATAATAATAATAAATAATAAATACAAAAGGAGACGAATGAATTTGGGTTAGAAAGTTGAAGTTAATTACTCCAATTTTTCTAATAATAATAATAAATATAGTCATTAGAATACTGGTTTAAAAATGATAAATTTACAGTAATAATTTGGAATTGAAACTTTTACAACCACAAACAAGTAGTGTGAACTGTGAAGCCCTAGAACTTATGAACTACATGTCCAACAACAATATCCATTTGATGTAAATCGAGCTCCATGGTCATTCTTGTTTTCCCGCGCATTCCAACTATTTTATCGTCACCGCGTACCTCAGTTTACATCACTTCCGTCCGACGTACATCTCCGACCACTGTGAAATGTTCGACTTCAAATTCAATTACCACCGGTGGTGGCGCTGCGGTCGTTTGGTACAAAAATGATCTTCGTGTAGATGATCATCTAGGTTTAATTTCTGCATCATCATCGCAACATTCAACGGTTATTCCTCTTTATGTTTTCGATCACCGGATTCTTCGCAGTAAGTTTTATAAAATAGTTTTATATGTAACAATCTGTTAATTATAGTATTTAAAGTTATTGAAATGAAATGAGCTAGTGAAATATAGCAGTGTAAGTGTGTACTATAGAGTATGCACATTCAAATAAGTTATTAAGCACGTTATTTCTGTTTTAGTTTAGCATTTGTAAACCGAATTTGAAAAATAAAACTAAAAACTTTGATTGTCAAAGTAGTTCGTTGCTATAACTTAGTGACATAAGTAAAAAGTGTAATCACCCAAATGGACTATTTCGCCAAGTAATCTGTGTATTTTAAAATTTTCTTTGTACATTAGGAGAATGGTTTTGATTGTTGTAGCAATAATTGGCAAAAAACAAAGTGGAATCGAATAGTGGGGATGGGAATAAAGTAGTGGATGTGATAAGAATTCCGTGTTGATGCATTGGTTCTCATTATATTTGTATCTGCTGCAGATTTCACTGAGGAAATGCTTGAGCTGCTTCTCTTTGCTGTGAAAGATTTGAGGGAGTCGTTGAAGGATTTGGGATCTGATCTGATGATCAGGTTGGGAAAGACGGAATCTGTTATTCAAGATCTTGTAAAAGAGGTTGTTACCTTGTGATTTTGCTTACTAAGATTCCTAAATAGTTTCCTACACATTATCCTAATGGACATTTAGGCAAAAACGTAAGTGTTTGTGATGATGTTTGTAGGTGTATTAACTGTTGCCAAGTGTCTATCATTACAATTCTTATATAACTGAACTTGAAAGATGGAAGTATCGAGTATCAAAATGACACATAATTAATTTATCACCTAGGGTTGGAACAGGTCAGAGTTTCCAATATATACACACAAGAAGAGGTGGAATATGACTTACGGTTGGTGATTGAGAACGTTAAAGAAAAAATGGGAGACAGAATTTTTGAAGAAGACAGCCCTAAAATATCTCTATGGAGCACTCCTTTTTATGATATGAAGGTATGCTTTTGGTTCATTAGTGTTGGATTGTATTTTTTTATCATGCTGATGTAATCTAATTTTCCTAGAACATGGTGGACCTTCCATTGTCATATGATGAATTTCAACGATTAAATCTGCAAGTGCATTCACCTCTTTCAGCCCCAATATTACCTGGCGTAGCGACAGATTTCCCTTGGGGTAAGTACTATTTTTGAAATCTAATATGTGCTTTTGACATTGAAATGGATATTTGTTTTATGATGCAGGTCCTATGCCGACACTCGATGATTTAAAGGAATTCATGGATGAGAATCCCTACAAATCAAAAGATAGTTGGAGTTCGATCAAGAACAGTTCTGCTGAATGTGTATTGCACAGTGCTAGGATTAATATGTCAAATGGTGAGACTAATAATCAAAGCAATTTGGATTCTGTTCCTTCTCGCATTAAGAAGAAGAGATTGGAAAAAACAGCATTTATAACAAAACAAGGAAATTTTGTTGGAGGTGGAACTGGTGACGTGCTTAATGCATTAGCTGCATATTTAAAATATTTGGAGGGTACTTCACGGGATGATTGGCAGGAGTACGTACCTCATGTGGTTTTCTGATTTCAAGTAGTTGATATTTGCATTCATGCATTACTTATTGTGATTTTTGAGACTGAATTAAGTTTCATTTTGGGTGCTTATTGTGGTAGGGTACATGAAAGATTACGTAATGCTGAAACCCGAGAAGGAGCTTCATTTGGTGTTCTTTTTGGACCTGCCCTTCAGCTTGGTATCGTTTCCCGAAGGAGAGTATATTACGAGACCCTAAAGTATGAAAAAGACCGTAATGGTGGATTTCTGTCACCTTTTGGCTACTCAGCTGCCACTATAGCTGCAGCAGCTGATCATGTTTGCTCAAGAGAGGTGTGTATTCCATATTGGCAACATACAATTTGATTTTTGTTAACAACTGCCAACTTGTGACGACCCCCTCTAGCTTTTCCGAGGGGTGACAAATTGGCAGGCTAGGAAACGGGTAACGATAGTTTTGGATCAAAATGAGTAATTTTTTAGATTTTAAAACAGGTAGGGTTGGGCCGGTTAGGAAGCTCTTGTGTGTGTGTGTCTGTGTAATTAGTGTGTTCAATATGATTAAAGATTATTTCAGTAATAAACTATTTTTTTTAAAATGCGATTTACAATGTTTTATGCATTTGAATACATTTCGGATTACTTTCACCCCGTCTAACCGGTTCAGCCTATCTGATCCAAGTCGACCCATTTGTATAAACGGGAAATTCCATCTCTACTTTTTCTTCATGGTGGGTGAATGGAGGAGGTCATGATGGAGAATTAATGTTAATTCAACTCTATAATATTTTATTTTATGATGTTTGTGTGTGACAGTGGTATCGTCTTTTGGCTTCAAGAAGTCAAGTGGATTCCACAAATAAATATTCTACTCGGTACTGGAGGTGGAAAGGTCATCTGATACAGGCTAGTTTTAAAAATTAATGTCTTAAATTTCTAGGGAGAAAAACCAATTTTAAACTTTTGATTTAATTCAAGATAAGAAATTTTCTTTTATTTCAGTATGCTGTTATGGGTTGTGAAGGTCCTGCTATCCTTCTTGTACACGGTTTCGGTGCTTTTTTGGAGCATTACCGTGACAATATCAATGATATAGTTAAAGGTGGCAACCGTGTTTGGGCCATCACGCTTGCAGGATTTGGCAGATCAGAGAAACCAAATATTGTATACACTGAACTTCTGTGGGCTGAGTTAGTAAGAAATTTTATAGTGGATGTTGTTGGGGAACCCGTTCATCTTGTTGGGAACTCGTTTGGAGGTTTGTTTTAAATTTTATTATAAACCACCCTATCTCTAAACTTGTTAGTTTATGAAACTATGTTTCAGGATATTAAGATGACGAGGAACTTTATGAATTTACTTCTTTAATTGCTGTCTCCAGGCTATTTTGTGTCTATTGTTGCTGGCTTGTGGCCTGCTTTAGCTAGGTCTGTGGTGCTCTTGAACAGTGCGGGCCATTACATCCCAGGATACTCTTCTATACCTTCCTCCAAGGTAAGAATGCATAGAAGGATAATAGAACGATTTCTTCTCTTTGGGGAAAGAATTTGATTTTTGAGACGAATGATACCAATTTCAACTTCAACATCTGTATTAAATTTTGACCCATTTAATTAGCTTGGTTTATCTTATATTTTACCCCTAACTGGTCGACATGGGTAACTTCTTAAACGTAATTAAAAATGAAATGGTTCATTCAAATAGGCCAAGAGTGACCCTGAGTGTATTAACAGGCATACAAGTATACAACCCATAGACTTGTTTATTGTAAAGAAATGTTAGTATCTTATACTTTTGTAAATATTTGGCCTACTATGACCCTCTTGATCACATTAGCCTTTTTACAGATGACATCTCTGTCTATTTACTATTATATTTATTAATTAAAGTAAAATAAAATTTATATGGGGATATGCCGCTCCGCGAGCTACGATAAAATTATCAGATGTCCCTTTCGTTTACAACAACCTTAACCGCACAATTCTAACGCATATTCAGTCGTACCAGCATCCATGCCCCACCCTCGAAATGGCCAAGGCTTTGTTTTTCTTTGGGATTTCAATTCTGAGAATATATATGATCTATATTTCAGGAAAGGATAACTACAGGAATTGCATGGTTAGGTGCCAGGGGGCTTTCATTCTACCTGAGGCTGAGCTTTAGGAACTTGGTGAAGCGTTGCTACCCAACTGTAACTATCTGTTTATATACTTGTCATAGTATCCATCTGAAACTTTATGCATTACTTTTTTACGTGTTAATTAAGTATATAAATATCTGCAGAGAACGGGTCGTGCTGACGCAGGGCTCCTCAATGAGATGATACGGGCAGTATCCTTTTTAAGACCTCGACGCATTTTATCTGATGATAACTTTTCTGTATGTTCCGACTTGTTTTAACAAGTTAAAGACAGACACATGTTGGTGTGATGTTAAATAAAAATGTTTGCTTAAGAATATCACTTCCAAAGTGAACTCATGTGAACAGTGTAAATTCTGGATTCCTTAATGAACATTAGTCATATGATCCTGGTGTGCTGGTGGTTCTGGAAAGCATCTTCACATTTGATCCTTCAATTCCTCTTAATTATCTTCTCAAAGGATTTGAGAATAAGGTTCTTGTTATCCAGGTAAGACTTTTAGTAGAATGTGATGAGCAACGGATTGTTGCTTTTTATTTACCTTATATTAATCTGCTACCCTTTAAAAAATTTCATGTGTAATCAGGGCATGAAAGACCCGATCTCCGACTCCCGAACGAAAGTAAGTGTCGTCAAGAGACACTTCAAAGAAATTGTAATAAAGGAGCTGGATGCAGGTAATTCAATTGCTCTGTTACAACTCATTTGTTTATGGAGGTGGAAATTTCGACCCAGTAGAGGCGGCAGTTTCGACCCAATTTCTTAGAAATGGTTTGATATATGTTTTTATATGCATGCAATATCCTAACTCAATTTATACAAAAAATGGATTATTTCTGAAATATTATAATATTTGTAATAATAGTTGACTTAATATTATTCATATAATAAGATCTAAAAAGATACGAAGTAAGTATTTGAGACCAACCACTACCAAAATAATCCATTTTGAACCGTTACTCAACCTGCTTGACCCACCATTTTGCCACAACTAGCACATAAGTTATCGCATTTATATTGTCTTAAATGGTCTAATCTCAGGCCACTGCCCCCACGATGAGGTACCAGAGGAAGTCAACTCTATAATCCGAGAATGGGTGGTTAATATCGAAGGCAGACGTGATATTTTGAAAACAACAGTCAAAGATGGAAGCAGAATGGCAGCCTGAGTGACGAATGAAAAAACATCAACTTACGTGACGAAGGGTGCTCAAACCCCACAGCAGAACAATGCAAGCGTCATGTCTTGCCATATAATTGGGTTGCTAAAAGGTCCATTCTTGTAAATTGAGCTATATAGTTGCGGACAAAGGAATTTTTTTAATCATATTGTGCAAGTAAAGAATTGACATGAGAAATACAAATGTGATTTACACAGCTACAGTAATTATACACGGTTTTTATTTATTTATTTCCTGTCGTGTTTCTGAATTAGGGTTGGAGCAGTGTTTTCTCTTTCACTTTCAATGTTTAATATTTTTGGCAAACTTATTGGACGATCTATTACTGGAATTGACACATTTACGTATCAATAAACTGAAATTGTTCGTCTTTAGTTAAAAGTTGACCAAGTTGTGTCATGCTGTGTGGCACAAAGGTATGGAAATATGTTCACCCTATGACCATGGATAGATCCATTGCCAGTTTACTTCACAAATACAGGTGAAACACATATCACCAAAGCAAAACCAGCAACTATAATAAAGCTTCATATGACACTCGAGTATTACAAAATAAAGGTAGCAGAACAATTGCACAACACAACATATGCTGTCTTAATAACCGGTAAAATTTATATAGCTTGAACTACATCTAGCCATATGGAATAAGAAATAATAACCCTACCGGTTCTGGAAGCAATCCGATTAGCCTCACCATAGATGACGACCCGAGTGGAGCTTGCTTTTCTGGCAGCTCTAATCTTGCATAAAGTGAGAAGGGGTGGGGAAGGGGGCAAACAGTTATTCAACATTACTGTTTGCGGCGCTAACCCCACTCACTCTAATTGGTTAGTTTTGTTTCTCTTTTCTTACATCGTTTAATAATCGTATTATTTCTATCACTTCCTCAAGTTCATTTCATTACAAAGGCTTGTAACATCAGGAACTATGCCTCCATTTTGGTACCTTGTAATTCCATCTCCAGCAAGATCATTAAGTAGTTGTGCAGGATCTTTGGCTCCCCCGTGCTGCAGAAATTTTGTTCTGATAGCAGTACCTGTCTCTAATGATAGCGGGTCGTCTTTGCATACTCTTTCCCAGATAGTTGATGCAAAGCACTTGGCATACAAGTAGCTATAATAACCTACACAATTTAGATTAAGAGACTGTTCAGTGACTCGGCTATTTTGGAAGTTCGTCCATCAAGCACATACATCTTTACTAGAGGTGGCAATTTCAACCCAATTATTTGAAAGTGGGTCAAATTGGCCGTGTTGATCTCAATTGGATGAAAGTCTGACAAACGCATTATAAATGTGTACGCTGAGTAACTTTATTTACAAACTTAGTTACAAGTATAATAATATTATTATTCTAATAATATCAACGAGTTAACTATATATGAACTTCTTTGTATGACGGGTAAGAAAGTGTTTGTAGGTCGCCCCAACCGCACCCAGCGTAGCCCATCTCAATCCCTAAATAAATTATTTAAACCCAAACCCGTTTTGACCTGCTAACCGACCTCCCACCTCACCCATCTTGCAACCTCTAATCTTTACAGTGGATTTCTCGAGTGAAAACTGACAACCCAGAGAAACCTCCAGAAAAGTGAATGTGTTTTTTTTTTCTTGTTTAATTCTCATGAAAGCTCACTTAATGGCTTGTGTAGAGTAGAACTATATCTATAAATGAAGAAAGGAGTATATGACAACAAAGTGATTGGTTGAAATCCGGCCAACTTACAGCAGGAAGTGATACATTTTTTTTTCTTTTCAAAATGGGAGGGAAATGTAACACCACATAAGTAGGGTTAATCTTTCTATTGGTGTGGTGGCTTTTAATACAAAAAATGGATTGAATCAGTCAACACATATGTAGTTAAGTAATAAAACATTTGCTAATTCATACTGATAATACCCATGGCAACTGAAAAGGTGAAAAGCCAATGACTTTAGATGATGAGAGAAATCGTTGCTTTTACAGCACAGGATGCACCATTGCCATCGACTTCATAAAATCAAAGATAGGTTGCTCAGAAAGAGGAAAAAGTAACAATATATATGAAGCCTTCCTTACTGAGAAGAAATGTACCTGCACCATAATATAGTAGGTGGCTGAATCGAGTTTGCCAATGTGTACCCTCGACATGTTTCCAATTAGTGTGCTGTTTTCTCAAATCCACAACAACTGAGGTGGTATCAATTGGTGACAACGTCTGAGCACCATATAGTGCTTGGTCAACCGATGCATATAATATCTGAATTATAAACTTAAATCATGAATCAGGTTTAATCATCTTATCTCTACAAAGTTAATCCAATGTTACCACAATGCAAATTTCATTTGAGGCTTCACGAGGGAAAGAAAAGTATGCAACAAAATTTTGACCTGCTGTTGCAATTCCATTGCTGCAAACATCTTTTTGGCTCCCCGCATTGACTCCACAAGTTTCTCAGGAATTATATCACCAGTTGAATAATGCCTGGCAAATGTCTTCAGGACTCGATAATCCCATGCATAGTACCTAAATGATTAACCAAAACAAAAGAAAGATCAACGAAATAATTAAGATTAATTCCAATATCATATCACACGATTCACAGAAGGTGTTTGAAATTACTTTTTGAAGCTGATTATTTTGGGTTAGATAATCAAAATAATTGGTTTCATACGAGCTGCAAATAGAATGTAGTATTGAAGGTAGAAAAATTATAAATTTCCGATTCTTTTAACTTAATTTAAGAGGCTTTTAATCCAATATCACAAAAGGTGTCTTCTTTTTCCAGAAAATTGTCTTTTTTTGGTCATCATATGTATTAATTTACTAAATAACCAGATTTGCCAAACATTCAAACAGATACTTGTCTGATTGTTACAGCTTCAACAGCATAAGTACATCCAAAACTAATTCTGATTATGCAACATCGAATAATTACTTTCAAAATGCAAATCCAAACACCCCTATAGATGTGCACTATTCCTAAAAGTGCACAATGGAACTATCAAACAGTTTAAAGCATGCCAAATGAAATTATAAAATTCTAGTGTCATCATGAGCAATTTTATGAAGCAGTCTTCTTGGTACTTACTCAAATAAGTTTGAAGGAGTTTCAGCCATGTCAAAAGCTACTCTGGTACCTGAAAAATGTTGATAATCCTGCAAACTTGCAGATGAGAATCACAACAGGATATTCAGCAAGTAGTGTTTTGCAAGAGGATCAAAGTGCACATACTGTTCGTGAAAGCAATGAATGAAGTGCATGTCCAAATTCATGAAAAAGGGTATCTACATCAGAGTGGTTAAGCCTCACAACTGCTGACTTGTGTGATTTTGAAAAATTGCAAACAAGAGCTATGACCTGCAGAATAATCAAAAAAACATTCGGTCAGTTTCTTTCTTTGTAAGGGCGTACAACTAATCAAATCAACAGATAGAAACTTTAAAACAATGTTTCAGCAGCTACAAAGGAAACTATAAGAGGTGGTAAGTTCGTGGTCAATTTGGGTCATAATATATCTTGGTCAAATAGGTAAATATAAAAAAATAAAATGAACTCAATAAATAGCTACAATGAAAACAGGTCAAAACCAGTCCGGAGAGCAAAGTGTACTCAAAATTCCAAACAGCATCAAATGCTCTTTATTATCGATATTATATTGAATTATAATTGTAAGTCGTTATAATCGTACTTAATACGTCAATCATTTGCCAAACTCAAAACTAAAGAGAGGCAATAATTATTTGTAGGTCAACCCGAGAGGTCAGTTTGCCCTGTACTATTAATGACCCATTTTGAACCGAACCTGCCCAACCTACCCACGTTGCAATGCAAGGCTTGTTTAACTTCTCTTTTATTTCACATATATATGGGTCGCTCTCTAGTTATTATCCTATCGGAATCAGTGGCTTAAGTTGTATACGTTTATCTATGAATAAATATAAATTAACTAAAGAAAAAAAAACATACTGGTAGCTGGTATTCTGTTTTAGAAACTCTGCGCCCTCCTCTTATGGCAAAGTGAGCACAACCAGGATATTTTCCCAGTCTAGAATTCAAATCAAGGTATATATACCCCAAATCACCCTGAAAGGTAATACAGCAATGCAATGAGGAAGAGAAAAAGAATAATAAAGACAATCTATGTGTCCATATTGGTATTCATCAGGACGACACCAAGAAATCTAAGAATATGGAACCGAGAACCGGTCCGGTACACGTACGGACCCGGTTAAGAACCGGTGCAGTCCCAAACGACGAGTAAACCGAATCAGCTTATAAATGACGCCATTAAAAAGTTTGGAAAACTAGATATAAATAGGAGGTTTGGTCCCAGTTCCAGACTGATGGCTGATTCTCGAGAAACCCAGAACCCTTTTTAAATTTTATTTTTTTGAAACCAAACCGAACATGGCCACTGGTGGACGGTCCAGTTCCTCAGTTTTGTCAGTCCCGATTGATTTAAGAGTAACCCTATATAGTTGCAAGTTGGCTAAACAAGGTTATTTGTGTCATATAGAAGTGATCAATTGTTATACCACCCACAAGAAGGATACGTATAAGGACTACAATCGACGGAAAATATTCTATGATACAATACGGAATATAATATAATATGATAATATTCAAGTAATTAGTCAGGAATCTATGTAAAAATAAGAAGTTCACCTCATTAGGATGATGAAGGGCCATCTTCAAAACATCCGGATGCCATGATTCACCGGGTGCAATAGGAACGTTAACAAATTTCATGCCGAACAACGACTCGACCAGAACTTTAAGACCCTCAATACATCGTGATAAGGAAAAATATGAAGTGACAGCCTGAGTAAGAAATTAATGAAATTGATATTGGGTAAGGGGAAAATGATAACACAAAAACATCATTATTAGCTTTAGAATAATAAAGAAAAAAAAAAGCAAATGATAACATACCGAGAAGTCCAAGTTGTAAGCAGATGATTTCATTGATCTTGTGAAGTATGCTTCATCCCATGGCTCTAATGCTAGATCTTGTTGGCCATTTTTTCTCCTTTTAAAGTCACGAATAGACTCAAACTCCTATCATATCAATAGTAATGTAAGTATGAAATGTGATACAAACCCAATTTTGGTATTGTAATCGAATACGAATAAAAGGTATAACAGAATAGATTCAGCAACTTTTGAGAAGTAACCAACACTCCAAATAATATAACATTGCCAAACAAAAGGGATAACAGAATAGATTAAGCAACTTTCGCCACCAAGTAACTTCTCTAGGTTATCAAAACTTATCTCATAAATAAATTATAAATGATTGTATTTCCTAATTAATATCCAGTCGTATCAAAATGGCAGCTGGAACTAGAGGTGGCAACAAGGGTGGTGCGTCAGACGGATGGGTAATAGGTCAAAATGGGTTCGGGTCAGAACAGGTATACTCTCAGTAAGGGTAAAATGGGCTGGTTGGCTGACCTGCAAATACTATTTTGTCTTTTTTAGTGAATAATATATATAACTGATGTATTAAATATCATTACAGAACATTACAAGAATAAATTAACGTACGTTAACAAAATGATTTACGAGGTTTTACAAATATCTGATCCACTTTAAGTGACTTGCCGTCAACAGACGACCCATTAGCGCTATAACTTCGCATTCCACCTCTACCCGTCAAATCCGTTAGAACAAAAAAGCGAGAAAGAAAACTATAACCCAAACTGAACCATTTGGCCATTTAGGTAACGAACCCAAATTGTCATTGCTAAATGGAGCCTATTGCTAGAAGAATCTTTTAGAAATAGTACCTCAGCTGCCTTCGACTGTACAGTTTTACTCAGCTCAACTAGAAATGACGATACAACATCTGGTGATGAAGCCATATTTGAATGCAAAGCATAGTCAACATAAGATCTATACCCCATTATCTGCATACATTTAAAAAGGCAAATGGTTGGTCAAAAGGTTTTCTCACAGGAAGCAAATACCCACTTGTGAAATGAACATATGGAGATTTGGTAACTATCACATATCACATGTCTATCATGCACGTCATATAAAACAAATGATGGTCTAACGAATATATTGTTTGGGCTAACAAGTTCTGTTCATAAAAGACAAATAATGCACAACATCCAATGACATGATGTCGATGTATTCTGTTTTATGTTTCTTATGGGACGCTTGCAGAAATTATTTTTCCAGGACATATACGATGGAAGAAATATTAAATAAACGGATAAACGGACGAGGCTTTCCCTGTTCAGGTTAACCGGGGAGGGCGAGTATTTTACTCGGATGTACGCGGCCTAACCGGGGTATCCCGTGACCGTTTCCTACCCTTTCCAATATTAAATGTACCATGTAATATATGTGGCAAGCTGCTTGATGTACTGGATACAATGTTTAGAAGAACTTCTCAGAAAAGACAAGTAACAAGGACGAACCTCAGAAATTTCATGACGTGCGGCAATTAGCTTATCAAGAACAGCAAGATTTGCACGTGGTACGGAGTTGCTTTGGATATATGTCATTTTCCTTACCTGAACAAAATTAAAATATACAGATGATAAAACACATCATCCTAAGAAACAGTAGTCAACCACGAATTATGAACAGCAAATGTGATATGCTAAAAGTACTCAAGTTTTTCAACCATGAACCATGATACATGGCTTTTGCCAGCAAACAACCATTGTTCTTGGAAAAACAGCACTGCACATGACAAAAACTTTAAGAAATTTTCAGTGGAAATCCACATGCAAGAATAACATCATGCTTGGACATTTCAGTCCAGCTCATATGTGTAAAGCTTTCTTTGAATTTTGTAGGTATGATGGTTTGTTTCCTTCAAAAACCCAAATCCTATTGTTTCGAAACTTGATAATTCAATATGTTGATTGGTTATATTACCGTAAGTATTGTAAATAACATGACACATCGTAAAGAGATCAAACTAAAAGTTCTAATCCTATTCTATATCAACCTTCAATTTTTCCAGCAAATATATTCAACTTAACAGCGCCTATATCCCGAACTTGTTAGTTACTGTTCTTCAATTTACTTTGTTTCAAAATCAATAAAGTGAGAACATTTCAATAAGAAGTAGTTGTACTCAACCTCATCATCAGATGTCCATTGCAAAACTGCAGACACAGTGCTTGGTTCCGTTACTATTCGGAACCCTTTTTCTCTGATGTTTACTATTGAACCTGATGAAGTGGGACGATTAACAGGTTTAACTAGATGGTGCAGGTTCTTCGGAATACGTGATGATGGATACACATCCACATGACCTGGCTCCTTGGCTATATTTTCATTGTACCTGATAAAAGGATAAATCAACCAAGTTACAGATGAAGCATTGAACACAATCAGGAATATGAAGCACTATAGATTACATTAACTTACTGTGCACAGCATTTAGCGATTTCCACATTCAGCTGACTCACTCGATCTTTCTTTTCTGTTTAAGTCATAGAAATGATCAGTTGTCAATTAATATACTTGACGAACACACTATTATACAACAGAGCGAACCAGACCTTCACATAGATGAATTCCACCCTTCTCAAAATCAATGCGCAGGTCATGCGCAACTCTTTTAGCTTCCTCACTTGTCAAAGTCTGATCTTTGTCAGCTTTCAGCACCGCATCATAGAGAGTACGATTTGTATTTAGATACTGTATGCCAATGATCATGCATACAACAAATCAATTCAAGTGACTAGTAAATGACAGAAAAAATGTCTCTAACACAGAGCTATAAAGTTTATATCCATCAACTAATAAGTCCTTTAACTTTCCTGATCTAGCAAAAATTAAACAGAACAAAACCAATTATGTAACTTGTCACCTCACATGTAGATATTCGTTAATCCTCATTGACGCCTTTAATGCCTCATCAACAAACTCCCTGTATTCCAACTCAGACGCTTATCAAGAACGAACAAAAAGACATATTACCAATAACAGCACCAACATGTAGTCAAATTAATTAATTTAATTAATTAAAAGAAAAAGAAAACCTGTCTGGATGTGTATTTCTACAAAGTTCAGCAGAATCCACAACTTGACATACCTAAGCAGTTCAAATTTACCGCGAGATACACACACAGATTTACTCAAGTAACCAAAAAGTCAAAACTACACATAAATAGCCTTTAAATGAAGAAAATTTGATAGAACATCGTGTATACATAACGTATGTACGTATGTATGCAATTGCAAATAGAAATCGTAATACTGTTGTATAGAGCAGTTGGATATACTTACAGTGTTTGATATTTCATCCATGGCGTTAATAATTTCAAAAGATGAAGGCATTGAAGAAATGTATCCAACAAGCTCATTAGACCTGTCAAATATTACACACACATACAATTTATTTAAAATACATCATAACATGGCACAAATGAGTTTGTATAACCTTATTTTTTTCTGTTAAATTTATAACTTATTGAATTCACTTTAATTTTACCTTTCAATGGCGTCATCTACGATTCGTTGAAAGCCTTTAGGGTTTTTCAAATGATTGCATCCATATAAACCGGTCTCTTCCAAGTGATGTGCCGCGAGTGAAAATATTTGACAGTTTTTGGAGGTGGAGCTGAGGCTTGAAGCGGTTCTGCGGATGAGCGCAGCCATTATGAGGTTATTGTAGCGGTGGTGCCGATGTAGTCACCGGAGATCAAACAAAATGCGAACGCGAGTGAAAATATATTTTTTACTTGATTTTAATTTTGAGAAATGTTAAATTTATAAAATTGTAGGTTATGCATGAATTATTAGGGGTGTTTCGGAGCTCATTTTGAGTTATTTGTTTATTTGCTAATAAGCTCCTCTGTTGGATAAGCTTATTTTATATTGCTTTTACGTCTATTAGTGTTGGATAAGCTTATTTTATATTGCTTTTACGAGACGAGAGTCTTCTAAATAAGCTTCAATTTTCTTTTTATTTATTTATAAACAATCATCTTAATCGAATTTTATTTTAGTTAAATATTCATATTTATACTTTAATTTGTTAATAAAAAAAATAAGAGTATGTTTAGTTATCGGCAAAATTCTCATGTTTTTTAAAAAGTTTTCTGAGCATTTATGTAAAATTAGAAAATGTGTTTAGATTGAGATTTTTTGCAAAAAGTTTTCAAAGAAAAAAAAATCTACCATTTAAAGTTTTCTATGTACTTTATGATATTATAAAAACTCAATTCTTGCATTAGAATGCAAATATTTAACTTTCATTGGCTTTTTATGGAATGGAAACTCTAAATGAACCAATAATAATAATAATAATATACTTTTGTTTCTTAATTTTATGTACTATGTATTAAAGTTTTTCCATCTTTTGATAACAAGTATGTGAAAATCAGTATAAAAATATTAATATTACATTTTGAGATGACAGTCGTTTGTATGTTTATAGAAGTTTATTGATTAGTTATCTCAAAATATAAAAAGTTTATGACGTAACTTTATATCTTCAAATATAATTATATTATAATCGTAACATTTGAATAGTTAAAATTCAATAAAAATATCTAGAATCTAGAATATTGATTAGATATTTTTTTTCTTTAAAGTTTTTGTGTTCATTACGAGTACTCAAACAAACTAATAAGAGTAATAAGAAATAAGAATGAGAAAAATAACATTTTAAAAAAGAAAATTCCAACTTTTATTTGAGATATAATAATAAATAATTAATAATCAATCATCAATCATCAATAGATATATAATAACTTAATTTAAATTTAAATAAATATAAATAAATATTGCAGGTCCATTCTCCGTTTCCCGCGAATATCTCACTCACATCGTTTTCCCTACCTTCTATTTTCTCGTAATTCAACAAATTTTGTTTGGATCCAAAATTCTAGTCTTAAATCTTAAATATCCTCACACTTTGAAAAAGAGAAAGTTATGTAATGTCAATTCCACCGCCATCATCACCATCATCATCATCAACCTCATCATCATTAGAATCCGAACAAAATTCATACGATTCAATCGATAATGTGTACAAAAACCTTCATCAAAATTGTCAAACCTCTCATTCAATCCTAAAACTGCGAAAAATACCTCCCATTCCCATCCGTCAAAGCCATAGTATGGCTGAAATGTCCGAAAACAACGACGGTATCTGCAGTGACAATGATGACAGCGACGGTGATAGCAATGAAGATGATGACGACGACGATGATGATGATGATGTAATTTATGATCGGCAGATGGAAGAAAATTACATACTTCATCCTTCAACCCTAGGTCTTAATCATATTCGAACTTGTTCCGTTCCTTCACCTCTTCGTGTTGTATCTACGGCTATTACGTGTTCAAATTTAGGTCTAAACCTTAATAACAATAATAATATTGTAAATAATGATAAGAATATCGTGACGCCGCCTCGCGGAGAAATGTACGCGAAACAATTTTCAAGATGTATTGATCCAGGTCAGGTGATTCGTTGCCATGAAATTCTTAATTTTTGTTTTGTTGGAGAAAAAATGTGAAAAATGTTTATTCTTGAAAAGTAGTGGTAGCAGTAAGGATTTAAATGTAGTATATTGGTGTGTTTGGCAAATAAATACGGAGTAATTGTTACGTAACTCCAAGGTGTTTAGGCCTAGGATTTTTCTAAAGGATGTTTCAAGTTCGAATCCTGTAAGTTGTAACTCCGCGAACCACAGACCCTAGCTTGATATGGCCTGGTGGTCACCTAAGGTGGCTCGGGTGGGGTTTCCCTTGGACCTCACTATAACTTTGGTGTTTGGACAAGCTTATGGGCACGGTGACTAATGATGTTTGGATTAGATTATTTTGATGGCTTAATAGTGGATTAGTTGAACATAATAAGTCCTATTTTTGTGTTTGGATAAGTTTATTGGCTTAGGCTTATAGCTTATTCAAGCTTATCTTTATAAGTCACCAATCATTGGCTTATTTACAAATTTACCTATTTTATGCGTTGTACTTCTCTTCGATTTTTAAGCTAATAAGCAAATAATCTAATCCAAACACTCAAAGATAATAACCTATAAGCTCAAGTTAGCTATAAGCTGCTAACGGTAATTTAGTTTGATTTGAAGTTTGATACACAATTTTGACATTTTTTTTTATCGGGTTTTGGTTATTTGTAGGCAAGAAGGTATCATGGAGTCAGTCTAAATCGTTACGAGTCCTTCCACCACCTATTGGTGGACTGGAGGTAATTTGCAAGAGTTTTAGCTGAAATTGATAGAATTGTTTTCCTAGCTTACTAGTTTGTTGAAGCAATCAATAGGTGGATCAAATCTGTTAATTATTGTGACGGGTTGCAGGGTAATGCTGCTCTTTCCAAGGAAATGCAATCCCCAAGGTTTCAGGCTATACTGCGTGCTACGAGTCGTAAAAAGAGAGTCCCGGATCTCAAGAGTTTCTCTCATGAGCTCAGCGCTAAAGGGGTAAGGCCTCTGCCTTTTTGGAAATCCCGTGGATTTGGTCGTGTGGAGGTATCTTATTGTTCTCATAGGGTTCGTGCTCTTTTGACTGAAGTTCATATATTTTTCGTTCAACCTTAATTTGTTTGCACTATGCATCAAGTTCAGGAGATTTTGGCGATGCTCAGGGGAAAGTTCGATAAGTTGAAGGAAGAAGTCAATGTTGATTTGTGTATCTTCGCTGGTGATTTGGTGGGCATACTTGAAGAAACATCAGTCTCTCACGCAGAATGGCAGGAAAATTTGGAAGATTTGTTAATCATAGCTAGAAAGTGTGCAAAAATGCCATCAGAGGAGTTTTGGTTGAAATGTGAAAGCATTGTTCAGATCCTAGATGATCGGCGTCAGGATTTACCCACTGGTATCCTTAAACAAGTCCATACCCGTCTCTTATTTATACTTTCTCGATGCACTCGGCTTGTGCAGTTCCACAAAGAGTGTGGTTATGATGAAGGCCATAGCCACCACAACTTGGGTCTTCACCAGCTCAGCGATCTTGGTAGGTATGAAAAAGTTATAAAATCTACATACCAAACCTTCAGTAGTTCGTTAGGAGAAGCACAAGTCAGTGAAGAACAAATTGACCAGACCTGCGGAGCGAATTGGGAACAAAATCAAGAAAAAATAAATTTAGATGGAGTATTTGACAATGTGGAGGTTAGTACAGCAAACAACGTTGATTCATCAAGTAGTAGCTTCAGGAGGTCATCTTGGAAGAAATTTCCATCTTCAGTGGAGAAGAATTTCAAAGGCCTTGGTGATGTTGACACCCCAACAACAGATGTCTCAGACCAATTTGAACCTACAGACAAACATGTCTTAAATGTAGAAATACCGTTCTGCCCTCCGGAGGACTTGGAGACACCGTCAGATCTAACAAGAGTTACATCTGTGGATTCAGTTACTCAAAATCATGTAGCTTATGAGAGTTCATTGATCTGTCGTATATGTGAAGTTGAAATACCCACTGTTCATGTGGAAGAGCATTCTAGGATATGTACGATTGCTGATAGATGTGATTTAAAAGGTTTAACAGTCAACGAAAGACTCTATAGGGTTGCAGAGACACTCGAAAGGATCGTTGATGCATGTTCACCCAAGAGTGCAGAATTTGCTGCATATAGTGGGAGAATATCTTCATCCAGTACAACAGAAGATTCTGATGAATCGTCACCTAGAAAATCACGTTTGTCTTGTCAATGTTCTGAAGAGATGCTAGAATGCGTCCATGAAGCTGAGACTGGCTATGTGATGGACAAGCTGCGCAGTTTACCTGATATGTCTAGCGAAACACGTGGAACCTTAACACCTGTTATATGTTCATCGGGTGGAAGCTTGACTCCTAGATCACCTTTACTTACACCAAGGACAAATCAGATTGAAGTATTCCTGAGTGAAAGGAAGACCACAACTGAGCATGAAAACTGGCAGCAGGTAGCGAGCAATCTCCATTTATTTGTAAATTATATTATATTTCTTATGAATTAGGAACATCAGAATATTAGATTTATATAGAAAGTGGCTGATTCCCTTTACCGGTTCTTAGTGATAAATTTCATGTTCCAAAATTACTTTGTTTGTTAAAACGGGTATGGGCTAATGAGAAGTTTGAGCACAGCTTTTCAACTTCCCATCAAGTTGACAGATTTCTCAACCATAGGACATAGTCATAATTTGTCTAAATGGATCTGTAAAAAATTGTCTACTTAACTGAAGAAACCCATACTTGCTGTCTCTATATTCTCGAAAGGTGCAGGAACAGGCTCTGGTGGTTTTTCCGGAATCAGATGACAAAGATATAAGATAATAAACAATTGACAAACACATGTTAGATTGTTTATGCTAACTTGTTTGTATGAACTTATTATATACATGTAATGAGCATATACAAATCTCGAGCTTGACTTTTGGTCTATAGTCTACCTGAAGCTTTTATAGCTTCACTCTTCTTTTCCACATTTACAGTTTCGCACATTTATCTATATTTATATTATATGTGAGCACATAATAAATACATAGTACTTGATACATACATATACAGAATACACAATAGATACATATAGGCATCAACATACGTAGACATATATCAATGTTTGTGTAGATAAATGTTTGTTTGCCCTGCCCTCTCTTTCTTGCTTGACCAGTTTTTATATTGATGTTGTTTTGACATATTGGAATAAAATGACAGATACACAAGCTTCTGGAAATTGCTCGATCTGTGGCTAGTATTAACACTAATGAGTACAGTGCACTGGAGATCATGCTTGATCATTTAACAGACCTAAAGTTTGCTATCCAAGACAGAAAGGCGGATGCCCTTGTTGTTGAAACATTTGGTAGACGTATAGAGAAACTGATACAGTAAGTAATTAAAATCATAAAACTTATAATCTTGATGCCAATAACTTTTCTGTTTCAAATTATAGATGCACTTTGATGTGAAGAGGTCAAATTTCTTAATCCTTTAATTTCATACCAATAGGAACTCAACCAACTATAGAATCTTTAAACAATAAGTTATATGATTTATAACCATTACCAAGATGGTCTAGTGGTTGGCGTCCTGACATCCTCACAGGATGTCTCAGGTTCAAACCTTACTAGTCTTGGGGTGGTCAGGGAAATGGTCGGAAACGGTCACGGGGATATCCTGGTTAGGCCGTGTACATGTGAGTCAAAATACTTGCCCTCCCCGGGTAACCTGAATAGGGGAAACCTTCTCCATTTACCCGTTTGTAAGTTAGATAATTTATCATTGTAGTTTGGGAAAGTTGCATTATAAAGTAACAGACCTTGGTGTGAAGTCTGTTTTGGGCAACCATTTTATATTCACTCGCAAAAAGGCTCAAACTTTTGATAAAAAAATGCTAAGCCATTGTAAAATATTGATCTATCTTAATCCCCCAGTTACCCAATCAAAATATGGCGTGGCAGCTGATGTGCTGTAAAGCTCGAGCATGTTGACCCTTTTCCAAAGTGGAGCATACATGGCGCTTGGGAAGCTCTTAACATAAAAAATTATCCTACATTCAAACTTTTATTAAGTTTGAGCCTTTTCGTGAGTGCAAAATGTGTTATTCATAACAACAATCTGACAAAAGTACGTTACATTTTTATGCAAATTTCCCTGATATTTTTATTAATAGAAATAAGTTATATATCAATTTGAAATTTAAGTATTGAACTGCAAAGTAAATAATACATCACCAAATTTGAAACTGAAGATTACTCGCTGCAGTCAATTATCAGGATGAAGTTGGTTGTTTTACTTCAGCTACTGATATTACCTTATCTCTAAATACAGGGAGAAATATGTACTTCTTTGTGGGCAGATAGATGATGATAAGATAGATTCATCAAGTAACATGGCCAATGAAGATAGTTCAGTAGAAGATGATACAGCTCGTAGTCTACGTGCCAGTCCTGTCAATACGTACTCTAAAGATAGGACATCTATTGAAGATTTTGAGATAATAAAACCAATCAGCAGAGGTGCATTTGGACGAGTGTTTTTGGCCAAGAAAAGGGCAACAGGTGATGCATTTGCCATAAAGGTAAAGGTTTCATATTCTCTGAAGTAATCAGTTTTCAAGAATTTAATTTTCTTATTGTAAACTATATTTCCAATGCACTTTTTTGACATTAATTTATCAGGCTTTTTGTTAAAATAAAACGTGATTCAGTTGCTTGTGGCCTAAATACCGTTACCTCCATGATTTTGTTTTGGAAAGTTGAAGGCTTCATTCTTTGCTGATATGTTTTAATTCATATCCAAACGTATCAATTCCCATGTGAATGATGGATGAGGTTCATATGAGAACCAAAAATTAGTTGAAGAGCACAAAATTACCTTTTAATTCCCGTGGGATTTGATCCGTTCACATTTGAACTGTCCAAATATTTACATGTGAATATATCATATCAAACGAGAATTACATGTAATTTTGTGTTATTTGTTTCAAAAGTATGTAATTTTTTGGTTTTAAACCTTTTTTTTTAAATCCGCCAGTCCTCCAATAATTATATGTGAATGAACTAAATAACATGTGAAACATATATGGTTTGAGTTTCTTAGTCTCTTTTTTGTTAGCGGAGGCATATCAGTCATCTCCTTACTTCCAAACAGATCATTTGTTCCCTTACTAAGAGCTAAAGGAACTTGATCTGCAAAAAGTATTGCAGGTTTTGAAGAAGGCTGATATGATTCGTAAAAATGCAGTTGAAAGCATTTTGGCTGAGCGTGATATCCTGATATCAGTCCGCAATCCTTTCGTGGTGAGAAGCACAGAAATTTCAATCCAGACTTGACTTGCCTGTACTGTAACCTCGTTAACTTGGTTGACTTCTGACATGAACAGGTTCGATTTTTCTACTCGTTCACTTGCAAAGAGAATCTATATCTGGTTATGGAGTTTTTAAATGGAGGAGATCTTTTCTCTTTGCTGAGAAATCTAGGTTGCTTAGAAGAGGACATGGCACGTGTATATATCGCGGAACTCGTAAGTTGTTTGACTTCCTTTTTCTCGTTCAGAAGTAATGCTTTGATGCCAATATATATATCCTGACTGAGTATGTTCAGGTTCTTGCATTGGAGTATCTACATTCATTGAATATCATTCATAGAGACCTGAAGCCGGACAACTTGTTAATTGGTCCAGATGGCCACATCAAGGTCACAACTTCTGTGCTCCTTTATCATATTAAGCACATGATGTAGTTACTTCTCCGTCATTTCTTTTCTCGTTCCATTTTAAGAATTAACCAACTAGAAGTTAAGCTTTTAACTGCTTAAAAGAATTTTTGATTGCTATGGCTTTATCATAAATGTTACCTCCAGAAAAACCAGATCAGTATGTTGTCTTCTGTTTATAAAAAGTTATGAAATTCTGTAGCCCAATCTGGCGCGTGGTGAATTAGTTATCTTTGATGTCACGTTATACCAAAACTCTTAGTGCATTTGTAGTTCAACTGTGAACTTCTTTGCGCTCTTGTGATGTATCACTTTACACTAGAGTTGGCAAAATTGGCGGGTTGGGTTGTGGGTATGAAATGGTACCTTTTGGTATGTGTCGGAACAGGTCGGATTGAAGCAAAATTCTTTTTGTTTTGAAATTACACTTTTTTTAGTTAGTATGCGGTATCGTCTCTTTTTGTTACAATAGGTTTTATTTCAATGATAATCCAATTTATTTTTAATAATGATTTAAGATGTTCTATGATTAAAAAAATACATTTTGGGCAGATTTCAACCTGTTTGTTTATTTCTAAGATACTTCATTTTTCCTTCATGTTGACTGTGTCACCGGTTATAGAAAAAACATAACCTGACCCAACTCATTATGTAAATAGGTCAAAATTGTCATTTCTACTTAACATCCTTAAATCATCTCACAATTACAATTTATCATTACAGTTGTCAGATTTTGGGCTATCTAAGGTGGGTCTCATCAACAGCACAGAGGACTTATCAGGGACATCAGACAGCAGGACTCCTATTTACAGGGAAAATGAAGTCACAACAGGTCCAAGTGAACACCGTGAAAAACATTCAGTTGTTGGTACTCCTGACTATTTGGCTCCCGAGATACTTCTTGGCGTAGGACATGGTTGGAACTTACATCTGTGTTTGATATTGCAGAATTTTACAATAATACCCTTAATTGAATGTCTTTCATCTGCATACTCATCTTACAGTACTTCCCTTCTTGTAGGTGCGACAGCTGACTGGTGGTCTGTTGGTGTTATTCTTTTTGAGCTACTTGTGGGCATTCCACCTTTTAATGCAGAATCTCCTCAAGTATGTTAATCAAAAATGAAAATGCATTCTTATGCGATGGCAAAGTTACTCTCTAGTTTATAACTTGATAACCAAAACTTAATACAACAAAAAGTATTTGTGATACTTTAAGCATTACTTTTTGGATTCACGTCATCAGGGCAGATTTTCTTTATGATATGTTATTAATAGCATCTTTCCCACCATTTAACATGCATACAATTGAACACTAATCATTATGTTTTTGGTGCAGCAAGTTTTTGCCAACATCATGAACAGAGACATACCATGGCCCAAGATTCCCGAGGAGATGAGCTATGAAGCATATGATCTGATTAACAAGTAAGTTTGATGGATTAAATTATCATCTTTTAGAAGCTTCAGTTGTTCATCAAATTACGTATCTATGCAAGTACTCCAGCTTTGGTGCATCACCTGTAAAGGAGGTCACAGGGACCAAAATTAAATAATATTAATCTCTAAACTTTTATTGTATGTAATGGAATTATCTAAAAAAGTTGGTGTAATATCACCCCTCTACTCAAAACATTAACATTTTGCTTTTGTTCAGGCTACTGACCGAAAATCCAGGTCACCGTCTTGGTAACAAAGGGACTGGAGAGGTAACCTTTTCTCCAATTATGATATAGTTTTAACAGAAAATGCCTAGGAAGTCATAAATCATCTGTCCTTATCTATAAACAGGTAAAGACGCATCAGTTCTTTAGGAATATCCACTGGGACACACTTGCAAGGCAGAAGGTGATCCAATTATTGATATCCATACTTTCGTAAAAGCATAGCTCACTCGATCTCTCATTTATTTATTTTTCTTTCTCTGAAGATTATATCATCATATGACTATTTGCTTGCAGGCCACATTCATACCATCTGAAGGACTTGACACCAATTATTTTATGAGTCGGTATATTTGGAATCCAGAAGATGAGCATGTTGACGGAGGTAGTGACTTTGATGACATGTCTGATACAGGCAGCACATGTGGTGAAAGCTCATACGGCAACATGCTAGATGAAGAGGTACATTGATATTGTCACCCTCTCATCTTATACCGTCTTACTGAACATCAGAGGTGGCAAATCCCATCCATTAATACCAAAACGGGTCAATTATCGTGTTACTTCATTAATTGTGGGAGAAATGGGTCATATAGAAAATTAGCTACAAATAGAACGGGTCAACTGGGACGTATCTATTAAATGGGCGCTAAAGTCACCTATTACAAATGTTTACAATGCTAAATTATTTATTGATTAAAAACGAGTGAACTTTGAAAAGGAAGCATTAACCTTGTACTTAGAAGTTTGAAAAGGAAGCATTAAAAATGAGTGAACTTGGAAGTAAAAAACTAATTGTTCCCTTGAAAGTAATTTTACCCTTTAAAAAAAAGAAAAAAAGAAAAGAAAAGAAGCTAAAACAGTCGCAGCTGTTAGAACGGGTTGGACCCTTATATATATTTTATCTTTGCCTACATCAAATTTTTTGTCAGTTCTAACCCATTGTTTCTTCAAGCAGGGTGATGAATGTGGTAACCTGGCAGAATTTGGTTCTTCAGCTCTCAATATGAATTACTCATTCAGTAATTTCTCATTTAAGGTAACCCTTTTATATCGTGAAACACACCCAACTTTGAGGGTTGTGGGCTCTTAACCATTGCACTTGGCACTACTAGACCAAAGGCCTTTTGGAAAAGCTTGCAACCTTTTTTGCCATATTCTCTGGTGGTAGAAGCACTAACTCATTCACTTTCGTAATGGGTCGATTTGTGATGTGTTATATCTTTATAGGATTTAATTGGAATAGGTCAAATGGGTTGAAGATTGTCCACAGTGTAGTTTTAAATAATGCATCAAACCTCCTAAATCAATGTATTCAATAGTTTAACTTCTAGATTACTACGTTAGTTACTTGAAATAAATTTTGACGAAGTGTTTTGGGATCAACCTGACCGGACCGTTTTGACTCGTACCTAAAAGTACCCATTTTGCCACCTTTAATTCTTCATGAGGCAACGACAACTTCACAGAAAATAATTAAACTTCCTCTTTCGGTGATCAGAACTTGTCTCAGCTGGCTTCTATCAATTATGATGTGCTTGTAAAGAGTGCCCAAGACTCGATAGAAGGTTCCAAAACAACAGTCCCATGACGAGCAAAGGTAATCCATTACTTCGGCTTCGTTGACCTGAATGTTCCGGTTGTTTGCCATCCACATTTTGCATCCATGACGCATATATTGCTCGACCACTCAAAGGAACACAATTGAGTTTGTTATCAATGCAATACATCATCAATCAAAACTCATGAGATCGATAGGCATTAATCTTGTATATGATAGGAATCAACCCCTTTTGTTTTAGTGGTAGAAAAAGTGTATGTTTTCAAAGGAAACATATTATCTTGTACATATCTTGTATATATCTTCTTCTTCTTCTCCTTTTTTTCCTTCTTTTATAATTTCAGCATGAAATGAAATAAAACTGACTTTGGCTTTGGCCATGTAGCAGGAGTTTGATCTTATGGGTCATGTGTTAGTGAATGGTGGAGAAATAAAGTTGTAGTCAATAGTTAATAATGCCCATGAAAATCTCATTTGAATTTATATAAAAAAAAAAAAAAGTTTTAAAGGACATGCATAAATTAGTTGCGTCTCAAGAGATCGAGTGCTTTTGTTAACAAAATATTAGGATTATGATATACGAAAATTTTGCTTTCTTAATATTGTAATTCAAGTTGATAATGTTTAAGGGAATAGAGAGAATGAGGAAATACTTAAATTTAATTTATAGTTGATCATGTATCAAATGAAGCTACTTACTAAGAGCATTTGCATTGGTAACATGGTGTTGTGGGCGTTCGACGTCATGTCAGCACAACACCACAACACCATGTTACCACTAGCAAAATGTAACATCCAGAATGTCTATGTTGTGCCCCTATGTCCCACTAACTTAATTTAAATTTCATTTATCTAACAAAAACTAATACATTTAATTAATTAATTAAAATACAATACAATAATTAAATAAAATACACTTGATAAAATTAAAAGTACTTGATTAAAAAAGTAAAATACTTAAAAATAAAAACACTACAATTAATTATGTATTTAAGGTGCGAAAGTTTGGTGCAAGCGTCCAAATGTGCTTGGTGAGATCGTCCCGTAGTTGGTCATGCATATTTTTGTCACGTATTTCTTTTATTCTTGATTCACGATCTTGCACACGAGTCATAAAATCCCGACGAACTCGGTTAGCCGGGTCAGCGATCATCTCTTCCTTGAGAGAAGTTATTGCGAATCCGTTATCCTCTTGTATCATGTTATGCAATATCACACAAGTGTTTCAATTGTCTTGGCATCTTGTTAACGCTCATAGCTCGTGTCGCGATCTTTAAAATTGCAAACCTACCTTGAAGTACCCCAAACGTCCGTTCGACATCCTTTCATGCAATTTTCTTGAAATCTCTTGAACTTGCCTCGTTTATCGTTTGTAAGATACGTAAAGGCCTTGACAAATGTGACCCAATCCCGATAAATACCATCGGCGAGGTAATACCCTTTTATGTAGTGATGTCCATTCACATAAAATGGTGGGGGTTGACCGGTGTTATTTTTTATGGAATTGAACAACGGGGAGTGGTTTAAAACGTTAATGTCGTTGTTCGAACCCGCCATGCCAAAAATGCATGTCATATCCACATGTCGTATGCAACAATGACTTCAAGCATGATGGTCGGGTGTCCGTGATCACCCCTAGTGTACGGGCCTTTCCAGAATCAACCATCAGTTTTTGTTTCAAAACCCATTAACACAACTATTAATCAACCTTTACAAAAAATATTAAAATGAATTTAAGGTATTTAGGATATGAGGTTACCTTAATCGTATAAAACAAGGGAGATACTGAAATGCAAGTGCTACTATCAATATTTTTTAAAAATTAAATGAAAAAACAAATTATTTTTTGAAACAGGGTAAACAGCGGCATCGTCGATAACGACGGCGACGATGACAGTGGCGGCAGAGGTGAGGAGGAGGATGAAGGAGAAATATAGATCTTGTGTGTAACACCCCAAAATTTCCAGCATTTAAAAGTTGATTATTTATTTAATTCTGTTATGGCGACACTAGTGGTAGTGTCGCAGGTAGCGACACTCCCGAGTGCGACACAAAGTTAGTGTCGCAGTAACTTATGGGATGACGGTTAGCAGGGGTTAAATGTGTAATTGTGTGGATAATTAAAATATATCATTTTCTCCAAACTCTTCCAGAAACCAGTAGAGGCAAGGAGAACAAATTGTGTGTGTGTTGTGAGTGTTCTAGGGAGGGAAAGAAGGTAAAGACAAGGAGAAATCAAGGATTAAGCTTAGGATTTGATTCTTGAAAGTGTTTCTTGTATTGAAGGTATTTCTCGTAGCCGGTCAGAAATAAATAAAAGTCGTATTCGAGGTAAGTAATAGGAAGGAGAAACAAGAATTTAATTACTTAATTGGATTACTTATTTTGTACTACGAAAATTCATAGAAATAACAATTCCTTAGATCACGAGTGTAGTTAAGTGATTGTTATTCTGAGAAATTACTTGAGTATCAATACTTAGATCACGTGTGTGGTTAAGTGTTGATTAAATGAGATACACTGATGAGTATGCCAATTGACTGAGTGAACAATTACGCCATTGAGTATATGATGAGTATGCCAATTGACTGAGTGAACAATTGCGCCATTGAGTATATGATGCGTATGTCAATTGACTGAGTGAGCAATTGAGCACTTATTTGTTAGGCTTGAGAAGCCAGGCTTGAGTAGCCATTGAGTATAATAATTGTATTCGAGGAGTGAGGCTCAAAGAGCCATGTGAAATTATTTGAGATATGATGATGTGAAATGATTTAGTAATATATTATACTCCATTACTTTCTAAGCGTTGAACTTATGTACATTGTATGTGTGCCGTTTTGATATGTACACCAGGTGGGAATAAGGGTGAAGGTTCGAGAAAGCAGTCTGAAGGCTGCTAGTGGTGGAACTTACTATATCCATATAGTAAGTAATATATCTCGCGAATCATGCTCTAGAAACGAAGATTTTGAGATAATCGCCAAGTTTGTATAAACTATAAATGTGTTTTGTGAAACGATGATGACGTTTGAATAATATGATTATGTTATTATTAAAAATGCGTGCATATTTATTTTATATATATAAAACATTGGGACGTTTCATTGTGCCGACAGAAAGTTTGCATGTTCATTGAATCGGAATAAAATCAATGTTTTAAAAACCTTTTTATTAGTTGAACCGGATGGGGTTCCGTTTCCGGTCGGACCGATCGGTCCGCCGGCTCAATCGGTTCAACCGGTTTGATGTAAAATACAAAAAAAGTTGTTTTTGGTTCGTTTTTGACCTTTTGGTCGCCTATGCGATTTATATTATGTATTATTGATAGGCTCTTATGATAAATAATAAATAAATAAACAATAACAAAGAAAAAAAATAGGGTGTAAACCAGTTCAAACATGATCCGGTTCCCGGTTCAACCGGTGAACCTGACGGTTCGACCAATTTTCAAAAGTCACCCAAAATTGATTTACAATGAACTTTAATCATATAACCCAATCATATAAAGCTAACTTTAATCATAGTTTGAACTTTAACTTGAAAGAACTTGAAACTCAATCGATTTACAATGAACCGATAACGTTGATTTTTTCGATCAACTAGTCGGGTCGGACCGACCAGTTGAACGGTTTTCAAAACATTGAATAAAACAGAAAATTGACCAAATAATGGTTGATAGAACATACATTTTTAACCTTAAACTTTATATAAATGTAAAAATTGTTTTATTTGAAAAAACTTATGAGTAAAACGTGTATTAAAAAATATTAGGCAGATTTTATAGATGTTGAAACTAGAGGGACGAAAGTGGTAACTTATATGATCGATGAGCAAAAAAATATAAAAAGTGAAAATTGTTCCAAGCGTCTAACAATGAATGGAATCAAAGCATACATGGAGGTGGGCGATTGGGACTAGTACAGGCAGCTACGTAGAATCATCATATATCTTATTAATTAATTAATTTAATTTAATACAAAAAAGATGAATATAATTACCAATTACCAGTTGAAGTTGAAAATAATAAATAAAAGGGAAATCAACAAATCGAAAAGATCACAGGGACAAAAATTGCAGTTTTCCCTAAATAAAATAAAATCAGATGGGCAGCGGTGACGGAGTCGGAGGTATTCTGGTAGACAGTTCGGTGATTCTATTGGATGAAACGACGTCGTTTCACTCTGGAGCTCACTATCTACTTACCAAGCTTCGCTATTCCAACATTCCCACGGTATTTATCTATTGATTTTTGAAGTTGAGCTTTAATTAACAATGATGTTTAAGTTGTTTTTAGTAAATTATTCTCTTTTTGGATGTGCATTTTCTAACTGATTATTTTAATTTGAGAAATTTAAAATTAGATGGTGACAGTTTGTTAAATTTATTAATTTCTTGATAATCGGAATCATAATCGTTTATTCAAATAGTCTTAAACTGGAATTTATCCTTATGTGCAGGGAATATTATATGCAGTTGGCTCTTCAGAAGCCAAGGTAATACTAGTATTTTTCGGATAAAAAAAGTTTGCATATGAATTATGTCTCATTCTTGATTTTTGGTATATAATAAATTAATAATGTCTGCATGTTTACGAGTTCACGGGTTACCGACTAATTTATGTACTAATTGTAGATGAGCTTTCTCGAGAAGCTGAGTTGTGAATACTCGTTTCAGCATTTCGTCTATAATCCATCTTGTTTGGATGACACCATTGATGCTGTTTCTCGAGCTTGGGAGAACAATGGCAGGAGTATTTTGCATGTGGTTTCAAATCACTATAAAGGACTTATTCCTAATTCATTGAATTTTGGATGGATGAATGTCGTTGTGAGTAAGTAACTATGTGTTCACATTCGTCATCTACAAAGATATGTTTAGACGTTCATATGTCGGTACTTTTTACCTAGATATGGCAAAATGAGCGGGTTAGTAACTAGTCAAAATGAGCCCAGTTAAGTCAAAACACTTTTTCTCAATTTTTTTTAGAAATTGTTAGTTTGTTAATTGTCATTGAAAAGTTGTATTATTTCAATGATAATCTAGTGTTGATTGAATTGATTTGGGGAAACTTTCGACCCACGTAAAAGAAATTGTTTTTCTATATTATCTTGCATGACCTGTTAGAGATTAGTTAATGGGTTGAAATTGCCCCATATACCTGTCAGATGTTGATGGTGATGCTGATGGTGCAAGAAAGAATGCAACTGGGATTTTCATAGAAAAAATAGAACAGCTGCCTTTAATAATCTGTGAGTTGAATAAACAGGTAACTATAAGGTGCTTTAATCTTTCTTCAAGGTTCATGCAAGCTATGGATACTTATTTGTAGAGAATGAGTCGTTTATTTTGATATTTTAGGTGACAACATGGGGGATATGGATTGTGTTTGAGTCAAAGTGGGTTGGGTTTACCCGTCAATGCTTTTTTTGTCCTCTTTTCATTTCATGATATTTTTATTGGAAAGTAATTGATTTTTGTCTGTTTATGTGTATACATGTCATGGCTTGTATTTATCGCTTAAATAAAAGAATGTTCAAAAGTTCTTTGTTGTTCCAATATCTTGAATGTAAAAAAAAAGTATCTTTTTATTTTATTCACTTTATTCTTTGCTTTCAATCAGTCAAGTGAGGATAACGTGGTTGTGGGGTATATTATGAAGCCTTCACGTGAAGAAGATTTTGCGAAGGTGAGATTTTTTTTACTTTCTTCAACTTTAAATATATCACGGAGAGATAAATCTATAAACTTTTATGTGCAGAGAGGTGCATTTCCATTAAACACCACCCAAAATGGGTTGATATTTCTGCCTTTAACATATGACCTCCCAATGCTATCTCAATTGAAAAAAGTGGACATTGTTATCCATAAAGCAACCGATGAAATTTTCTCAATTGAAAGAAGCAATTCCTCTAGTGAGATTATTTACACTAGCAGAATGTTGGAATTGCAGAGGTAAATTTCTAATTTTCAACTATGTATTATTCTGATTTTTATAGTATATAAGTTCAAGTTGGTGGTCTCACATCGTTTACATTCATAAGAATTACTCTAAATGGCATCTTTTCAATTTTCATGTCGACTTTAGAGAACATTTCATCCGTGTGATACACTATAAATGTGCGCGTACTTCAGGTGTTTAGGTGAGCTGCCAGATTGCTGTGTGATTGATCCATTTGACAAGATTTTTCCAGTTGTGGATCGATTGAGAATCCAAGAAATCCTACTAGGTTTAGCAGATCTCAAAACAGAAAGCCAACACAAAATCAGAGGGGCTTATTTTTTAAAGGTCTTTTTACCTTTTGAATACTTATCATTTTGTTCGGCTGTATGAAACATTGTTTGATCCAAGTTTACATGCGGAAGTTGTTTTCAGGTTGATAATTTTAAGGATCTTGATATGAAAGAAAGGCTGCTTGAAGCTAAACTTTCCCTACCAAGTATTGTAAAACCTCAAGTTGCGTGTGGTGTAGCTGATGCCCACAGTATGGTAATAACCACCTTATAATTTTTGACTTTGAAAACCGAAATTTAATAATCAAACAATTGATATGCTCAAAAACCAGTGGTCAACATGACATCATCTAACAATGACCTATTTATGTTACCGCTGAAGGTAAAATGACTAAAGCATTATTTATTCTAACACAAGTAAGCTGCAAGCATTGATATCTTATCATATGCTTATTTTGCAGGCCATCGTCTTCAAAGCTGATGATTTCAAGGGTTTGAGTGTTCCTCTTCCAGCAATTGTGCAGGTATGTAGTTTAATTTATTAGTTGTTTTGGAAATGGGTAATGTAGAAATTTAGCTAAAAAGGAAAGGTCAAGTGGGTTGGGTAAAAAATCACCTTATGTGTATGCAAATTCTTCTCTGTCTTAATCTTGTTATTATAAAGAAAGATTTTACTATTTATATTATATTGTTTGTGTCAATAATCATATGTGAATACATTAATCATGCCAACCCGCTCAAGCTGCTCATTTTGCTACTGTTACTAAACTTAAACTCAAGTTGAATCTGAATCTAAACTGCAGGAATATGTGGATCATTCGTCTACACTTTTCAAATTCTATGTTTTGGGGGAAAAGGTATATTATGCAATCAAGAATTCAACCCCGAATGCTAATATCTTGAAAAGTTCATCTGAGAAAAACGGTTTCAAACCTTTACTCTTCGACAGGTACTCCAATTCATATTCAAAACCCTGTTTCATAAATCTGTTCAATAATTTTGTTTAAAAAATTTCATGCCTTTTTACAGTTTGAAATCTCTCCCTATTCATGGTAACAAGAAGCCTTCAGAGATTGAAGATTGTTCCAAGTTAATTGAACAGCAGGATCTTGATGTTGGGCTTGTTACTGATGCTGCGAATTACCTTAGAAGGGTTCTTGATCTGACCATTTTTGGCTTTGATGTTGTTGTGAGTCTCCTTCTATATGTCACAAAGAGCTATTCCGTTTATCTTTCAAATATGCAACAAAAAAAAGAAAAAAAAACACACTAGATTTTGCAAGAATGATCATTTTTGGTCCACAAGTCAAACTACGATTGTCGTTTTATAATCTTTATTTCAATTGTTTGCCCAAACTATTCAGTCTTGCAACCTGTAGTGTTTGGTTTGGTATTGTCATTGTACTGGCTATATAGGATGTAAGAAAAAACCAACTATAATGGTTCAAAAAGTCAATGACTCGTATCACAAAGAGCTTTTTCAACTACTGTACTTTTATTTCTGTTAGTGATAAACACCATAAATAAACACTATAATATGCCCAAAACCATTTATCATAAAACTAGGCATTGTTTTTGGCATATTCGTTAGAATGATGGTTAGTTTTCCTTTAAAACTAGAGGTGGTGAAATAGTCTGGTTGGGTAACGGGTCAAATCATGTCATTTTTAGTGTGGGTCAAGATAGGTTGGTCGGGCAGACACACAAACAATACTTGTATCCATTTTTTGACCCGTTTCCTTTTAACTATATTTTGTAACTTAACCCATATGACTCGTTAGAGACTAAAGATAACCCAATTCAACCCATTTATATATTTGCTAAAACCAATTACAGTATCATGAGATGGCCTTCTTTTAAGTCATACCTTTTCTTGGATGTGTTGCATGTTATCTGCATTTCAGATTCAGGAGGGGACACAAGATCATGTTATTGTGGATGTAAATTACTTACCTTCTTTTAAAGAAGTGCCTAATGAAACCGCTATTCCTGCATTTTGGGATGCTATACAGATGAAGTATCAGTTGAGAAAGGGTGTAGGTCACTAAAAGCTGTCAATCTATCTGCATGTAACATTATGTACTGTTGTGCACACTAGATATGATTTACCTTAGGTAATTTCTACTGTTAGAAAGTCTTACATTTCTACGAATAGTTTTCCAATGTTGTGGCATTATTGATCCTGAAGGAATTGAGAAATTAAAGCATGTGCTCTTGAAGAATCGTAATAAAAATGTTGGTAATTCCTGTATCTAAAAATTGATGTGTTTCTTACAAATAAATCTGCATCTGTTGATACTTGATAGTTTGGGATCCTGTCACTTCTTTCTTTGGAGCCCTCTTCTAGCTTGACAATTTTTTGATGATTTTGCATAGCTCAATGTCTATTTTTAATGCATGTCATGTCTTAAAATGTTGTATATGAAGATTTAAATTTAAATTATTATTATTTTACAAATAGAAGGCAAAGTATACATAAAACGCTAGAAAAAAATTTGCAGATCAAACAAACCTAACTTACTTAAACTCAAACCTAATTTCAACTTGTTATCAAACGTTATAGAACTCGTCCATATTGTCTAACACTGCCACGGTTCTTTTTTACAAGAAACAACACTTTTTCTCTCTCTCAAAATCGGCAAGAAGCCAAGAACCATCATACTTTACACCAAATTTATAAACATTAATGCTGATATAACAGCAAATACCTACCTAGAAATCTCAAGTTCATAAATCCAGCCCTGATAAACTCATGCACATAAAGGATAGAGTAATAGCCAATTACATTTGAAACTACACAAAGTTAAACATACATAGATCACATGCCACGAGCTTAAAGCATTCTAATCAGTAATGTCTCCCTCTTCGTCCTCCTCATCCTTTTCATCGCCTTTAGTAACAGAACAAGTTGTCTCTTCCAGCAGATCACAATTTTCTTTCACAATTACAGATGGTAACCTCAAAGAGCTATCAGGCTCCGCATTAAAAAACGAGTTTACTGCCATGAACCTGAAAACCTGCAAAAGATGGTTTTTGTCTCTCTTAATGTCTCGGCTCAAAAGCTTCTGCAAAAGTGATGGTTCCCATTCTTTTGGTTTAGGTTCATGGTTTCGATAATTAGCCTTGAAGGAATCTTGGTCTCCTGGTCTTGCGCTTTTAACATTTCGGTTATTTTGAAATCTTCTTCCTCTTTTATTATGGAACTTCTCCTTCTTGTACTGTTCCCTGTTGTGTTTTTTAGCTCTAGGATTTTGTTTATCAGAGCCAAGTAAATAAGATGGCAGAATGTCGGCTACCTCGACACCAACTCAGCCTGTTTCGCTACTTCTTTCAATTGCTGCAAATCAATACCTCGTGTTCATCATATTGCCTCAATTTCTGCACTTTTCACGAAAATGGGAATGTTGCAACGTAATTGGAAATGAAGAAACTAGAAGTAAGAAAAATGTTCATACATGTTAATGTTAATCCCATAAAAAGTTATGAGGGTCCTTCTTGAAACAAACCTACTAATAACAGTTCACTAATTGTCTAATCCCATAGAGTTAATGAAAAAGGTGGACATTCCGACCCATTTACGTTTGAATGGGTCTATCTGGGTTATGGTTAATCCCTAAGGGGTCGAACAAAAACATAACTAAAGGGGAAACAGGACACATGGGTTGAACAAGAGTTGCCCAGACTACATGTGTAGTGCATTATTATTGTAATGAAATAGCTAATACAATCATATTAATGAAAAAAACTATTTTACAAAAATGGACAAACACCGATTGGGTCAACCCACCCCGAACCGAACCGTTTCAAATCATAAAAAATAATTTGTTACAAACAAGATCTACTTTGAGCCGTAACCCAATTTTCCTGACCCGCCCAATTTACCACCTCTAGTATGCAGGCAAGACAGCATACCTGGCGACGTAGAGTGGCTTCTTGGTCAATGAAATCAGATTCTTGCACTTCTGCAAGATAAAAGATAAGGTGTTAAACTGAAAAACAATGAGGATCAAACTAAACACTGAAATCTTACCTTTAATACGTTATCAGTTGTGGGGTAGTTCTTCTTACGAAACTCTCGCCACTGCTTTATTTCGTGCTCAGTGTAATTCAGAGATGGTACTCTTCATGAGAAACAACGGCAAATTTACCAAGTAGTCAATTATTAAGAACATACCAAGTTACAAATCATAATTAAGTATTTGGGAATTACAATTTCATGGCTTCAGAATAGAGATCATGTAAAATTAGTTCAAATTGTAACTAGATCAGTGTCGATTTGATTATTATAATTCTCAAATTTGAAGTTCTGAAACACTAACTCGGAGAAATCTTATAACACAAGAAAGTTAGAGGTCAAAATTTATTTCATATCATGACCTTTTTCGTTGCAACTTATACTTCTCATGATGCTAAAGTTTTTCTTGAAATTGCGATTACCAAATTCAGATTACCATTAGTAACATTAACTAACGTACTAAAAGTCATAATACTGATGGGTGCAGAAAATTACTTATTTTCAAATTTGGCTGAATTTTGTAGAGCATAATTTACTGCTGCATTGCTGTTACCCTCTGTAAATACAACAATCGAAATGAATATGATTAGCGAAAATACATTATTATATAATGAGAAATCTTTGCTGGAATTTAATTCACAATAATAAGAAGCATTTAGCTAAACATCCACGAGATATGACGAATGGTAGATACTCTGGAAATTATACAGAGGGCGAAAGAAGGAATAAACACGTTCTATTATTTTTGTTATAACCATTACAGAGATCCCTCTAGGGATTTATATAGGAGAAAAATCCAGAAACTTAACTAGAGAAAATCACTGCTAAAATCTCTCCCAAAATAATAAGGAAACAATTTTGTAAGACTTTAAATTGATTTACTGTTTACTTAATCCCAATAAATCAGGAGCAATATTCTTTATTGATTTCCACACTCCCCCGCAAGCTGGCTATAGATATGGATAGACAGCTCGTTCTTCAAGATCTCGAACTTATTCTTTGTTAATGCCTTTGTGAGTATATCGGCGAGTTGTAAACCTGAAGGAACATATTCTACTTCCGGCCGTCCTTCTTCAAGCTTCTCCTTGATGAAGTGCCTGTCAATTTCAACATGTTTAGTCCGATCATGATGCATGAGATTTCTGGCCATCTCAATTGTTGCCTTGTATTCAAACATTAAAATTGTTGGTCCACTGCAATCAATTTTCAATTCCTTAATCATTCTCTCAACCCATATTCCTTAAGCAGCCTCTGGATAAGCTAAAAATCGATATTCTTCAAGGTTATTTTCCCTGTAATGTCGGTTTTCTGGTAAAGAAAGTAACGTCCATGGAGTGGTAGACTTTCTTGGTGGCAGGATTGTAACACTTATAACCACTCTGATTCGGGGTATATCCAAGGAAAATACATTTGACTGATCTCGGATCGAGCTTGCTTAGGTTGGGTTGCTTATCGTGGACAAATGAAGAACAACCAAACACCTTTGGAGGTGCCTTTGACAAGATCCTAATGTGAGGATGTGTCTTGGTGAGGACTTGGAGAGGGGTTCGAAATTGAAGAACCCGAGATGGCATCCTATTGATGAGGAATGCTGAGGTCAATACGGCTTCACCCCAGTATTGGTTTGGAACCGAATTCGCTAATAGTGATGATCGAGAATCCTCTAGGAGGTGTCTATTTTTACGTTCGGCCATGCCATTTTGTTGGGGCGTGTCAACACATGAACTGATGTGAACGATTCCATGTTGACTAAGATATTCATTTAATTCTGAAGTGAAAGTATTCCCAGGCATTATCAAATTTAAGAACACGAATCTGAGCTGAAAACTGAGTTTGTATCATTTTATGAAAATTTTAAAATATATGTGATGTTGTTGTTGTTATAGCATGATCTACTCAACGTAAAGTTAGTTACGTATATGTTATAATCCATATCACACGTGAAGTCGATTTTATTTCCACCGTTAAAAAATGTGCTTTTTACTTGTTTGATACCTACCATATTACCATGCGAATAAAGAAATGTAGTGTATATCCCGTTAAATTACGTTGGGGTTAAGTTGGCAAACCATACAGTTAATCAATGTGTCAAATTGAAAAATAATTGAGGGGTATTGAATGAAAAAGGAGAACGAAAAGATATATTCCAAGTCTGCTAGTCATCTTGCCCAAAATGAAAGTACTTCGTTAAAGCATAACTTTTAACCTTAATTCATTTAAATGGAGCTATTTATGCAAGGAAATGTTTTAGAAACCTGGACCCGGTTTTTAAAATCTATTAGACAATATGTTTAGAATGGACCATAACCCACAACCGGACTTGGGCCATTCTAATCTATCTAAACTTATTGTCTAATAAAATCTGACTTTATTTCTTTAAAAAACGGATTCTAGCTAAATTAGTAGTGGAACGACTAATTAATAGTACATGCTTTTTAGTTTTCGATGAAATTAAAGTGTTACCAAAAAATATACAGTAGCTAGTTAAAGACCTTCTTGTCATAATGTCATGAGACAAGATGCTACACAAAGACTAAATGTTTTTTCGAGAAATAATTTTGGACCCAAACGAGTTCTTGACGTATATTTGAACTACCTAGACCATTTATCACTAAAATTAGTTTATTATAGGAAAGACAACTTAATAATATTGTAAAGCTTTGGTCAAAAAATTTCATGTATCTTAGTTAAGTCAATTGATTAACCATTGACTAACAAAATCAAAATTCTTAAAATTTTGACACTTTTAAACATCTTTCATAAAATTTTAACTCCGTTTACACACATATATACACTCTCATTTTATTTGGAAATGTCCGGACATTGACAGTGGAATTCTTTTTATACTTGCTCAAAATGGCATTCACGAATTCTACACATATTTTTTTTTAGAAAATAGGTAGAGAGAAATCATATCCTCATCTCATTGAACAAAAACATTTTTTAATATTTTGTGTGTATAGAATTTTTGGAAAACACTTTTTTCATGTAAAACTTTCTATAGATAAATTAGTGAAATTATAAATGATATGTCAATAAAAAGTTTTTATTATTGTGAATACTCGTACTAAGGAACGTGAAATCCAAATCTTGTAACACCAAGACAAGAAAAGTATAAAAACGATTTTCCAATTAAAAGAAAGGGTAAAATGGAACTTTTGGCTGCCCTCCTCCAATCGATCTACGACCAACATGAAAAGGTAAATCGTGTAACCTGCAGTTAAAGGAATATGTGGACAGCGAAGATTGAACCTGTAACATCCGTCTTTATGTTACATATCCCCACTACTAGGCGCGCTACCAGTCGCGGGGAAAACGATTCCAATTAAATGTAACTTCATAACAGTATTTCTTAATTAAATTAAAGACATCCATACTGTATTATTTACTTTTGGTTGTCTTACAAGGAGAATATAAATATATACTCCTATAAATTGCTATACACTCTTTTCTTCACATCCAACTCTAACCAAATTAACAAACAACATGGCAACTATCCAACTGCCACTTCTCATTCTCTCCATTATCTTCCTCGCCGGAACCACCACCGCCGCCACGAAGAAGCCGTCCTCCGACTTCATCATCTCATCATGCACAACAACCACTTACCCTACTTTATGTGTTCACTCTCTTTCTCCATATGCAAAGACCATCAAACACAACCCAACTGAGCTGGCCCGGGTGTCCTTAACCGTAACGTTAAACCAATCTGAATCAGCCCAAACTTACCTCAAGAAGCTCACTAATTCCAACGGGCTGAACCCGCGTGAAAAGTCCGCTGTTGGAGACTGTTTGGAGGAAGTGAATGACAGTTTGGACCGGGTCAGAAACTCGATCCGTGAACTTAAAATGGCGGATCAAGTTAAGGGTCATGAGGAGTTTGTTTTGCATATGAGTAATGTTCAAACATGGGTCAGCTCAGCTTTGACCGATGAGAATACATGTATGGATGAGTTTGCGGGTTCAAAAATGTCAGGTCGGGTCCAGAAGTTGGTTCGGACACAGATTAATGATGTTGCACATGTTACGAGTAATGCTCTAGCATTAATCAACCATTTTGCTGAAAAGCATAATTAACTAATTAATTAAGAGTGAGTGTCAAGTGTTGAGATTAAATACTTCTTTTGGTTTGAGTCTACTTTAATCTATTCGGGTCGGGTTTACTATTTGGAGTTTTTATTTTTGTTGGTCGATATACATTCGTTATTGGGCTTAGTGCTCTGAAATGCTATTAACTTGTACTCGAAATCTATTGTGTGTACCCAACTTACAGGTAGATGTATTAATGCAAGTTACCTGTTAATTTCGATTTTTGATGTAGTTTACCAACTAAAGTCCTATGTCATTCAGGTAACCATTTTCTTTGCCTAGTCAACTGCCATGCATAGACACACGTGGATGACACGTATTCATCAATGTGGATTTATTAAATATTATTTGATTTAAAAAGTTCAGATTATATTTAATAAAAAAGACTGATTCTTACTTTTCCCATATTTAATTCATCTTTATGATTTTTCAAACCTCAATTAATTGATTTTACAATTCAACTTTATAATTCATCAATCATCAAGTGGGATCAGTGGCTGTGACTCAATTATAATATTCAACTTTACATTTAACTAATTTCCTTTTTTGTTTTTTATTTTAATCTAGTTGCATAAACCTGCAATTCCATTGTCGTTACAACCATCGATCGAACCGGAAAAGTTTGGGGTTGCCGGAATCACCATCGTCGTCGTTACAACCATCGACAGATCTAGCCAAACCACTACCACCATTTTCAGATCTGATTTTTTCAGTTACGTCGAGCAGATCCGGTGAGTTCGAACATTATATCAATGGTGGTGATGATTTGGTTTCGGTGGTTATGGCGGCAGTGGTGGAGGAGGTGAGGGGCAGGTGTTCCGGTGGTAGTAGTGACCGACGAGGGGGCGTTTTCCCAGAAGTGGTGGTGACAGGCGAGGTGGTGACGGCGGTAAGGTGGTAGTGATAGGAATATGTGATGTAAATCAAAGAGAAAGAATAAATGTTGGGGTGTATAGGTGGATCTGACGTTGTTGATGATAACCAAAATTTTAAGTCTTGTATTTGCATAAAAAAATCTTGTTGATTGTGGTGACGATCCCATTGTCGTTATGACCAAACCTGGACAAACTGACAGATCTTGTATTCAATACACAAAAGATGATTTAATTGATGAGTGGTAATTTTAAGTCTTAGTCATTTAAATATTTAATTGATTTAAAAAAAATTCAATAAACTGATTAGGTATTGTAAAAATATCTAAAATGTAAAAAACAAAAATTACGTGGATAAAATTATGTGACTTGGCATGCCACATGTAATTCTATTTTGGAAAAAGTCAGTAGGTAACCGGCTACCGTCTAAACCGGTCAAAAACTACATCAAAAATCACTTTTTGAGAGTAAGTTGCATTAATACACCTACTCGTAAGTAGGTTACACACAATAAATATTGAGTGTAAGTTAGTAGCATTTCGGGACACTAAGCCCTTCATTATTTACTAGATAGGTATTTATAAGTTAGTAAATGTTTAAACTATAAACATTATATCGTTTGTCATGATATTTCTAGAAAATGATTTTAGCTTAAACATCCTATAGTTTATATACCGCCAGCCGGTAATATCAACAACATATATAATTTTGTAAAATATACACGACACAATTTGTATAATATGTCGTATATTTTAATGTATTGTCGGATTAGTTGGCACAAGTAGGTGACGAGGGGTACATACCCAACTAAGTTATTATATTCTGGACTCAATCAAAATTACGGAGGTCAAGGGGCGAAACCCCTCGCTGCAATCTTCGAACGTGAAACCGGTTTTATAAATGCCGTTTGGTTGACAAATATTACTGCCTATGATCAAACATTTCTTATACACACAAAAACACACACGGATGATGCTTCTCTTGAGTTTTATCTCGGAGCGAATTTCCTATACCCAGATATCGATTAGGGTCGAAATATTGTTTTTAAAAAATCGTAGACTCACAAAAAGAACCCGAAGATTAAAATCATCAACCTGTAATCTGCTCATATTTATATTTTACGATATCAAATACGTTCATGTCATTATGCATTAATTAATCGCTATCGGTATTCGGTATAGTTAACGAAAGGAGGGTGTAAAATTAAATGTGTTAAATTGAGCTAATGCCATAAGTGGACGAACCCAAACCTGATCAAGGTCTTGGGACCAGGGACCAGGTCGACATACGTGAAAGTCATGTGCCTTTTTGGAACCTAAACACGTGAAAAGAATAATTGTTCGTCCTTTAAAAAATAAATTACTTGTATATTTAAAGGAGGTAAAATGCCGAAAAGAATTATCATATGCTAAAAATATTTAAAATTATGGTAAATAAATAACCTTTTCGCAGCAATGGTGTTGCGAAATCCACCCTTGCTAGAAAATACACTTGAAATCTATAAATTAAAAGTCTTTATAAAAAGATATAAATAATAAAATAATAAATATAAATAAAAGTTACCGAATTAACCAAAACGAATGTATGGATTGATGAATTTGATAAGTGATAGTTGAAAATTAAAGTTACTTGAAAATTTGATGGAAAAAGTCGGACTAAATTATCCGTAAAAGGTGTAAATTGGCGGGAACACCCTGGTCCCGTGTGCCTTTGGCACCAGTCATTGTCCACCCTACAAGGATGACTCCGGGCAACTCCCCTGGCACAGTGGGAGCGTCTGGAGTTGAAATGAACCTTTATCCGTAAGTTTCTCCAGGACCCCATGTGTTTTACATGGGTGTGGTTACCTATCAAGTTAAATGTTTACCCAGGATAGGATTGAACCCCTGACCTCTAGGAAGCCAAGAGTCCAACCTACCACTGGGCCATTTAGACAAGTGGTAGTCAGACTAAATTATATTTCATTTATTTATGTAATGTAGTCTAACAACTTACATAAATATTGGTGGGAGGATTCAATCTAATCCTCATGAATCTACCAAGCAAATGCATGCGAAAATAATAACGAACAAACAACGACAAAACAAATAGCAAACGATAATTAAAGAACACGAGATATAACGTGGTTGGGCAATGATCGATGTGATCAAAGCTTAATCCACGGTCGAATTAGAGATATTGATCTTACTAGGGAAAACTTGCCTCCTTTGAAACTTAGCGTTTACAATTACATATGAGATCTATTTATAGAGTACAAATTAGGGTTTTTTCGTCATGGGCCAAGCCCATGAGCTTCCATCGCCTCAGCATACTTCTGCCCGGAGGAACTGCCCGGATGAACTATTGCCCGGAGGAACTACTGCCCGAAACCTGTCAGACTTTCCTCGACCCGAACTAACTGCTCAGAACTCTAATTTCTTCTACCCCAACTTTGACTGCCTGGAACCTGTCAGACTTCTTCTAGATAGAGTTTATCTGGATGGCTACATCAGACTCCACCCCCAACAATCTCCCACTTGGAGGCTGATAGACATCAACTGCCTCTACAAGGTAATTCTGTAAACCACTACCTCTGCCTCTTCAATCACGATTCACCTAACCTATCTGCACCGCCAATAAACCTCAGGACACGGTGCTCGACTACGTCGCCCGGACCTGGTCACTGCGACCTCCTTTGTGAGGAGGCACCCCTTCTTCCGAAGTTACGACCTTGAGTCGGAAGATTTTTGATACTAGGACTCAAACCATACTACTGAACTGAGAACTTCTTCTAACAAGATCATCTCTAGCACGACACCCTCTTTCATCACTGAACTAGAAGGCCAGTTAAGGCAATGAAAAGCCTTAAATTTTACCGTTGGCACGACCTTTGTCAACATATCTACTGGGTTCTTTGAGCTTGATATTTTCTCAACCGTTAATGTACCATCTCTGATAAAATAATACCGAAGCGAGATACGCTTCGTTCTGCTATGAAATACTGGATTCCTCCCTAATGCAATCGCACTTTGGTTATCACAGTAAAGTACATTATCTGCCCGCCTCTTACCTAAGTCCTCCAGGAATCCCTTCAGCCATTTCATTTCTTTACTAGCCTCGACAATGGCCATGTACTCTACTTCCATGGTGGAGAGTGCAACACTCTTATGAAGGTCGGACATCCAGCTTAGTTAGCTGTGCCTCCGACTGTAAATATACACCCAGTAGTGATGTTGTCAGAGTTCTCACAACCTTCCGAATCTGCATCAGCATAACCTTCCAGGACGACTTCTTTCTTTCTGAAACAAAGTCCTGCTTTGGAAGTTCCATTCAAGTAACGCATCAGCCACTTGACTGCCTCCCAATGCTCTCTGTCTAAATTCGACATGAACCTACTGACTACCCCGATTGCATGAGCAATATCTGGCCTTGTACACACCATTGCGTACATTAAACTACCTATCGCTGAAGCATATGGAACCTTAGCCATTTCTGCCCTGTCTTCCTCTAATGCTGGTGATTGCTTCTTTGAAAGCTTCGTGTGACTTCCGGCCGGAATGTTTCTGATCTTAGCATCCTCCGGTCCAAATTTTTTTATGATCTTCCTAGCATATTTTTCTTGGGAGAAAATCAAAGTACCTTTCGACCTATCACACTTGATGCTCATTCCAAGTATCCGTTTCACCGGACCCATGTCTTTCATCTCAAACTCAGAAGCTAACTGCTTCTCCAACTTTCTGATTCTGCCCATATCCGAGCCCGCAATCAATGTCATCAACGTACAACAGCAATATGATGTATGTCGACCCGAACTCTTCTGGTAGCAGCATGGGTATGTGGCACAACTCTCGTACCCATTTCTCTTCATAATGTTGTCGAACTTCAAGAACCATTATCTTGGTGCTTGCTTCAATCCGTACATGCTTTTCTTTAATTTGCAAACTAACTTCTCTGACCTAGCCTTCTGAAAGCCCTCTGGTTTCACCATGTAGATATCTTCTTCAAGGTCTCTATGTAGAAAAGTTGTTTACGTCAAGCTGTTCTAGGTGTAAATCCTTTTAAACTACTATACTAAGCACCAACTTGATGGTTGTCATGTTCACGACCAGAGAGAATAATTCATGATAATCAACCCCCTCCTTCTACTGAAATCCCTTGAATACCATCCGGGCTTTGTATCTCATGCTTCCATTCGGCTCTTATTTCACCCTGAATACCCACTTATTCTGCAAAGCTTTCTTTCCTGCTGGTAACTCTATCAAGAACCATGTCTGATTCTTCTCTAGGGAATCCATTTCCTCCATCATTTCCTTCTGCCATTGCATGGATTCTTTTAATTGAAGGGCCTTGGAGTAACTTTCCGGTTCACCATTTTCTGTCAGAAGTAAGTAATTTGCTGACGGGCTATATCTGGTTGGAGGTATGGAGCTCCTGCTGGAACGTCTAAGCTCTGGAGCTTGAGTGATCGGACAAGCACTGTTATCTTCTAAACCTTCTACATCCTCTATCGACCAATGTCATCATCGAAGTTCCCATACAGATTGCTCTCCGTTGAATGTGATATCTTGACTGCGAATTACTTTTCTACCTTCTTCATCCTAGAAGCGGTATCCCATCTCATCTAACCCATCTCTAATGAAAGTAAATTTCTTGGCCTCTGCATCTAACTTGTCTCTATCAACATTCTTGGGGTATATTTGTTACATCTTCGTGCTATAACAATTTTATTGTACTGTGTTATTATTTCATTTCTTTCGGCAATAATTACATTACACATAACCGATTATAAGAAATTCTAAAATGCCATTTAGTTATACTATCAAGTATATAAATTATTCATTATTAATACTTCTTGCAAAAACTTATACTAAACAAAAAATCGATATAGACTTGCAACAGATTAAAGAAGTTTACAAAACATACAAACATAAATTTTCTCTAAATGTTAAGTGCTTAAGTGATTGATAAAATACAAAGCATTACTACTTAACCTCGCAATATTCACAATACTAGTCGTAATCTTCTTCATAATCCCCGGACTTATTTCTTCATCCGAAAGTCCATCAGTACACGAGTATTCATCAGTAATAGCGGCACTTGTCCACGTTTGTGCATTAGAAAGTACAAACTTCTTGTCTTTAGACGATTTAAGGCTCGATATGGCTTTCAACGAGTCCTTAATTTCACCTATAGAGTCCTGAATATCGCCAATGCAGTCTTTAAGGACTGCAGCATCACCTTTTGTAATGTTCTTGGCTTTCGCTAGTTTTAAAATTGTGGATCTAGTTGTGGAGGCGGATTTCAGGGTGGCGGAAAGGGATTGTTTGACTAGTCTAAAAGAGTTTGACTTTATGGCGGTCGCGTATGGAAGGAGGGATGTTGTGCAGACGGAAGGGTACCTGGTGTAGTTACATGAGGTTTTGATGTAATTTGTGTAGGTTTCCGCGGTGGTGGTGGATGATGACGGTGTTACGGCAATTGAAATTGTGATGAATGTGAGAAAGAAAAATGAGAAGAAAGTTGATTGTTGATTCATTTTTGTTTGTAAGTAATGATAAGATGATGAGATATTAAGGAATTTGTATATCAATTTATAGGGGAATGACTTAGCGATTTTCAGTATGTACACAACTAATTTTTCTTTATTAATTATTTTTAAATTTAAAATCTATATATAAAACTGTCATGCTTATTATTAGTCAAACAAATGTATGCAAGTACACCCAATATTATCAGTCAGACAGAATGAATGCATGTGATATAATGTTTCTTCATTTAGAGGAAAATCATATGAATCTCCATATTAATGATCTTCCATCACCTTTGCACCTTTGGAAGTGCATATTAATTTTTTATTTATATATTTAATGAAAAATGGATTGTCCATTTAGTTGTTACTGATGATTTTATTTATTCATAGGAGCTTATTAATAAGAGTATTATTTTATAGAAAAATTAAAAAAATAGCCTTGATTTTTCAGTGTATAAAAGAAATTGCCCTTCAAAAAAAGTTGTCAGATTTGCTCTACACAGGCAAAAGTCGCAAATCGCGACTTGCGACCCGTAATACGCAAGTCACGGTCTTGCCCTTGACATCGTTCTCGTCTACCTCACCCGGCCAGGACCACGTACACACGATACTCATGTAACGGGTCGCAAGTTGCAATTTGCAACTTGCGAATGACCTCGTTCTCTATCTCGCTTACTCAGTCACGATCTCGGACACACAATACGCAAGTCATGGGTCGCAAGTCATGGGTCGCAAGTCAAAGTTTACAACTTGCAATTCCAACCCGGCCACGATCTAATTCTCGATCTCGCTCACCCAACCACGACCTCAGACACGCGATACGCAAGTCACGGGCCGCAAATTGATTTTCAACTTGCGACCGGACGGGGCAAAACGTCAATTTTCTTTTTTACATGCATTTAATAATGGGGGCAAAGTTTTTAATTTTCCTATTTTATATCTAATTTCATTCTCACATGACCCACGGGTAAATTTTTATGAAATTATACTCTATTTATCCATATTCTTTATTTAATATATATTTGTGGATTAACGTATATATTTATGGTATTAGTGTCTGAGTAATTCCTTTTCTAAAAAAAAGATATTTTTATTTAAAATGTATAAATCATTTGATCCAAGGCAGTTTTTGAATGTGAGCGAGGTGGTCGACCGTTCAGGGCCTCCAGATTATAGGGGCCTCAAAATTGTGAAGGTTTATGAATATGTGTGTGTGTGCGCGTTGATTGTTAATTGCAAGAAGGAAAAAAAATATTGTTTAGTTGTTTCAAAATTGTTTGAACTGCAACAAAAAGAACAAAAAAGAAACATCGTATAATTAAATATATGACTTCCTTTCAAAGTTCGTAACAAAGGGCTTTTTTTCGACAGTTAATATGTTTTAGCCCAGGGCCTCTGCTGATTTGATGTAACACAATATCCCGAAAGTCGCTTCTTGGTTCAGTTGTGGACAAAACTGGTGAAACTTTGGAATTAAATTTTGATTACTAATTAACTAAACTTTTTCAGGTTACATATTTTAAAGTTCTGTAGGTTTTGTATTATACATTTAATCATTTAAATTTCTTAATAATGTTGATAACATGTTTGAAGGAATGATTTCTTATATATCATATCAATTATGATTTTCTTAGACACAAAAAATAATACTAAAAAAATATATGGGATAACCCGCGAGTGTTGGGTTGCCAGCTGGGCACATGTAAATATACATAATTGTAGGAAATTGGTATTTTTGGTTTTTATTTAATTTGACTAAAACATAGGGAATTTAATTTCTTGTTACACCCGATTACTTTGAAACATATATGTTGTTTATCTATAACATGTAACTAACTGTACGTGTTAACACTTCTTATGGTGGAAACGGTAGGAACGAACATTTTTATTTTAAACTTTAACATTAACAACTTTTTTGATTAAAAAAATTATATTAAAATTTTTAGAATTTTATGCTCTTTAATATTAGATAAAGAAATTTAAAAACATAAGATACATATCATAAAAAATTTAGTGTGTATCACAGTATCACACATAAAAGTTATGATACACAACTTCAATTTGTATATCATATATTTTTTATTTTTTTAAATCGATCCAATATTAAAGAGGATAAAATTTTAATAATTTTGACATTATTTTTTTTTAAAAAAAGTGTACATATGTTGAAATTAAAAATGAAAAAGGTCGTTACTACGGTTCCTACAATAAGGAAGATTCTACGATACCCTCCCCGTTGTGTATGTAAAAAGTGTTTATATGGGTATTTCCAATCTATACGTTCATGTGTATTGTGTAACGTATGCACTAAATTTTTATACGGAGTACGTATTAAATTTATTAACAACCTTTACTTGCCAACTGTATGCTATATTTACATAATTGTAAATCAGATTTCTAAATCTTTGAACTCAATTTGAAGATTTCAATAACAATGATGAAGATTCATGGGCCTGCAAAATTGATAACAATGACTTTTTCACGGTTAATGGGTGCTACTTCTTCTTGAAGCCTTTTTGACAAAGAAATGACATTTAGATCTAATAAGTTGGGAGGTGATAACTGATAAATACAACAAAAATTTGATTCAAACACCATATTGTACAATAATTACAGCACACTGTACAAGTATAGCATAACACAACTTTGGTGTGTCAAACAATTTGTTTGTTGTATATATCACCTCCATACTCTAATTGTTGGTCTAATGTTACATGTTAATCATGAAGTACTTTTAAAGAGAACTCACTTTCAAATACTACGCATAATGATTAACGTGTGGTATTAGGCCAATTTGTTACGAGTATTTCAATTCTCAAAATCAACAATATTATGTAATTGAAAACTTTCTTGGAACGACTTCCAACTATGATTAGTTTGGACAAACGGGGTATTGATCTTAGCTCTATACTACTTGCCACATGTATCAAGAAATTTCAAATAATTGAAGAAATTCAAATGTTTTAAAAGAAATACGAGTGGTTTTTTAATTTTAGGTCCCTCTGTATACATCAAAGATTGTACTGTATAACATGTTAACTACATTAAAAAGAGAAATTTAATTTGTATTCTTGGTTGATTAGAATTTCGAAACACCGCCAAGATACTAAAAAATTGGTCAATATCATTCCAACAAGCTACAACAAATATAGTATGCATGCATCTAAGAGTGAAAGGGAGAGTTTTCTTTAGCCCCAACGGTTCAAACTGAACTCATTGCAATTTTTGTGCCATTTTTAGGCCCTCCAACTTGATAAATATCTTACAAGTTGAAATCACAAATTTTAGTTATGTCGGCTTAATTAAACATATAAAAAAAAAAAAAATCAATCAAACCAAAGTTTGGGAATAAGTTCAATATAGTATATATAAAATTTGCATAACTGGAAGTTGTTAAGAGCAATTTGGAAGATATTTGGGCATATTAAGGTCTGATGATGACTTGAGCTTAATTAGGTCCAATCAGTTTGATCGATGTCAGTAACTTACTAGGTTCGTGTTTGGTCATTTTGGTGTCTGCTAATTGGAAATCTAGAATGAAAACAGTAACAAAGTTGTTCTAAGTTCTAACAATGGTATTTAGTTTCTGTAGCTTTAGATACTGTACTTATGGGACCAGAAAAAAATATCACACGATAGGTCGTCTAATACATCATTAAACGATCGTACATCCTAAAATGCCTAAATTACAAATGATATGTCAATCAGTCCCATGAATTTTTATGTTGTAGCCATGTAGGCCCTTTCTAGAACATTAATGAGAGATTTCTGAAATTGAATGGTTAATTTCATGTCCACAAGGTCTGAAACCAGACCCAATCTCAACATGAATGTAGATTGTAGAAGGATAAACTTTGATTGGAGCAACTTTATTGAAAGCATCTAAGTGTGACTTGCACCCTTTAAATGTTATCACACACACACACATACGTGTAAGTAAAACCTTGAAAATCATAATATTATGTACTAAAACACGTATATGTAGGGGATTCAAGTTCTTTTTTTGGGTTCATTCGAACCTAGCTATACCAATGTTCACATGTGGACATGTAATCTTATGATTATGACAGGTTTTCAACTTTGTGGTGATTCGCAATACCAAACTTAACTGAAGTTGATCATTTATGTAATGAAGATAGACCACCCAAAACAACCTGCACCCTCACTACACATTTAGTAAAAGAGTTTCGACTAACAGATGTAATATACCAAACCTGGTATCTTTCAACTGAAATCTTTCCATTTCTTCTATATTGAGCCCTTATTCATTCATTTTGTCCGATAATTGATCATCTTGCAACGTTCAAAATATTACTTCTAACGGTCTTCTTTATTCCCCCATCATCGCACTCAAATCCATCCAAACATATTTTATAATATATATCAATAAGGTTAAATGCATATTTATATTTTATATAAAAGCTAAGAAAATATATAGATGGAAACAAAACAGAGAACGAATACTCTGTTTGAATCCAAGACCCAAAATTCCATGCCCCTAAAGAATCATGATCTGACTTGTTAAAGACTCACATTTCTCACAGATCTGGTGTAAATTTGTAATTATTCGGTAAATACTAATACCACTATAGCAACACATAGATCTAGACGATGAGATCTGATAAGATAAAAGTGGGAAGGAGGTGATTTTGGTTTCAAAGAAATTAAGAGGAAGGATATACAGCTCAGCAGCTTTAATTGCAGGCCCTACATCTAAAATCAGCTTATTCACCTGTATCAATTGTTAACCAAATGATCATGGAGATATTTTTTTCAATTATATTGGACACTTTATTGATTATGATTTCAAAATAACAACAAGATATTGGAAAGCCGCCTTCTTTTGCAATATTGTTGAATATCTCTCTAATAGAGAGCACCCATTAGAGTTGAGTACCAAGTGGTCCAACACGAATACATTGCAATCTTCTTTCGGTTTCAAGACCCCTTCAACTTGATTTATATCTCACAACTTGAAGTCATCGATTTTCATTAAGTTGGCTTAATTATATCAAAAATAACAAAAATTTAAGTTTGGGCTTATCGTTCAATATAGCATTGATAAAGTGTGCATAATTGCAAGGTGTTAAGAGCAAGTTGGAAGATATTTGGGCGAATTATCCTAAGCTAAAGACAAGTGATTAAGTTCCTTTCAATAATTATTGATTCTTATCGTTCAAGATAATACACCTAATGCATATCCACATTCTGTTTCCTATAAATTTGGAGTTCATTTGTATGATCTTCATAACCTACTTAGCTTCAAACTTTGTAGTATTAAACAAAGTTTTTAACTCAAACTTCCTTACTACAAAAGTAACTTTCTAGCACAAAATATGGAAAGCTCAAATTCCATCAACTTTGTAGCACATAATATTGTCCTAATACTAGTTCTCTTCACTTCCTCCGTTAGTTTTATTTCTGCTATTGAGGAAACAAGCATTGAATTCATCAGATCGTCCTGTAGTTTGACAACATATCCTACACTCTGCTTCAACTCACTGTCAACTAAAGCAGGTGTTATCCAAACAAGCCCAAAGCTACTAGCCCAAACAGCTCTATCTGTCACCCTTGATACGACCCGCTCCACCTCCTCATCAATGGTAAAGTTGTCACAAGTTCATGGCATGACTCATCTGGAGGTTTCTGCTATGAAAGACTGCATTGAAATGCTGAGTGATTCTGTGTACGAATTGAAAAGATCACTTGATGAGATGAACCAACCAGGTTCCAAAGATCAAAGGCTAGTGATGAGTGACATACAAACATGGGTAAGTTCAGCGATGACGGATGAAGATACGTGCTCAGAAGGGTTTGCGAATGACCCAAAAATGAAAAGTGTGGTGAGAGGAAAGATTGTGAATGTTGCACACTTAACCAGCAACGCTTTGGCTTTGATTAACATTTGTGCTTCTGTACATGGGTAGTTAAAAAAAATAGAGATATAATCCTTATATATAATTCGTAAACAAAACATCAGATACCGACGCAGAAGTCAGAGTTTAGTCGTGCATTAAGATGCAGAATTATCTTTGCTTCCCTTTAGTGATGTGTGATTGTATGAATATTGCTAATATCAATATATGTGAATTCATGTGTATTGAATGAACAGGTTATCGTAAATCAAGGATTATTTTAAAAATACTATTAGGTCTCATGTTGTTTTCATGGTCTCTTGCCAATTAGATATCTGGAATGAAAAAAGTGGCTCAAAGTTGTTCTATGAAAGGGATAAGTGCATGTAAACGTATCTAACTATGACCAAACGTCTATTGTATGTATCCAACTTCATTTTGATCTTTTTTGTGTATCAAACTTTCAATTATCGCCATTGTATGTATCCGATCTATTATTATATGTAACCACTGATGTGGCAGTCATTCTTGATGACGTGGCACTAACGTGGCAGGTGACATGACGACTTATACGGTTGCCACGTCATTAAAAACCTGCTCACCGGATAAACAAAGTCATTGGATGCTTATAATAGCGATAACTGAAAGTTTGGTAGACACAATAGACCAAATCGAAGTTGGATACACATAATAGACTATGACTTATAATCGGATACATTTCCAAGCACTTGTTCCTTCTATGAATGCTATCTGCTTTCTATAGCTTTGTGTACCATACTTAAGGCCCAAGAAACATAAAGCACACCATAAGTTCTTAGGCATCACAGAATGCCTAAAATACAAATAAGAGGTCAATCAGTCCCATGATCAGTTGCATGATATATTTTTGTTGAGGCCCTTATAGAACATTACGAAAGATTTCTGAAAGGGTTTAGTGCAGGGGAATGCACTTAACTTTAGTCCGATCTCTATAGTGTGCACCCAACTTCATTTTGGTCTATTGTGTGTATCAACCTTTCAATTTGGTCTATTGTGTGTATCCGACTGACGTGTCACTTGTTTTTGATGATGTGTCAATGATGTGTCATATGATGTGTCATATGATGTGGCGCATTATACGGTTGACACATCATCAAATTAGTCATTGGATACACACAATAGACCAAATTGAAAGGTTGATACACACAATAGACTAAAATGAAGTTGTGTACATACTATAGAGATAAGACTAAAGTTAAGTGCAAATCCCCTGCACTAAACCCTTTCTGAAATGAAATGCTTAATTTCATGTCCACTCGGTCCCAACAGGACCAATCTCAACATCAATGCAGAAGGATAAACTTTGATTGTAGGGAACTTTATAGAAAGCATCTGAGTGTGACTTAATTACTCCCTTAAAAAATTATTACACAGACACGTACGGTGAGATTCATATAAGAACCATAAAAAGTTTAGAACTAGTAAGAACTATAAGATTATCTTTTGAAATTATTATGAAGATGTTAATGAAAATCAATTAAACCTTCAAAATCATAACATGTTTTTACAGGTAACATTTCATGTATTTAACTTCTTTTTTTGGGGGTGGGGGGGAGAGGTTCATTTGAACCTGGAACAATGTTGGTATGTGAACTAAGTAATCTATAGTGTTTTTTTATTTCCCAATCATCTCAGTCAAATCCATCTAAACATGTGTTTTCCGTGGTCAAGGTTTCATTTTCCCATTTAATAAATCCTATTTCCTCTACATGAATATGAATATTCATATAAAAACGAAAGCAAACATTCTGCTTGAATGCATGACCCAAAATTCCTTACCCCCGAAGAATCATAATCTCACATGTTAAAGACTCATATCTCTAACAGTTCCTATTAAGATGATAGGAACACATAGATCTAGACGATGATATCTGATAAGATTAAACTGGAAAGAAGGCGCTTGGTTTAGTGAAGGGCTTAGTGCAGGCGAATGCACTTAACTTTAGCAATATCTCTACAGTGTGTATCCAACTTCGTTTTGTTCTATTGTGTGTATCAACCTTTCAATTTTGGTTTATTGTGTGTATCCAATGACTAATTCGATAACGTGGTAACCGTTAAATGTATCACGTCATTGACAAATCATCAAAATCGGGTGCCATGTCGGTCGGATACACACAATAGAGCCAAATTGAAAGGTTGATACACACAATAGACTAAAACAAAGTTGAGTACACACTATAAAGATCATACTAAAGTTAAGTGTATTCCATTTTCACTAAAGCAAAGTTGACGGATATCTAACAGGTCCATAGATTTTACTAAAAAAATAGTATAAAAGAAATTAAGAGGAAAGCAGCTTTAATTGCAGGCCCCTACATCTAAATTAGCTCACTGATCAACTGTATACCTTAATAATTAACCACATGATCATGAAGAATTTTTTTTTAAATTATGTTTTAAAAATATCAATAAGATATTAAGAAGCCGACTTTTTAAAAAAATTGGTAAATATCTCTCTAATACTAATAGAGAGCACCCTTCAAAGTTGAGTACCAAGTGGTCCAAACTTGAACACATTGAAATCTTCCTACAGTTTCAAAGACATATCCAACTTGATACATATCTCACTAGTTGAAGCCCCACAGATTTATATTAAGTCGGCTTAAATATATATATATATATATATATATATATATATATATATATATATATATATAAATCTAACGTTCAATATAGCATTGATAAAATGTGCATAATTACAAGTTATTATGAGCAACTTGTAAGATATTTTGGCATATTAATTATTGTTGGCTAAAGTGAAGAGCTTAAGTTCCTTTCAGTATTTATTGATTCTTATTGTTTAAGAAGATAATGCATATCCACATTCTGTTTCCTATAAATTTGGAGTTCATTTGCATGATTCCATAACCAACCTTGTTAGCTTCAAACTTTGAAGTATTTTCAACTCAGACTTCCTTGCTACAAATTTTTTAGCACAAAATATGGCAGGTTCAAATTCCATCAATCTTCTAGCTCTTAATATTCTCCTAATAATACTTCTCCTCACTTCCTACATCACTTTTATCTCCGCCAGCGAGAAAACAAACGATGAATTCATAAGATCATCATGTAGTTTGACAACTTATCCTACACTCTGCTTTAGCTCACTGTCAACTAAAGCAGGTGCCATCCAAACAAGTCCCAAGTTATTAGCCCAAACAGCTCTATCAGTCACACTTGACACGACCCGATCGACGTCCTCATCAATGGTTAAATTGTCACAAGTGCATGGCATGACTCATCTGGAGGTTGCTGCTATGAAAGACTGCATTGAAATGCTGAGTGATGCTGTGTACGAATTGAAAAGATCACTTGATGAGATGAACCAACCAGGTTCCAAAGATCACAGGCTAGTGATGAGTGACATACAAACATGGGTCAGTTCAGCGATGACGGATGAAGATACGTGCTCAGAAGGCTTTGTGAATGACCCAAAAATGAAAGGTGTGGTGAGAGGAAAGATTGTGAATGTTGCACACTTAACCAGCAATGCTTTGGCTTTGATCAACAATTACGCTTCTTTACATGAGTATTTCAAGGAAATTAGAGATAAATTGCTTATATATAATTCAAATATACCATGAACAAACCTTCAAACACCTAAGCAGAAGTTAGATTTTAGCCTAGCATGAGAATTATTTTTGGTCCCTTTACCTATGTATGATTATATGATATATTGTTATTAGCCTGAAATGCAAATTTAACGTGTTATTGAGTGGATATATTATTGTATATCAATTATCATTCTAAAAAGTATTATTATGTCGACATTTTCTGTGATGCCGGAGTTCAAAATGATGATGGTCGGAGAAAGTTGTTTTATGAGATTTATTCATTTTATATAGCTCGTACAGTCGTACAGAACGTAATGACCTAGAAAACTAATACCAAGTGATAAAGAATAAATAGATTCCGATATCAATCGTGAGCCGTAGTTTATATTATAAATATGTAAGGTATAGTAGGAGATATGATGCTTATAGTTTTGGATATATAGATTAAAAACTCTGAAAAAACCTGTTCTAAATATGTACGGTATAGTAGGAGATATGATGCTTATAAGGTATGTAGCTATACGTCATAAATGCCTAAATTACAATAAGAGGTGAATCACCTCTAGCAGTTATATGATGATTTTTGTTGTAGGCCCTTTCTGGAACATTAACGAAAGATTCTGATATGACACTTGGGTCGAACACGACCCAAATCACCCAATGTCAACATCATCGTAAAAGGATAAAATTTGATTGGAGTAAACTTTATAGAATTCATTTGAGTGTGACTAAGGCTATTAGGAAATATCATGAGGATTAAGAAAATTTAATCCCTCGTACTATAACAAAGATGCAAGGAGGGATAGGTAAACCTCTGGCAAAAATAATAGAGTGTTGCAGTCAGTTCAGGCATTGATATAAGTTTCTTTGTGCACAAATGGAGTAATCCTACAACAATATTATAAATAGCTTAGAAAAAACGTAAACTGTGATGGTTACAAAAGGAAATGCAAGCTGTAGTTGATCATCTATGTGATGAAGATAGACTGGACATATAAACGCCGCCCATTTTAGTAGAAGAGTTATGAGTAAGAGATGCTATATCTTTCAGAAAATTACCCAAATTGCTACCTTTCGACTTTTCTAGACAACCATTTATATCCAAACAACAACCCATATGTCCTATTTCTTCTATATTTTGCAAATGATCTTGGAACAATGATAATATGACCTCTGGTATCTTTAACTTCATCATCTTATTCAAAATATATCGAAATGTATATTTTGTAGGTCAAGGTTGCATATATTCTACCATATCAAATAGTTTCAACCTAAAAATTAAAAGTAAATGAATAGACAACAAATATGTCTTTGGAATTCAAATATGTTCCAAAACTTAACTTATACTTTAAACAATTATATAAAAATGAAGAGGAAGGAAATACAGTTGGCAGCTTTAACTGCAGGTTCCTACATCTAAATCAGCTTATTCAACTGTACAACTTGTTAATGATCACATCAAGAAGAAAAATTTTAATTGGACTGTTACTTAATTATGATTTCAAAATATCAACAAGATATTAAAATCCTACTGTTGTTGCAATAACACCCATCCAAGTTCAGTACCAAGTAGTATCATAGCCCTACCGATCCAACTTGAACACATCTCAATCTTCATATGCTTTCTAGACACCTTCAAGTTGAAGCCATCGATTTTCATTATGTCGGCTTAAGTATAAATTAAAATAATATGTATCAAAGTTTGGTCATAAACATGCCTTAAATGTGCCTAATTGCAAGTTGTTGAAAAACAACTTCCAAGATATTTGGGCAGATATTTCTTAGATAAACACAAGAGGTTGTTAAGGTCCTTTCAGTAATTATTAATTGTGATTGTTCAAGTTGATAATCCTCATGCATATCCACATTCAGATTGCTATAAATCTTGGAGTTCATTTGCTTGATTTTCATATCGTACCTTGTTAGCTTCAAATTTGGTAATAAACGCTCTCGAGAAAACACAAAATCAGAAAATCAACAAAATATCAAGAGTTATGGAAGGCTCATACTCCATCAATTTTCTAGCACACAATATTCCCCAAATGATACTTCTCTTCACTTCCTCTATCACTTTTATCTCTGCCATCGAGAAAACAAACGTTGAGTTCATCAGATCATCATGTAGTTTGACAACATATCCTACACTCTGTTTCAACTCACTGTCAACTAAAGCAGGTGCAATTCAAACAAGCCCAAAGCTACTAGCCCAAACAGCTCTATCTGTCACCCTTGACACGACCCAATCCACCTCCTCATCGATGGTGAAATTGTCACAAGTTCATGGCATGACACATCTGGAGGTTTCTGCTATGAAAGACTGCATTGAGTTGCTGAGTGTTCAGTTTACGAATTGAAAAAATCACTTGATGAGATGAACCAACCGGGTTCCAAAGATCGTAGGCTAGTGATGAGTGATATACAAACATGGGTCAGTTCCGCCATGACGGATGAAGACACATGCTCTGAAGGATTTGTGAATGACCCAAAAATGAAAAGTGTTTTGAGAGGAAAAATTGTGAATGTCTCACATTTAACCAGCAACGCTTAGGTTTTGATCAACAATTACGCTTCTGTACACGGGTAGTTCAATAAAATTAGAGATACAATGCTCATACATAATTTAAATATAGTGAACAAAACTTCAAACCAAAGCAGACATTATAGTTCAATGTAGCATAAAAAAACTAAAAATGCACAATGTTTTTTGGTTCACTTTAGACATGTGTGGTTGTATGATAAGAGAGTCACTAGTCTTTATTGCAATTGCAATGTATTATTGAGTGAAATTTTTGCCGTATATCAATGATCATTTTAGAAGCATTATCATGCGTAGATTGTTTATATCAGCTGCATTTTGGCTAGAGATCTAATATATGCAAAACTTGTTCATAAGAGCAATTTCCTTCACGTAACATCAAAGTAAAATCCAAATTGAAGGTATGAGCTCAGAATGCTAATCTTATAATCATGTTCAAAGGCTGCTCAGAAGTTATATGTATGGAAGTTATGGCCATGATACCTGCTAATCTTAGAATCTTGTTAGATTCCCTTCTTTCTAGCAAGCTAGTATCCTGATTTTTAGCCGGACCGGGTTCAAATATTTCGGTTTCAGATGTTCCTAGTAAAGCTGTTTTGTCCTTGATGTTAGTCCGGTGAAGGTTGGGTTTTAGCGTATCTGGTCAAACTGGTAACATTTATTAGAGGTTTGGGTTCCACCAAGCACTGTATAAAGTGGCTGGTTTAATTGCTTGGTGGGTTTGGGTGACTCGAGTTTGTGCAATTCAATCTGTAACATTTACATTCAATTTGTTACTTTTGTTAAAACTACATGCGAATGAAGATGTTTCAATCTTAAGTTAGGTCAAGTTGTTACACCCATTAGTCTTTCTCCCTTTGTTTACTTGGTGTTATCATGCACGTGTTTGCGTGTTTGCAGAACTAAAGTGACAGAGCCGTTATTGCTCTAGTACAACGAGGGCACTAGTGCAGTGGCGCTTAAGTCGTGGACACCATATGAAACGGATGGTACTCAGCGAAGTCTTTTGTTTGTTACTCCCTATTTGTTCAATTGAATTATGTGTAGTTTACTCAGTTGTGTTTAGTTTTTTTGTTTCAAAATCTTGAATTCTATGTAAGTGACTAGGTTGTGATAAATAGTGGGGGGGTTTTTTACGCGATTTGTCTCTTAAAATTCAATTGACATTGTTAATGTAACTTTACTATATGGGGTTCGTGGCTTATTTTGAATCTACTGTTTTGAATTTGATAACTAGATATATTTTATGATGGTAAAGATAATGAGATGGGTTTGAAACACCTTTTAATGGCATTTCTACTGAACTTCAGACTATTGGAGTGTTATATGATTGACTCTGCATACATACTCTATTCCCTGTAATTTTCTTTTATATAACTAGTAGTTTTAAGCTTAACTCAGCATGCAATTAACTAAGTACGAGTTTATAAGAACCCAACTCATAATTGTATCAAGATTCCCGACTTAATTTTGTATATCTTTACTGAACATAGTTAAGATAAATTTTTACAATTAATCAAGCTCGCGAATCAAGCTTAATCTTTCTCCAACCAACTGCAAATAGACATCAAGAAGGCCCGTTGATTTGCTAAATATACTACAAACTCAACCTAATATCATCAAATCCAAGCTCAAGCGCCAGTTTGTTCGTCTCATTTTAGCCGTCGTTCCAAAACGTTTTCACGGTGGATAATATCCTGCAATCCCGAAATCTAGTACCTTGACTCGCTCATTGTGGGTACTAGATCCAGGGAAGTTGTAGGAAAGATGGAACACAATGCCTAAAATGGTAACTTTGGCATGGTTTTGCGGTTTTATTAATAAGAGAAAAAGGGTGAGTAGGGTTAACAACATGCACAACTTCCCTTCCTCAATCATTCTTGGTTCAACTTTTTATATTAGCATTAATGCTAACATATCTGTTAGTTACACTAAATGACTAAGAGACAACATTCAAGAACAAACAAATGGTATTTATTCTAAACCCTACATTCCTTGCCCCTAGGGCCTAGCGTATTACAAAAGGTCACATGCTCAAGTCTTTCACATACCTAAAAACAATATAGTGCACTGTACAGGCAGCTGCAGTTAGGACTTAGGACTATAACATCGTAAGTTGATGACACCTAATGACCAAATGGTTGAATGCAGACATTTGATTCCAAAGAAACTGGAAATAAATCTAACAATCAGAAGTTATGATCTTGAAAGTTGACAGGATCGAATTGAACCTTTCGGGTCAATAATTATAGCAATTGAATATTTTATAGAAATACCGCGGAATAGTAATCTATAAATTTAGAAGTAAACTTAAATCTGTTTTAAAGCATAAATTAATAACAAGTAAAAGCAAAGTAATTATCAAAAAGCTTCAATATTATTTCTTTGAATAATACGAATACACTTAAGTATCAGGGTTATGATTAACCTTGAAGCTTACAAATGACAATTATACAAGCTTATCAATCTATTGAATACACTTATGATTTTTGCACTTCTATTCTTCTAAGATATTTTTTCTATTGAAGGTAAGGAGTTCTATTTATAGAATTATAGAGCTCCAATTACACGCTACAGTAATTAATGAAAAGAATCTTTCTATCTAATCCTCCTATCGCCTTGAGCCATGCTCTGCTTTACTGAGCGCTTTTTGCTTTTGCAGAGAAGATATTTGATTAGCCCACATGGTTAGAAAGATGCTCTAATCATAAACAGTAGAAGCTTCTTGAAAATACACGGGCAGTACTAATTTCTGAAGAACAGTAGTAACTCCAAGTAACAGCACTAACTCAAGCAGTAGTAAGTTATAAACAGTATTAACTTATCCAACCGTAGAAACTTTGTACTGAAGTAGAAATTTTACCCGGCAGCACTAACTTTGTTCTACCAGTACTAACTCAATCTTTTCTACCAGTAGTAACTGTTTCTACTGGTAGTGTAAAACTCGGTAGCAGTAGTAACTTTTGATCTAACAGTAGAAACTCCTCTTCACCAGTAGTAACTAACAGTTGTAGTCTAACCAGCAGTATAAATCTTCGATCAAGTTCTCTAGCCATCTTTAGACCCAACAATCTCTCCCTAAACTTAATCTGTCTCCTACAGATTCAAGTTTCTACAAAAATCTTCAAATAAATCCAGGGATGCTAATACACTACCTTCTTCTTTTTGAAGCTTCAGACTTCTGATGTATCTGATTTAGGATCATATGAAGAAGAACTCTTGCAGTCTCTGAGTCCTCTGGGGTAATCAGTTTGACTTGAATCATGCATCTCATCAACCCCAGATTCAAGTTGTACTGTCTTTCAGTAAGCATGAATAGAAGATCTCCATTCTCTAAGGCAACTTGATGGACACCAGATCTTGGAAAGTACATCCAAAACTTAACTACTGAGAATCTACTGAAGATATCAGGTACTCTTTCAGGTTCAAACATCATGAGGAAGTATTCCCAGAATAATCTATTCAATACCTTCCCAACCTGTTTTCCCTCATACTTCATCTTTCCAACTTCATACATCTTCTCAACATCATCTCTATCTAATTTCTTCAAAATTTCCTGAAATGACCTGTAGAACTCTGTAGCTCCATCTTCCCTTGTAATCTTGGTCAATTCAGGTCCTTTATGCACCAGCTGTACATGATTCCAATCTACTATCTTTGGAGGCTTGGTAGCTAATGGATCTACCCTCACCCCATCATCCCTCAAGATCAGTAGACTAAGCAGTTGTGCTTCATCTCTTTCTAACTCTTCTTCCTTTTCTTCTTCTTCTCCTTTCTTTTCATCCTGACCCTCCTTATTACTCCTTTCCAACTTAACTTTTTCTACCTCCTTCTTATACAGAAACTCCAGTCTATCAAAATTCATACCTTTAAGCTCCCTATCTAGAATCAAACCCCCAATCTCCCAATATATGTCTTTCTCAACTGGGCTTTGGTTGGTTTCCTGCTTCTCTTGGCAGCTGCCCTCTTTTCTGCCTCTGCCCTCTTCTTCTTCTCCCAGCAGATCTCTCAGGGCCTGCTCCCTCTCTTCCTCATTGTATTGAGCCTGCTCTTCTGCTTGTAGTCTGAGGGCTACCTCATGATCATGAGCCTCCTGCTCCTCCCTAGTAGTGAACCCCCCAAACTTTCCTTTAGATTCTTAGCAGGCTCTTCTTCAATTAATAGACCCTTTCCCTTATCCTTAGGGTCTATTTTGGGCATCTCACCTCCAGAAAATGTTTCTGTAGGTTCAGAGAATGAGACCCCTTTCTCATTCCTTTTATACACACTGGGCTCTTCCTCTGCACTCTTGGGCTCTGCCTTTTCACCCATATCCTCTTCACCCCTGGGCTCTTCCTCTTCACCCATATCCTCTTCACCCCTGGGCTCTTCCTCTTCACCCCTGGGCTCTTCCTCTTCACCCATAGGCTCTGCCGGCTCAGGGACATCCTCATCTTGTACCCAGATGTACTTCTTCTTCTCATCCAGGCATTTCAGCAAGATAGTCTTCAAATCATCTATCTGTTGTTGTTGACTATCAACAATCTTATATAGCTCAGAGATGTCCCTACTTTGCTCCTTGATCACCTGCCTGTGGGTTTTCACCTCCTCCCACATGAATTCCATCATTTCCGTGAATTCCTTGTACATTCTATCCTCATCACCTTTAGGATGTGACTCCCTTGGTGAATCATTGGAAGTGTTACCTGCTGCCTCAGGCCTAGCCTGATCAGCAGAGGCCCCTTGGTTCTTGGTACTGGGACCTGCAGCAGAATCATCTCCTAAAGGATATTCATCATTTGCAGTTGCCTCTGGTTGGGTCTTATTGATGTTGACCTTGTCCTGCTCTGCCAGTGGGCTAGAAGCAGTAGGGTCAGCCCTTCCAGAATGGTCACCCCACTCCTCATGGACCACCTCCTCCGCTACATTTGGCTGAGACTCATTGAGGGGAGGATCCTCAGGTTGAGCCTGTTTTTGTTTCTTAGCTTTGGTAGGCTTGGAGGTCCCTTGTTTTCTTTTGGGAGCCTTACTAGTAGATGTGGGTTGGGATACAGATGGGTTTTCTGTTCCCTCATTCCTAGTAGCAAGTACACTAAGCATTGTGAAAAATAATGCAGTGACCTTATTTGAAAATCCAATGTTCTGTCTCCTCATGTTAGAAAAAATTTTAGAGTGTGCATTTAAATCATTTATTTCTTCATTTAAGAAGATTTGCACAAACCTTGAATACATTAAAAACATTTTAAAGGACTGCTCAATATTTCTGAGCATCCCATTAAAAATCATTTCAGAAAAATTGAACAGTTGGTCTGTGGCTAGGCATACAATTGCAGAAGCAATTGCACTCCCAAACTCATTCCAACCTGTTCTTTTAGTGGACAGACACTGTTGGATTGTATGGATTAGAAATTTCCATTGGGGAGAGAAAAGCCCTTTGTAAAAAGTAAATTTTGTAAGATCCCCTTCATAACCCATATTTTTTAAATTTTCAAAAATTTTGTTCAGTAATTACTGTGTGGTCATGTATCAAAAAGAGCAACAAGGGAAAGTTACAAAAGATAAGCCTCATGGATACCTATATCTGACTTCCTATAAATTTGGAGTGCATTTTCTCGACTTCCATATCCTACCTCATTAGCTTCAAACTTTGAGCTAGACACAAAGTCCTCTTCACACCCTCCTAACTTCTACCTTGTCCAACACAGAAAGAAGTAATGAAAGGATCATATTTGATCAATTCTCTAACCCATAGCGTTCTCCTAATAATACTTCTCACATCTTCCTCCAATCTAATCGTTGCCCTTGAGAAAACAAATGTCGAATTCATCAGAACATCATGCAGTTTGACAACTTACCCAACACTCTGCTTCAACTCACTGTCAACTAAAGCAGGTGCAATCCACAAAAGCCCTAAGCTACTAGTCCAAACAACTCTATCTGTCACTCTTGACACAACCCTATCCACCTCGTCATCAATGGTAAAGTTGTCAAAAGTGCATGGCATGACTCCACGAGAGGTTGCAGCCATGAAAGACTGCATTGAATTACTGAGTGATTCTGTGTATGAGTTGAAAAAATCACTTGCAGAGATGAATCACCCAGGTTCCAAAGATCGTGAGCTAGTGATGAGCGACATACAAACTTGGGTCAGTTCCGCAATGACAGATGAAGACACATGCTCCGAAGGCTTTAAGAATGACCCAAAAATGAAAAAGGTGGTGAGAGGAAAGATTGTGAATGTTGTCCATTTAACTAGCAATGCTTTGGCTTTGATCAACAGCTATGCTTCTCTACGTGGATAGTTCAAGGATAGTAGATCATTTATGCTTAGATCTACTTTAATTTGATTCCCTTGTAGCAATGTGTGAATATATGGTATACTGTTGCTAGCCTTAACCAAAAAGGCAATATATTGTTAAGCGAAAATATTGATTCGAAAACACTATCATGTCGTACTAAATTTTCTACAATATTATCATGTCTCATATTGCTTTTGCATTTTTTACAAATAGGAATAGGAAATCTAAAATAAAAGGGGAGAAGTTGTTCTAAGAATTTTATCCAGTTTCTATGGCCCCACGTACTGAACACAATGAGACGTAAAACTATTTTTTTTGATTTTTTTTTCCTCCTAACGATTATGAAGTGCTTTGTCAATTTAATCAATTTGGGGGTGTCTTTAGTCCCAGCATCTAATCAATTTTTGTTGTAGGCACTTTCTGCTGCAGTTATGATGGACTCCTGATGTATATGATATGATTTGAGAGGGAAGTGGTGCCATCTCCCCGGTCTCAATCAGGCACAATCTCAAAAATCATTGCAACAGGACTCTCTTAATTAAATGTATTTGAGAGTGACTTTAGGCAATTCAATTATCAAAGTTACTCCATATGTACTCAGCACTATACAAATGAAGACTGTGAATCATTTTTCATAACTGTAAAAAATCCTGGAGATTACAATGCATGAGACATAAAGAACAAACTTGAAGCACAAAGAAAATTGTTTCTCTGGTAAGATAGAGAGAGGGGCAGAGATAATCAGTAATACTGACGATTGTAATGTGTTAAGAAGCTCTTTTTGGAGGAGACATATTCCCGATCAGTGAAATTGTTGTAGTGACCGAAAATATTTGTACAAACAGCCCTGTCACAATAAAGCTCACTGTTACGGAGACCAAGAACAGTAAGCTGTATAAGGAATGATAAAATGGAACAAAAGTTTGAACTCACCGAGAGAAACACAAGCAATCTTCAATAGAGCTACTTTCTCTGTTTCCCAGATACTCAGATCATTAAAAACCTAATGCAAGTACATTATACGATGTTTGACTGACAATTGGCAATTGAAAGTTTTCATTGCAAAGTATAGGCAGCTTTCAAGTTTCCACGTATAACGATTGTTGAGTTTTATGAGACTAGAATGTATCTTCTAAAGTTAAGCCAAGTAAACACGGTTGCCAATACTGTTCACTTCTCTTCATCCTCTCTTGACAATCACAAGTGCCACAATTCTCATTTTAGGATGTCATAAAAACATTGCACTTTTTTCCTTTTTTGACCAACTTTTAAGATAGATAGCTACAGATTATTTAGGGTGTTGATTATGATCCAGAATCCTTTTTTGTACTCCATCCCAATGCAGCACAAATGTTTAAAAGGTTAATATTGTAATATTTCCAATTTGCAGTTCACCATTAACAAAATAGTTTTTTCATGATAATTCAAGATCATTAATTTTGGCAATGGGTTAAGTTGATCTTGAGAATTTGCAAAAAACATGAACCTTGCAACTGACAGGTAATGTGTGAAAATGGAAATTCTCATAGTTATTTTGGATCGGTTGAGTTAATATTTGAAATTACCGTGCTTATACCTATTTGATAATTCTTGTGTTTTCTAGTGATTACGAATTACATACATATTTTGTAATATGAGAAAGTTGTTAATCTGTATGACTAACAACATCAAGTTTACAACCCATGGGATGACTAAAGTAATGTCTATATTTATATGTCAACATATGGTAGTTCAATTTAATATCATCATAGTTCTTTATATAACAATAACAATAATAATAACATAATACGAAAGCAGATATATACTAGAAGATGTTACAGTTGCTAACCTTTAGTTGAATATTGCTTAGAAAGATGGCTACAATCGATCCAAGTACGCCTATAGTTGATGCAGCCATATACAACTTCAAAAGGTTCACTTTGCTACGCTTTCGACCTTTAAATAACACATAACAATCACACAATAAGTTCATAACTTCATATAACAATCTTTAGGTACATTTATCTAAGAAGGCTAAAATAACAATAGTGCCTTACCTAATTCTCCAATTATGATTGAAATGAAAGTTATAGAAGTAGATGCAGCAGCTAATGTTTCAAGAGGCTGTTTTGTTAACAATGTAAATAGTATGTCAAGTACTCCTACTAATAGTACCACTGCCTGCAGTAAATTAACATGAAAGTAATCTCATCAAATTTCTGCAATTATCAATATAACTTTCTGAACAGATTATATATTTGTATATGTGTGTGTGTCTATATATATATATATATATATATATATATATATACCTGAATGATGAGAATTTTGGAGAGAGTTGATTTCCCCTTGGCAACCTTTGTATAACCTAAAATTGAGATCCAACTTTAATGAGCTGAGATATATATGCATAAAAATATAATAATAAAAATAATGTAGAGAAGCATACGGTTATCGACGACCATTCTGTATGAGAAATCGGAGCCATCGGTTCCCGATGGCCGCCGGTTGCCGGAATTTCTCTGCTGCATCTCTTCTTCTTCTTTTTTTCTGTCTCTCCGGTAGTCTTCTTTGGGGGTTAATCACTTGATCGTGTTTTAACCTAGTCGTCTGTATTTACACTGAAATATATATATATATATATATATTATGAAGTCAAAGATAGTTGTAAATAGCCGTTCTAGCTCAGTTGGTAGAGCGCGTGGCTTTTAACCACGTGGTCGTGGGTTCGAGTCCCACGGATGGCGTTTTTATTTACACAAAATGGGAAAGGTTGATGTCTTGATCATACCTACATGACCTCGTGAGCGCGTTTTTATTTTAGGACAAACTAGAATTAAACGGTGGATACATATTTTGAGATAGAGGAAGTACTAAATGCCAAAAACAACTTTCTAAATGTCATAAAAACATAAAGTTTTGAGTTTTGTTAATAACCGTCTTAAGGACTGTAATAAAAATGATTCCAAACATGTATTGGTCATTATTTTGAGTTTTTTCGATGACAGTCTTAAAACCTGTTATTAAAATATTCGAACATGCACAAATGATTATACCTTACTAGAAAGTTATAGAATTTGTTATAATTTGAGTATATATTTAGACATGTTCTGACGTTTATCATATCATTTTATTTTGAGTTAATTGCACGGTTCATCTCTGTGGTTTACATACACTGCACCGTCAGTCTCTATACTTTATTTTTTTGCACGGCAGTTCAAAAACACAAAAGTTGTTGCACGTCCGGTCCCTCCTTCAACTAAAATGACTAAGTTACCCTTACTTAAATCAATACAAAAAACTAGGACATTAAGGGTATGGTAGTCATTTTAATTGGAGGAGGGACCAAACGTGCAACAACTTTCATATTTTTGGACTGCCTTTGACTAGCAGTGCAATTGTGTGTAAACTACAGAAACGAACCATGCAATTAACTCTTTTCTTTTTATTTTTCTTGTCTTTTATTTTTAAACATTTTACTTATCATAACATTGTAATACCCAGCTTTAATAAGTTTTAGTCGAATGCTCTCTTCAATGAATCTTATAAATATAATATAGGATTTCACTTTTGTGGTGTCATCAATTAAATAAAATTTTAATTGATCGATTAAGTCCTTCGATTTCACTTAAATTTATAAATAACGCCCCTCAAAATTTTCAATTTTAACAAAAATAATTTAAAACATAATATCAACGAATTCTAAGATGCATGATTATTGATTCGAATAAGTTTATATCTTTACAGTGCCGTCCTTGAGAGTGTGCAAGTGGTGCCACTGCACAGGGCCCTCGAAGTTTTAGAGCCTCAAAATTTCATACATAGTGTACTATATGTATGTCTTATACATGCATATTAGTAAGTGTTTATATATAAATACATACAAATATATTTTTCTGCGCCTCCAAATAAATTATTATAACAAAGACAAAACAAAAGATTATTTTTTTTAACTTTTTTGACGCCCCTACAACTAAAATGTCTGCTCAAAACAATCAATAACAAATAATAAAAAATATTAAAACCCAATAACCATAAACACGTACTAACCTCTCAATTTTTAACACGTTTGTAACATGTGCGATTGTCAAATTGATTATATGAATTGTAGATAACAATAAAAAAAAATTTGTAATGGACATGATTTTAACGTGGAGAATAATAACCAGAATATAGACATTAATAATGCAAATGTAGATATTGATAATCAAATTCAAGTAGCATCAACAAAAATGTAAATAATAACTGAACCTAATCTACTCATAGAAGCCTAAAGTTAGCTTTTCTAAATTCTTTCCTCGTGGAATAGATTTTCCAAATGAATCATTGAAAAATGATGAACTATGCTTTCATTATCTTATCTTATTTTACGTGAAAAATAAAAAAAAAAAATGACATTTTATAGGCGTCTCGTTCTTTCGGTTACACAAAGTTAAAGAAAAATATTAAAAATTACTATTTTTAGGCCTCATTTTGAGACTTCGCACGGGGTTCCAGAAACTCGGAGACGACCTAAGTTTAAAGGTAATATTTTATTATCTGTATGAATTGACAACTCTTTGACTATAAGAACATTCTCATATGCTAATAATTGAAAGCATATTTTTTTATCAACCTTATATTCTATCGGATTCTTTTTGTCAACAAAAAAACCATGTCTATTATTCAGAATTGATATATGATTTTCGATTAGATTGCTTAATATATACATACAACTATAAATAATTTAATTTCAAGCTCCATTGCAAAAATTAAAACTAACATAAAATATTAGAATTATCATATACATGATTTTGAAAACTAGGTTTTTTAAAACAAAAAATGGCATATTAAATTTAATACCAAAAAAGAGTGTAGATACGGGCAACAACATTCGCTGCAATACCTCCACCTAATAAGTCGTGAGCATAGAGCAGCACAACAGATCAAAGAACAAATACATGCTAAAAAGAAAGCTTACACCACTAACCAAAAAGCATACGAACCAAACTACATCAAAACCAAATCACGGTGAGTACAATGCTATAAAGATAAAAGAAACCTGGGACCAGTAGTTGGGCCACCCATATTCATACACTGCAGTAGCCAAATCAAGTGTAGCATGAAACCTTGCAGACCCCATCATCAAGAAAAATTCAAAACCAAGCACCATGAAATAATCAAAATAACTATGACCTCAGCCTCTTTCCACCCATTCCAAGAAATTTTAGCATTCTTATCTTTAACTGACACCCACCCATATGAACGTATTTAAATCTCTTTAAATAAATCCCAAATCAGTTCATTTTTTGACTTAAACACCTTACTATTTCTATGTTACCAAATCATGTACAAAGTGGATCAACACAAGCATGCCACGCAACCTTCTTATGTTTTGAGAAATGTCCCAACCCATCATGATTTAATAATTCCCCAATAGACTAAATCCACCTGATCCAACCTCCACCACTTAAACACCTTAACCCATAACTCTTTTTATTTACAACTTAAAAACAATGCTCAATAGACTCCACCCCCTCTTCACAACTCGGACATAAGATGATATGCAAATCAATACCCATATTATCGATTACAACCCGCACCGAAATCCTACCCTTCTTAAGTCTCCAAATAAAAATGCACACCTTTTTATAACCATTGTACCATTCTGTTTGATCTCACCTATTCGACTCCCCAAGTGTTTTACCATCCACCAACTTTCTTAATTCCTTCGTCGAAAACTTGACCTTCCTTACCCAAAACCCATTTCTAAGAATCCTCCCCTTCTTTCTTCAACATAAATCTCAACTATCCTACATAGGTCCTCCAATTCTCGAGATGCTCTCCCTCTAATTTCCCTTACACAATCCCGATGTCATTCCCAATTGTCTCCTTCCTAAAGCCCTCTTTCGCCCACTTTACCCTCCTTACTACTAGCCAAATGAAATAAACGACTAAATTTTTCACAAAGAACCTCTCCTCCTCCTCCACCCTCCACCCATCGCTCTCTTCAAAGTAAAGTACCCATCCCGTTGGAGACCAATTTACCAAAGAAATTTATAAAATTAATCCGCACCCCGTCAATAACAGTCCCAATTTCAATGATACTTCTCCAAACTCGACTCTTTCCACTCACCCTTCTATCACCTCCACCCAAACCCCCATCTCTTCCATAAATAGAGACAATGACCGAAGCCCATAAAGCATTTCTTTCCATTTTAAATCTCCACCACCACTTACCAAGTAAACCCAAGTGGAAGATTTTAAATTCCCAATATTTAACCCACCCGCCCCAAATCATGAAAGAGTACTATTCCAATTAATCCAAGAAATATGATGACCCAACCCATCTCCACCACCCAAAAGAAATTTCTACGGATTCTTTCAAGAGAATTAATAAAACATATCGGGGCGCGATAAAGGAAGAAGATATACAAAGGAAGGCTTCCGAACACAAATTTGACCAAGGTTAATCGACCGCCGAAAGAAATCATTATTGATTTCCAATCGGAGAGACGACTTTGGAACTTATCAATAACCGGTTTTCAAGCCGAGTATCTATTCATAGCACAACCAACAAGAAGACATAGATACTTAAACGACATCGAATCCACTCCACATCCAATCAAATTTACCTAAACCTTAACCTCCTCATTGTTAACACCAATACCCATTATCTTACTCTTTTTTAAATTGACTTTCAGACCCGAAACTATTTGAAAACACTCCAATAAGTACAACTAGTTAACCACATTGGTTTCACTCCACTCTCCAAAGAAAATTGTGTTATCCGCAAATTGAAGATGTGACACGACTTCATTCCCTTCACCCACTTTAATCCCTTCAAAGCCACACACTCCTCTAACTTCCTTCATTGCCACATTAAGACCTTCTCCTACCAGTAAGAAAAGAAAAGGAGATAATGGATCCCCTTGCCGAATGCCTTTAGACAACACAATCTCGCTCGTTGGTGATCCGTTAACCAAAATAGATGTTGAAGCCGACTCAATACAAGCTCTAATCCACCCAATCCACTTACTTCCTGAAACATCCCAGATTTTTTTTTAAATGTATACTCAAATTAAATTCTCAAAAACACTTTATATATTAATATAAAGTAACATCAACGTTGTACATTATCTTCACAAAATATCATATTTTTACACAGAGCAAGATTTACGAGTCCATCTCCTTACTATCCAACCATAGTAAGTCCATCACTAGCAGCCTTCAGGTTGTTTGCCCATATTCCCGCCTCTCATTTCTTTAGACATACCTATCAACACAACATACAACAAAACATAAGCTCATCGCTTAGTAAGTAAAGGAATGCGATTTAATTTACAACAGTATATCAAACCAGACATCTCATGTCTTAATCATTCACTCATACAATTAATGCACTCAGCATATACTCAATTGGCACAATTGATCACTCAGCAATTGGCCTACTCGTTACTCTTACAGCACAATTGATCACTCAGCAATTAGCCACTCAACTCATTCTCATGGGCACAATTGTTCACTAAGCAATTGGCCACTCAACTCATTCTGGTGGGCACAATTGTTCACTCAGGAATTGGCCACTCAACTCACTCTCATGGGCACAATTGTTCACTCAGCAATTGGCCACTCAACTCATAGATATATACTCAGTTATTCAATGCAACCTTGAAACACCATCATTATTAACAAAATCAGCCAATTAAATTCTTTACTTTCCTACTACTTACCTCGAGGACGACGATCAGATATTTATGAATTGCTACCCGAAATACCTGTCGAGGCGACCGTATTCAATTAACTCTGATAATAATTAATATTATTTAATATATCAATTAATCCTGCGACACTACCCCCTAGTGTCGCTATACCTCCTGGCGACACTAACTTAGTGTCGCTCAACACACTATTGCGACACAAACTGCGACACTAGCTCTTAGTGTCGCTAAAACAATAATTACAATTAACAGTGGAAACAAGCGACATAAGCTGCGACACTAGCTTTTAGTGTCACTATAGCAACAGTACCAACTAGTAGTAGAAACTAGCGACACAAATCCTTGTGTCGCTAAAGCAACAGTTTTTAAAATTTGCGACGCCGTCACTGCGACACAACCCTTGTGTCGCAATGACGAACAGAACAGCAGCAGCTTTCGAATTTAACAAGTTTCTGGGTAAAATTCACACTCTTTAACCCAATTAAGTTTCTGAAGATGATAAAGCACATAATAAACTCAAACTCTTACCTGGAATTGATTTCAAATACAAAAGAACACTTTCAAAGATTAAATCTTGATTTTCTTTTTCCTTTCTCTCTCTAAAAACTCCAAGAACACACACACACAAATGATTCTGGAAGCGAATTCTTGTTTCTGGAAAGTTTTGGAATAAAAGTGGGGTTTAATCCCTCTGCTTTTACACTTTTAACCCTTGCTAACCGCCTTTCAACCCGACACTGCGACACAAGCCTTGTGTCGCACCGGGCTCTGTGTCGCTACCTGCGACACTAGCCCTTGTGTCGCATAACAGTACACAACTTTTAAATTTAACGAATTTCTGGGTGTTACATTTCCGAACCCCATCTGCTCTATTTCCGCATATAAATAAGTCCAGTTTATACAAACATACGCTTTCTCAAAATCCACTTTAAAAACTAACCCTTTCATTTTTCAACCTTTAACATAATCAATAAGTTCGTTAGCCACTAACACCCCGTCTAGAATCGATCTCCCTTCTATAAACGCACTTTGTTCCTCCCCTATCACCGATCCAATGACTCTCTTCATCCTCTCCGCCAACACCTTTGCCACTATCTTATAAAAACACCTAATTAAACTAATTGGCTTGAATTCACCAAGAATGACCAGATTACTAACCTTAGGAATCAAAGATACAAAAGAAGCATTACATCCTTTAGTAATTGCTTCATTTTCCCAAAACCATTCTAACGCCCTTAGAACCTCATTCTTCATTAAGACCCAGTATCTCTTAATAAGTCTAATGTTAAATCCATTCAATCCTGGAGCTTTTGAACTACCACATCTACTAACCGCATTCCAGACCTCCTCTTGCTTTCAATTAACATTTTATCTTCCTCAGTCAGCTTCTTAAACCGGTCACTCCTACAAGACGGCCTATAATAGTCGTTTTCCAAAAACATCTTTATAAAATAGACTTTCACCGTCTTTAATAGTCTTTGGATCCTCACACCATCTCCCATCAACATTCAAACCCAACAAAACTCCTTTCCTCGTCCTCTTCCTTATCATCGAGTGAAACATTTTAGAATTTCCATCCTTCTCTGTTGTCCACTTGACTCTAGCTCGGTGTCTCATTATTGAATTTTTGAATTTCTCCTTATCAAGCCAATTTCTACGATCCTCCATCCATCTCTCCATTTCGCTACTCGAAAGCGGTCTATTATCCGATTCCCTTTCCCACTCCACCACCTTCTTCTGACAATTACCTAGCTCTCTATCCAAATCCCCGAACCTTTCTTTATTCCACTTTCTCAACTCGATCTTCACATTCTTCAACCTGTCTCGAAACACACAATTTGGTCTACACAACTTAAACGGCTTTCCCCATGCGTCCCTGACCAACTCATCTATCCATGCCTCGTTCCACCACACGTCGAGTGTCCTAAAAGGCTTAGGACCGAAATCCCTATCATAATCAATCTTCACCAAATAGAGGACGATGATCCGATAATCATCTATCCAAAGCCACGCACGCTACTCCTCCCCATAACTCCTGAAATTCCTTCGTAACCAAAAATCTATCAAGTTTACTAAATTTAGTCCCATCATCACTGATACGAGTGAACCTCTTCCCACCGATCGGAATATCCACCAACTGGTTATCACTAACAAACCTATTAAAATTGACTAAACTGAGTGTTACGCCTCTCATCTTTCTTACGCACTTCATTAAAATCACCAAAAATGCACCAAACTCCTCCCCTGCTTCTAATAACCTGTCCAACATCTTCCATAACGCCTCTCTGTTATTCTCTTGTCTCGGACCATAAACGTTTATTCATCCTAACAAATTTTCTTTACCTTCCCATTTACCCACCACCGCCACAAAAGTCTCATCGATATATACTTGATGCGCTTCAAAAATTCCTGTGTCCCAAATAAGAAGTAACCCTCCCGATCTCCCACTCGCATCAATCTTTGCATAACCAAAATCATCCGACCACCATAGCCTCGCTACATCCGCATTGTTAAGGGCTCTAAACTTTGTTTCTTGGAGACCTATAACACTCAGGCATGTATCTAATTGATGTAGCACGATGCTACAGATTAGTCAATTCACGTATTGTCAAACGTAAAATAAAATAATTATCGTGTTATTAAACGGACAAGGGGTATTATCGTATACTAGACAAAGATAAACCACACAAGGGTTGAGAAAACTCTTCTCGACTCTTTTTATTAATCAAATTAAAACATAATCAAGCTAATGAAAACTAAACAATATAGCCATATTTATACTAGACAAATATTAAACCTAACAGGATACTAATACTAATACCAATCCTAATCTAATAAGGAAACTAATATAATAAAATATATAATTAAAAAGACTCTCTAAAATATTCAAACTCTAATATTCCTCCTTATTGACCAAGTAATCATCCGATTCCTTACGGGTCAAGTTTTCTCTTATTTGACCAACTACGTACCGCATCACTAATACATATCTCCCTAACCCAGCCTTTCTTATCATCTTCACACATCTCGCGACAATTTAACGAAATTGCAATCATTAATAAGAAAACAAAACAGACCTTAAATAGTATGGCGATCTGAAAAGAATGTTTGTCTATCTTCTTTGTACAATAATAAATAATAAATTTAATTATTTCACTCAACGAACGAGAACATATATAATCAAAGCAACGAACACAATACTGTTGCTTGCTATTTAAATATAACTAGGGATAAATTATACAATTAATTAGCTCTAAGACACGATAGCACCTTATGTACACATAATTACCAATTGGATCAATTGCTTTATTTTTACAATAACGGCCACATAGTATGGTGTGAATAACATGGCCGTTGATGCCAAAATCTATGTTGCAATTATTATATCTGTGTTCTAGAAAACTAATTATGTACGTTTAGATTTTTCGTTATTTTCAAATTTAAATGGGTGACATATTGACATGCGTTTATTTATTAATAAGTCTGGTAGATTAGGGATGGAGGACATAAAGGACATCATATTAACTGTGAAATCGGTCGGTGTCGGTTTACCCTTTATTAATAAGTTTGATTTGATTGTCATTTTAAAGTTTTCTTGAAAACCCAAATATATAATTGCAGTGTTAAAAAGCACATAATGTTAAGTACAACCATTTACATAGGCTACGTGTACATATTTATTTCTACAATTTATCCAAATATATGTATCTATATATGTATGGTTTTTTACTTGTATTTGCTTTCATTGATACTTATTGGCTTATTGCTTTGTCAAAGGCAAATTGAAGAATCCATGTTTTTTCACATCACTATCAACCAATTTGGACCAACCACAAAAGTGTCTCAGAAAGTTGGGTCACTGCAGATTCTTAATATGGTTGTGAGTTGTGACTCGCGAGCATAAAAAGTAAGATTTGTAATTGCAACCCTTTTATTACAATTTTACTTATAGGTGTCAGAAATAAAATTAATTAATAATGAGAAAATAAAACACAAATATTAAATTATTCAAATATTTCATAATAAATGTATTATTTGTTTTAGAAAATCTTAATAAATACTATTTTGTTAAATAATCTACTTTTGAGAATGATATTTAAGTTATTTTTTCTATCACTTCTAAAGTAAGCCCAATTGCTGAATTTAATAAAACTTGCAGTATAAAGTTAGAATGAAGTGTGTTTAAATTTACATGAAAAAGTTTAATTAAATTAACTTCGATATTTATTTAAGGTTTAGTTCAGAAAAGCATAATGCAGTAAAAAATGTAATGCATTCAAATATTAAGGGTAAAATGTAGTGTACATTTATGATACATAGTACATATGATGCAATAAATTTGAGATGTAGATAAAACAGATCAGGGACTGAGATTGAATGTCACCCTTTCCCTTTTTAAACCGCATGCCCCTCGTATACCGAATTTTTACTAATTATATATCATATATTATTTATTGATAGAAAAAATAAAGTTGAATAATAGTTAACCAAACATAGTCAATTTTTTTGAAACTATAATTAATATGTAATCTTTTGCTTGAGTACTCTATAAGTGAAAAATGGCCTTCATTTCTTTGTTAGAAAAACAAATTAAACATCCAAAATTCAAAGATACGGGCGATGGCGACCACGTGCATCGTAATAAACATCATAAAATCAATAGCGTAAAACACTTGCCATTCTTCATTCATTGTTTTACTTAAATTCACTAAAACTTTACTTACACATTTTATCGATTCAAATCTTCATTCGTATTATATAACAACCAAACCATCATACATTCTTCCATCATTTCAATCCAAAAACTTCAAAACCCAAACCAAAAAACCACAAATATTGAACAAGCAAAACCCGAGTCGTAATAATTTAAAATGACGTCGTTAAACCTCGTTTCATCGTTTTGGTTGTTCATATTCATCATATCTTCTTTGTTTATTCTATCCATACAAGTAAAAGAGGATTCGAGTGGTGACATCAACTCATGGTGCCAAACGACTCCTCATCCTAATCAGTGTAACTATTTCCTAAGTCGTGGCCCACGTAGCAAGCCACGACACAAAGCTGATTTTCGGATGTTAGCCTTACAGGCTGCAATCGATAACGCCAACGAGGCTCAAGGATGCGCAAAAAACCTCGGAAAAATGTGTCGAACCACTGCAACAACGGCCGTTTGGAACGATTGTTACAAGCTTCTTAATAACACAATATTTCAACTTAACCAAACTCTAGCTGGCTTAAAAACCAACCAAAGCACCGATTTCGACGCCCAAACATGGTTAAGCGCCGGCCTCACAAACCTCCAAACTTGTTTTTCGGGTTGTGTTGACCTAAACGTGACCAACTTTGTAACTCCAATTAAGTCGAGTAACTTAACCGAAATGATAAGCAATAGTTTGGCTATAAATCATGGGTTCTTGAAACAAAACTCAAGTTTCGATCAAACAAATGATTTTCCTACTTGGGTGACACATCTTGACCGGAGATTATTGGCCACGGTGTCGATCCAATCGATAGCAAACGTAACAGTGTCGCCTGGGAGTAAGTTTTCGACGATTCAATCGGCTCTTGATTATGCTGGAAGTATCGATCGTAAGAATCAAAGATTTGTAATCTATATCAAAGCAGGCGTATACAATGAAAACATTGAGATTGTGAATGATCTGACTAATATCATGTTTGTGGGTGATGGAATTCGATACACTATCATCACCGGCAACCGGAGTGTGGCCGGAGGTTCCACAACTTATGGGTCAGCAACCGTTGGTAAGATATTAACTTTTTCGTTTATTATTTGATTCATTTTTTTTTTTATCATACAACCATTTGAGGAACTATAATTGTATATTTTACTTTAAATGTATGTACAAGTACAATATATTCTTTTACTTTTTACTATGTTCGATATCCTAATAACTAGTGATGGATGAACTAGCTAGAAATAGTAACTTTATTACAGTAAAACATACGTAGTAAATTCCTAATTCCAAGTGGTTGACTATTATTTTACGATAATTTAAAGTTAAACTAAAAAGTTTTAATATGATGGTTGACATAAGTGAATCTTTGAAAATAAACATCGTAAAGAACGTACGAATGTGTGAATACTATGATAAAAGTAAAGTGGCCGGAATTAAGGTCAACTACTACTGTACGTTAATTTTCCTTAATCTCATGCATGTCGTATGCTATTTCTTCAACATGCACGTTAGTTGTATATATTTGTTGGATTAAAACTATCAAACCAAGTCAAACAGAATTTTGTTTTATAAAAATGCGACACTGTATATATGTTATTTGTATATGAAACGCAAAATTTCTTTTAAGAATTTTAAACTATTTCTATTCCTACATGTGTTTAGCACTTAAACTATGCGACGTAAAAAGCTAGAAAACTTTATATTCAAATGAAATTAGCATCATCATTGTTGTAGTTATAATAACTTAAAATAAATTACTACATAGGTTTATTAATAAAATAATTGAATGCAGGTGTTGATGGCTCTGGATTCATAGCGCGTGGGATAACATTCCGAAACACGGCCGGCCCTAAAGCCGCCCAAGCAGTAGCGCTCCGTTCATCATCCGATCTCTCGGTCTTCTATGCTTGTAGCTTCGAAGGTTATCAAGACACTCTTTTCGCCGTCTCTCAACGCCAATTCTACAAACTATGTTACATTTCCGGCACAGTCGATTTCATATTTGGTAACGCAGCTGTTGTTTTCCAAAACTGCGTAATGCTAGTCAGAAAACCCTTAACTGGACAAGCAAACACAATAACCGCACAAGGTCGTGGTGACCCATTTCAAAACAGTGGCATTTCAATTCACAATTGTCGTGTAATACCGGCTTCTGACCTCATTCCATTTGTTTCTTCGGTCCAAACATATTTAGGCCGGCCTTGGCAAGAATATTCTAGAACCGTTTACATGAAAACATATCTTGATGATATTATTAATCCAAAAGGCTGGTTACCTTGGGGGAATACTGATTTTGCTTTTACGACGTTGTATTATGGCGAATATGGTTGTTTTGGTAAGGGTTCTGCTACACAAAACAGAGTCAATTGGCTCGGATACCATGCTAATATGAGTTTGACAGAAGCACAAGACTTCACGGTTGAACGACTTATTGCTGGAAGGATGTGGTTACCAGCTACCAGTGTGCCGTTCATTGCAGGAATGTGATGATATATATTACTAGTGTTTATTTGTGTACATAATTTGATTATATTATTATATAAATTGGAATAAATACATAATTAGTTAATTTTCCTGCTTGTGATTATTAAGTGTACCAGCTTACAAAATTTTGTATTATAGCCTACACATCACATGTTTGGTATAAGTTTCATTAAACTTACACTTGCTTATATACCAACTTGAATCTATCTATATCTATATGTATATGTTACAATGTATGTACACACACACACACACACACACACACACACACACATATATATACATATATATATATACATATATATACATATATATATATATACATATATATACATATATATATATATACATATATATATATATATATATCTGTGGAGGCTGAATTGATCCAACCTTATAGAGAATCACTTGTATAAACCATGCAAGCAGCCCAGAATCTTGATTACACCAGCTCCAAAACGACGCTCCATAATCTCAATCTTATAATCATTTAGCTGTAAACAGTTCCCAAGGAATTAATACTCTTTCGAAGTTTCAGGATCAATGAGTTCCCATGGCCCGTAGTCCAGGTCCTGTTTCAGTAACAGCAGATACTCAGAGGCCTCAAATTTCAATTAAACAGTCCTTACACGAACAAATTCTCCATCTCCAATTTCCTTGGTGACGTTAACAAAAGCATCCAAGTTAGAAGTTGATTTTTCAAGCCATGATATTTGTTTTTCCATTGCAAAACAGACTACTGTTATCAGCAAAAGACAAATAAAACATTACTTGTAAGAAAGATAAATTTTGGAAACAGGCAAGGTTTGATAGATTTGCTAACATGGTTTGTCTCACACACATGTAATCATTCTTTAGGACAAAAAACTAGTGAGTTTGTTGAGAAGTGTGCAGCAGCAGGTAGTTTGCCAACTATCTTCATAGTAATATTCAAATAACATTAATATTTATAACGATCTTGAACAGATCATTCTATTGAAAACATTTTTTAGCCTGCTGCAGCTGAAAGAAAGCACGACATACGAAGCCGGTTATTCAAAATATAGTGGTGATTTCTGTAAAACATTGCCCGGTGAACTACCAAAAATGCATCAACAAGTCAGCAAAAATATGTTACCCCCATAATTGTGGTCACCAACCCTTCTAAATAAGTCCAAACGCTTTTACGATATGTTGGATATGATGTCGAGGTTGTCAAATTTTATTAATTATTTAATAGCTTTACAATACTTTGAGTATGGTAGGGATTAAATTAATTACGTGTCACATATTTTTCAAAGCATGTATATAACGTGTCAGTGGAGATTGTTTATTTTGAGGATGGTCTATCTTCTGCTTTGGATATATCAAAAATTATCGCATTCAAAACTTCTTATTACTACGTTTTACCGCTCTTTCACCATACTCAACTTAGTGTCCTTCTCTACTTACGTTGGTGGTTTCTATTGTCTCAATAGATGCCAATTACAGAACTTGTTGTTTGTATAAATCATGGGGTTGAACGATTGGAGGATGCGCATCATTTTATACGAGTTCGAATAAACCTTTAAAGACAGAGATTGCATCTCATAAAGTAACGTTTTCTGCTTTGTTGATGTTACAGGTTGTTGCGTTTGGCATTACTCGTGAAACTGTCTGGGCTTAACTACACACGTTGGGCCGACAAAATGAAATTTCTCTTGATTGTGCTAAAGATTTTCTATGTCTTGGACCCGTTGTTACCTCCCATTTCCGATGCTCTCGTTCCCGAACCTGGTCATCCTCATGGCAAGAAGAAAGATATCCGACGATCTTTAGAAGCAACGAATGATTATAAGAGACGACGAGGGCATCAACAAAGGTTGACCATTAGTTGCTTCTCAAGATCATAAATCTTCTTCTCGTCACGAGGTTGACCAGGTTCGGGAAACGGAATCATCGAGATTGGGAGGCAACAACGGATCCAAGACAGAGAAAATCTTTAGCAAAATCAAGAGATATTTCATCTTATCGGCCCAACGAGTGTAGTTACACCCGTCAAACCGATCAAGTTAGACGAAATCTTGATTCATGATACCGAAGTTAGTCATTGAAGAAGAAGTAGCGAATTCCGTTATAAACCTTTAAGAATGTTGCCTCTAGCAACAACACTTGACTAATTTACAGTAGCAAAACAACGACCAACTATCAAGACACTGTTTATTTTCATTAGCATTCATTTATGTTCACTGTTTATGTTTGTTTACCAATAATTTAATTAATGCATATTTATATATCTCATTTTTATCTAATTTAAATCTTAATATAATACTCTCTCCTTCCAAAATAAACGTCTCATTTCAAAATACACAATTAATGCATATTCATATATCTCATTTTTATCTAATTTAGATCTTAATATAATACTCCCCATATCCAAAAATAAATGTCTCATTTCAAAATACACACAGTTTTAGAAAAGTCACTATCTACCAATAACATCTCATCTTTACACACTAAAGTCTTTTTTTATTGGCGGTAATGAAATCTGGACACTTATTTTGGAACAACCCAAAATAGTAAGTGAGACACTTAATTTTTGACGGAGGGAGTAATATAAAACTTTAAGATACTTTCTATCTTATCAAACTTGTTTATATGTCATAATTAAGATTCACATTTGGGTCGTTGGGTCATTTTATAATGTTGAATATGAATATGAATCACAATGATTCTAAGTTATATAATCTATTTGTGTATGTATATATATGTTTATCTTTGTTCGTTTAACATATTAACGAACAAAAACATTAATTCGATCATTTGCATTCGTTTATGTTCGTGAACAAAGATATTTTCTTAGTGAACGAACACGAACAAGACAATATGTTCAGTTATCCATTCGCGTTCGTTCGGTTGTTCGAAAAAACCTTAATGAACGAACACGAACACGAACACGAACATGCTCTGTTCGTGTTCGTTCAGTTTGATTATAGACCTACATAGTAATAAGAAGTTTTGAATGTGATTATTTTCGGTATATCCAAAACAGAAGATAGGCCCTCCTTCTATAATGCAAATAACTTAACACTATTTCTCCACTATTCATATAATTGAGAATATCTCGGCCGCAATCTCCAATACATTGCATTAACATTATACGTGAGAAAGTGGAGATAGTTGTATGTGCTTGAGAGATTTAAGGAGTAGTGGTGGACACAGTCTACAATAATCTCCACTGACTTCATTGAAACATATGTGACAAATAATTAAGTTAAACGAAACCGTACTTAAAATATTGTCAAGCTATTAGATTATTAAGACAACTTTACAACCTCGATATAATATCCAACACGATATGCCCTTGAAAGTTTAAAGGTGTACTAGGAACAATAGCTCCCATCTATTAAATCAACATACCAATTATACAGGTACCAATCTTAGCAGCAAGGTGTCATTAGAAAAAGACAGTAATACTCTTTGCATACCTGGTGTTATTGAAGTTGCCGATTGAACGCGAGTATTTCAGTCTGCCATTGCAGCAAGGAGATATATACCACTTCAGATACAACATTGAGCGTAACTGGAAACATCATTTAAAAGAAGATTCTCATCAATGATATGCTTAAGCTTTTAGATCTGATACAAATAATGCTCAAAGCAGGGAGACAATAGACTTTTTGATAAAGAGGAGACATTGGATTGGAGTCTTATAAAAGATATGACAATCTTGACCCAATCTGTTGATTTAGGTTAGTTTTTTCTCTAGCGGGTCAAACGGGTTAATAAACAAAAAACTTACCTAACTGGAAACATCGCCTGCAGTGAAGTTTTTGTCATCATAACTAACACATTTTTATGAGCATATTATTGTAATCATACAGTTTTTGTGTAATCATATTTAACCCATTAACCATTTATATACAGAAACTAAAGACATACAAGCGTCTGTGACTGTTCGACCTGACTCAAACTTCCTTCACATAGAGGGATGGTGTTAGTAGGCATCCACAGTAAGGTATCACATCTGATTTCTCATATATTAGCTAAACAAATGACATTATGATGGGACAAAAAGTAATAAAAAAACATAAAATAGAAAATCCGAAAGTGACTTAAGCATAGTGGAACACTGGAACAGGAGGATATATGTACAACGCTAGCAAAACATAATCTTGTCAATATAATATCTAGATATTTAGAAACCAAAAGAGTCTGTGATAAGACAAACAAAAGGCTTATACTCGAGAGATGAGCCAACTCTCCTTTGATAACTGTTTACATTTGAGATCTACACCAACCCGCAATGACGCCTAGTTTAGATACCAAATCATGCTATTAGATTAAACATAAAAAAAAAAATAGTTCTCCTGAAACTATTCAAGGATTTTTCTTACACTAGTTCATATCCTATTAAAACTAATAATCCAAATCCTCATCTAAACTAGTATCCATCGAATATATTCAGATGATACTACTACTGAATACTGACCACTAATCTTTATCCAAGTTAGAGCTTTAATGTTAACTAAGGTCTAACAGATTCTGCTACAGTAGAATGCAAATAGCACAAAAACTTAATTTACATGAAAAGAACAAAAATAACCTGAAACACATGGATGCAGACATCATGTTACTCCATAGTTGAAACTATTTTTTTCCTGCATAACAGAAAAGTATATTAGATACTCCTACACAGCACGAAATATTCAGATAAGTTAAAGCCATGGAATTAGGACAAAGTTTAGAGGATTACCCAATGGAGCCCTTTTGATGATGACCATATGTTATAACATCATATGACTGAGATGTTTTTCCAATCTAAGTGCCAACAATTTTGCACCTACTTTAGATCTCTCATGACCCCATTAAAATCCTCTGTCTCATTGGATTTGGCAACTTTTTTCCTTTTAGTATCAAATTACGTACTATTTGAGCTTCATGCAATTTGTTATCTTCAAGTAACATGTGAAGCAACCAGTTACCATTGTATTGACATGGTAAATAATTATGAGCAATCATATCTTTACATATACTCAATGCTTCAGTGATCAAACGAGAATCACAAAGACTAATTAGCATATATTCATAAGCAATTTTGCTAGGAGCAAACCCCCGCTTACACATTGCATGTGAAAGAGATAAGGCATCAACCAACCTATTGTTCTTACAAAAACCCTTTATCAAACTATTATATACAATCCTATCTGGGAAGCACCCATCGCCATTCATTTTATTAAACAACTGAACAGCAACATCAATTTCACCAACCTGAATATGTCCATTAATTAAAATGGTGAATGTTACCTGATTGGGAGCCACACCCTGTTTTTCCATCATATCAAGTTGATCATATGCTTGCTCAAACTTACCCATCCGGCAAAATCCAGATAAAATCCCATTAAACAAATATAAACTAGGCATATACCCAGAGTCCTTAATTCCTCTGATTAACTTCATCGCTAATAACTTGAGATCTTCACGAGTTGTTATGGAAATTCTAATATCGTTCTCCTTGGGCAACAATGAATTCTGATGAAGCAGATGATACAAAAATTCCCTTTCCTTTACAGACTTTGTATGTGTGTCATGCCACGTTCCATCGTAACATTGGATATTCCTGGACATGCCACTGAGCAAGGTGATGCAGGTGATTTGATCACACTCGATATCACTTCTTTCCATTAGAGAAATTAGTCTAAATGCAAATTCAAGCTCCCCTTTTCTTAAAAACTGATTAATAAGGGAGGTATACAGAACTTTGTTTGGCATATAACCATCTTTGAACATACTTACAAGATACTTTACACCCTTTTCCACCATATTTTTCTTGATGAATCCACTAATAAGTGCTGAGTAAGCATTTGCATTTGGTAGCACGCCATCCTTCATCATTCGGTTAAATAATCGATTAGCTTCAATTGCTTGTCCATTTTTGGAGTACGCGTTAATCATTCTGACATACAAAACCTGGTCAGGATCAACACCACTTTCAAGCATCTTTTTGAACATAACATGTGCATCAGACACTCTCTTCTCTCTGTCCATACAACCAATAATGCAATCAAATATAGCAGCACTAGGCTTCATTTTCTTATCATCCATTAGTCGAAGAACATCAAAGGCAGATGCCAAGTCGCGCCGCTTACAATGTTCATTAACCATAATTAGAAAAGTTGTTGAGTCTGGAACCGTACCCATGCCCTCCATGAGTTCAACTAGGGCAATAGCATGTTCCACAAATCCCTCTTGGCAACAGCACTTGATCAAAGAATTATAAGCTGATAGCAAAGGCTGAAATCCAAGAGTGATCATGAAAACCATAGAACGCAATGCATCATCACTTTTTCCTCCAATGCACAATGCAACAATGTATATACTGTAAGCCATATTAGCTAGATGAGGGCTGCTTTCCATTATTCTGCCTAGAATATGGTCACTTTCATATTGAATGTTCATGGTAGGCCAAAAAGCATTAGAAGTATTAGGGTCAATACCACACCCATATTTAGCGATTGCATGCAAAATCTTCAGTGTAAGAAGAAGCTCATTCCCTTTTGGGTACTCCTTCATTAGTGTGAAAAACAACACTTGATCAGGAATAACTCCAGAATCCAGCATCTTCTGGTATACCTCATCAACCTCCATCCTGTTTTGTTTGTAAAGTGCAGGGATAATGGGTGTATAACAATGCACATTGGGCGTTAGATCCCTATCACACATGCTATACAGCAGCGCCAACGCACTATCAACTTTATTTTCCTTACAGTACTTATTGATCATTATCTGGTAAGTCACCACATCAGGTTCAAGTCCCAATTCAATCATGTGCTTATGTAAAATCCACACATTATCAAATAATCCTGAATTAATAAACCCCTGTATCAACGTATTGTAAGTATAAGTATCTGGCTGACAACCAATCTTAAGCATCTTATAAAACAATCTCATCCCCATTTTCACTTTCCTATTCTTACAGTAACCATTAATTAGACTTGTATACATAACCTTATCCACATAAAAACCGTACGATTCCATCTCCACACTCAACAATTCAGCTTCTTCAACTCTCTCCATCTTACAAAAACCAAAAACAAGTGACTTCCACAAATGAGAAACAGGTGGCACACCTCTCTCAAGCATTTTATCAAACACTTGGAGGGCTTCATCAACGTACCCTCTAGACGACAACCCAGCAATCAACATATTATAACACGAAACATCAAGTTGAATCCCTGCATCACTAATCCTAACAAAGTAATCATACGCATCAAAAAATCTATTTTGTGAAAACACCTCCCTAAGAAACTCAGAACACACTCTTCTACTAGATTTCAACTTAAACCCAACGAGCCTCTGTAAATGGTCGTTTTCCTCCTTAAATTTCCCCAATTTACAGTAACAAATCATCATAGAAGCCAATAATGGCGCATCAGGGTTAAGCCCTCGATTCAATACCCTATCAATATACAAACTTTCAGCTACCTTAACTTCACCCGCACCCACAATTCTACAAATAATCGCAGAGTAAGTGGACAAATCAAGTTCAAGACCTCGAGAAACAGCAAAATTAACAACAGAAATATCTTCAACAACGGCAGGCGACTGCAAAACAAGATGTTGAATAACTCGTCGAGCAGACGATAAAAGTCCGCGGTTAATTAGGTTTTCAGCAAGGGAAAAACACAAGGATTTATGGTCTAATTCTTCACAAGGGGACACTGTTGAAAATGGAGGTGAAATTAAGGGGCTAGTAGCGAATGATTTAGTTATTGAGTTGAAGAATGATATGAATTTATGAGGTTTATGGTTGCTTTGAATCATGCTTCCATTTGGTACTAATTTGTGGTTCTTCAATTGAAGTGATTGTATGCACTAATACGATTAAATTAAAAGAATAATGATCTACCAATAGACGAAGGAGAAGAACCTGGGTGTTGTTGTGCCGGAAAAAAGAAGGGGAAACCCGGCGCCGGAGTGTAAAACCCTAAATATTGAAGTGAGTGGCGGGTAATGTACTTTAAACCCCACACAAAACCTCTCACCAAGGTCAGCTAACAGGATTTGTTATTTATTTATTTTATTTTTTTGTTAGTTTATTGAAGAATAAATAAATGTTTTGTGACCTTTTTTCTAACATCAAGTAGGGTGCTCTGATTTGAAGCCGTTTAAATCGCAAATCGAACCAAATTAAGATTGAAAAACAATTGAATCGAATTCGAATTTTGATTTTCAGTTTGGTTTACACATTTGAATTTGAATTTAATTTTCAGTTCGATCCTCGGTTTTAAAATTTTGAATTCGGTTAAACCGAAAACCGAATTCAGATTAATAATATATTAAATTATTAATATATGTATTATATATGTGATATTTAAATTTCTTAAACAATTTATTACATTTCAACCTAGATCAACTTCACGTCTTTCATTTTTCATACTAGTGAAACTCAAACACACTAACAGTTACAATCCAAAATCGATTTTTTATAGTTATTTGGTTAAATTCAGATTTTTTTTCATTTTTTCGGTTTAACCAAAACCGAACCGAATTCGAATTCAGTTTTCGGTTTCGGTTTTCGATTTTGCTAAAAAAAACTTTAATACCGAACAACCCGAACCGAGGAAACCGTAAACCGAACCGATGAACACCCCTAACATGAAGTTTAACACAAAATCAATGTTTTAAAAATCTTAATAAGTGTTAAATTTGTTGTTTAACTTTAACATCGAAATTAACATTGTACCACTCTTCGTGGTATTAAGAAAATGATAATTGGTACATCATCGATTCTTATCCATACCGTTTAATATTATTTTACTTTACAATATCATAAAATATACATATTAACATACGAATAAAATTTAATAGTGTATAACATCGGGAGAGGCTCTATTAGTCAACAACTAGGGAGAGGCTCTATTAGTCAACAACTAGCCAGCTACCTGTGTGCAATGTTACAAGGAAGACTAACCTTCGACTTCGCTACTACTCTTTCAATGTTCACACAAATTTAAACATCTACATCATCTTAAACATAACTATTTGAACAATAAAATAAAGTAACTACTCTTATAAATTCATGAACCCAATGATATCATTTATACAATTCAAGCTAAAAAGAAGTCAAATTTTTCATATATTAAAATTTTTAGAGATGGTTGTCATGGCAGTTTGGTCGGTTCAATTGTGGTTTCATTAAGAGCGACATCCTTAGGAAATATAGTTTCATCGTGCTGTTCTTATTGTTGTCAGCTTTATATTTTTAGGGGAAAAAAAATATTTTTAGGGGAAAAAAATATTTTTAGGGGAAAAAGAAATTTAATCATCATCAAAAAAAATATTAACGATATATTAATGAGAAAATATAGCATGAAATGATGAACCAGAGTGTATAGAATAGTTTGACTAATAACATATTTCCTTTCTATTTAATTTTAACTTTACGCTTAATTTAAACTTAAAAATAATAATCAAACTTGTTTTATTTGGTGAAATATCTTTCTTCATAAAAAAGAGAAAATATTTCTCTTACACTTGCTTCCAAAGTACATACAAGGGGGTCAATCATCTACGATTTGATTTATTGATTTATTTTCTATATTTGATTTACATAATTGACGGATTAATACATTTTACTTTTTTATATTTGATTTCCATTGTAACATGTGAATTTACAAAATTGTAACAGTTTTTATAAGTAATCAACATGTAGTTAATAGGGATAAATTTTTTACTTTTAACGGTTGGCATTTTAGAGTTTTCTCATCTTTCTATGGTTAAATTTTAGAGTTTTCTCATCTTTCTATGGTTAAGTTTTAAGGAAAAAAGGGGAAATGAATTATAAGTGTTTTAGATTAGATTAGTCAATCTAATCTAGGTTTACGAATTATTATAGATTCTTATCGGTAGAACGGAAAGAATTGGAGGAAATAAATAGTGTAATTATAATAAAATAATTATGAAGAGTGTATTGAATAACACATTCAAGATTTACATCATTATTATACAAATAATTATTTTTGGTTCTAATTAAACAAATGAATGTGACACAATAGCCCGTTACAGCCATAATTGATCGACTTTTGGTTCTATAAGACCGCCGAGTTCATAATGGTTTGTATAGGACATATAGGGTGTGGTCCTTTGATGGTAGGTAAATGTTTTAAATGTGTAATAAAAAGTAATATAAAATGCATACAATTTATAACTTTTTACTGTAGTGAAACGAGCCCAAAATATATATAATTTCACCCAAATTATAATAGTAGTGATACTACTATTATAATACCATGATTTCACTAGAGATTAAATGGTTTTATCCAATACAAAAATAATACAATAAAACCGAAAATATACAAGAACTAAATTCCAAACAAATAATCTTAATCAACAAAAACATAAAGTGACATACATAATGTAATAATTAAGACAAAACAATAAAATCTAGGTAGGCATAAGAAAACCTTCATGGTGCTTGTTGTCAAAATAATTCAACAAACTCATACTCAAACCTACACTAACCGTCGCAAAAACCGCCACCGTCTTCCACGGCATCCTCCGCCACCTCTTACCACCACCATTACTTTGTCCCGGCACCCCTTCAACTTCTCGTAGCGTCATCGTTAATTCATGAAACACGTCCGTTGGTGGGACCACTTCATACGCCATTTCAGGAATCTCAGAAACACTCGAAACATCGGTCCCCATTCGTTGCAATTCACCGCCATTATTCTCACAAGATTCACAAAGAGAACTACTTTCACTACTTTCATGATGATTAATCTCATGATGAACGTGCACACTATTCAAATTTGCACGATAAAATTCGCCTTCAAGTTCGACTAGTCTTTTCTCGATATCTAATAAGTATTCGGGCTTATAACCATGAGACGCAATTTCTGCGTTTAAGAAGTTTCTGGCGAACACAAATTGGGTAACGATGTCTTGGGCGAGACGATCGAGAAAAAGTGTAGAAGCGGGTAGATTTGTGAAGTGGATGACTTCAACTTCGATTATTTGAAGACGATGGAGTAATTTTAAGGATGTATTTGTGATGTTTGATGGAGTTCGTTCTAGTGTTTCCATTTGGTCTAAAGTTGTATGCTTGGTTGGTTTTGAACTAGGGAGAAATCTTGTGTGTTTTTTTTTTTTTGTTAATAAAATATTATGGTGACGGTTATGCTGGCGGTTTACGGTAGTTTGGACCATAAGAGATATGCGCCACGTTCTTATGAGGAGGAGGCCCAGGCCTGCTAACTTACACGGCCCACGTACATTTTTAGTTTATTCCCATCAAGCCATAAGCCCATAATATGGTTAGTAAAAATTAAAAAAGGTGAACAAGAATCCTCAAGTTATACAACAATTTCTAGTACACTACTATTTTAAATTTTAATATCTAAGCCATATATTTCATATATTTCTTAACATTTCATTTATATAATTAAATCCAACGATCTTGTTCCATATTACACGTTTTAATTAATTATGAATAGATGGTGAAATGTTCTTATGTATTTACAACAAACATTTACATAATTTGATACATTGGACATAGTGTGATGAGAAATCTTTTGAGTTTGATATTATGTAATTAAATTCTTTAAAATTTGACCTGCTAAATAGTGTCACATAAAGTTTAGTGCAAAAAGAGGGTTGAATAGTGTGTAATATCAAAATTTTACACCATTTTAGAGTAGCCCGGCCGGTTAATAGGCACATCGTGCGGCTCACTATAAACATGACGCCTAGACTTGTTCCGTCGTGGGCTCGTGATGGGCACGATGAGCTTAGGGTGCAAGGTTTGTTATATTTTTAAAATAATTAATTAATCTAACTACTATATAACTACCAATATATATAGGGAAAGAAAAAAATAACGTTGACAACCTTCACATACTCCCTATACCGACTTATTCCGTAGTGACATAAAATCAGCTAAATGAGCATAGGATACAGAAGTAAAATGGCAGGAACTATATAATCCGGCATCAAAGACGAAAAAAGTTTATTAGCATGGTTCATGTTAGTTATGCTTTTAGCAAGATGGCGTTGTTGTGATTTCCAAAAGAACCAATATTATTGTTCAATCACTATTATATAGCATCCGACAATAGCTAATTTGATCCGATATCGCAATCGATTACATTCAATCACGCATTCGAGATCCTCCAAACACAAAGTGAAGATTTTTAGTAGGATCCACTCTTACCTTGGAAACAAGTACCCATAAGATCTTTTTCTTCACCTCTATCTTTATGTCATCGGTCTTGTAGATCGTTCTAGGTAAATCGATCATGACAGTATACCCTTTTTTACCAGCTTCATCATCGTACCCCTTTCGTTCTTCAAGTTTGATGAACAGAGTCACAGATTGATTCTCCTCTACTTCATATTGGTATAAACGACTGTACCCAATAATGTTCCTTTCTGAAAACAAGAACAAATTAATACAAAGTAGTCTTGTTATTCTAATAGACATCAAATAGAAATCAATTCGTAAGTATTTGTCTACAATAGTAACTAATACGTACCCATAACATAGCTGAGAATCCGTGGCCCTTCACCACTGATGAGAGTGTCCTTGTTAAACCCGAGTTCTTCCGGTTTAACTAAAATATAAAACAAAACAAGAACGGGTACGAATCGAGTTGTCATCTTGTAAAGTCTCATAATTAAGTTTCCTCATTTTAGTCTATAGTTTCTTAATTGCTAGTATGCATCTTAATAAACCAATGCAGTTAAAATTAAATCTATACATAATTGAGTATGTGCAAACTACTTAATTAATTAATGTAATATGTTTGAAATTCAAAAAGATGTATGATGGGTAAAATGCATACCGAAATCATGGCCACTGGTTTTATGTTCAACCCAGACATTATTCGCAACATCCCCATCGAATCCAGTCACATGTATGCACAGGTTTTCTGCAGTTTCCTTCACATCTCAGCGACGATTAATCGTTGATGATGATAACAAAATTGTCCACCTTATTTAGTTTCCGAGTCATCTTCCTTAGTTGTGACCGCGGGTAAATAGCATCTGAAATAATTAATGACATACATGATACATACATCTTGATTTCCGAAGGATTATGTGTCGTTTTAAGTGATATTGAAAGGCTACTAGATGTCGTTTCGTAGTTGAGTTCATCTAATGTAAGCTGCTTTCTTTTCATTTTTCTTTGACCGAATTTTTTACATGTTTTGTCACTCTTTTCGGCATAATATATTTTTTTCACATTTTGTTATTAGGGATTCTCTCCCATAGAAATATTTTTATCCACTTTCAAATATACATATGGTTATAACTACTTATAAATCACAAAGTTTGTTATTTTAGTTGAGCCTTTTGTGTTTTAGAAGATTTTGTTGAATTCTCATAAAATCCATTTGGGTATCATTCGTTTGTGGAATATTTTTGATGGAACTGAAACTCATCAAAGAAAAATTAAAATTTCAACGGAAATGAATGCCTTCTAGTGAAGGAATTCAATTGTATAAATTTTCATGAAATTCCGTGAATGTCTAGCCTTGAGTTGTTCAAAATATAAATTATTAAAAAATAATAAGTAGTTAGAGATTACAAAACTTGAAAACACAAAGGCATCAAATCGAATAGACAAGCACCTAATATAATGGCTCTTGAAAACCACTTGTAAGACAATTCTAAAAATAAAATTACCTAAAGAAACATGACCTTGAAAGGAAACCATGAATTGAACACTCGCAAACAAGCCAATATGGATCTCCCACACCTTTCTGATGTAGTAATAAATAAATATCCGAATGTTTGTCTCATGAATGCATGGAATCCTCTATAAATTCATTAAAAGTGGTGATAACATGTTAAATTTACATGAATAGGGTTTTGCATTACCTTTTTACTCAATCATAAATAAGTAAAACGGAAAGATTAAATCAAAATAAACAAATGGATAAGATTTTTTCTATTCGGATTATATGGCGATGACGAATATTTTCATTCAATTGTAAGCGGCCTCGATCATAGCAAATGTATTAACTAGCTGATTAGATTGTCACCACTACTGTTATCCAGTAACTTTCAAGTGTTCAATAACTCATTTTCCACATTTGAAGTCTCAAACTAATATTTTCATAGTTATGTTCATCAAACTCGAGATTGTTTAATTTTGTTTTGACTATTGAGTGAAAAATCTCGCTTGTAGTTGTGATATGGTTTTACTCTTTACAAAAGAGAGCAAACATTATTAAGTGTCACAACTCAAATGTATCATCTTTGATTTGGATGCATATTTATGCTAGATCATAACTTAAGGCACAAGCAACATAATCTTAACCCTAAAACCTAATGGACACTAAACCCACAATCAGATTTGGGCCAACTAACCTAGCCCTCTAATAAATCCTTGGCACGTCACCGCCGATGAGAGTGTCCTTATTCCAGAAAACGTCCCCTTCTGATAAAGTATAAAACAAAACAATAACTCATCATTTGAAACATTCAATCTTGTAATCAAGGTCAGGTCTTTTTGTTTGGTATGGTCATATACTCGTATCAATCTATAGGAGAACTAAAACTATTGCTTATGCATGGTAACATATTTGGAAGAAAAAAATTTGACGGTAATGCATACTGATACCATGGCCATTAAGCATCGGTTCCTCATTACTAGTTCTATTTTCAACCCAGACCTTATTCACTTCCTCAGCAAATTCGGTCACATTTATGCACAGGCCTTTTGCAGTCTCGTTTACATCCCAACGACGGTTTACCCCTAAGGCATATGAAACAATTGACATTAAGAAAGCGTATGGTCATGCTTAACAACTATAGTCCATCATATTTATGTTAGATGACTTGTAATGATATTTAAGCACTTGACTATTCTTCAATAACTACACATGAACACTATCAAATTGGATAATCTACTAGCTAGTCAAAACAACGATGATAAAAAACTTGAACTAAACTGAAAACACCACACATACATGATCCTTAATTTCGTATACCTAACTCTTTCTTCCTTTTAACATTGCATTTACTTTACTAATTATCTTTCATTAGTAATTCGCCATATTGTCAACATCCTCCTTTGTCAAGTTAGTAAAAGGTTACGACTAATACGCCTTTCTCCATCTTTGGTAAAGCGAATTTAAGTTTGTAGGGTTTCCCAACTGCCCTTATGCCTTCACAACATAGCGTGTTGTCTTCCCAACATAGCGTATTGTCTTCCAAAGAAACCTTCAAGTCGTGATTATCAACTCCAGGCATAAATCGTAAACGTACAGCGACACCTTCATCTGTCTCTACACACTGCATTCCAAATAGCTTCGTTCGCACACCAACTTCCAACTTTTCCTCATCTAATCTGATCATTAAGTACCACCAGCCACGAGGCGTCTTAGCACAATTCTTATAACTATGAACAGAATAGCCACAACAAGTCAGTTACAACTTACATCTAGTTAAACATGACGACAAATTTGATTATAACTTATATTAAATAAACCGGAACCACACATTATTTCACACTTAATAACATGTTAACAGGATCATGATTTAATGTATACTTTAATTTTAATATATTAATATTAATTAATATTAATTTTAAATAAATATTAATGAACCACACACACAATTACAGACTTCGGAGGTGTTCGGTATTGCTTATTTATAATAATTTTTCTGCTTAAAAAATAAGCAAGTAACTCCATATTTATTTTTAAGTAGTTATTAGTATCTGAAAAATGTTCATTTTTGTTTATCTACCGTAAAACTAAGCAGCAATAAGCACATAAAATAAGCAATCTCGTACGCACCCTTAATACTGTTACCATTTACTAGAAGCACCACAATCAAAATTTAACATCTTAACAAACTTAATACGATTATGAGGGGCACAAGTAAAATAAAGAGGAATCAACAATTTAATAAAAAAAATATAATTAGAATTAAGAGTAACATTGAACTACCGGAATCATCGTGAGAGACATGAACGTGGAACTCCTTGAGCAACATCAACCGTGAAATCGAACCACCTGTTGCCGCCGCCACCCGGACCGGAACAACAGATTTGGTGAAGCGTGTGGTAGTACGGAACGACCTGGAAGCATTCGCCAGAGAATTGCCGGAAATGTGTAGCCTAGAAGCAGATGATTGACCTAATGTGACAAATGAGCCTGTGAGGACTTTAGGAGCCGTCAATTGACGGAATGTACCGCTGGAGTTGGTGAGGTGACGGAGTGTGACGGCGGAGGTGGTGAGATTTTTGAGAACAAGTGAGGAAGCCATTTCCGGTGACCGGAATTCAGGAAAAAAGATGAAGTAACAGCTTCTTTGTGGAGGGAGAAGCATGTTCTAGAAGGTTCATTTTGTTTATGGGATTCGGGTCATTTTTATCCGGATCTTAAATTTGGGTCCGCTTGGTGCTTGGTTTGGTATTTTACTATTTTGGTTAGATTTGTTTACCAGACTTGCATTTTAGTTTGTTTGTTTTTATCTTGATCATTTATTTATGTTCATTTATTTATGGAAAATGCTAAACATGATTCTAAGGATTATAAATATGAAATTCAAACGTGCATAAATTATTTGTACTTTGATAATAATCATCTACCACTTGAATATAACTGTTTCCAACAAACTTAATATATCATCAAATTTTGTACAAATTAATCCTTAAACGTAACTCTTAGGGTCATAAATAGCAAAATCTTTTATGTATTTATTTAAGTTATTTTATTAGAAAAGGTAGTTATTTAGTATTTTTAAAATTAAAACAAACCTATTTTTTAGAAAAATTGTTTGACCCATTAGTATATTATGCCCGTAGGACTTCCACCAAAATTATTAGAAACTAATCGTTTCACTATCCTGTTATCTTTCACTTATGAATAAAGACCAACATCCATTATTATTTAATTAGTAAAATCGTGTTAAACGGTCAAGTGTTAATGTATAGATTCATACGGGACAAAAGAAAATCTTGATATACAATAATAAATTATTTTTCTTTCTCGTTGTAGGACTCTATTGTCAAGACGATCAAAGACGTTATATTGTGTTCTTATTTTATGTTTTTTTAGCCTCGATATTGGATCAAGGCTACAAGTACGGGAGACAGATTTTCTTTAAATTAGAAAGTTCTAACAATGTAAAAACTTTTTTCACACCGTTATATATAAATGTGGTGATTTATACACCACAAAAAGTGACATGCACACCATAAGTGACATGCACACCATAAATATACATATAAAATGTTGTACTATGTGCATTAATATGGTGTGTAGTGTACATATCACTTTTTAAAGCGTACAAATCACTACTCTATAATATAATAGAGATGATATTTACCGTACAAAATTCATCTGAATTGGTGGGTTTATCGTTGACTATTAACTTTTGATACATATATTGTAGATAGCCTTGATATATAACACTATGTTATTATGAGATTTTGTGAAAATTCATCTGAATTGGTGGGTTTATCATTGACTAATATTTATAGTACAAATTTACAATCAAAGAGATAGTAACAAACTTTCTTTCTATACATTATACATTATATGTATCCTATATTTTTGACTTGGAGCATATATTGCTAATACCCCACCTCAAGCGAAAAGGTGGTGCACCAATACGAAGCTTGGCACGAAATGTTTCAAACAAAGGACGCGGAAGACTTTTAGTGAAGATATCCGCTAATTGAAGCGTAGTCGGAACAAACTTAGTGTATAATCGTCCAGATGAAACAAGCTCACGGACAAAATGATAATTGATGTCAATGTGTTTAGTACGTTTATGAAATATACGATTTTGACTTAGAAAAAGTACACTTTTGTTGTCACACAAAACTGTAGGTCGATCGGGAGGTAAAACATGAAGTTCACGAAGAAGATGTGTAACCCAAACAATCTCAGCAGCTGTGTTTGCAAGAGCATGGTACTCTGACTCACAACTGGAACAACAGACTGTTGGTTGTTTCTTTACACTCCAAGAGACAAGATTTCTGCCGAGAAAAATAGAATAACCATAGGTCGATCGTCGTGTCTCAATGCAACGAGCCCAATCTGCATCTGAATATCCAACAAGTGAGGGTGTTGGAGAGTGCTGAAATGAGAGACCATATGAGAGGGTTCCTTTAACATATCGAAGGATCCTCTTGACTGCTTGAAAATGATCTTCAGTTGGAGCGTGAAGAAATTGACTTACTTGATTCATTGCATAAGATAAGCCGGGTCAAATAATCGCTAGGTACTATAGTGCTCCAACAAGAGATCGATATAATGTGGGATCAGAAAAAGACGAGCCAAGCGTAGAAAAGTTCTCGGCAGTGGCAAATGGGGTGGCCACAGGTTTTGATTCAAGTAATCTAGCACTAACAAGGATATCATGGGCGTATTTTGCTTCACTAAGAAATAAACCAGAGTCCGTTTTGGTGACTTCAAGACCCAAGAAGTAGCTAAGATGTCCAAGATCCTTGATGACAAATTTAGAATTTAGACGAGATATGAACTTACGAATAGTAGTATCATGATTTCCAGTGAGAATGATATCATCCACGTAGACTAAAAGATAGATGATACATGATTCGCGTTTGAAAACGAATAAGAAAGGATCTGCTCGACTACATGAAAATCCAAGGTGAATAAGAAATTTGCAAAGCCGTTGAAACAAAGCTCTAAGAGCTTGTTTAAGCCCGTATAACGCCTTCTTTAGTCGACAAACATGAGCGGGAAAACGCGAATCAAAAAAACCGGGAGGCTGCTCAATAAACACCGTTTCAGTGAGATGACTGTTTAAGAACACATTTTTTTACGTCTAGTTTATGAAGAGGCCACTTATGAAGAGTGGCAAGAGAAAGGACAATACGGACCATAGAAGCTTTGACAACTGGGCTAAAGGTGGCTGAGTAATCCAATCTAGGAACTTGAGTGAAACCTTGGGCGACTGAACGTGCCTTTAAGCGATCAACTGAGCCATCAGAGTGATATCTGGTACGAAACACCCATTTTGAGCCAACAACATTGGAATGTTTTGGACGTGGAACAAGATCCCAAGGCTTATTTTTTTGTAATGCATCCATTTCATCATGCATGGCATTCAACCATGTAGGATATTTAGAGGCTGATTTGAAACCTTTTGGTTCCTTGTTCACAAAGAGAGCACGATGAAGGCCACTATGCGATAGATGAGCAACGTCTGCAAATTGTTTACATTTAAAAATGTCTGATTTGGAACGAGTAACCATTGGATGACTCGAGGGCGTTTCTAGGTAGAGCTTGTAGAGATAGTGGAAGGAGCCGTTGTGGGTTCCGGAGGCGGTGGCTCAATTGTGGTCGGTGTTGATGGCACATGACAAAGACAACAAGGATCGGGAAAAGATTGTGGCAGATGTGGTTCAGGATCAGATGGTACATTGTGTTTATTTGACATAGACGGAGCTATTGAGGGCGCTAAATGAGCAGCATCATCGTAATTTGTAAATACGTGTTTGGCGAGATCAACTGTGGGCATTTGGCCAGAGAATGGAAAAGAAAACTCGTCAAATTGAGCATGTCTAGTGATATAGATGCGCCAAGTAGATGGATCCAAACAGCGATATCCTTTGTATTGTGTGCTATAACCGATGAAGACATACGAGATGCTACGAGGGGCGAGTTTATGTGGCGAGTAGTCTCATAAATAAGGAAATACACGATACCCAAAGGTGCGAAGGCTATCGTAATTCGGTGTAGTAGAAAAGAGCAGCTCAAACGGAGTTTTGTATTGCACTACTTTGGATGGCAATCGGTTTATGATGTAAGTTGTTGAACTAAAAGCATCAGTCCACATCGATGCAGGAGTGTGAGCATTGAACATCATGGCAAGTCCTGTTTCGTTGATATGGCGGTGCTTTCGTTCAACACGCCCATTTTGTTGGAGGGTGTGCGGACAAGAAAGGCGATGATGCGTGCCATTTTCCATAAGTAAAGTATGGACACGATGATTTAGAAATTCAGTGCCACCATCGCTTTGGAATGTATTTATTGTTGCATGAGACTTGTGTCCGTACAAAGTTCAAGAAGACATTAAACACTCCAAAGAAATCTGATTTTGCCTTTAGAGGATAGAACCAAGTAAATCTAGAGAAATCATCAAAATCACATAATAATGATAACCATCCAAAGAGGCGATTGGTGCCAGTCCCCACAGATAACCGTCCATAGAAGCGATTGGTGTCGGTCCCCACAAATCACACTGTATCAAATCTAAAACATGGAGAGATTGTTTTACATTATTATCAAAAGGTAAATGTTTGCTTTTTGAAAGCTGACAAGATGAACAAATACTCGGTTCCTGTAAAATAAAAGTACATATAACCATTCCAATTTATTAAGTAACGAAACAACATCAAAAGAAACATGTCCCAAACGGTTGTGCCAAAGCTCATACGATGCACGTAATCTGTTGGGGTGCAACTGCGACATGTAAGCCTTTTGTTCTCGCTCTAGCATATAAAGATCGTGATCACGTCAACCAGTTGCTAGTACTGCCTTTCTGTGTTGGTTCTGAATAGCAAACATATAAAAAAATAGTATGTCAACTGGATTATCCAATGTGATCTTGCTAATCGATAATTTTTGGTGAGATGTGGAACAACAAGAACATCAAGTAATTGTTCGTGTCAATGGAGAAGTTCATGGGTACTTTAAATGTGGAAGAGGGTTAAGGCAAGGGGATTCAATTTCCCCTTACTTGTTTACACTAGTGATGGAAGTATTAACCTTAATCATGACAAAGTATATAAATGAATCTTCTGAGTTCAACTACCATTATGGATGTAAAATAATCAAATTATGTTTTGCAAATGATTTAATGGTGCTATGCTGTGGAGATAAAGGATCAATTTCTGTTGTTAAGAAAGGTCTGGATGAATTCAGCCAAATGTTTTCAAATTTTAATAAAAGCACTATATTCTTTGGTAGTGTTCTTGAAGGGCAAAAACGGAGTATTCTTCAAATTCTACCATTTGCAGTAGAAAAATTGCCTATGAGATATTTAGGAGTTCCGTTACTTGCTAAGAGATTAGGGGTTAGTGATCATAAGTGTCTCATGGACAAAGTGAAAAGTGTGCAATGTTGGAGAAATAGATACTTATCCTATGCAGGTAGAGTACAATTAATTAAATTTGTCCTTTCATCCATGCAAGTCTACTGAGCTTCCGTATATATGATTCCTTACTCAGTCATAGCAATTTGAAAGTTTGTTGAAAGGTTTTTTTATGGGTGCAATGGTCTAGTTTAAAAGGGAAAGCTAAAGTTGCTTGAAATATTGTCTGTAAACCAAATGATCAAGGTGGGATGGGAATTAAGCCCCTCAATCAATGAAATGGGGTTCTTTTGATTAAACAATTGTGGAAAGTCATTACTCAGAAAGATTCCTTATGGGTCAAATGGGTCAATTATGCAAAATTAAAAGAAAGAAGTATTTAGGAGGTAGAATCTGGATCTTCTGATAGTTGGGGTTGTAAGCAACTGCTTGAGCTTAGAGATAAGGTGAGGCCTCCTGTCTTTAATAAGCTGGGAAATGGTAAAAAAAAAAAACTTATGTGGTATGATAAATGAGAAGATACTGGACCATCGATGAATTTCATTACAAACAGGGATTTATATGATGTCAGATTAGGTGATTCAGTAAGTGTAGCTAGTATGATTAAAGATGGCAAATGGTTATGGCCAGGGTAAATAATATTCAGGGTCTGGAGAATATTGAGGTTCGAGAGTTATTAGAACATAAAGAAGATGAAGTTTTATTGGTCACTAATGAAAGTAAGAAAGTTATTATGTGATCGTTCCAGAGTAATAGAGTTATGAAGTTTTAGAGTAATTTCCACGGTTAGAGGAACGACCACGACCACTATAACCATTAGAGTTCCCAAAATGAGAATCATATGACGATCGATTTAGATGAGCTGTAAAGGCCGCCGATGGAGAAAGAGAACCATGGACTGAGTTGAGAAACAATTCATGGCTCTCTGCTTGGGAGATCAAATCACGAAAAGTGGGACGGGGTTTGATAGCCCGCGAGGGACCAAGGCCGCAAAGAAACCAATGACTTTTATCCATATCATCAACAGGATGACCAATGGCGGTGAACTGGTCACATATGGATTTGAATTTTCGACCGTAATCGGCAAGGCCGTCTTTGAGGGCGGGCGATGTGGTCGATCGTCCAGGACCACCAGATTATAGGGTCCTCAAAATTGTGAATGTTTATGAATGTGTGTGTGTGTTGATTGTAATTGCAAGAAGGAAAAAAATTAGTTGTTTCAAAGTTGTTTGAGCTGCAACAAAAAAGAAACATCGTATAACTAGATATATGGCCTCATTTCAACCGTTAATCTGTTTTTGTTAACAAAAGGCCTTTTTTTGGCAGTTAATTTGTTTTAGCTCAGGGCCTTTGAAAACTGAGAGACGGCACTAATCGGAAACAGTAGAGTTACCCTTCTGGAGTTGTCGAAGAGAATCACGAAGTGTGTGCATATGCTCAATGGAGTCATGGCTGTAGTAATCCTCGAGTGCAGTCCAAACTTCACGAGCAGTTAATTGCAGTTCAAACTTCACGAGCAGTTTTTAGGCCAATGACTACCGACATGGCTTCTTCAGAACCTTAATTGGTGAGTTTATCATTGACTAATATTTATAGTACAAATTTACAATTTACAATCAAAGATAATAACAAACTTCTTTCTTTACGGAACTATACATTATCTGTTTCCTATATTTTTTGACTTGGAGCATATATCAGTAGTAGTTACAATATCTTAGTCTAGATATAATATTCTATTTCATAAACATCTATCTAAATTAAAATTAGAAATCTACGCAGCAACGATGCTTTAGCTAAGTTGTACCAAAGATTTTATCAAATATAAGCAATAGATTATCGGTTCATGTCCCAAAAAGAGAAAATACAATTAAACGGTCATTGATCTGACGGTATCTATCAAGTTACCCTTTTAATCCTATGGTTGGGAGTTCAAATTCTAGAAATGGGACATGTAAATATTTGTGGATAATGTGTATATTCGTTTGGTAGATCACTTAGCCCTTCTTAAAATAAAATAAAAATTCTTTGGGCAAAGATGTTTTTGACTAGCGTAATTGAAAATCTTTGGACAAGAAGACTTTCAAGTCAAATTGAGGAAAGATTAGATAAATTTACAACAGGTCATTTGATTCCGATTATGTGCATTTAATCCTGAAATATACATATGTATACGTTGGAGAAGGGTTATTGTGGTATTGTTAATTAAGGTGGTAATCGTAGGAACTCATCTGGACTGTTAATTTAATACTAATTAAAAACAGTGAAACATACTCCTTATGAGTTTGTCTTTCTATTCAAAAGAATATACCCCAGTCATCTTAAATTTGCTATAACTTTTTCTTATTTATTTTTTTAGGAAAATAAATTATAACATAAAATCAATCTTATCTATAAAATAAATAAAATATACTTAAACCAGAATACAACGGAGGAATTCTGATGTTTAATTGTGTTTTTCCAAATCGATCCGACTATCTAGATTATATGTAAAAGATTGATATTATTATTATTAAATAAAAATAATTTGATTTGATTAAAGTGAGGGAGAAGATTTCGTCAATATATTAGTAACTATTATTTAATTTAGTTATATAGCCGAATTAAATTAAATAGATTCTGTTTATTATTATTATTATTATTATTAGAACCTTGTGGACATAACGATCAAGAGAGATAACCCCCCAAATCATCCCCAATCACCACAAACTCTACATTTGAACCCTAACTTCAAATCTCAAATGCCGACGGATCAAGCCGAGCTCACTTCCGATCGGGTATATATCTATACACATCACTTCATTTTGTACAGAATTGATATACTTCATTTTGTTAATTTTTTATGTGCACAGTGTGCTCCAATCCCTAATAAAAAGGACCATCCATATTCTTAGGTTATGGAAGGTACTATGTGCTGCAAATCACAGAGCACTATTTAAGCCTTATATTTTACATAATAAATCGATATCTTTATAACCGACTCAAAATATGTTATCAAATCTTCTATACTTTATACATATCTAGAATCTTCAACTAATTGTGATAAACAATTAATCTTTACCATACATGTCTACAATCTTCAACTAATTATATTTACAATCGGTATCAATGTTTTCCTATAAATACAACCTCTAGGATCCTTTCATCATTCACAAAATCACGAAAACAGTTTCACATATATTTAATCGCATTATGTAAATTCTTCTTCAATTGCTTCTAATGTTGCAATCACCTGCATCAATGACATTCATGAAGATAGTGAAGGTTGTAGCATCAAAGTGCAAGTTCTTAGCATGTGAAAGCAGTATTTTTGCAATAAAACATCAACGGTTGCTTCTGTTGTATCGATGTCGTGATTAGGGTTTTGATGATTGATGTGGTTGTCTTCTAGGTTTTTGAATTCATTTCCACTGAATTTGACATTTTTGCAGTCTGTAGTTCGTTCAAATACTGTTACATTGATAAAAAAAAAGGTTTATTTGTTACTTTGATATATAATATAATTTTTGTATAAAAAGTGCATTTTTAGTTATATTTTTTGTTTTTTCTATGAGTTTACAAAAATTAGGATATCAATACTATAGATCACTATAAATCCCGGATTCGTCACTGGATTCACCCATCTTTATCTTCTACTACATATAATATATCTCCACCTTTATCTCAAAATTAATCTCAACACAAGTAAATGTCTAAATTATCCTTGACTCATTTAATGCATTTTAATTAATAATAGCTTAAGATTAACGTCAACATACATTAAAAAAAATAAAAAAACAACTCATTTTATAAATTCAATTTAAATTTTTCGCATTGTCACGGGTCTTAAACCAGTTATTGAGAAAAGTATATTATATACTTAGAAGATTTAGATAATTTAATATTAATTAAAGCATAACTATAAGCAATCCTATCTAATGAGCATGATGAATACCAACACATAAGTATAGACAACCATATCATAGTTGAGATTTTTCAAAAATGAAGGTAAGATTACACTGTTTTAAATAATATCAAATTTTATAATTGCATTTTTCAGCGGGCTGATAAGTTTGCAGGTTGAAAATTCAACCCCAGCCCAACCTATTTAATAAACGGGTTAACTGTGTCCAACCTGTTTCCAATTCTAAACGAACCCAATCGGACAGATCTAACCTGTTTACTTTTTGTGTCGAATTGCCACCGGTTGAAATGAGTTGGAAGTTAGAATGATGTGACGTGTACAAGGATATAAAGAGTTAATTCATCAATGGAAAACACAAGTGAGATAATGCAAACACTTTCTCTTAGTCACATATCAAACATTCTTGTGTACTAGACCATTTTGTTTGATACACACAAAAATACATCTTCTAGTGGAGAAATTGGTATCTTTTTTGCTCAGTGCAAGACTCTACCGGTTGCCCATTCTTGAGAACTGCTAGCCATCAATGTACAGCCTTCGACTATAATCCTCACTTTTTTATTGTTTAACAGACGCCAAATCACCAGGGCACAACCACGGACCTGAGATTATATAATTGCATGTGAAGAGAAAGATCAAAGACAGTTAAATAAGGTATCAAAATGAGAACGTACCACATTGACCAATAAAAAAACAAGTTGGAGACTGATACTACTCACAGGAGAATCGGGAGTTTTATTGACTTAAAAATTATATCCAAATTATTCAGCCTTGTAGAAGAGGACAATGGTTTCTAAAATTAGATAACCGGAGATAGAAGAGCTCGAGATCCAATTGATACCTTCGAGTAACATTAACTTGTACTCTTAATGTCGCCTGTCTGGCTGTTGCTTCCTTTGGAGGCAGAAGAAATACCTTGCTCAATACACTAGATAAAAGAACAAGCAAACTTTAAGGAGTAATCAAAAAGAGCAAACAAACTCCTATTGTAACATTGTTGGGAAACGAAACATCCCAACAGATACTACTCTCTCTAGTAACTTCAAGACATATTCAAAAACCATATATGCAATTTTGGTAGATGATATGTGCACTTACAGATCAAATATATAATTTTAGTTTAATAATTACGTAAAGAAACCGATAACTCAAAATAGTTCGCATAAGCAACTTTATGGAAAATGGCCCTGCCTTGAGTGAAATACAACATACCTGAAGAAGATGATTGTGCAGCCAATCAAGAGTTTGTGGAAATGTTGTAGCAGATATATTAGCAACTGTCAATCCCTGTTCAGAGATCCAACAAAGAAAAATCCTTATGAGCACGATCCAAACTAATTTCCACGATCAAGGTGTGATGTAAACATACCTGTGACTTAAACGAGCACAGATAGTCCTGAATGGTTTTTAAGTTGCTGATCAATTTATCTTTTTCCTGAAAATGTTCACAAACAAGAAAAATTCATTATATCTTTCCCTAAATTGAAAATTAGAAAGAGTGTCAGCTAATTGCTATACAAAGCTCAGTAAATGTTGATACCTGGATTGGATACTTATCACTGAATTTTCGGCTGGATATCCACTCCTCCAGTAGAGCCTGCAGGTGAGATGAAAGGCACTCGATGAAACTTTAGTTTCTTTTTTAACTATTGAAATTTTTTATAATTAACTGAACATCGGGTAGACCTTTCGTCTCCTTTTGAATGAGAAAATGAAGTGGATTAAATACATGACATTAAGGTATTAAGGTCACAGAACATCTTGATACCTTATGATCGAATTCTGCCATCTTTAGGACTATAGGAATTATTACCGGTTCAGTGACCCCAGATTTCTCTCTTACAAGAACAGGGTTCCTATCTGCCACTTGCTCTTTTGTTTTGTCATCTGAATGGCCAAATAAGCAATTAGAAAGAAGGCAACTTGTAAATTGTGTGTCAGAATCATTCTAGTGTAAGGAAGGTTAACACCAACCAGGAATAATTGGTGGTAACAGAAGTCAAACTCTATGAAGAACAAAAATAAATGATTGCAGAGGTTAGTATAGGAGCTAACCTTGACTGCCAGCATCCTGTTCAACAATATGAACAGAGTTGAGGCCATTTGAAATCTTATCGGTCTTGTCTGCTGATGCTTCTTCTGTCTTGGAATTTTCAATACTATTATGGCTACTCTCACTATGAGTACTGGATGCAGAAACATTATTCTCCGTGTCTTTTATATCATTTTCATTCATTTTTGTAGACTTCGATTCATCTGCATTCACTGGAGCATGATGCGGCGATTTATTTTCTTCATCCATAAGGTATATACTAGGATCCACATGCATCCCCTGCAAGGCAAACTCAGGATTCAGTAAACGTGTTACTTTTCATTTGGAAGGAAGAAAAGGACAATATTGAAGTCTATAGGAGATTGAACGAATAGCTTATAAGAAATTGACAATCTCTGTAAGAAAAGATATGATGGTAACTTATAAGGATTGAGTAAACGTGTTACTTTTCATTTGGAAGGAAGAAAAGGACAATATTGAAGTCTATATGAGATTGAACGAATAGCTTATAAGAAATTGACAATCTTTGTAAGAAAATATATGATGGTAGCTTATTCAGAACAGATGTCACATCTAGTATTAAAATTACTTATAGTGAATATAAATGGTTCCTTAAAACACATGTGATGTTAGCTTATTTTTATACAGGAATGCATGAAATTATCAAACAACCTAGTACTGAAATTTCATCATCACTAGCTTGTCACACCACACCCAATATACTCGGTATCAATAGCTTGTTTGTGCACCTAGAAATCTAAAATCAAGCAACAAATATATCTGAAGTTTGCATAATGTCTTCCTTCGTTAAAACCTAAAATACCAGCATCAACTTAATTAGTTGCTATGGTCATTACCTTTTTGTACCTGGTATTTGGACCTACGCTTTATTAGGATTCGACACAGGTCAAGCTTAGTTCTGTGGGAACAATGTGGCTAAAGGTTTAGCTACACATTAGCAAACCTATGCTTTGTTAGCTCAATATGAACCAAAACAGCAAAACTGCTAATAAGATTACAAGAGCAGATATCTTTTAAGTCCATATCAAAAGCTATAACTGGAAGCTCTAAAGTAATGAAGGAAAAATTATCCATCAACAACTAATGTTACATCCGAGGGACTGTTCAAAGCCATGTCCACCAGTTCATCAATAGAACAACAAACAAGATAAAACTCAGCATACAAGTGAGTATAAAGCAGATTTCAGTCTGCTAATAGGAGAGTTTCTAGTTTTGGGGTGGGCGAGAAATCATAATATACCAATTTATAAATTAACAATTAGGAGTACATGACATCATTGAGTATATGGGTTAACATAAAGGCTGTTGCAAACTTACCATATAATGACATCATTAAAAATCATAATCTAGAATTTGCAATTGGTCGTAAGAAACAGTTCTTTAATATTTAGTGAATAAGAGAAGATTCCAGCTACTTGATCCATTTTGGTTCAATCTAATCCCAATAATTGCAATGAGATAATATTGTGAGATATGACCTCAGAGACGCTATGTTCCACAACTTAGTGTCAGCTAATTACGTAGACAAAATACTAAGCAGATCTGAGTCTATACGTATTTTAGGTACCTCAATGATGATCGGCTTTCCATCTTTCATTGCTTTCTTCAAATCTCCAGCCAAACCTATGACAAAACATGATTCACATGATCAAATTAAATCTTTCTATACTGTTTCTAACTCCAGCCTGGCCTTAACCAGCAACTGTACATTACCTTTTCTAACAATTCTGCATTCTCTACAAAATTCAGTGATTAGCTCCTCCGAGGAGCTGAAGTCTCGTGCCCAAATAGGTGAAGATGTCAAAGGCGCACTGAGATAATTAAAAGAAATATAATAAGTCTTCTGCTATGACTTACTATCATACATTAACCCTCGCTGAAGTTCATCATTGTTACTTTTTAAGATATCACAACATAGTGAAGAAATTTTAGCACTAGTTTGACTGTATTCTATATTTCTGAAAGTGCAGTAGAAGACATTTATTGAGATATGAACAAAAGTACGGAAAAGCTACGTACTCTGTCGATGTCCTTAGCAATTCATAGACCATATCTGTCTGTAGCATCAAGAAACATAAACGTCAAGAGAGTTAATGTGAAGCACAATTGAGAGTTTGAGACGATTGCATGTTTATGTATGCACACACAAAGGTATGGGGACAAACACGAACATGTGAAATAAAGAAAAAAGGAGTATTTCATGTATGCCATGGCTAAGTGCCATAATATCATATTTGCCAAACTAAGTTTTAAAATATCATATATGCCATTCTTAATTTTAAAAATATCATATGTGCCAAATGATTAACTTTATCAATTAATACTTGATAATTATCAAAAACTTGGTAATTGACAACTATATCCTTATATCGTACTATCATAGATACCCTCACTAAGATTATCACATATCACATATATGGAAATGATTTTTTTTGCTGAATCAATATAAAATAAAACTCAGACTTAGTAAATCTGCTACACAAATATATACACCCAAATATTTTAGAATATATGTAAAATTTTAAATGTTAAAATAAATAAAAATATAGTCATTTGACCCAATATTCTCCCTCATTACCTACATAGACTTTCTGCAGGTGGTTCTTGAATATGTACACTTGCATTTGCAGCCGATAATATCATCGCAGATGTAATTAAAATATAATAAATACATAAATGTACGCCGTATAAGACTCAAAATTTTGTGCAATTAAAACTCAAGGGACACAAACATTAACTGAAGGATATAGCTATCCATTACATACTTAAATCAACAAATTGAAATATGATTCAAAGTAGAAATATACATGTACCCGTTTAATAATACTTCTGACCAAGAAATGATGATGAATATAAATACAGATGAAGTATGATGAAAGTTTCTTGTGTTGATAGATGAGTGAGTCTCTTGAGCTTCTGGATGTGTAGAGACCAAAATGAACAAGAGTATAATTGTTAATTCATAAGTTATTGATAGTCATTGTAATCGTTTCAGGTATATTTTAATTACTAATTTAATCATTTGGGCATATATGATATCTTTAAGATTTAAGAATAACATATATGATGTTTTGAAACTTAATTGGGCATATATAATATTAGGCCACTTATCAATGGCATCTTTGAAATTCTCCCAAGAAAAAAAGGGACATTCTATAGATATGTGAAAACAGATTCACCTGCAAAACATTTGGCAAGTTCAACCTTTGTGCAAGTTGGGTAGCAATTGTAGACTTTCCAACACATGCTGTGCCACATACAAGAATAACCAAAGGTACTCTTTGATGGTGAAATCTAAAAAGGGAATGAATAGAAGAAGCAAGATAAATAAAAAAAAGTGTTAACAAAAAAGCCAAAAAAAAAAATAATAAAAATAAATTCGATAATACTATAATAAATTTAAAATGATTGGATTGTTTTTCATATACAATAGTCATAACTGAACTACTCCCATTGAATAAATATGATCAACAGTATTACTGTAGTTTCATATCGCTGGTTTATTTATACTAAATTCTTAGATAATTTATGCACCATATGCAGAAAATTCTTCATTTGTTTACATCAAATATGATAAGCATGATCAATTTCATTGATCTGGGTACCCTGACTTACTGGGAGTGATTTTAATGAATCTGTATGAATTGAGTTTCAGCATGTAGCCTACCCTTACAATAAAATGGAAATGGGTTTATACCTTGTCATCATCTTGTATCGATTTATGTACTCTTGCCCATAGCCCCGACGCTCCATGAGCTACAGGAAAAATGCCAAAATCTTAATGAAGGTTTGATGATTAATTTTGAGAGAGGTCATACTTATCATCATGCCTTCGGCAATGAAAGTAGTATTACTGTAATAGCACAGACAAAGCTTTTCAATACATTAATATCTTAAGACGTAAGCTTAATCTGACCAAGCCTTAGCTCATACAGGTGGGCGTAGGCTAAAACAAAGTTCAAAGAGAACTATAAATGGAGGTATGTATATCATTATATCTTACAGTAGACGTGTATGCCTTTTATCTAGCAAAGATAAAAGAATAGCACGCCAGATACAACTTTAACCCCTTTAGTAACCATCAACTTCTGGTAAAATGACTATATTGAGATGTTTTTACATCATGAGAATCTTGACATTTTGGTTAGATGCATGAAGAAGATTTTACTAGATAATCTACCAAATTTTTCAAGATAGAAAAATTAAACAAATCAATCGAACATTTTCAATTTCGTTGTTAGAATAAAAACATGAGTTGTAGGACTACAGGAGTCAAACATTGATAGAGTAAAAGTTATCTGGCAATGTTGCAACTTTTCCCGGGGTACCGTCCCCTTTATCCAAAAAAAAAAAAACTTTTGGAGACTATATTGAGATGTTTTTACATCATGAGAATCTTGACATTTTGGTTAGATGCAAGAAGATGATTTTACTAGAAAATCTACCAAATTCTTCAAAGATACAAAAATTAAACAAATTAACCGAACATTTTCAATTTCGTTGTTAGAATAAAAACATGAGTTGTAGGACTACAGGAATCAAACATTGACAGAGTAAAAGTTATCTGGCAATGCTGCAACTTATCTATGTGTCTGTTGGTAAATACATTTCTAAAAGACTTCGTTTTAGTTGTTAATGTGGTTGTCAGCTAGTTTTAGAAAGAAAAAATCATAATGCACCCTATATAATCTGAGTGCCATAAGTCTGGAAATCCTGATTAATTAATGTTGCTTTGAACATGTTTAATATAAGCATGGAGAGACAATAATCAGCTTTTTCAGATAAGTAGAAGTGTAGAACTAAATAAAAATAACAAACTATGAAACCATATGCTTGCAAGTATACCTAAATCACTTCAAAGAGATACAAGTAGTAAAAAAAGGAAACAAGATATACCTTAAACAAATTAGCTTCCAGATCAGACTGAGAGCTGCAAAATGAAAAACCAATGCATGAGATTATAAAAAAATACATACAAAGAATAACAGTGACATGGTCGCAAATGGAGGGCTGAAGGATGAGATACGATGACATACACGTCCAGAAGGCTATTATCTATGAGCAGCTTCTTGAGTTCAAGAGCAATTTTTAGAGCCACGTGATTAGGAATCTAAAAGACAAAAACATTATGATGTTTAGATTTGAACTTTAATGTCATGTTAGCAGAACAAATGATAAAAGAAGGAAAAAATGTAACAAGGAAAGTAAATATTCGTCACTTGAAGCTTCTAAGAATCCTTCAAAGTTTTTATGGAAACAAACACTTGAAGCTTCTGACAGGTATGCAGAATGGATGAGATCTAAAACGATCTTTTAAACTAGTTAAACAATTTGGAATTCTCTTTCGTAGTTACCATTTCAAATAGGTGCAATTGAAATTCAGTTACATTTTCTAAAACCTTGTTTTGTCATAACTATCTTCTCACAACTATCAATTCTGAATGAGTTTTGATTATGTGTGCTTACATCATATGCACTAAAGATAAGATACGACACAGATTTCTATAGTATACGAATATGATTTTTGAAACTTTGAAGTGATAAGAAAATTATCTCCATGGGGATCGTAGAAGCAGACTTTTGGAACTAATTACCCCTCAAAGCAACAAGATGTGAACTTTAATATCTGGAACAAAGAGCTCATATAGTTTGGAATGGTAGTGATATAAGCTACTGTCATCACACCTGAACAATTCAACCATTTGACTAACGTCTATATGAGATCAACTACAATGAATCCTTTCTATTACCTAGTTGCATTATCTCTTATATGTGCTTGCAGTATTAATAGAAAACCTTGCATTTTATATGTTATTGTATGCAGGAAAGTACGACACACGAATGTGATATCGAAGCAACAAAATAATGCTATTACAAATGTCAAATGGTAATCACACACTACTTTCATCTATAGAGATAATGTTATTTCCATTTTTTAAATCTAACGAATCAGGAATCTCTGCTCTCACCTATTAGACACAATACCATTTTTCGTTATGGACAATATGAGGTAGTTCCTTTTGTTCTAACGAATCATTTATACTTGATAAGAGACCTTAGACATGTGGTTATATAGTACGTCATATGAGCTTATCACCTTTACAAATTAGGTTACTATCAACAATTCACCAATGGCTAAATATCCTAGCGGTAAGGGCAGCCCATAACTTCCTTCAGGTCATGGGTTTGAAACTTGTCATGGGTATTATTTATCATAAAGATACCTACCACCAATGATGCGCATGGCCCACAACGTTAAGGCTTAATCAGTGCGAGTTCCGGCTCGGACGTTGTGGTATATGTGATGGAGGTGATTTGCCCGGCGATGTTGGACCTTGTGGGGGTTCGGTCGTGCTCCATTAAAATATGGAGGCGGCTCCAGTGGGTGACCCAAATACCCTTTTTTTTTACTATCAACAATTCAACACTAATCTATCCAATGATTATCATTACTCAACACAATGAGGCAGGAAAAAACTACTCGGTTGTGCAAAATGAAATAAAAATTAACAACATGTAGCAAATAAAATTAGGCCTTTTGTGCAAGTATATGATAAAAGATAATTTAGGCAAAACCTTAGTAACAGTCAGCATTCTGCTAAGCAAAAATCTAGAGAGCACATAGTAATGATCCGCATTGTCACCCAACCATACTTTCACCTGATAACAATTTATGAAAATATACATAAATTAATGCAGAATCAATATATATAGAATCATTTATCTGCATGCATAACTAACGTCTAGAGAGACTAATTAATTGGGTAGTATAATCATACATGTCAATCCAAAATTAGCTCTAGCATATTAAACAACTTAACATTAACACAGACATAGATAAATATATAAATAAATAAAAACCTTGACGAAATCGTATTTAGAGGAACCGTTACGAGTGCCGGTACGCAAAGGGAAGTCATTGATACTAAATTGCTTCTCTTCTGATTCTAATTCGTGATCATCTTCTCGAAGGAATCCTTTATTAATTGAAGATGATGATGATGATGGTGGTGGTGATTTTGGTAGGCTAGGGTTTGCAATTAATACTGATTTGTCCTTCTTCATTTCAATCTAATTTTTCAGGTTTCTAGCTTCGCAGTGAATCGATTATTTTTTATTATATAAAGCGGCGAGGAAATCAGTATACTGATTTTGATTAATATTTCTTCTAATAATAACTAACTAGTTTACTAGTTTATAACCCGCTACATGTCATGTGTCAACGGCATAAAAACAAATGGTAATGGCGTATTTTTATGAGAGAATTTGATATATCCCTAAAAACTTCAATAATTACATATATATTCAACTCAACTTCGTAATTACAAATATATTTACAAGTACTTAAACTCTTATATTTATCCATTCCTCTAATTAAATAAATAAATACTAATATTAATATTTACTTTAAAATAATATTTTTATCAATGACATTTGAAAATATGAAAAACATTTGTTGCTCAAAATTAAAATCTTGAGCAGCCCTATTAAATTTTGTTTTGTAATTTTATTGACATGAATCTAACTTATAGTTACTAAAACTCTCATCTTCATGTACATTATCTCTACTATATATGTGGTCCTACTTATTTCTTGGATGAAAACTAATTTTTTAATTTATTGGTTTTCACCATTTGAACATCTTTTAACATTATAAAAAGCAACACTGCCATAACCAGATGGTTTTCATGCAAAGACTCGTAAACATATAAAAGTAGTTATATAGATCTTATTAAACTCAAAGTGATATCAACATGTTTGTAATTCTATTCTTAAACAAGCTCACCAAATTCGACCCGTTTAATTCAACATAAAAAACACGCATACATGTAACTACTAAAAGTAGCTTGAAAAACCACCCAAAAAATGGAAAAAAAAAACTCGTCGAAAGTATACCTTTGAGATGTCTAATCGAAGAGGAGAAAACGCTGAATTTTATGGTGCAATTTTTATAATTTTTCGATTTGCCGTTTGTGAGATAATTAATTTTAAAAAAAGATGAGGTAAATGGGTTTTTATACACATGTCACAATCTCATTGGTTCTCTCATACTTTAAATAATTCTTGTACTCCAATGATCTCATCTCTCTAGACACTATCAATCCACCATATTCTTCCATTCATTATAGCTATTCAATTCCTCATACACTAATTACATGATATATAACGAGTTGTTATGAATCTTATTAATCTTATTCACCTTTTGATTTTATACTTTCAAGAGAAACATCAGCTATACTCACACCTTCATCACGATGTTGATTTTGTACATCTTTTGATTTTAAACTTTCAAGTGCGACATCGGCTATACTGACGACTTCATCAGAGCGTTTATCTGCCATACTACTTGATTTCCAAATTCCAACAACAACTTTAGATGTATTTAAATCTTTATCAGAATGTTGATTTTTAGCACATTTCGATTTCAAACTATCAAGAGCAACATCAGCTATACTCACACCTTCATCAAAATGTTGATCTGTCACACCTGTTGATTCTGTAACGCCTTTTGAGTCAGAACTTTCAATTGCAGCATATGTATGCTGATATGCCATTAGCAAATATCTGGAACGACGATAACTGAAGTGATCACGAATATCTACTAGTGATAGACTTTCCAATTTTCAAAAAGATCTGTAAAATTTCATATATATTCCTAGAAACTCTTAAAATTACATATATATCCGACCAAACTTCATAATTACATATATATATCCTTACAAACTATTTAAACTCTCATATATATCCATTCCTCTAATTAAATAAATACAATTAAATTCTTAGAAACTACTCCACTGTCGCTTTGGTGAGCTTTTTGGTGTTAGATTAAACAGGTCGATTTTGATTACTTTTTTCAGCACAGAATTACAAATGTTAATGTCACTTATTTTATCTTATTTTTAAGAACATATTTTTAACCGAATTTGCCTTTCAATTAATCTATTTGACTTATGCTTTTATATGGTATGATTCATTGATGGTCGGTTATTGATATAAAATCATAATGATCGAGTACATATACCATGAACCTTAAGCATTAAGCTTAATAGAACCTACTAAGGTTTAAGATGACGAATAAAATCCCGACTATATGTTTAAGCTTGACATCAGTGTATGTGATATATGTTTGGCTTAACTTCTACTACTCTATTTATTTATAAGTTTGATTATTAGTTGAATACTTTTAAGCATCTATCAATTGTGTTGGCCGACCTCGTGATATTAAAGATTGAAATAATATAACGATAAATTTGAAATTTCTATGAGTTAACAGAAGAATGTAAACATTGTACATTTTAAAAGGTACCTACAAAGACAGGTGGAGCCTCGGTTTCCCCATCCTCTTTCCAAAACTTCACTTTACGAAAAAAAATCTCAGCACTTCCTTTTTGTACATCACCACGATCATGTGAGCATATGCCTATAAGTACTTCTGGACAGTAGCAACTGTAGTCGTCTATATAACAATTAAAAATGTGGAAAATGTATATAATTGATACTAAAATACTAAAACAAAGGGTGATCTTTAGCCATAAGCAAGCCACTTTCAAGATTAAGATCCTAATCTTCAAAAACATATACTGTAATTGTTAACCAAAAACTTTTCAAGTCAAACTGAATCTCATCATATAGGTATTCCACACCGGATTTACTGAATTCTAATCTAGGTTAACTTCATAATTGCAAGTAATCAGGCATATAACAAAGCACAAAAACCTGCCTAATTGCATTAATAATATCAAACCTAACAGAAACCACATACAAGCAATCGTAAGAAGAGAACTCACAGTCACGAAAGACAATATTATCGCCCAGGGGCGGATCTATGTGTTAGTAAAGGGTGTCCATGGACCCATGTTAGATTTCAAAAGGTTCAAGAGAGCTAGTGTTAATTTATTCATGGACCCACCTTAAATTTTTATTAGGACCCACCTTAGATCAAAGATTTTGAAAAGATAAAGGAAAGAGGCTATTTAGTTCTTCAAATTGCAGAAATATGGAAGTTCCACTAAGGAATTGAGTTGCAGAGGGAAAGAGAGAGAGAAAGGAAAGAGAAAGAGAAGAGAAAGAGATAAAGAAGATGAAGATATTGAATGTGATGGTATATTTGATGGCATGTTACAAGTGAATAATGCACACCAAGATTGTTTTAGAGAAAAAGTGACTGTATTAAGTAAATCTTGTTGACAAATATTCGAACATTTCAAATGTAAATATATAATGCCTAATATGATACACATACATACAAATATTGTAAAATTGCTTATCTTATAATTTAAAATTTAAAAGGGAACAACCCTTTTTACATAATCGCCATAATTTAACTTTGTGTCATCATCCCCTATTTACTCTTGAGTTCTAATCAGTAGAGTGAAATAAAAAACCCCATCAACATGGAATGGTGAAAAAAATATAATCAGGATTTGGTTGAGTGATATCTGACCAAATCTTTTACTATGAACGCTGTAGTTTGCCAACACTGTAAGAGAACGTAATATTTGGAAAACAAATCGGCATCTGGATCATAAAAGAAGGCTATTTTTCTCGATTATTATAAAAAAAAATTTAACTTACAGATAGATATCATACTATAAACTACAACGTCTCACTCCAAACTACGCATATTTAGCATGATTTATAATCACAAAGCATGAATATTATTAAAAAGAATATGGTAATACTTGTATATTACCAAGCATATACACAAGACGTGCGCTATATGGCACTGGTGCAGGCAAATAAATAAGTAGCAGTTTGAATTGTTCCACTCTATAGCACTTCAAATTCTTAGTTTTAAATGTTCATAGTAACTTTTTGGAGAGTTCATCAAAACCAGAAGCTTGAATTTCGTCAAGTTGAGAAACTCCAAATTCCTAGTTATAGATCTTCAAATTTGTAACTTTTTGAAGAATTTATACAATAATTAAGCAGAAGCTAACACTGCTAGATAGATAGTACAGATGTTCAAATTCCACAGTTTCAAACCTTTTAAATTTAGAACTTCTTGAAAAATTTACCCCCTCGTTTTCCCATGTCAGAAAACGAGAGTTTTGTTGACAGAAGAGACGTGTTACCTGGCCACCATTTAAAGTCTTTAAGATCATAAAATAAGGTAGACAACATAGGAGTTACTTCTTCATCCTTTATGTTTTTACAGGAAATCACTTTAAAGCTTTCAAGTTCCTTCCATGAAAGAACCACAGTCTCGAGACCTTGTGTTGTTAACCTTGAGCATCCTTCTACGGAGAAGAGTTTCAGCCTCCTGTGATCAAACTAAGAGTTAGATGCAATATCATTTGTTTTCAAATTTGTGGGTCCCATTACTATCTATTGGATCGTTACAACTTACAACCTCACATCCTTGTTTTCCCTTGCAACATATCCAAGACTTACAAACATGCTGAACTCTTGAAAAAACAAATTATCAACGTTGTTGACCTAGAAGTGACAAATCTTGTTTCAGTTGTTCCACATAGCCTAAGCTTATAAATATTGTGGGTCATGGCCATCTAACACTTATTTTACTAAGTAAAGATTAAGCGGAAGCATAGTTAGTTCATTGATAGAGGTCCCAATTTCAACCCATTTATTTGTGAATGGGTCGATCTATGTTATGTTTTATCTCAAACGGGGCAAATATGTCAAACTTAAAGACTTAGCTAAATCGGGAACTAGTCATACAGGTTGAAAGTTTCCCAAGTTCTATTTTCAATGCATACAACCGTCTCCATCATTTTGATTCTGTAACTTATATGCATAATGTAATAAAAATGTTTTTGTAATCAGATGTAATGGATTGATCATTTCTTATTCTTTTACTGTATAATAATGGAGTAAAAAATATTAGCTCAGGTCAACCCATCTCGAGGGCCGTGTAAATAAGATACTATCAGCTGCACAAACATAATTTCCTGGGCCGTGTAAATAAGATAATATCAGCTGCACAAACATAATTGCCTGGGCCGTGTAAGCTAAAAGAGGCCAATATAATTATTATATGTTGTTCAAATGGCAACTTGCAGGCTCACTCACTAACCTGCCAACAGACTTACATTCCCAAGTCCCAACCTAATCATTCAAAAAACTCACTGCAAGTAGAGTCTAAAATTTTTGGCAACAACAATGTGAGAACAAAAAAGATAATGAAAATATACCTGCACACACTCGCATTAAAGAACATGGCATCATTCAATCCCCAACAATTCTTGAAAATAACTTCCCCAACAGTTTGACATACAAGAAACAAGGCCCTTACACTTTGTTTATCTCTTAACTGACACCTCTCCAAATGCAATCTTTCGAGCAACAAGCAAACACCTAAATGTTCATCAAATTCACAATTTCGATCAATACCTTTACAAGAAACAAACTTCAAAGTTTTCAGATTCTCACAATAAGAAAGAGCCGACAACCACCCATCATCCATCCTATGATCACAAAAAGTCAACTCTTCAAGCATTTGACAACACTCACCAATCGCTTTAATCCCTTCATAACCACCTTCACATCCTTGAAGCTCGAGCTTCACTAACCTCTTGCATCCTTGTGCCAAAATAATCAACCCTCGATCACTAACTAAAGACCTATAAAAACCGTCAACAACACCATTTATCTTCAACATCTGCAAATTTGAAAATGCTGCTATCCCAATTAACACATTATCATTACACATATGCAAAACCAACTCTTGCATTATAGGACATTCTTCAGCAACACTCAATAGCCCGATTTCACTACAATTCATAACCACGAGCTTCCTCAAATTCGGGTACACACTAGCCAATACTTTCAACCCAAAATCAACTTCATCAACAGGTACTAATAAAGCACCATTATCATCGCATAGAAACTCATCAGGACTTATACGAGAACACCCAAACTCATGACCCGATATTAAAACACTACTATTATTAGAAACCATAGCTCCATGAAGTAAATCAACCTGTGTTAAATTAGGGAATCGAAAAAACATACGACCCGATATCAAAAAATCCCAATCGAAAACCTTTAATGATCGTACTAACCGTCCTTGTAGATTCAACCATCGTTTCGAAACTAAACAATTCGAGTTCCTTTGAGATTTTTCCGGAAGCTTTGAAAGGATTTGTAACAGGATTTCGTCGGAAATGAATGAGGTGAAATCATTAGATACAGAAATTTTGGGGAAATCAAAAGCTAGGGTTTTGTTTGGGGTGTTTTTGAGTAAAGAATGTCGGCGAATAGCAGTACAAATGGCATGATTGAGAGCTAAATCGTTGTTTAACCAGAGATTTAATGGTGAAGATTTGTTAGGGTTTTGATTTTCAATTGAGTATGAAGACATTAAGATGGGTTTTTGGATTGTTTTAGCTGTTAATTTGATTACTGATTCATTTTTGTTGCAAAATGCTGTGAATTTGATGTGTAATTTGTGTTGTAAGGTTTTGATTCTGATTATATTATTAGATTGTGGTTTCGGTTTGTGGACTAGTGGAGTGATGACTTTTTCAGTTATTCGAGTTTGAAGGCAACGGCCTAAAATTTGGGACCCAACGTTTGAATAATATGCACCTCGTTTTTATTTTGTTTTATTTATATTTTTAATTTTTAATCAAGTTGTTTATTTTCTTTCGTATGTGAAATGAGATACAAGTTGTAGACACTAGAGATGAATTCTTCCTTAACAGAATTTTTTTTTTAAATTGTATAAAAATAAAGTAAGGTGAGCCATTTTGTTTCCTTTGACCAATTATAAATTATTGTAAAAAAAATAACCGTTAGGCATTTATGATCTTTAATAATACCTTCTATAAAATGATGGTTAGTTCAAGACACCATAATGATATACCTGTTGGGAGCAAACTCATATCCAACATCAAAAATTAAACGAAAATAATGTGTGCATATAAGTTCATAGACGACTTCGTCACTAATTGCTTTTAGAGTAGAACCCCAGTAGGCTTATATGTTTGACATGTTGTTGAGCTAAAGTATCAGTTCTAACAAGTGATACCAGAGCTACGGTTATATCTCGGATGTAGATGGCACAGTCTGACGTCGCAGTGACGCAAGCCTCCTCGGTTTGACCTCAGCGAACGATGAGTCGATCCTGGAGCCTTGTATGGAAAGTCTCTCTGATGTGATACTAGTCAGGTTGAGAGCTCCGAGTTTGGGCCAATACTAAATAAGGTTGGATCGAGAGTATCGTTTGAGGGGAGGCCCAATAAACTTGTGTTTGAGGGGAGATTGATGAGTGCAAACTCATGTCCCACATCGAAAATTGTAAGAAAATAATATATACATATAAGCTCACGGGCTACTCCTTTTCACCTATTGGAATCTGAAATATACAATATAAAAAATAAAATATAAATATAAATATCAAATATTGAATGTAAATTGCAAATTATAATATATATTTTATTATAAAATATAAAATAATATATATATATATATATAATAATAATAATAATATAGCGTTACATAAATACTCCATAGAGTTATATAACGTAGTATAAAATGTAATCGAACAGAATTCCCTAGTTGATGGGATGAGATTATATCCAAAATAACAAGGAATCGAATTCCTTCATTTATGAGATTTGATGGAATCGAATTTCATTCTGTGTGTCAACCAAACAGACAAAGGAATAGAATTGATTTCAATTCCATCAGAATCTGCCAACCAAGCACGCCCTTTATAAACATCAGGTACCATATGAAGATCAGGTAGTTGATGGATGCAAAGTTTCGGAAG